>OX418219.1:26608210-27808210 GCA_948455865.1 Conomelus anceps | reverse complement strand
TGTCTGAACAGCAAAAGACTGCACTTTGCATATAGGCTACCTAGACCAATTGCTATGATTTTTCATATGGATGATCCTTATTCCTAGGCCCAGCGATGTATATAATATTTTTCTCAAATTCAATATGGTGGCCGGTTTACTACCGATACAAAAAAAGTACAGCATGAATAAGAGCATACAACATTTGAATAAATCCCTGGAAACATTGAATAAACAAATAAATTGCGAAATTAATTTTCATTGTAGAGTAAATTACTTTACAAGCACCCTTATTCTTGGACGTGAGGTCTACTGTTCACAGAACTACTAGTTAGCTTTGAACGACCTTGGAAAACCCAAAGTCTCGTATAACTGAAGCTTGGATAATCGATATTAATTGTACTGTATATATATATTATATTCTAAAAGGGAATTTAAATATCTACAACTTCTTTTCTATGCATACTTTTCGTTTATGAATAGGTTTAGACAATATGATGCAATTTTTATGAATATTTTGAGGTAAATTGATTTTTTTTGTAAATTTCAACTTTTTCCGAGGGTATAGCCGTAACCCACGTGTCCCGTGGGTTACGGTATAGCTCGAAAACGGTTGGGAATAAGAAAAAAACATATGATATAAAAGTTTTAGATAATTCTAAGAACTTCATTTTATTATTTAAAAATATTTCCCTCCGATGCACCGTTTTTGATATATAAGCGAAAAACTCAAAATTCGTACCTTCCCCCCCCCTCCTCTACCCAGCTCACCACCTAGGAGTCAGGACTTTTGGTATGTTAACACCCTAAGCCCCCTGAACAAGTTCCTGAAGGAATCGCTTAGTTACCTGCTCACGTACTCTACACCTCCTTTTTGTTCATTTATTGACTGGACTAGGTGGTGACTGGCTCTCGTGTTTTTCCAGATATGTGCAGATCGCTGTGTGGTTGAAAGTCTTTGAAATATTATGTTAAGGTAGATAATCTAGATAAGATATATAGGTAACCTACATAGATAACCTAAGGTAGATAAGAGATATAAAATTGTTTATTGCAGATTCGTTTTCAGCGACATTAAGTTCTGCCTGAATGCTGATAATTCCAACAAATTTTTAAAATATTCATAATTGAGAAATAGTTTGAGTTATAGTTTGGCAAACTAAAGACTAAAGTAGCCTATCATATAGTATAATAAAAATGAATAAAACGTTTTAATATTACACTATGATAAATGATAACATGAAATATGAATTTGTATTATTATTAAAATGAATACGGTATTATGAAATTTTATGGCGGGACAGAGCCCAGTCCCGGTATTTTTAAATACCAGATATTGTTTTGTAAATAAATCAGGACAGTTGAAATAAAATTGCATTTATGGAATTCGCAACCCGATATCTTTAACACGACAATTTTGATAGATTAAAAGATTGGGCTAATTTTTTTTAAAGTACGATTTTTCTCAAGCAATTGCAAATTAATACATGAATGTATGAATTTCAATTGTAGTAATATTCCAAGCCAGTAAAATTATAGAACCAATATAAATTTTATTATGAATTGTATGAATCTTTGTGTGGGCTGAACTTGTTCATGCAACTCCGTGTTTTGAATCTTGCCAAACTTTCGCAATAAAAATCAACCCTAAAAAATCATATTCTAAATTGATTGGGTAAAGGTAAACATTGAGGGATTTGCAGTGTTCAGGACCTTGACATCTTGTTTGATCAAAGGCTTCTGTACACTTCTAGGCATTGTGAGGTAGATAGATATCTGGAGACTTCTGAAATCCAAATAGTTTAATGACTCTCTATAATGCTCTTGTGAGAAGACATCTTGAGTAAGCATATGTAATCTGGAATCGAGACAGGATTTTCACATCGAAGAATCGGGGCAGTCCAGAAATATTTGTCATTCCTGCTCTGAAACGCCTCATTCCAAACTCTGATGAGCGTTCTTACAGACACTTATTTTTATGCCAGATGATGAAGTTAGAACGTCTTGATTGGCATTGATCCGGTTGTACCGGCTCACACCCTTAGATTTTTCCATCTCATCCTGTGCTGCCGAGCTGTGCCACACCTCTTGAGAGACGTATTTCTAATGCAAATAAATTACCAGAGTACCGTAGCAGGTATCTGTTCAATCAGAGATAAGCAAAGAAACTCCTGTGCGCTCTTTGTAAGGGTGACCGATTGGATTGGCCAGCAAAAAAGACTGTTATCTGCTGTAAAATCACTTCCCGGTGGTTCGGAACCCACCTAAAGCTGTAGGTCTAACTCATCAATCACCATCATCCAATTCATTACCCACGCTCAGGTCTAAGACCTATGTGGGCTTCATCCTCCAAAAATCTTTTTCAAAATCTCCAAGTTTTTGAAAGCAAGATTAAAATCCTTAGCAGAAATTTAACATTAAATCATGAACTCCCTATACTTTAATTGAAATAAAAAGTGTGTTTTAAATCAGTTGACAACTATAAACAACCAATTTCATGACTGTAACAAACTAAGGCCTTTAGCTGTACTCTTGTACATCAATAGCCTCTTTTTACATTCTCTTGCAAGAAGCCCCCAATACTTGGGCTTAGGCAGGGCGCCGCTTGCCCCCTCCTGGCCGATTTATACCTACTAAAAATTCTCTGAATTTGACTAGTAAATTTTATATTATGGAATGTGTCGTACGAGTAGTGTGTCAAGTTATTTATTTAACACGAAATATGTACCTACAAGTAAAAAACTAGACACTATATGAATATTATATAGGTGGGAAAGCTTCAGTACTCTATTCCCTATGCCCATTAAACTGTTTCACAAATAAGAAACCGACTTCAATGAAATGACACTCAAAAATTAAATACGTAGTAAAAAGTTAAAATAAACATTCTATTTAAACTGACAAAATGTCTAATTTAATACAAGTAATCTTTTGAAGTCGGTGCCAAATATTTTATGAAGTTAAGAAATTCTATGTTATATTTTAAATGTTAATGGAAAATTTGGCGCCGACTTCAAAAGGTTACTTGTATTAAATTAAATATTTTCACAGTTTAAATGCATTATTTTAGCCTTTTTAATAGGGCCTATGCGAGTATTCAATTTTTGAGTACCATTTGAGATCCCATTTAACGGGAAGTGATAGCCGCGAGCCGTAGCAGGTATCTGTTCAATCAGAGAGATAAGCTGCGTTCTCGTATGTAACGGTGACCGATTAGATTGGCCAGCAAAAAAGACACTTTTCTCTGCTGTATAATCACTTCCTTCCCGGTGGTTCGGAACCCACCTAAAACTGTAGGTCCAACTCATCAATCACCATCATCCAACTCATTACCCACGCACAGGTCTCAGACCTATGTGGGCTTCATCCTCAAAAAAAAAAATTGAAGTCAGTTTCTTTTTTGTTTTAAAATCTGTTTTATTTTAAGCTTCTAAGTTTAATTTTCAAACTTTAAAAACATGAGGTTATAGCCTACATTATGAACTATTTTATCAAATTAGCAAATCAATATTTCATATAAACGTACATATAAAGTAACTAAAAATCTACCAATAAGAAAAGTTAATAAACTAAGTAAAATTCTACAACTCTCTATTTAAAGTAGAATATTGTATTTAGGAAAATTGTAATAGCGGTAGGTTTCTTAACAGTGAAATGACCTTGAATTCGTCATTTTAATGCAGTTCCTTTCAGAATATATCTTGAAATAAAGTTTGTAATACTATAAAATAATATTGCAATATATTTGATTAATTATGTATAACTAGCTGGCCCGACGCGCGTTGCTACGTTTTCATAAAAAAATCCTGTTTTTATTATTCGCCACCTCCCGCTGAGGTTACATTTCAAATTAGGAAAGAAATTAGTCCTAGGGCTCTTCCAGCTGATCAAAGAGGCTTCGTTTTTTTCTTAATCACCACCTCTGAATGAAGAAACATTTCAAATTTAAACCTCCTACGACTAAAAGGGTAGAAGCCAGTTTTTTATTTTATTATTCGCCACCTCCAGCTGAGGCTGCATTTCAAATTTCTAGCTAGCTCTTCATTGGTTAACAGATGTCATCAACCTGGCATTATTAAATTTCATCATACCCAGTCGTATGTTTCCTAAATATTGCAAGGCTCCGACTGCACGGTAGCCTACATGCAAAGTGCAAATTCTTTTGCTGTTCAAAGACAGCGTAAATAGCGCCGCTAAAAGGGTGAAAGGGGCCTGCCATATGATTAAAAACTGTTGACTTCTATCAGCTGCTCCTTTAAGCTGTTTGGCCAACAAGTTCAGTAGGTTAGGTCTATAAAATGGATTAATTAATAGTAATTATTATAGCTCTTCTATTAAAATTTATGGTCAGAAACCATCCTCAATATTCACACAACATATTCCCAAAGTTTCATGCCGATCTGTCAAGTAGTTTTGAAGTCTATAGGGAACATACATACAGACAGACATTCATTTTTATATATATAGATATGCTGTTACTGTATTTCCATAATATATTCTATTATACATAATCTGCTTTCAATAATAAGTTGGAAGTTGACACATAATTTCCAACAACACGCCATCTTGATCTGTCCAGTGAGTGGGTGAGACATTGGGATGGTAACCTGCATTACTACTAACAGTGGACACATGCTCAAGATGAAAAGCTTCATTTCCATGTTTCCACTTTCGTAGTATTAATAGGTTATCAGCATGAGGTCTTGCAGGACACAGCAAGAATCAAGATTGCAAATTGTTGGAAATTATAGGTTAGCTTCAAACTTATTATTGGAAGGAGATTATGTATAATACTTTTATATTTATATTGTAGAATATAAATATAATAATAGATTATATATGATTAAACGAATATATGATATATTATTGAGTTATATATTGTAGTATGTGCGCTGTCCATTTAGTCCAAATTCACGTTCTAGGAAACCGAAGTTTTAGAACCCATGTTAACTTATATGCATCTGTCATCGCCGAATTTTGGTCCATATAGTATCTTCGATATCGACTTCGGTCGCACTTTTTTGGTCCCGTATAGAATGAACCTTGACAGTTTTACCCTTACTTAAGCGTTTCATATCATAGTGAAGATCTATAGTATCTATACGGGACCAAAAATTTTCTTTGACATTTTCTTGCCATTCTGCGGCTCGTAAGGTCCGACCCTAATATTGGCCGTCTTTGAACAGAAAAAGTCAAAGAAAATGAGAGTTACGACACCTTTGTAAATAATAATGGAATAAAAGTACTATAATAAAAGTATTTATTTATAACTATCACAAATTAAGTACAACAGCCTACAAATAAATAAGTTTGTAATATAAATGTAATATTATAATGCATTGAAGTACTCTATTTTATTTAGAAACATTTTTCTTGATGAATTATTATTCATATTCATTTTTAGCTATGATACATGAACTACTCCCAAATTTGACGATACTACACTAATTTTCTAGAACCCAAACGTTAGAAACTTGTTGGATACCAAACTTTTTGAAAAATAATTGTGATGATATTTATTGCAAAAATATACTATTTTGATTGAATGTGGAAAGCGTGAATTATACAGCATATTAGATACAGTTTATTGCTTCATAAACTAAAAAAAACTTTGATTCACAATCAATAAATTTACTTTTAAAATATACACGAATCTAGGCTTTAATATAGTGTTACAAAAACTGTAATTTGATCAAATAAATAATAATATGATTGTTTTGCTAATGACAACAGTACATTTAAATTGCAACTTTTTAAGCACTCAGCATGCTAAAAATCATATTTGCAGTACAGATACTTGAATAAACATTCCGTATTTATTGTCTTCATAAACAAAAATAATTTGCTTTCCTTAGCAATTAACTGAATTGAAACAATTTCAATTAAAATTACAACAATTAAAATTTATTGCTACTAATTGTTAACACGTTTTACCTATCAAAACGGAACAGAGAGTAACACTTCGGTTCCGACTACACGAACGCTACAATTTATGTATTTATTTTGGAATGTACTGCCTCAGAATATGTACCTCATATTCTGAGGTACTGCCATTTAGTATAGCTTGTCAACCCATTCTTTGCAGTGTATGAACTTGCCTCGAATATGACGGCACTCTACTAACGACATCGACTGTATGCTAAGAGATATTCTCACTATAAGATAGTCTCAAATAATTTGTCACACTAGTTCTTAGTATAGCCACTTGAAACGCTGTGTACGCTGCACAGACAAAACAAAATGTGTATTTTACGTGCTACGAAGAATGAGTAGACAGACTATCAGAATTGCATTAAACAATATCAACAACAGTCATGAAAAGTAAGTCGATGTATTAAAAATACTTACAGTAAATGCACGATTCTTTAAAGCTAGCCTATATTGTTAATAAATAATTCCCAAGATTATTTCTGTATTTTCAAACAATTAATGTCAATTCATTTCTAATATAGTTAATCAAATCGCAAGACATATTATATGGAAAAAATACTCCATTAATAATGGAGTATCAAATCGTTAAATACAACGATTTTTAAAATTCTTTTAGATTTCTTTAAATTTGATGGTTTGGAAGTGGAATAAGTAGTGAGGAAAATGAAATTTCATGTATAAAATATCCTTACCGAATTGATACTATTCAACTGAGTAGCTTTATTGATAATAAGGATCAGTGGCGTAACCATGGGAGGGGATCAGGGGGATAGACCCCCCACCCCCAGAGACCCAGAAACAAAAGAAATTTTGGAATTTCAACAAGCCCTGAGAGACAACAATTTTTGACAAGTCAAAAAATACGTCTTGAAGGGAGTATTCCAGACCCCCTTTTGAATGAAAAAGCTACATAAAGTCTTGAATTACTGTTAGAAAACACCTCTTTCTCTTTTTAAAATACATTTTTAAGTGCACGGTACTATACTGTACCTCAATCAGGTGAGGTGGGGGATTAAAAATAGCATAGCGGCACGTTAAAATATCATGACGGTATGCAAATACTCCCAAAGAGCAATAATGTTAAATGAAACCTACCAAAGGTTTGATATTGGGGGTTTAAATCAATTTCCTTCCTAATTTTTAAATTATATTCTGAAGAAAAATAAACAGTATAATTGATTTAAAGCAGTGGTCCCCAAACGTTTTTGCCTCATGGAGCCCTTGCCGTAATTTTTGGTTCTAGGAGGACCCCCTGCCTAGATGACAATTTTTTTCTAATTCAACGGTTCAAATGTGTTATGATAGCTGGTATAGTAGGCCTACTATCAGATTCAAATTCTGCATTTTAGTGCAGAAAGTATTGAAAAACATACGTCTAAACTTGTAAACTTTTGTCACAGATGAAGAAATCTAACTTTTGTTAAATCTAGCTTTTGTTACTCCATCGAATTTGAAATGAAACTAAACAAATAGTATGATATATTGTTAGTTATTATTAACAGTGAATTATAATTAATGGAACTCAAGAAGTAAGATGGCTAGTATTGCCTCCTGTGTGGTAAAGTCTGTAAATTTATGTAATCAATAACTGTTAGAAAACACCTCTTTCTTCTTTTAAAATACATTTTTAAGTGCACGGTACTATACAGTACCTCAATCAGGTGAGGTGGGGGATTAAAAATAGCAGAGTGAAAGCAGCTCAATGTGGAAGAATACATCACTCATTGATATTGTGATGTAATAGATAGAATCAAGGAGAGAAAGTAAAAAATAACAAATTTATGTAATCAATATATGATAAACATTTTTGTAGAATATTGCATGAAATATGTAACGAAAAGGGTGATAAAAATACAGCAATTGAGTGTTCTTGGTAAGAAGAATATTAAAAACTGATTCCAAGAAAATTAATCAAAAACCAGAATAAATTTATTGACATTGAATAGTCTACTTGGATTTCTATCTAGATTTAAAATTGTCAAATATAGAAGGTAAAGTAATGGAAGAAAACTTATTAGACTTCATTAGAAACTGTTGTAAACATGAAAAATAAACAATAATATTACTAAAATTTATTTTCAAAACAGATGTAATGTATCGTGCATAGATTTGTTTTACAATATAATAATTTTGAATAATTATTTCAATAAGCAATAGCTTACTAGAATATCAAAGAAAATCGATATGTTTGATAATTGAAAAAAAAATTTTAATTGCCCACATGAGTTTGGAGACTTGCGCACGGGTAATGACGTGAATGGGTGAATCATGAGAAACATCCACGGCTGAATGAGATTCGAACCCAAGGCTCCAGGAAACGAAGTCAGCCAGAGACTTATCTTATCACAGACAAGCGCTCCAACCAACTGCGCTACCAGAGCCGCCAATTGAAAGACATGCTGCTCCTTTTGCTCATAATAATATACCTGAAATAACTTGAATAATTTGGTACCTAAGTTATTTAGTGACCTATGAGTGAACGTTCGTATTTTTAAAACACAATAGAAGATAATTAAAAGATATGAGGCTTTTTTTGGTCATAATAAAATAGCTTAAAATAAGATTTATTTGGTATACCTAAGCTGTTTAGTGACCTACTAGTAAGCGTTTATAATTGCAAAACATGAAAAAACTAAGTATGAAATCTCCAGGATCTTTTAACAATTTCATATTTTATTTAAAATGTATATAGTATTATGCATTTGTAATATTATAAATGTATAGGACAATATTATGCAAGTAGATACAGATAAAGATTTGCTACGCAATACAGTTCATTGATAGTACAATAAACGTAGCACACAGTTCATTGGGTACTACAAAGCACCCTCCGATCCAAAGACTTCAGCTGAAATGGACCCTAGTAGGTCCCAGTGGACCCCAGGGTGCCCACGGCATTTGGGAACCACTGATTTAAAGTATGATGATTAAAACATCTTTCAAAAGAAAAGATTTTTATGTTTCAGTCTTGATTCCAGCTATCAGGAGGTACTAGAAAAAGTGAGGCTCTAATAGACATTCCGTATCTTAAGAGTAAATACTAAACTATATATTTTTTATTTCAATCTTGCTATTATCAAAGTAAAGTTTTTATATGATTGAAATGCACAATTCGTTTAATATTGAATATTATTTTTAATTAAATCAGGCTGTTGAATGGTATATTTTATAAAAATTGAAATATTTTATAAATTAAATTGAATCGCTAAAATATTTCATTTATTATTTTCATTTGAATTAAGAATTTGTTGTAATAGTTATTATTCATAATTAAATGAATTTGGAAATCACGGTAGTAGAAAAGTTGATAGGGGTTTAATTTCCTATCACTCATTAGAATTCGTGCCAGTGATTTGATTTTTTAAATTCTTGAATTTCTTGTTCCATAACGATCTGCATTGTTAATATTAACTTTTTGTTGTAAATTTAACGACTTGCAGTCAGTTTTAGGTTGTGAATATATAAAATGTACTCTCACTTGGCCGAACGTTTTCGAGTTGTTGAAACCCATCTTCAAGGACTTAACGAAGGAACAAAACGTTCGGCCAAGTGTGAGTACATTTTTTATATATTCGCAACCTAAAACTGACTGCAAGTCGTTAAATTTAAACAATAAGTTGATTTTTTACTTGATCAATCACCATGTATCAGCTTTATTTACTCGTCAATAGTTGGTATCACAAATGGAAAACACATTTTCCAAATTCATCTTCCCTTTCAGATGGATTAAATGTTTACAATACGTTGTTATACTTAAATGCACCTATATGGAGAGACAGACATGCTCCAGCTTTGAATCTACTAATCTCCATTATAATTTTCCTTCCCTAGTCTCTTACAATATTAATGTTTGCTTTATTCACTTTCGTTCAGTCTTTATGAAGTATAAAGTTCTCTAACTTAAAGGAGGGGGGGACAAATTTTTCGGAATTAAAAATTTTTCAACTGGTTTGCCTTGAATTTTTAAGAGTTTCCTGAATTGAAGAGAATGAAATTTACTTGATATTTTGCTGTTAGTAAGTTATCATTGCATAATTAAATTATTAATGATGCATATGCATTGAACTGGCAACTGGCCAGTTCAGTTGGCATGGTGGCAATTCATTGCACACGTTTTTTTCAATGGTTCTATATGTATTTTTGGGAGCTAAATTCCAATTTAATGTATCTCAGCTCGTGAGGGCTCGGCATCATCACTAAAACACGAAAGACCCTTAAAATTTCGGACTTTTTCAGTTTAATTACTATAATCTCAAATATATATATATATGCCAAATTTATTTCATTGACTCCCCACAGTTTCTCGAAAACCACTCGACCAAAAACTTTACTACTTATTATTGAGGGACTGATCGTTGATCAACTCCCTCTCCACCCCTACCAGACTCCTTGATACACCTTCTTCAAGCTGAGTATCCGTATTTTATTGTTATAATTATGAATAAATATTTATATTTGTCCATTTTATAATTATGAAAACTATCTACAGTTAATATCATAGTTTTTTAGTATCGAAGCTCTTGTTAATTAGGAGTTAAAATACGTCATTGACATTTACATTTTGAAAATTTTTCAATTTAGGACGCCCGGACACCTGTTCATACCCACCACAGTCCTCTACCCCCTCAAAATATTTTTTCCTAGGTACGAACTTGAAGAAGGGGTCATACCTTCCAACCTTGAAGTGATAAAAATATGCAGATTGTAGTAGAACGAAATTTAAAAGTAGATTTAGATAATATACACTATTATAAATTTTTCTTCAGCAGCTCTATTTCAATATTACATCGCACAATTGAAAACTTCGGTGATTCTAGAATACTGAAAGACTTCCCTCCCTCTTCAACACAAATTATGATAGCTCTTATTCACTCCTTCACATTATCGTAACTAGACTCTACGAGCTCTCTGCACTAATCATGCACAAATAACAGTCCATTATAATATTATGAAGGTGGAAAAAACTTATTGTAAGTTGAGGAAATTGTTTGAATACCAAAATTATAAATAAATTTGGCAAGTTTTTGTCACCTTCAATTGATATTTTAAATATTTTTAATTGATTTCAAATAGCAACATTACTGCAATATTCTCAGATGTTTTCATTGCATTATGGCTTAAATTATAAAGTACATTTCCACTTGAATTCCAACTACCAGAATAGCAACAAATTCTTAACAGAGATATTACTTATTGCTAATAAATTATAAATTTGTTTTTCTCCCAAAAATAAATTATTGAATATGGATAAATATAATACTAAGAGCACAACCATAGTAGACATTAACATAAACATCTGTCTGAACAATATACAGAAATATACAAAGATCTAGAAATAAAACAATAATTAAACAATATTAAAATTTGAAGAAACGAATAAAATTAACAATTTCATGTTAGTAACAAAGATTGGAGGAATTGCTTCACATTTTGACATTTTTGTAGTCACATAATACAGAACTTACAGATATTATAAAAATTATACTCTGAAGTTTTCAATTGAACTTCAGGAGTATAATTATCCTGGATAGATAACGTCTTTTCTTTGTCTGCATATGAATCTTTATGTGCGATTAATAAGCACGGTAAGAAATAAAATGATAAGGAAGGGATATAAGTCGTATTGGAAACAAGTATCCAATTGAAAATGATGCGTGAGCATGACGAAATAATACAAACTTTCTGCCTGATTTTCAACACGCTAATCACCTCAAGTTTGGAGGTGTGCAGGTGAAGCCGCTGGGAAAGTAACTTTGGCAGTTTTGTTTTGGAGGTACTACCTACCGGCTGGTGCCCTTTTATAGTTTTTTTTCAACTATGAACCCATTCTCGGTCCTTTTACATATTCTGGCAAATGATTAATAAAAGTACATATTACAGCACAGTTTTGCAGAAGTTTTGAAAATTTTGAGAAATACTGAAACAGTAAAAAATAAGAATCGAAAAGAAATAGATAGTGAAGCTGAGCAGTCAGATACGTAATTTTGAAGGAATTAAAGTAGAAAAATATATCAGATTGATATATCGAAAGCTCAAATTATATCCAGAAACAGAAAATTAAGAAAAGCACACCAAGTAAGTTTTTTAAGCAGCCGGTACTCTCCAGAGTGAGAGAACTGCAAACATTTTGCTGTAAAACAGTAAACAGGTGATTTCAGATACCCTGACACTTGAACAACGGCAAGGTGGAACCATAAAGTTCTCCCCACTAGTAAAAGCTATACATACGCTTATTATAATAATTTTTTAATGACGTGAATGATACAATGATGCTATGATATTCTTTCAATTTTTCGAACTTTACAAAAAATTAGCGTTGCGGGCGAAGTTGAGACAAATAATCGCCTTCTACTACTCACCCACTAATTGTAATTGATGGTGGGCCTACAGTTTTAGGTGGGTTCCGGAAATGAAATATATTTTGTGCTGATGATGCCCAAATCAGTCAGAGACTTGTGCGTGGATAATGATGTTATAAATGGATATAGTTTTAGGTGGGTTCTGAACCACCAGGTAAGTGGATAATAAAGCAGATAACGTCATGTCATTTTTTGAGGGGCATGCTCTCAAGCGCTGTCATGGGCGCTTGTGACTGAACATCACGATCGCCCAAACATGACGCTTGCAGAGCAGCCATCACTCCCTGTGATTGATTGTAAAATCAAGTGTGAAGCAATTCCTAAAATTTATAATTTACTCCGCTAAATAAATACAGTACACTAAAATAAATCTATCCTCCACCCTTGGGGTGCAGTTCAACAATACTAAAATTGTAAAAATGAAATATATATAAATAATATATATATTGCATTATAATGCGTGTATCAACAAAAAAATAAAAATAATAATAATAAATAATGGAATACATATTGATAAATTAAACAATAGTTCAGCTAATAAAAGAAAGCTTTTAGCAGTGGTGTGACCGTTTAAATACTCAACAATGATAGCAACTAAATTAATGATAAATACTTTCGTTTGATTAGTTGACTATTTGGAGCGACGTGAGGTGGGACTGTCGGGGGGAGTGACGATCGGGGCGGGGCCGCCGCGTCGGCTGCCAGGTTTCAGCGCCAGCTTCTTCAAAGGTCGCGGCGAGATGCCGACGTCTCCCTCACCGCTCGCGAACCACACACGGCTGCCTCCTTCGTTACCTGGCCAAAAAAAAACCATTCAAATCTATTAGAAAAACGTCTCCATGCTGTCCTCTGTCGACGAAACTACCACTGGAGAATAAGGGATTGGAAGAGGAGGAGGGAGAAAAATGAGGACAAAAATGAAGAAGAAAAACAATGAGGAAAAAATGAAGAAGAAGGAGGAGAAGAATAAGAAAAGAGACTTGAATTTGTAAATAGGTTATGTTAGGTTCTTGATATCACGAATCGGGTAGCCTGCTAGTACATAAATTACTGTGACACGGAGCTATAGGTCACACCGATGCATCACAAACACAGTTATTTAAAATTCAGTTGTCATATTATCAAAGGTAAATAGATGAAATTGCATGTGGTAGATTGACACTGAATGATAAATATACACCAGATATTTATTCTGTAGTTAAACTTACAAAACCGAGGACTATTCAATGTCAACTTATTTATTTCACATACACGTACAACAATCAAAATAAAAATAAAAAAGTTTGACAATGAACAAAAATATACACAAGAAAAAACAAAAAATAAACAACTGGCTCTGAGGTGGGGTGGTTGAAGGAAAGAGAGAATATGAGAACTATGATTTCTCATGGAATAGGCAGGTAGTGAAAAAAGGACACTTAAAAAAGGAGAAGGATATTATAAAAGTAATTATAAAATAACATAGAGTTCCATAATCGTGAAGCTAGAAACAATTTATTAACAATTACAGACCTATGTAGAGTTATCTGCTGGGTTAAACAGTGAGATAGAAGCGTTTTGCGTTCTAGAAATAACTAAGACGAAATAACTAAGATAATAAAGGAAAATAAACTTTTTTTTTTAGAACAAGCAATAAAATGACAGAGAAGAAAAAATATATGAGAAGGAAATGTCAAAGGACACGAGAGGGATAATTACATAAGATAGATGCTAATGAAATCTTAGCTATATCCATGAAATTTAGAGGAATTAGATTTCATTGAAAACCTACTGACAACCGCGTCAGTGTTTACTAGCCTTTCATATTTATTTATATCTGATGTCTCAGTAAGAGGATATGAACCGGTAATCAGCACATAGACCTCGACCAGAAGGTCTGTTGTGTCATTAGAAAACTTTGTAATACAATCTAATATATAAAAGCCTTGTAATAGTGCTCTGTAACGAAAGCTCTAGAGATCCATGTGACGAAGTTTTAATTTTTACTATTTAATATTACCTTCACTACCTTATATTGTGAATGGTCAGATGTTGAAGATGACTAACCGCACATGGAACGCCAGACTGTATATTATAAACAATTCTATAATTTCATCTACTATTTTTTAGCAGAGCATATCAGCACTACAAATATACCGTTCTAAACTGAGACAGTTCTTGCCATAGAGCGCGCGTGTAGAGCAGTGTCGCTAACTAGCTACAGCATGCAGAAGCTGCTCTCAAAATTCATGTAGCAAGAATCTAGATTGAAATATCTGCTCTACCCTTTTGCCTCCTGATAAATGTATTTAACTATCTCGCCTCAATATATTCAAAACATTTCTAAATCTAAGTTTAATTAGTAAACCTACGCATGAATTTATAAGAATATGTAAATTATCACAATATGCAAAATTATCAAAATATGCATCTTACAAATACTATTATTTCTTGTACAATTTTAGGTATCCCCTAGGCAAAAACAATAATTATCTACTGGTTGCACAAACTTCCTCTCATAATGATGGCTCATTGTCCATTCCACTTTTAAATGAAGCTGCTATGATAACATGCTACTTTTATACCATCACAGCATTCTGTATAAAAGTGTTCTGTTTAACGAGCTAACTAGATTACAATGCAGCCAACAGAGCCAACTAAAAATGTCAAATTCTGTGATAGCTGAGCTTAAAATATAGTATATAATAATTCGTTATAAATTGGATAATGTGAATAAATTATATTGTTATATGGTTTGGAGAGTAAATTGGCTTTTTGAATAATAAACATATATTAGTGACTAGCATTGGCTATTAATATCGGGCTTGTTTTAGGTTATGTCAAGTTATAACAAGATGGCGCATTGTGTGAATAATGGAACTACCTTTATACATTTTATACCAAGTGGTATCTGTTCCACCAGTCAAGATAATTATATAGATCATACGAATTCTAGCATGTATATAGATAATCATATGTTTATTGATGGTGATTGATGATGTTTATGCTTTATGTTTAATGCATATGTTGCATATGATGCATATGTTTATGCTTTCACAAAGCAGCTTGTTGTAAAAGTGGAACAGATAATGAACCATCATTATGATAGGACGTTTGTGCAACCGATGGTAACTGTATTTTCAAGTAATGATCATACATTGATTTTATTAATAATGCAATGATCAATGCTATTTTCTGAAGAAAAACTCGTTCAATTAAGTTGTTTATCAATCATTACTGTTTACTGTGTACCAATTACAATTATTACTGTGCTGTGTACTTCTTACAAATCTACCTTATACGTCAATGATCAAATTAAAAATTCATTTCAATTGACACAGAACATTCTTTTAACTAATCTATTGTTATTACCTACTTTCATATAAATAAAATGTGTAACTATAGTTGAATTCTTCAAGAAAACGTGCTCCAAAGTCAAGGAATAAAAATTTGAATACTATTTGAATTTACTATTTACTAATAGAATGGCAAAAGCCAATTATCAACCTGACTAGTGCTCGTGCAATTCATTTCATCGAATGGAAATTATTTATGTACCATTATTTCAGTACGGCTTTGTTCTGATACATCCTGCCGATGAAACACCAGTTATGTCGTGAAAGACAACCAGGGGCTTTCGTTTTCCTAATAAGATAACACAAAGGATGTTATAATTTTAATTGTACCAATAAAAATTTCTGTTTAAAACCAAAGTTGATACAAAAGTTCTAATTTTGTACTTTAAAATCTTGACCATTCTAGAACGTAATCGAATATCAATTAAAACATTTAATATATATATATATATATAAATTATATAAAATGATATAATGATTATATATATATATATCTTTGAAAAGCTATCCACAGATTTGTAATCAAGGTAATAAGGAAAACGAATAAAATAATTTATGCAACAATTGTATTATGACTACCTTTAAGCAACGAGAGAGCTATACGTTCTCACGAGTCGTTTTAAGGCAAAACCTCTTAATATTTCCAAGATACGTCATAGAAGTGTTGTAACAATATTGATATATTATTTTATTTCACTAGTAGTGTGAAATTATGAAATGTACCAATACTAATCAGCCTGATATTGCACAGACAATTTTCTTGAAAATTATCAGAATTTTTATAAATGCCGAAGGTTTTTTTTTGGGGGGGGGGGGGGGGGGGGGCTTAAGCCAAGCTCTCAAAGCCCCCCAGGGTGCACCACTGGTTATGTTGATCTCCAGATATAATAATTCAATTAAATCTGGAAACCTGCTAGTTTGATATTGAACATCATTCACAAATAAATTGATCATAATGAGTTATTGAAGAACTAAAAGGATTTAGAAGAGTAAATTAAATGAAATCATTGAAGGTGCAAAGCTATTATTTACCTTTTAACCTGGAAATGTCTGAGGCAAGCCGATTTCTCAAGTTCTGGTGAGTATGAGAATCTATGAGTGCGGCAGCCAGAGTGGACGGAGCATTATTGCTAGTGCACAAGTTTGACGCATCCACACTACGAATACTAACACCTAAAAGCAAAAAATTGTACTCAATTTAGAATTCATTCATCAAAATACCAATAGAACCTAAAATACCAATACAATAATACCCTAACAAATAGATGAAAAATTATAAGAATAATTTCTTAAATTGATTTTTAATAAACGAATACATTTAAAAAACTGATTTAATTTAAATAGAGCTTTCTATCATTAATAAATATTTTAAATTCAAGTCATTTGGGCGTAAATTGGGATTTTATGGAAATTATTTTTCTTTTTCAATTTTAATAGAAATTAATAACATCTCTTAATAAAATAACGATAATTGGATTAAAATTAAAATGTGCTTAAATTAATAAAATTGAAGAATCTAATAGATTTAATTTAAAATTAATCTCATTTTTGAATAGTTTGGATTTGAACAGGGATTTTTTAGAAATTATTTTTCTCAACTCATCTATCTATTAAACTGAAATTCTGATAACTGGACTAAGAATCGATTTACTGAATCTTGCCAAATAAAAACTCCAGTTTGCAATTCATTAATTATTATATAAACAGCAATGATAATAATAATATTAAAAAAGAATGGAGGAATGAATGAATTTATTGTTTAGAGTTTAAAAATAATAATGTTGGAAATGGAAAGAGGGAAAACTCAAAAATAGATATCGTATTTGGTATACGAGGCATTTAATTTTAATACACTTTTCTGACCCAGTTATAATTAACAATGCGCAATCAAGGGAAAATGTTTGCGGATGATGATACTATGATTGCGTTGATAGGGAGATTTTAAATGAGAAGAAAGATTATTATCATTGACATCCAATACTTCCTCAATCAACTTCAGAACAAAGCCTGGCTGTATAAAGCCAAACTGTATAATTGCCAAACGCCAGTAAATGAGTTACGCAGTTTGTTGAGAGCTTGTGTTTGTATAAAAGTTGATATGGAAGAAAGAGCAATTGTTCAACTACGAAATTCAACACAACACTAGACATTAAAGTTTCCATTAATGGGCATTAAATTTCTAGGAAAAACGTTTCTGATAGAGAACTAGAAAATACTGATAATTTGTTCCTTGTAAGTTAATAATTAGCCCTCAAATTTCACCATGTGTTATTTTGAATTTTTGTTTCATTTTTATCAAGCATATAATAAATTAAAATATAGTTTTGTTGAAGATTTGACATAAAAATAGCAATTATTAATTTCTGAAATACCTGATGCTCTAGTGGTGCTGATGCCAAACGGAGTCGGCGTTTGCACAGGCGAGTAGACTTGCGCCGCAAATTCCTCAAACGTTGTCGCGTTCTTATGATTCCTCACTATGGTCTCCAACGTTCTTGACCTTTCCTCATAACTATAAAAAATTATAAGATACAGTTACATAAATTATGAGATACATTTAAACATATCGGGCTGAGACTCTGTGAGAATTGCTGTGTTGATATGCGGAACCCACCTAAAACTGTAGGTCCAACTCATAAATCACCATCATCCAACTCATTACCCACGCACAGGTCTCAGACCTATGTGGGCTTCATCCTCAAAAAAAAAAAAAAAAAAAAAAAAAATGGGGTTTCGAAAAGGCAGGTCATGTTCTGACGCAGTTTTCACAATGAATCAAATCATTTCAAAGCGACGCGAATACAATCTAGAAACTCATATTGCTTTCATTGATTTTGCAAAAGCTTTCGATTCTCTGAACCGCAATTTACTATGGTCCATAATGAGATTTAAAGGATATCCCAAGCATATGATCCAAATCCTACAGAGCCTATATGAAAATACGACAATCTCTCTGCAAGTAAATGAGGAATTGACCAAGGATATTCTCATAAATAAGGGAGTAAGGCAAGGATGCTGAATATCTTCGACTTTATTTAATATTTATGTGGACGACATGTTACGTACATGGAAAGAATCGATTGACACAGGTATATACAGATCTCAGCCCAATTGTTAGTGAACTCCATTATGTATGCAGACGATCTGGTAATAATTCAAAAAAATGAGGATGATTTACAGAAGGCTGTATTTGTTTTGGACAAAGTTTATGAAGAATACAATCTGAGTATTTCAACTGTCAAAACCAAAGTAATGGCCTTCAAAGGAAAAAACACAATAAGATCAAAAATAGAACTAAAGGGAAAAGTGATAGAACAAGTAAGGCATTTTAATTACCTTGGCAATAATATTACATATGACTTTGACAGGGATGTGCTTAATAAAATAACAAAATTCCAGAAAATATGCGGCAATATTCACAGAAACTTAAAAAATACAACAAGACCAGAGACAAGAATCAAATTCTACAACACCATTGCCGTTCCTACGTTATTATACGGCAGCGAGACATGGATCCGTACCAAGAAGATTGACAGCAAGATTCAAGCTGCAGAAATGAGGTTTTTGCGAAGTGTATTTGGTTGTTATAGAACAGATAGAATCAGAAATGACGAAATAAGAAAGGTTCTAGGTGTACCACCTTTACACGACAATATCTTGAAAAAATAGGAGGAAATGGTGTTGCCACTTGAATAGAATGCCAAATGGAAGAATGCCTGTACAAGTTCAAAACTACAGACCAACGGGAAAAAGAGATGTAGGAAGACCGAGGAAGAGATGGGTACCTGTACAGGTCCAGTAATGACCTAAACCTTGAAGTGAAGATGATGATGATGATGATGATGATGATGATGATTTAAACATATGCAATGGTATTGGGACTTACAATTGAGGGAATGTCTGCCTCTATGGGCAGAGAAACGCGCCGATCTCGTCTCTCTTTACGAGCAGAATTTTTCACTAGCGGAGGCCTTATTTTATAGCATTAAAAGAGATTAAATAAATCTTTCATTTAATTATTGAACCCAAACCCTTTTTTGGCGATAAAAATTATAAATGATTGAATAGAAAGAAAGAAAGAAATTTATTTACAGGAATAAAAAGCTTACAAGTTACAAGAGCAATTACAAAAAAACACAACATTAATACTTCATGTTACCTATCACAACTAAAAGAGAACTATACTTCAGTTCAACATCGTAATGAAAATAAAACATTGGATGAACGAATAATATTCTACACAAGAGATATTTAAAAAATAAATTGCATAAGAAACATGAGATGTTGGGAAGAGTACTCACTACTGTTGGTGATAAGCCATAATACTTCGTTTGGCGCGAGACGCACTGATTGCGGTGGCTCTTATTAAGCCCGGCAAAACCTGGTGCCCAACTATTGCTTCATTGAATAAAGGACCAAAATAAGGCACCTGAAAATAACAAACAATAAACAAGGTATTAGCGTGTTTATTATTATGTGATTTGTATCTGTCATATGCGTGACAAGATTATGAAAATTACGCAAGTTTGTACTGAATGCAGAAATTGAAAAGAACTTATTGCTTCCTCTAAATATATGAATAAAATGGATGGATGAAAACCTTCATTCAATATTGCAATGAACAATACTACTAAAGTAGTATCACTGTTTACGGACCAACATTACTGTTGTCAATGTCCTGAAGGCTGTGCACGGGGTTTTTGGTCATAATTGTTTTTCGAAGTTTCTTGTATTGATTATTATTAGGGCTTTGAAATGCTATCTATTACTGTGAGGAATTTTTTTTTGATAAATTATTTTGTGAAATATGGAGTTTCAAAGTAGAAATTTTTCGGTTTTTGGGGGCAATTGATCTCACCTACGAGTGATTTTCAACTTTTGATAAATTTTGCATAACTAAAAGAAAGGAGGAATAAAATGGCATTCTTTTCATTTCAATCTAACAAAGATTTTTAAAATAATTTTTGAAAAACTATTTACAGATTTAAAAAAATGAATTAAAACAACCAATTATTTGATTGGAGTAAAAAATGTGTCATTTTATTCTTCGAAGTGTCTTTTAGTTGCAGAAAATTTACCAAAAGTTTAATATCACTCATAGGTGAGACCAATTGCCTCAAAAACCGAAAAATTTCAACTTTGAACCTCCATATTTCACAAAATAATTGACGAAAAAAACCTTTTCTCACAGGAATAGATAACATTTCAAAGCCCTAAATCTCCAGCATAATTATTAGAATTGAATGAAAATAGTTACCTCAGGTTTCCTAGACACTTGAACCCTGTAAAGACGATGAGAATGGGGCAGTGGGTAGATAACAATCAGAACATCACAGAATTCAGTTGGTAAGATTCCGCGACGATAATCTCTCGTGTGCTCGGACCACACAATATGCACTTCGTCGTTTCCCAAATGCTTTGTCTGCAAATAAAAATAATATAAAATGATTTAATTAAAATTATTCTATTCAGAAGTTGAACGTAAGTGTTGAATGGAAATGATAAACCGATTCATTTATGCAATTCATATTAAATGTGAAGTAATATAAGATCTTCAAATAAATTAGTCTTGGATTTCTTGTTCCATAACGATCTGCGTTGTTAATATTGTCTTTTTATTGTAAATTGAACGACTTGCAGTCATTTTTAATAGAGAATAAATAAATATTTACTTCCCGGATTTTTTGTTCCAAGACGAACTACGTTTTTAATATTAACTGTTTAAGTGAATTCAACGACTTGCAGTCAAATTTTTATTAAGAATAAGTAGTAAAAATAAAAATATTGGGATACTGGCCTTGGAAGATGGGTTTTAACAACTCGAAAATGTTCGGCCTACAGAGTAAGTAAAATATTACTTATTCTTAATAAAAATTTGAATGCAAGTCGTTGAATCCATTTAAAAAGTAGATATTTACTCACATAGGCTGACATGTTTTCGAATCGTGATGATTCATTTTCAACAGCAACCTGGATCGTTGGACCTTGAAGATGTGTCTCCATGACTCAAAAATGTTTGGCCAAGAAGTGAGTAGAAATATTCTTTATTCACAATTAAAACTGACTGCAAGTCGTTGAATTTCAATAAAAAGTTAATAAACTAGTCTTCAAAGACTAACAAACAATATGTGTTGATTTTGCTCCAGAATCAAATCATCAATTTATACCTATTCTTTTGCATTTACATTCAAACATTTAATTGATAACTCATAAAAATATTCCATTATTTACAAAATTGACTTTTATTATAATTTTTTAACCGAGCTCAAAAGGATCACTTATTTGCATTATGGAAGAAGGATCCTCTCACATTAAAAGTAGTTTTTCTCTCTTTTTTCTATCTGTGCAATTGTTTGGCCTACGCAAGTTTTCTACGTGAAATACATTTTTATTTATATTCAATTCGTTCTGTTGTTTCTTCTTTTAATTTTTATGTTACAAATTCAAGTACAAACTCTTTTTCTTCCATTTGGAAAATATTTCACTATTTTTGTGTGCACTTGGAAGTATAAAATTTTAAAGAGAAATGGAGTTTATCATTATTTTAATAAAATTAATTATGTGTATGTGTTTATATGAAATGTATTGCTGTGCATGTTATGCAAATAAAGAAACGCTTTTGTAATTTGTTCAAGAAAGGTAAAGATGGCTTATCCTACTGCTCATGTAGCCTGATGCCAAAAAAGAAATATGATACAGTATTAAATACAGAACACAGTTTGCCTGTCATCAACAAGACAAACAACTCAATGTTCATAAATACGGACCTTAACCACGGTTGCACTAACGTCCTACTATAATAATCATGTATCGGCATGTGCAATACTTTTATGGCAAACTGTGCCATACAAACTGTGCAAACTATGGGAAACTGCATCCCAACATTAATGCCCGTTTTCTCAACCGTTCAGTAAATCATTCAGTAGCTATTAATTCAACAGAGGCCCTAAGGCTTGTTTCACACATACCCGGCAGTCGGAGATCCAGAGTTGTTTACCAAACTATGGAGCACTTCACACTTACTCGATTTTTGAAATCATATGATACAAATTAATTATGACGGGTGAACGAAACCGGTTACCTGACTGCCGAGTATGTGAGAAACAAGCCTTAGGGCCGCTATTGAACCAATGGATACTGAATGTTTTACTGAACGACTTAGAAACCGGGCATCAGTATAAAAGTGGGCAAGTATTTGGGAATATATAAGAGTGTACTGCTATCTGGACAAGTATCTGCTAGAAAACAAAGACGATAGCTTGATTACGATGCAGCCAAATTCTGAGATTAGCTGAGCTTGGAATAAAGTATAATTTTTTTTATATTGCGGATGCTGTCCACATGATTCTGGAGACTTGTTTGTGGGTAATGAGGTGGATGATGAGAAACATCCATGGCTGAATGGGATTCAAACCCAAGGCTGCAAGAAACGAAGCCAGCCAGTCTTATCTTATCTCAGACAAGCACTCCAACCAACTGCGCTACCAGAGCCGCAATTAGAGACAGAGCCACATAGAAATTGATTAAATACCTAGATGCCAATTGAATTATGTGAATAAATTGTATTATTAAATAGTTTCGAGAGCGAAGTAGTTTTTTGAATTATCAAGATAATTTTTTTTTTCTGTATGACTTTGAGTGAGCTGAGTTTTTACGCAAGCAGGATACCACCCTACTGTGCAACCCCCAACCTGGAGGACCATACACCATATTCCAGCTCTCAAAAATATGTGGAAATTATGATCTCCGAATTTCAGCTGCAAAAACAAAGGTTATGGCTTTCAAAGGAAAATGGCCGGTTCGAACGAAGATTGTTGTTGGAGGTTCAGTCTTGGAACAAGTATCTGCCTTTACCTACTTGGGCTGTACTCTCACCTATGAGAAAGACTTGGATATTTCAAAAAAAAATAGTAAATTCCAGTCTATTTGTGGGACAATTCATAGGAGCCTGAAAAAAGTGAGGAGAGGCACAAAACTAAAATTTTACAAGGCTATAGCTATTCCAGTATTGACTTATGGAAGCGAAGCGTGGGTTCTTGATAAGAAAGCAGTTAGTAGGATCCAAGCGGCAGGAATGCGCTTCCTTAGGAGTGTCAAAGGATGTACCAGACTGGATCTCTTGCGGAATGAAGATATTCGAACTGAGCTGAAGGTGGAGTCATTAAATGGGATGATAGTTAATTATAGAAACAGCTGGAAAGAACACCTTAGAAGAATGCCGTATAGTAGAATTCCTGTCCACGCTCTGAAATATGCCCCAACAGGAAGGAGAGATGTTGGGCGGCCTAGGAAAAGATGGACACAAAATATTTGAATAGAGTTTCTAAACTAAGCTATCTGAAAGACCGGAACAGGCAGTCATGCCTATACCGTGGACGTCAGAAGAAGAAGAAGAAGATTTTTTTCATTTCAGTGATTTGGTAATTTCAGGTATTGGTGATTCATAAAACGCATTTCGTCAAGCTGAATTGAATTGACGCATCAACAACAGTGTGCCGCCATCTATAAAAAATATTTATATATTTTATACAAAAAAACATGCTGGTCATCATTCAAGATATATAATTATACAAAAATGGTAGCATGAGTAAGAGTATAAATTGATGTATGCTTGCAATGATGGGACACAGCAGTATGGCATAAAAGTAGATACATCCTAGTAATGCGACGTTTATGCGGGGGGATGGTATTGTATAACGGAATTTTACTATTTACAATGTGCAGTACCTTGAGGAGTAGAGCTTCCTGGCTTGATGACGGCATACGCGTTGATACGTGAAATATGAGTTCGGTGAGCGATGTGGCATAGTAGGGTGCAGTGGCCCCAGTCGACTTGTTAGCCTGCAGTCCGCCCATGAATCCCGTGTGCGACTCCAACTCCACCTCCCAGCCCAACCCCGACACAAACTCCTCATACGCCTGGCTGCCTCCTGTATTCGATAGAATCGAATTGCGGTCCTCCTGGCCCTCCGCCACATATATCACAGCTACCTTATGCGTTTCTCTGCATTCCTAAATTAACAAAACACAAAACAAAGTTCATATTGTATTTCAAACTAATATGCTCTCTTAATTTTCTGCATTATCAGAACAAGAATCTTAACAAGAACGATCATGATTAAGGGAGCGTTCAGTAAAAAGAGGACTTCAATTCAATTTATCATACACACACAAAATTAATACAAAATTGAAGTTTGACAAAGACATAAAAACAAGACTACAATATTAAAAGAAAAGAAAACTGGCTCTGTGGTGGTGTGTGCTAGAGGGAGGAAAGAGAAGGAGAATACCCAACCAACTATGGTTTCCCATGTACTAGGCGGGTAGTAGAATGATAAATAGGGGGAAAGGAAAGGAGAAGACGTAGTGGAAAGACCCTTAAAATGCGTACAGGGCGGAAAAGAAGAAATGAGAGAGAGAGAGAGAGAGAGAGAGAGAGAGAGAGAGAGAGAGATATATATTAGATTAGATTATCTTTCTTTATTCATGTAAATTTACAAATTATGCATATGAATGGTTATAAACAAGATTATCAACATCACATAGATACTATAGTGAACTCAGATAATGTTTTTTTTTTATAGTGCAAGATATTATATACAATGATCTCATTTGTACGATATTAACTATGGTAATGACAATCTGAGTGATGCAATTACATGAAATGGCGAAGTTTGGACAAAGATTCGTCCATTCTTGACACTTAACCAGAGAGAGAGAGAGAGAGAGAGAGAGAGAGAGAGAAAAGACAGAAAAGAATAAGTGAGTCTACAATCTCATATCAGTACACTCAAAATCAAAAGGCATGGCAAGTCAGAGCAGAAACTCTGAATGAGTAAACTGAGTTTGGGACTGAGAATTGATTTATTCGGAGCAATGGGTTGCATAGAACAGTCACGGGTTATGAAAAAAGGGAAAATAATATTTTTAAATGTTGTGTTACAGAATACAGAAAATCAAATATATAGCTCAGAGACGAATATTCAAGTGCTAAGAATTACTACCAGTTAACTAGTTATAGTGCCTGCAAATACTATTTTTTCTAATTCAAATTCATTGATTGATTTCATTTGCAAAATACATAAAACATTTTTCATTTTCTGCATATTATGAAATCATACAAGACTTATATCATACGTCCATTCGTGAGTATGAGTTTATTTTATTTCGATTCACTGTAAAAATATCATCAGTGCATAAAGATTTACAATAATCCATTTCGATTGACCTGCAGACTCAAATTGGATAATAAGGGTATCCATCATTTTGACAGGCTGGAATTGGACTGTCTTCTATTGCATACTGCTTGTCTTATTCAAGAAAATTCTCCATTACTCTTAATCAATTATACAAGTTGTTTAATTTCATTTGTCCAACGGCATTAAGTTATAATACTGTACTTACCAGTTTGTCAAGATGCTTCAACTCCCTGAGCAGTTTCTCGCTTTTGTCGAGCAGGTAGAGATGATTGCGTCGTTCCCAGCCGGCGAGGCCGAGTTGCGAGAACAGCAGCCGACAGTGCTGGAACGGCGCCGTCGCCCTAGACGTCTTGTAGCCAACTCGCTTCTCAACCTCTCCAGCTGCAGCCGCCAGCTGCGCAGCTCTAGTCACGTGGTCCTGTTCAATAAAGCGCTGCCCCAGCAAAGATCGCATCGCTTCCTCCTCCAGTTCGGGGTTCAGTGCCGCTGCTGGAATGTTACGCGGCGTATCAGCGTTTTCCAAGCACTCGGGACTTGTTTCGCCAATGTACTGGAATAGCTGCAACAGTAAAGCAAGTTATTAATAGAGCATGAATAACAAATTATGAAGAAAAAAAACAATGGTCAAGTAAGCTATCAATATAATGTCCATTGAAACAGCAAAGCTGAGATTGAGTGCTGGGCTGACCGATTTACTGGGTGGTGTAAATTAATTTGAGTACTGTCCACTGCTCGTAATTTGTCCTGCAGTAGGAATGCAGTCGATCTATTTTTAGATTGTAATCAATAGCGCTGGAGACCCAGGCAGCAAGAACAAAAACACTAAGCTTCCTGTACAGCTCACATTTGTACTAATGGCTAACGAGTGAGACTAAGGCCCATATTTATGAACGTGACTTATGTTGATCTAAGCACGAGTTATCCAAGACCGAGTTGGAAAGGCTCTATTACATTGAACGTGGTCACAAGCTAACCTAAAATTGTGCCCTATTATCAGGCACTAATAAACATAAAATAACATAAAGATAAAGATACAGCACTGCATGTAAATTTACAGTTACTGTTACATAATTATTACCAAACATAAAATAACTAATAAACATAAAATAAAATAAAGATAAAGATACTGCACTGCATGTAAATTTACAGTTACTGTTACATAATTATTACCATGCCAACATTTTTCAAATCATTATTCTCTGTTTCCCGAATTTGAAAACTGAGCATTCAATGCAGTGTATTGAACGCTATCTGCCAGCAGACCTAAGAACTTCATCCATTCTATTTCATAGAAAGAGAATTCTATTCTAGTGCCAAAAAAATGTATAGGTTAGAACTATAAAATAAGTAGAAATAATTTAAAAAAGTCAAATATACAGTGAATTACATTGCAATGGTGCAAAAATTGAATATGATGATTTTATTTTATTATTATGAGCCAATGCTATACTAAAAAATGAAATAAAAATATGATGCAACACAACAATCTAAGAATGGCTTCAAGACAGCTCTGTACCTAGCATGGCTAAGAACGGATTTGAGACTCCAATTATAAGCACGTCTTGGCTTTTAAGTTGAGAAGATGTTTAAGAAAGGTTCATGAATACGAACTTTATTCTAAGCTTTACTTATACTAGGTGAGTTTACTAGCTGAAAAGTGAGGTTATAAGCCGACCCAGTTGTCCCTGCAACATTTATGTAGTGTAAATTCTCATATTAGTATAAATTAGAGTTGTTTAATGTAAATTATTAATGTTAAATTATTTATCAGGAGTCAGATCTTTGTTGTGGGAGCTGGGTTGGCTTTTAGGGTTACAGCTGCTCACTGGCTTGAACCTGTTAGTGTAAGAAGACTTATTGCTGCTAAGTCTGACTTAACCGATCTGACTTAAGTCAATCTTTGATAAGACACATTCATAAATACGTCAAATATATTTGTGCCTTATTGTCACACTACCGAGTCGTCGCCATTTGTAAATTACCTTTTCAGTCTCACTGTTCAGAGGCCAAGTTATTGGCAAGTACAAAGTCCTTACTCTAGAAATTGAGTCAATCACAGCTGTTTTCACATCTTCCAATCGGACTGCAGTCGACTCAACAGATCAACAGTCGAATCCAGTCACTCAACAGAGTCCACTCACTCAACTCATAAGTGCATACTCTATTCACACCACCCATTGATTAATGACAAATAATTCAATTCAATAATTACTTGCTGTTAGTTACAATAGAAAAAACACGAACCCTACATGTGCTAGTTATTGATCCTACAGAGACTATGATCCTATAGATCCATGGAGCCAATAAATTAGTTATTTATTAAAAAAACACGAATATCTTTATGTCCTCTTTGAATATTACACAACACATACATGATGATAAATTAATGAAATTAAATAACTAATAAATTGAGATATTAAGGCAAATCCTAAGCGTAAGTATGAGTAGAACAACTAATATTTGTATGAGGAACAAATAAGTATTTGTCTAAAGAACCTTTTGAAAATGATAATAATGAATGTTGCATGAACAATATTCTGATTTGTTTTATAGGCTCTATCTTATTGAACATATCTTTTAATATGTACCTTTCAATCTAGAGTTAATGTGATTTTATGTATTCTCATTATAATGAAAATAAAGTTATATACAGCATTAACAGATTAAAGGAAATAATGTTCATAATGTTTTTCATAATGGTAGGCATACAACATTAAGCCATTTACAAACATACAAAATCGAAGTGATTTTATAAATACTTTTTAAGTTTATTAAGTGACAATTTGTAATTTGTTTTAATATCTAAGAACTTTTTTCTGCAAGTTGACTATTACTTTTCAACGCCATTATTATTACCTTGACCTTTTTGTATTTTTTTTTTTTAATTTTTAATGAGGATTTAACTAAGCTAACGATTATGGTTATTCCAACCTGACCACTCTAAGCCTCCCCTTTCTCTAAATGCAAAATGCTGTAGTGCATGGTGAGACATATGGTGGTCAGGTTAGAATTATAGTTATCATAGTTTTGATCAAACTCTCTATTGCCCGCCTATTTATGTGTGAGATCTTTTTATTAATAGTAATATTGATGAAAAAGTTGTCGACTAGCAATGAATTATTCATATTGAATACAATCAACATACATCGTCCAAATTATCGAGATCTTCAGCGGAGTTTTCGCAGGTTGGCAGCAAGTGAGGTGGCCGATGCCTCAACGTGTGCTGTGGAAGGTTGGTAACAATGCACGAGTTCAACATTGACTCTTCAAATCTTTGGTGGTTCACTTTGCTAACAAGATTGTTCTCCTCTGAAAAACAATGCTAAACGTCAATTTCCCTCACATAATATATATTAGTTAATGCAATATTTTTATAAGTGACCCTTCTTATATATAGAGTCAAACACAAAAAATTGAATTAAATTTAGAGATACAGAAAATGTTGAAAAAGTATTTTATACTGATCGAAAAGTTTGCACTAGTGTAGAGATGGAAGTGCTCGACTACAAAAATGTCGGCAACATCTAGCGACTGGTATGGGATCCAAGTCTAATAGGCTCGCAAACAATCAATGCTCAGTGAAGAGCTGAATAGTAAGTTGAATCGCCAATTACAATGCTTTTATGCCCTCATATAATAAGTGCATTAATGCCGTTCATTGTACTATTATCAATGGAATGCTGTATATGAAAGGAATCTAAACATAAAACTGAAATTTTGCAACAATGGAGTAAATCTTAGTTAAGCGCATGCTGCCTTTGTTAACCATGAAAATAAGGCTTACAAAATAAAAAAGACTTTGAGGTTATATTATATTAATGTGGTCTTGCCATTAAATAAGTATTTCGTCAAAAATTATAAACTCTAACAGAAATTTCTAGTTTAATAAAATAAGGTTTTCATTCATCACACCTTGAATTCAAATTGAGCAAAAACAATTTATCCCATTTTGTATCTTATGAGAAATATGAATAAGATAATTATTTTCGAAATTCCTTTTAGTGAAGTATCATCCTTACGGTAAGGATTTTCAAAAATAATTATCGTATGAAGATTTAGCAATTTGATAAAATTCCAACATTTTCCATTTACTTGATGTAGAAATGGAAAATGTACTGATAATTCTACCAGAAATTTCTAAAATTACCAATAATAGTTTTCATTCATCTCACCATGAATAAATAAATAAAATTTTATTGTCAACAGGCCATAAAAGCAACAGACAAAGTCAACTCTATTAATACAATATTCAGGTACTAAAACTAATTTCACATATTCACAATCAATACAAACAGCAATATGCAGTCAAGCTACAGCAAACTACGACATGGCTTACTGTTAATAAAATTCATCTCTTGTCCTGATACGTAAATAATTTTTTACAATATATCAACATCAAACTCAAAAAAGTCATATATTTTATAAAATAGATTTACAATCATCTAGTTATATATCTTTTTTCGAAAAATTTTATTGATGTGTCATGAAAGTAAAAAGGGAGCTTATTAAACATTTCTTGTCCTACGGTCTCAAAACTGTTCAGTGATATGGATAATCTATTGTGTTGAATATTAATATGCCTATTGTACCTGGTTTTGAAAGAGTGAACATTCTTTCTCAACTGATGATTGTGTAAGTTCCTTTTCGTATATACCAAGACAGAATATATATACTGATTTATTACAGTTAGGATTCTGTTACCGATAAACAATGGCTTACAATGCTCTAAATAAGGTGATTGTGTGATAACTCTCATTGCTTTTTTTTGTAGCAGTAGAAAATCATTCATATGAGAGGAATCATCCCATAAAATCAAGCCATTAGACATTACACTGTGGAAAAATGAGAAATATGATATTCTTAAATAATTTTTAGGTACCTGGTTAGCAAGACTCTTCAGCAAAAAAATCACTCTGTACAGTTTAGTGCTCAAATACTTTATATGAGGCTTCCAAGTAAGTTTTTGATCCATAAGAATTTCAAGGAATTTGACACTTACTGGATTTTTTATGGTAACTCCATGTTTCAAGTTGAAATGTATATGCTCCGTCTTATTTTGGTTTAAAACAAAGCCATTTGCTCCAAACCAGAGAGATGCTTGCTCCATAGTTCTTCTTATATCTTTTAAAAGGCTACTGAAATCATTATTCATATTCAAGAAAGTGGTATCATCTGTATACAGCACTGTGTCGGATCGTATATAGGCTGGTACGATCCGACACAAATTGACCAAGAACAATTTACAAATACACGTCTTACCAGATTGTTTGTGCTGCTCAGGTGTACAATAAAGTATTGATGCATCCCAGCAAGACTTTCCCGCCAAATCCCTGAGAATGACTCTGACCTGCGATGGAGCCGTCACCAGACCGGCTGTCACTCCTCCACCTGGCACTTCCAGGGTGGGCAGTTCTACCATCGACATAAGTAGGCCGGTTGTTGTAACAAATAGCTGAAATTGAACAATTCAATAAAATACGATACAGATGAATAAATATATTTAAATAAAAAAATATATATATACAAATGAATGTTTGTACTGTATGTGTGAGGTGTATGTCCTTCATGCCAGCCTAAACCATTTACCCGATCGACATGACTTTGGGGGATTTTTAGTGGCATGCCTGGTGGGCTACGAGGGAAGGGACAAACATTGATTTTGGGCATTTTCCTCTTAAGAACTAAACCGTTCATATGATTGCAATGAAACTTTGAGGAAGTTTGGTAGCTTGCTTGGGAGGGATTTTGAGTTAGTAAAATCCATGATAAAAAGGAGGGGTTGGGGGGGGGGGCAAATATAGATTTTGAACATTCTATTTATTAAATTTTTACAATTTCCACTTGAGACCGTAGTGGTACAGAACAATAACAAAGTACAAGAAAAAAGCTAAATAAAAATTACAATTTCCCTTACAAATATAATTGCCATTGCAATTAGTTTCAAGAAAAAATAAAAGAATAAGAAAGAAAAAGAATAAACCATAAGACTAAATATTAATTAATTACTACCATTTATCCATCAATATAAAAGTAAATACTATTAAAGTAAAAACTATTACTCTTTATTCGACTCATTCGCTAATTTTATTATTAAATTTGTCTTGAACTGTAGCCAGTTTGAAATAGAGTAATGATTAAAGAGAAGTGCACATGCAGCCGCAAATATCAGGTGCCCATACACTCTCTTACGAAATAGTGATATGCTGTTTTCTTTTGTAATGTTAATAGGTTATCAACCTGATATCTCGCGGGACAGATCAAGAATCAAGATGGCGTGTTGTTGGAAATTCGCAAATTATTATTGAAAGCAGATTATGTATGGAAAAAGATATACTGTATGAGTATAATAGCAGGCTTTTATAATTAATCGAATACATAATCATAAATATGATTATAAACTATAATATATCATTATAAACTATAAATCGAAAGCAAATCGCGTTTATATATTGTGGTTTATGCGGCCCTGTCAGCTGTAACTGTCGCGTAACCAGTCCGCTGTCCATTTAGTAAACCGTTCATCCGATTGGAATACAATTTTGGGAGATGTTTGGTAGCTTGCCTGGAAGGGTTTATTAGTAAAATCCACCCTAAAAAAGGAGGGACTCAGGGAGAGGGGGAAAATATCGATTTTGGGAATTTTCAGTCGTTTCAGGGGAGAGCTTTCTTAAATCAAAGTAAGATTTGAGTGATTTGAGAAGATGAATTGTATTATAATTATGTTAATGAAGTTCCAAATTGATGTACAAACCTGGAAACACGCCAAAAAATATTCTTGGGGACGCCAGATGGGGACGCCATAAGCTTTTACTCAGCTTTCTGACTCTGTTCAAATTTTTCCCACTTGAAAACATGAAAACTCCCAAAAAATTGTTTACAATGATGGCAAATGGGGTCATTAATTTGTTCATTCTACTCGGCCGGCTTGACAATGCAGATCGAATTCAAAATCATGTAAAAAAGCCTGAAAACTCACAAAAATGGTCAGTTATGGTGTTGTGGGGAGGGGGCGAATATGAAAATTTTAACCATCTACTGCTTCACATTGTGTGATAGACAATGAGGCTACCAATACTCAGCTTACCAATTGAGTTCAAAACCACATTAAAACCTTGAAAACCTGCATATTGTTGGCAGAGCGCAAGGGGGAGGGGGCCATGAATATGAGAATTTGAACTATCTACTGCTTCATGTCATGTGACAGCTCATTCTACTCAGCTTGCTGACGCAGTTCACGTCACGTGAAAACATGGAAATTTACAAAAAAACGTTTACGGGGACGTCATGGGAGGGTCACAAATTTGAGAACTATCTACTCCATCATATCGAGCGGAAGCTTATTCTACTCGGTTTACCAATGCGGTTTGCAACAAAACCTTAAAATCACCAAAAAATTGTTTGTCTGGGCGCCAGGGAGGCCTATGGATATGAAAATTTTGAACTATCTTCTGCTTAATATTGTGTGACAGCGCATTCTCCCCAGTTTGCCAAGGCGGATCGAATCTAAACCACATAAAAAAATATGTAACACCCCAAAAAATCGCTTGTGGGGGTGCATCATATACCGGTAGTGTGGCAGCTCATTCCACTAAGCAGTTTGGATTCAAAACCACTAAAAAACTCAAACAAAATGGGGGAGCCAGAGGGGAGTAATAAATATAAAAATTTGAGCTTTCCTCTACTTTATATCGTGTGGTATTTCACTTCTCTCAGCTTGCTAATGGGGTTCAAATTCAAAACTATGTAAATACATGTAGAGACGTTCGCCAGGAGGTGGGGTGGGGGATCTTAAATTTAAGAATTTGAACTATCTACTGTATCATGTAATAGTTCATTCTCCTCAGCTTGCGAAGGCGGTTCAAATCAATACCTCCAATCAGACATTCAATTAAAAACAATCTTTGGTAGGTAGCCCAATTGTGTATTTTTCAACTCTCCCTTTTCTTCTTATCTTGAAAACTTGAGAAAAGTAAGTGTTCATGTTTTGGCTCTACAGTATTGCCGTTCCTACACAGATATATTTCATGTCAAATCATAGTTGTAAACATAAAAAATACCAAGTAACCCAAAACCAAAAAAATAGAAATTTTAGAAAAGGTAGGAGGGTAAAAATTCTACTTTTCAACGGTAAATTACGTCTGTTCAACGTGAGATAGCTCATTCTTCTCAGCTCATCAAGGCAGTTAAAATCTTATAAATGTTCACATCCCCACTTACGTTCGTGTGGATGTGAATGCACCTTAAAGCGGTCAGCAAGTATTATAATAAAAATTATATACTACAAACAATAATTCAATAAATACAATGAAATACAACATCATTGTATCATAATTCATCTCATTACCCACGCACAAGTCATGTGGGTTTTATCAGCAAGAAAATAATGAAATTAACATAATTGAAAAATTATTGTGGGAAGTTTAGTTTAAGTTTAAAGACATCTTCAATTGCTTTAAAATCAGCCTAAACATGTTATAAACAAGCTGGAGATACTGCAAACACAACACGAAAACTGAGTCTAGTTTTAAAAGGAATAGAAGAATTAACAATACCTTAGCATATATTAATTTTAAATTCTATTGTTTAATTGTAAGTTTTCAGGATTGTAATTAATATTGTTTGACTATATTCAACAGTGTAATGCTCTATCTTTATACTGTGTTGAATAAATAAATATTCTATTCTGTACTTAAGTAGTTACAATAAATATTTCCCATGGTTCGTTAGACAACTTGACTATTCCAGCTATATATATATATATCATACAGATCCAGTATTTCACCATAAGTTAGCACCATACTGTATTTGCACGACTGAATCATGAAACGATTGTGTATTGATTTTTTGGGCATTCCCTTACAAATTAGCTTGTTTGAATTTATCAAGGCTATAGGAAATAAAAAGACGTTATAAGCTATATAAATTACAAATATTAGGATGAAAAGTGGCATAAAATTGGAATATTTTAGTAGGGTTGAAAATACAAATCTGTTAGTAAAAAGTGCAAACAAACTTAAATTCCAACACCAAAAAATTGAAAATTGACTTTCTGGCGAAAATGACGTACCTGAATATTTGGTGCCGAGAAGACTTGAGCTGACAGTATGTCTGCAGGCAAGCCAGGAACATCATCTTGTTCAACAACCAACGAGCTCAGACAGGAGGCGCCAATCGCCAGTGGAAAGTGATCAATATGATTCAACAAATGAATTATTGCCTGAAAAACACACAAAAGTTGAACAATTGCTGTAAATAACAGTTCATAAAAATGAAAATATAGTTCCCGCCGCTGCTACTCTAAAAAATTGCGCTGTTGCCAGTTTTGGTCAATGCAAGCAGCTCATATTAGAGAATCACCAGTAGAGAACCACCAACCTCAATGCAAGGATTGACAACACTACACTACTCGTATCGTGTTGCTCAGTACACAAGTCTGACGCTAGCAGTCTTACAGTTTGTCCCCCGTAGACAGTTGTTTTTTGCTACACGATAATTTCTTCGAGCCGCCTAATTTCATGGCGTGAAGTATAGGTCTGAAAACTTGTTCAAGGGGAACCACCAATTCATTAGTTGGAAGAAACTAAGGACCCCTTATTATTATTTCAAACCATCTTGACTTATAGTTAGCTCACCCATTTACAGTTAGCTTCTACTTGTGCTATTTCAAGCTTCCAATTCTTAAATCCTTTGAACATCAATTACATTTGGGTTGTCCCACAAATTCGTGAAGAAACACTATTTATTTATTATGACTAGAACACAATCAATGTGAATATTGGTTCCTGGACAAGATTTCCAAGCCAGAGAATGGCCTCTTTATCAGCAACACGGAATTTTGGTTCCATTTCCCCCTCCATGGAAGTCTTGTCAATGGGCATCCAGCAATAATGAAATGCATGTAGCAGCATTTGTACTATTCGGTTTGATATTTGTTGAAAGCAGACGAATAATAGAAACAGATTACCATTTTAGAAGCAAGCTGTATTGAATGTCCAGTGGAGTTTAGGTGCGGTGACATTCCTGAGAATCGTCTCGCCACCGAAGGACTCGGATCTTCCTGCTTCAGATTATCCAGTTCAAGGTTGGGGTTGAATTCTTGAACCAAGTCTGGATGAAATGAGCCCACACTACCTCCCGCGCCGACCCCTCTATGTCTTTTACGGCTATCCTCGCTTAGATCTGTCAAAACCTATTGACAATAAAAAACAATTTAAAGTAGGGTAATTCTTGATAATTCGACATTCAAATAACTTCAGTTCTATTATAATTTCAAATTACAATTGAAATATACTTGAATGATCCGAACGTTGAATTAATTGCAGCCATAACGAGAGGGCACGTTAAAAATAATATATTGCATTATTGCATATATTAACAACTCAATATTTTTTCAAAAACATATGAGAACATGGCATCAAATACTTGGCTATGTCAAAAATGTCACTTCTACATTATTTTATAATTCAACTGATTTGCTGTTATTTAGTGGAAACGAGCTTCAGAATTTGTTTCAGTGGGCTTGACCTACTGATATTACTCTGTAAGCCCAGTAAGGAAAGCAATCTCCTTGTTTGCGTAGTACGCTCTTTAGACTAAAACATAAAGTTGAGTTCTGAAGAGTCAATTACAATCGACATCGGCTCAGGTACTATACATACATACAGTGGAAACGACCAGATTTTCTATGAATTATAAATAAATAGCTACACGAAATAGTACACGAAAATATAAATATAAATAGTACACGAAAATAGCACTAACAATTTAATAGTCTATAACAATGATTTATCTTTTTTCTTTTTTTTTTTCGGAGGACGAAGCCCACGTAGGTCTGAAACCTGTGCTTGGGTAATGAATTGGATGATGGTTATTGATGAGTTGGACCTACAGTTTTAGGTGGGTTCCGAACCACCGGGAAGTGATTTTTATAGCAAAAAACAGAGTATTTTTTTGCTGGTCAATCCAATCGGTCACCCTTACAAAGATGGTCCAGGAGTTTCGTAGCTTATCTCTGACAGATACCTGCTAAGGCACTCGGCTATCACTTCTATCAATCTGAAGTAATTATTTCTACCATTGTGAGTTACTTAAAATTGTTGCATTTTGAATCTAGGTGAATTTATGACAACAGACATGGGGAAGTGATCTGTTTAGTCAGATATATATGAGCTACGAACTCTTGGGCCCTCTTTGTAAGGATGACCAATTGGATCGGCCAGGAAAAAGTATCTTTTCTCCGCTGTTCGGAAACCACCAAAAACTGTAGGTCAAACCATCAATCATCATCATCATCCAACTCATTGCCCACGTATTGGTCTAAAACCTGTGAGCTTCATCCTAAAAAAAAACTTAAACCAAACGTTGACTGATCTTTAAAGCTTAATACATGATCAAGAACAAAGATAAGACTTGCCTAATAAATGTTTGAAGATACTGTCTTCTAATCAATTTGTCAAGTTACTACACTATAATCGCCTCACTTTATCTCCTATTACTCACAAAAAAAGTGTACATTATGGGATTGGGTTGTTAGTTAAAGTTAATAATAAAATCTATTTTTTAATTTATCGATTATTTATTGATTATTAAATTGAATTGAAATGATTATTTAATGCTGAATAGTACGATTATGTATTGAATTACCTTAAACACGGAATGCAATAGGCACGAATTGGTATGAGTCGATGTGAAAAGGGATTTGGGGGGTAGACGCATTGTCCACTCGCTCAAACAGAAAACTAGTGAAGTCAGAAGTCTCTTGTCGGCTTCGCCGATAGGCATCAAATGTGATAATGTTCCAGCAACAACCTGTTAACAACAAACTCCATATCATTAATGCAATTTATTTAATAAATAAACTGGCTTCTATAAGAGAAATTCATGCAATAAATAGAATAATACCTACAACTACCGTACAATATAAAGTAGATATTAGAGTGATGGAAAGTGATGGCAAAGCCTACTTTATTCACGCCTTATCAAACCAGTTGCATAATGTGTTTAGATCACAGGCTCCAGACCAATGAGAATTCAGGAATTCTCCAATTTAGTTTCGAAATGGAATATATGCAATAGCTGATCGGAACATTTCGAAATCAAATTTAGTTTCTATTTCATTTCAATCCCACAGCTTTCGTCAACAAGCAATTGTTCTAGGTTATGGTAAAATAGGTTGGGTCCGGATAGTATAGGTTGGGTAAACTATCCGATTTATTAGCAAGTGATTTAAACGTGATTTATTGGTACACATAGATAATATATTGTATGCAACGATTGTGTTTTGCCTTTCTTTGTAGTGGTGAAGGTGATACTGTGGAAGATATCCATAATGAATAATAAGACGTTGTCACAACCACATTTATTAAAAAATAGTGAGATACTAATTTCGGTTGTTACAACATTATCAATCTCAAACAAACCTGGTCTGGAGTTTGTTTGAGATTGATAATGGTGTAACAACCAAAACTAGTATCTCATTATTTTTAATAAATGTGGTTGTAACAACTTCGTCTTATTATTCATGATTGTGTTTTGCCTTTAAGGCACAATCGTTGCATAAACTAATTTTATGAAATAAATACCAAAAATTTGAATTGTAAATGACAACGAATATTCTTAGAAACTTGGACAACATATAATGTACATGAGAAGCAGAAGCTGATTACTAACTTGTATTTTATTTTATGTGTGATATTTGGTGGCATATTATACCGACTGATTACAAAAGAATGTGCCAATTTTGAAGGGCTTTAATTACAAAACTGGAATACTTTAAAGACGTTTTGATCTTACATACAAAAAAGGAAATTCATCGATTTTTTAAAAGATCAAAACTTATCATTAATGATCAATGTGAACACAACCAGAAACAATTTTTATGCAGTATTCGATTTCTCCACACACCCATATCAAAATGTCTGGTGCTTTAGATTCGATGACTGCAGTCATCATAGCTCCAAGTTCATCAATGTTAACTGACAGAAAACACTTTCTCTTCTATGTACACTCACACAAAAGAATTACAGAGGTTTAAAGCAGTGCTTCTCAAATTTATATTATGACTGATTCAAAAGAATATTATTAACAGCATCATAGATGTATATATTTTATTTGCGCTGCTGGTTGAGGCCACATTGAATACTTATGAAAACTTTCGATCATTTATAAAAATTTTCAATTTATTTTTTTATATGAATGGTGATTTTTTCATATCATATCAATAACTACACGCTGTAAGTTAAAAGCCAGTTTTGTAATGAATAAGAGACCTATAGAATTGGGACTTTGTTTTGTATTCACACGATACATCGGATAATAATTTTTACAGTATGTAGTACAATAGAAAGCTAAAGTAGTAATAATGATAAATGTTTGTAGGTTACACTCGATTAATTAACTACGTAAAGCATACTAAAAAATCGAAAACAACACTCAAGATTGAAGTTGTAATACAATGTATTATTAAATGTGTATAATTCATCTGGAAAATTAATACTGTTATAAATGTAATATAACTAACAATTTATTATAAGAATCTCTCAGAAGATTTAGAGGAAGAGGAAATATAAAATAAAACAGAAGATTAAAATGGTTACCTCAACAATTCTGGGTGGAATTTCTGGATAATGACGAAGGAGAAAGTTTGAATGATCACAGAGCAATAGTAAAATATCAGAGGCAACCTGTGCAACCACTTTGTGATTAAACTGTAAAAAAGAAAATTAATTAATAGTACATAGAAAAAACTTATTTTTGGTTAATCTATTGGATAAAAATTTTGTTATGGAAATAACATCAACAATTATAATCAACATTTGAAATTTCATGAACTGCTTATCTTATAAAATGTAATGAGAAAATGTACATCAAAATCTTTCTTATAAATATCTAAACTAAATATTCGGTTTCCATTTTTCAAATCAACAAATACTGAAAAAAATTGCAAATCAGAACACGTTTTGAGCTTCAGACTGTAATGTATTTAGTAATGTTTTTTGTTTATGCTTCAGCTACAATTTATTTTTAAGATCTATTATACTCTTTCTAATAGACAAGGAAGATTTGTGTAATAAAATAAACAAGTGAAAATTGAATAACAGAATTCATTCTCACATTCATCCTAAAATTGAACATGACATGAAAAATTTCAATGTCAAATTGAATTGTGAAAAATATGTACAAAATATAATTTTTTGTATAAAATATATTTTGTTATACGAAATATAACCTAGATTATGTCATGCCCATGCAGAACGATTTGTACCAATAGCTCCAAAAGCACGATCAAAAGCTCACGAGCAAGTTCTTTGCCAACATGAATCAAGGGATTGGTCTTTTCTCTTCCAAAATGTTGGGTCGCGAGGCATGTCTTAAATGGCATCTGGGGCATGCCTCATGTGCTTCGTTAATGTTTTGAGCAACATAAAGCTTGATTCTATTTAATTTCCTCATTATTTTTGTAATTTTTTCAATGAAGATTTCTGATTCCTCTGACAATCAAATTTAAAATTAGTTTGAACATGACAATTGATCCACCACATAAATGTTCAATTCCCAAACGAAAACGATAATGTCAGAGACAGACTCGAGCAACGTAATATTATGCTTTGTAATAGATTGGTTAAAGAAAACAAATATCTTGAATAATAGGTGCTTTCATGCATACTTTCAACATGCATGAACAAACAATAAGTGAACATGATCATTGTTTAGTCAAAGCAGTAGGAATGATAAGAAGTATTAGAATAACAATTATATTATAAAATAAAACTAAAAAGAAAATACACAAATATAATTTTCATGAAAAATGCTCATCGTTTTTCATGTAATCAGCATAATTATTTTTTGTAGAGAACATATTTACATTAATGCGTGACCTGGTAGTAAAAATGAGTTTTATGGTAATGAGTAATGGTAGTTTTATGCTGATAATTTATCAAAATTCCTACTTGAATTCAGATTCAGATTCAAATGACTTTATTTGTGTAAATTTACAATGTACATGAATGATAAAAGTATTATTAATATTAGCAACTCTCGGTGAATTCACAGTGAATCAAAGAAGCAAAAAATGTTAATAGTCCTGAAACACGCATTGATTAATCCATTGCTACATTTCAATAACCAATTCCATGCGAATTGCTTAATAATTAGTGGTTTGAAAAAGCAAACAAAAGATACCTTGAAACCAGCACCAAAGAACTCAAAACTTCCACCACGCTTCTAAAAGCGAAAAAATAAAACAATAAGTCCTATTTAAATAAAAAATAATAAAAAGTATGAGCATCTATATTTTAAAACCAAAGTTCATGATGATTACGAGTCACAAACGAAGCAACGCAAATAATAAAATAATTTTTGAATGAAAGTGAGCAACCAAACACAAGATTAGACATTGAAAACAAAGATAAGTAATTATATGTGAAAGATTATTATTAATTAGTTCCCATGATAGCTAGTTCAATAACGAATTATATACATCACTCGACGTGATGTGTGTTGCAAAATTTACCAATCACATCTCTGCTAATGGAGCATTACCATGTAAAAAATCAGGCTATAATGAAAAGTACAATAAATTATGTGATGGATTTTTTCAAAATATATTATGAGCTTTGTAAAGAGTCGTGATTCACAATTTTTTCTAACATTAATTCTTTGACGTTAAAAAAAGAAAAAGTTGATTTCATTTAAATTTAGCAATTAAAAAATCAGAATAATCTCTGAATCTGCTATTTCAGGACACACTGATTAATAGCATTGATTAATCCATTGCTACATTTCAATAACCAATAATTTTTTAAAAATTGCTTCAAATTGCTACAACCATTAATGCTCCTTGAAATGTTTTAACTAATAAAAATGTTTGCTACATAGCTGCAAAACTCAATTTTTCAAATATTTTCAAATTTGCAAGTTCCAACTAAAAGTTCATTAAAAATCAGTATTTTACCTTTATTAACACAAAAAGTTGATTTCATTTAAATTTAGCAACTAAAAAATCAGAATATTCTCTGAATAGACGTTGTGAGTAAACTCTATTGATGGATGGGTTGGTTAGAATAACTCCATAGTTGTGACGAAAAACGAGAACATCAATGAAAATGTCTGTTGATTGGAGCAGAAACTTACCCTGAGCGCGAGAAGAAGCGTGTTGATGGCTTCTTTGATTTTCGGATGAGTTGAACCGGAACAAAACTCTTGATAGAGAAATATTCCGAGACTGGATAATGAAACACACCTCGCTACACCGGCCGTTTCTGTCTTGCCGCAACGAAGCAGAATATTCACAACGTGATCCTAAAAAAATGTAGATATTTATGCTCGATTTAAAAAAGATAGAACATAAACAATATATTACGCATTTCATACTGTCATAAAAATATAAAAATCAATAGGCAGCTCTAGTAGTGCAGTCGGTTGGAGCGCTTGTCTGTGATAAGATAAGTCTGGCTAGCTTCGCTTCCTGCAGCCTTATGCTCGAAATTCATTCAGCCATGGATTTGTGAAATTGGGACAACCAGACAACATTCACATAAGTCATGAAATTAATTTTTTTCATGCACATTTAGTACATAATTATTTATTCACACATTACAAACATATATTTTTTTATTATTGATGGTGCCCACATGAGTCCGAGACTTGTGCGTGGGTAATGAGGTGAATGATAACACATATAGATGCCAGACGGAGGAGCGGGATTCTAACCCACGACCACTGAAACGACAGCAAGCTGAAGTTGTGACGCCCCAACTAACTGCGCTAAGCGGCCCGCCATATACAATGAATTCTCATCACTCACCCATTCACCTCATTACCCACGTACAAGTCTCCAGACTCATGTGGGTATCATCACCATTAAAAAAGGGAAGATAAATAAGTCTGTCAACTTATTGTTGGCAGTGCGCAGAAACAAAAATCTGTTTTGTTCCAATCTACACATCCCTGGTAACACATTGTTCCAAGCGGCTATACTAGGAAAAAGTCATTCTCCATATGACGAAGCATGATGTGTACTTCTGGAACCTTCTGGAACCTTCAAGTAGCGTAGAGTAATAATAGTAATACTGTAGTAGTAGAGAGCCAACATGCGCGAGGCAAATTCATAAAACTGCCAAGATTGAATTGACAAGCTATACTCAACCAACTATTGACATTTCAGTTCAAATTAGTAAGTATTATGGGAAGTGATCGGCGCGAGTCATGGCAGGTTAGATAAGATAAGCTACGAACTCACCTCTCTGGGCCCACTTTGTAAGATTAATAGATTATGATCGGCCTTAAAAGAAGACTGTTAAAATCTGCTCTGCTGCATTCCTCGTGTTTTGGAACCTACCTAATACTGAAAGACAACTCATCAATCACCTTCATCCAATTCATTACCCATGCAAGCACAGGTCTAAGGCCTATGTGGGCTTCATCCTCAAAAAAGTATTAAATAATACATAACGACGGGCAAAACAGTCATTTTATTGGACCAACATTTCAGAAATGCACATATTTTACTCATCTTTCAAGGCTCCTGGAATAGGTTAGTAGAAAACAGAAGAAATGAAAACAAAAAGAACAATATCTCGCAGAAGAACAAATAGCAAAGTAGGATATTCATATGGAGTGAAATATAATATTCTCAAACGCAATAAAAAGTTGTATCATCATCGATGGGCACAGATTAGATTAATATAAAGAAATTAAGAACCTGTTAGGGTATGATCAAGATGAAAAGCAACAATTTTATCATTTTTTCATTGAAGGAGGCAATTGGAATGAATGAATAAAATGAATTTGCGAGTTAGTTCAGCAGCATTGGCTAAATTCTACTAGTTTTGCAGCATGTTTTCGAGTATTATCAACATTGAAAATAATTCCATTGATATACGAGTACTATGCGAGACTGAGCTCCGTGGTCCCTCGGAGGAATGCACTACGTCACTATGTTATCGCAAAAGCAATGCAATTGTACGTCTCTGTGCGTGCGTCCGCACTTCTTCGTCTCTCCTCTTCAGCCGTCAGGGACACGGAGCTTAGTCTCGCACAGTATATACTACAAGATGAGTGACTAGGTAATCCGCTATGAAGCCACTTTAAATTGGCCAAAACTGTATTGCGTATGGGAAAGAATTTTTGTTGCAAGATATTTCAAATTTTTTTCGCATAAGAATCATTGGCATTTGCCCGATTTTGTCTGGCTTCACAATTCTATAGCCTTATAGTTTAGAGTTATTCATCTTGCAGTATATAAATATCAAAGAATAATACAGTTTGTTATGAGGAACTTGGAAATAGAGATTTTAAAATAGATAAGAATGCAATTGAAATTCTGAACAAACCTTTATGTCGAGACAGGTGTGAACGATGAGTTCTCTATGGTTTGGTTGCAGCATTGGCATCTGACATAAGGACTGAGGAAAGCAAAGCATTGATCCTAATATCGACATAGCTTCTGTTCTGGGAGTCTGCGAATAAAATCGAAACTCTTATGATAAAATGATTGTTAAAAAAGATTGGTTGATGAAAAATATCCAACTTTTTAGCTTCATGCAATAAAATTTCAATTACTAAATTGTATGTTGCATATTATTTCGCTTCACAGTAGGTCTTCCAAAGCACCGGTCTATTTTAATAACCTTCAATTATCTATTATTTTGAATTCTCAAGGTTATAAAATTATCCGAACGATACATGAATTTTTGGTAATATTCAAAGATTATTGAAAATGTTACAATTGAATTTTTCTAACATTGGAAGTAGAATTGAGAAGTTATTTCTACTTACAGCACGCAGATCCGAAGACGAGACAACTGAATTTGAAGCATGGATGAAATCCAACAATAGCAATGAGAAACCAGGTAGCTGTAGCGATAAAAATCTTGGACCACAGAATCGAACAAGCGTGTTCACAACACTCTGAAACAAAAATTAATTTCACGTAAATAATGTTTCTATAAAACAGAAACTTTCTCAACTTATTTATAATTTTAAAACACTACTCATAGCGTACAATGAGATGAACAAAATTAAAGTAAATACAAGATACAACAAATACAATAGTTGGATAGGATTTTTCCAAATTCTCAGTTATTGTCATTAAAGAGTTTGAAATCTACCATGGACAGATGATACTATTGTTTTGCTTGGAAAACATCAATATAGAAAAATATTAATGAATATTTTTAATAATAATTAATGAATATTATTTATTAATAATATCCCGCTCCACCATCAGGCATTTATGTGTAATCATTCACCTCATTACCCACGCACAAGTCTCGGACTCATGCAATAAAAAAATTGCAAACTGTATTTACTATAAAAATTTATCCACTTTTAAAAATTAACGTGATTGATAAATAATTATAAAACCTTGCTTTTGATTTTAAGGTTTAATTATAAAACTTTGCAAAAATCTTGTTTTTGATTTGACGATCAACAAACAATTCACTAAATCAACTATCTCACTAAAAGGCTTCATCACGGAGAGAACATAGTTTTCATTATAATTGATCTGATAATTTATTACCTGTTCACCTGAGATGAGTCCATAATGGAGAACTTTGTAGAATTGTGTCAAATGCCCAGGAGGTAGAGACACATCGTGATTCATCAAGGTCATCTGACAAAGAAGCCGATAGGCGCACAGCTTTCCACGATGGAAGTTGTCAGGCAATGTTAGAGCCTGAAAAGAGAAGTTTTTGAAAAGTGAAAATGATTGTTAAGTACATGTAACAGCAATTATGTCACCAGTTACTACTACAATAAGCAATTAAAGTTGGGCAGCTAGTTGTCACGGAAATGAAGAACATTCCATTCTCACCCTGCATCTTGGGAGTTCCCCTCGGACAAAAAAGGAACAGCAGCTACTGATGTTAAAGGGACATGTTCAACGCCAACAAACAAATCTATTTCGGATGAGGACCGCCATGAGTATGGGGACAGCTCATTGTAGAGGACACTCAAGCAGTCACTGGATGCCAGGATTGTTGGAGCATCACTTGTCATGAATTGAGTTTGAAAATTAATTGTCTGATGTCTGAGAGATCAATGGGTGCCAAAAACTTGACACAAAGCTTCCTCCAACTCAATTCAGTGCATCTCAAAGCCCGATTTCTTTCTACATTTTTCAAAATTAATGTTCAAATTTTACTTATGGATACTATTACTGTTTTAAAATATGTTTAGATGCAGGAAGCTCATAGAGCAGCTGATACATGGCAAGTCACTATGATGCACATAAGCTTCAAGTCAAATTCTGAAAATATGAGAAATTTGTACACGTCTGTATTTTCTTATAAATTACGAAAATTAAAACACCTAAATTAAATTAACTAAAAATCCAACTACAAAACTATTTGAATTTAGGAATTAAAAGAAAATTTCAAGTTCAACTCTTCTATGAATGCAGACTATTGTATTAAGGGAAATTATAATAACGAAAGGCTTAATAATAGTGAAATGTGGTTTTATTCGGTCCCTTCCAGAGTATAACTACACTGAAAAATTAATAACTAAAAATAATTTTTCAACTATTTTTTTTAAATTAACGATCTTAAAAACATTTTTTAATCAAACTCATGACTGAAACTGTATGAAGCTATTTCTGCGACTGCATAACACCAACCAAAAGATTTACAACAAGCATTTTACCCCGTTTTGCACGGGAATCCAGTTTGTAGTTTTTCTTTTCTGGTTGATAGCTTATGGTAGTGGTCACAAAGTAACGAAATTGGGAAGGGTGAGTGAGGGGAAGTGATAGCCGCGAGCCGTAGCAGGTATCTGTTCAATCAGATAGGGATAAGCTGCGTTCTCGTTGGTCCTGTTTGTAACAGTGACCGATTTGATTGGCCAGCAAAAAAGACACGTTCTCTGCTGTAAAATTTCTTCCCGGTGGTTCGGAACCCACTAAAACTGTAGGTCCAACTCATCAATCACCATCATCCAACTCATTACCCACGCACAGGTCTCAAACCTATGTGGGCTTCATCCTAAAAAAAAAAAAAATGCCATACAGTGTTTACACCATACAGTTCATCTGTTTCAAAAAAGGAGTTCACAAAATAAACTATTTTTTTTGCACTGATGATGTGAATTTTTAGTGTTTTTTTTTTTTTGTAAGTAAACTATCTTTTTAGCAACTTTACAACTCTACCTACCTGCATTGTGGATGCGATCTTGGATGGGATCACCGCTCAATGATGCTCTTCCATTAGAAAAAGATTATTGATATCGGCTCAATAGTGCACGAGTACAAACATGTACAAACATTTAAAAAAAACTCAAGTCGAATAGAGAATCTCCTTTTTGAAAGTTGGTTAAAAACGTAATTGAAAAGAAATTGTTAAAAAGTTAAAAGAAATTGACACGGGAAATTTTGTAATGGTAGATAGATAGATAGATAGATAGATTTAATAGCGTACAGCGTACAGGGTGATCTGGAGCTTATCAAAAAAATTCAAAATGCACAGTAAAATAGAGTGCTCAAGAGCAAGACAAATAAAACCAAACATCAGATTCTCTTCAAGCCAAAATTGTCTACCCAAAACCAGGGTATTACTAAATTAAAACGTTTGAATAGTAATCTCTGTACTCTTCCATGGAATAAAATACCATACTTATAAAATCCTTTTTCAACTTGGCTCTAAACTCCCTTTCATTTAATTTTTTGATGGAATCAGGTAAAACATTATATAAACGGACTCCCGAACTCCTGACACCTCGCTTATAGAATGTAGAGCGATGAAACTCATCCCTCAGTAAATGCCTATTCCTGGTATTATACAAATGTATGTCATCACCACGCTTAAAAATTGACTCATTTTTCTTTACAAAACATAGTGTCTCAAGCACATATAAACTTGGGAGAGGCAAAATTTTCAAACTCCTAAAATGAGGTCGGCAACTATTCCTGATGGACTCTCCCATCATCACTCTAATTGCCCATTTTTGAACTCTAAAGACTTCAAGAAAGTTACAAGAACTCCCCCAGAAAACTATTCCATAAGACAACAGGGAGTGGAAAAGACCAAAATAATGAGTGTACTCCTTGACTTATCAAGATCATTTCATAGCGTTGATATCAATTCAGTTCTTATCTGTCAGCCGATGAGTGCGGTTCGTTTATCGGAGCTCCTACCGCTACGTAGCTAGACCTGTCGGCCTGCTTTCGGAGTGTTTATACTAGATCGGCCTGCTAGTTCCATTTGAATTATTTCATTTATTTCGTTAATTCCAAAGTTATTCCGTTCTTTCCAAATCTACAATTTTTCCTCTCCTCCGTTCTTCTACCTGCTACATTCTCCTTTTCCCTTGACATACGCTAAAAGTCTTACAGTACCGTACTATGGAAGATAAATGTTCAAAGTGCAATAATGAAGTTACCGCGAACAAAGGCCTAAAATGTAGTGACTGTCAGTCAGTATTCCATGCTCAGTGTGCTTCAAGCGATCCGACCAAGAAAGTGAGTACACGGAAAAACTGGAAGTGCGACACATGTACTAAGTCCGAGAGCTCATCCACGAGTAGTCGTAGAGATACAGGTCGTGACCAGCCCGCTCCAACCGTTCTTGAAGCTATCGCGGCCTTCCGCTCAGAGTTCAACAGTCGTTGGGACACATCAAATAGCAAGATGCAAGATGCAAGAAGACATCAAGAGTGTCGTAAGAGACGTGGGAGCCCTCAAGTCGCAATTCGTAGAAGTCAAGGTCAAGTGTGAAGAAGTATCGTTAAATATGGACAAGCTTAAAACAGAAAACATCAGACTAAACGAACAGTTGAGCAATTTAAAAAGTGAGGTGGCAGACCTACAACAGCAAACAAGAAAAAATAATATAATTATTTCGGGAGTGCCACGATCTCAGCAGGAGAATATCTATCACATAGTTGGGGAAATTGCTAAACTTTTGCAAGTGAACTTTGACCGTTATGACGTTTCGGCTGCCCACCGACTGCCCATGAGAGGAGGTGATACCCGTCCTCCATCAATAGTTGTTAACTTCGTTTCAAGGCAGATAAAAGCGGATTGGTTATTTGCACGTCGTCACAGGAAAGGATTGTCAGCCCGCGATCTTCATTCAAAATTTCCGGATCAACAAATCTACCTCAATGACCATTTGACAGCGCAGAATAAAGAAATTTTCTACAACGCTAGACAGCTCGTTAAGAGTAGCAAACTGGCGGCCGCATGGGTCAGTGACGGACGAGTACTTGTCAAGAGGTCTCCAGCATCCGCACCCATTAGAGTTCAACACCTCGGTAAACTGGAAGACATAGTTGAAAACTGGCCCCCGCTACCTAGTGGACAACATTCTTCTTTACGCGAAGCGACCGTGCCCGTAAGTAGTGTTGGGAATATTCCACCCCTCACCCAACTTTGAGAGTGTGTATCCACCAGAGCCACCAACAACCATTTAACTCCACCCAGTTCACCGTAAGTTACGTCTTTCTTTATTTTTTAAATTGTATGGATGAACTGCATCTCTTCCAACAAAACTTTGGGAAGCAAATCAAAACATTCTCGGAAAATACTCAGTTTTCATTTGTTTTTTTTTGTTTTTAGCTGGAATAATTTTACTTAATTTTTTTTTTTTTACCAAATTATAATTCCTAGTTACAATGTATACCTGGACAACAACTGTTAATTTGTATTACAAAGTAAGATGGATTGAGTCAAAATATGGTATGTCAGTTAAGATTGAATATTTCACTATAAATTACGCTACGGTACCTCCTCTTATTATTGGAAGGAACAATATAAATATTACGGTCAGCTACCATTTTGATTTACTTGATTATCTTAAATTGTGAATGAGTAGCATAAATTCAAGAGTATTTTTTCTTAATCAAATCAAAGTTTTTCAGAAGATAATCTGATTACTTTTTCGTACTTAAATTCGGAAAGGTTTTTAAATATTAATGTACATTTTATGGTATTCGCTCCAATTTATTTCTGTATTTTCTTCAACATCCTTATTCTCCTAATTAGTGGCATCATTAGAGTGTTATCTTCCTTGGCAGACCAAAAGCATTGTCAAGTTCATACGGATTAGTACAATATTCAGAGAATATAGAATTATAAGAAATTTCCATCAAATTTTATTTCTGTATTCTCTTATTTCTTTGGGATTATTTCTTTTCCTCAGTATAACTTGGGGTAATAATTTTATTACCCACTTTAAATATATGTCGTCCACCTTAAAATATAACAAAGTGTAGTAAATCTTATGTTAATCAAATCTTATTTTGAAAGTTAAGAGAGGAGAAGCAGAAATGAAGATTATTATATCGATATGTAATGGATTATGAATTTTGTAATGGATTATTAATTTTGTAATTAACATTTTTCTGCAAATATATGAATATTTTTTATTTTTTTCATATTTTTTTTATAACTAGATATGAACTAACTTTATTCTGCGAGCATATGTATATACTCAACTCTGTATCTAAATTATTCCATTAGGTGAATAATCATGCGCGTGACATTTGCTTCAATGTATTCTTTTTTTTCTTTAAAAAAATTTTTATTGTCTAAATTAACAGCGTTACAATTAGAGTTTTCATCTATAATACTTAATCGTGGATTTATTCCAACATCATTTATTCAATACCAGATTTATTATTTTTCTTCCTTGCGATCTCATAATTGATAAAAATAATTCTCCATATAAAGTTCACTAAGAGTATATTAAAATTCTTATTCATTTATTTATTTTTGTTTAGATATATATGAGAGGAAAAGCAACATAAGTCTCTTGTTGCACATTTGGGTTTATTTTACAAGAATTGATTATCTCTTTGTTAGTATGGAGTTTGGTTGGCTAATAAGCTCAAGATGTTTAACTCGGCATTCCGAAAGCGGGTTGATTAATTTAATTTATTTAATTTATGACCTTAAGACAGATTTGTGAGTTTGACTATCCATTGGTTGAGTGTAAAAAATGTGATGATTCAAGCAGCTTTTATGAGGCTTGTGTAGATGACAACTCAATCAACGGTGGTTTATCTTTTAAAATTATACACCAGAACATCCGGAGCTACAATCGAAATTTTGATGAATTCTTAGTCTTAATTCACGATCTTAAAGTTAAATTCAATTGCATTATATTAACTGAGGCATGGCTCAATAGTAACAGTGATTTAATGCACATAGAAGGATACAATATGTTCAGGTCGTTTGATAGCCTCAACAATAATGATGGTATTGTCGTTTATATTGATAACTCCTTATCGGTTTCCTGCGCTCAGCTGTGCTTGGGTGGAGTAGCCACAAGCCTATATTTGACCTTTGACTGGTCTGGTCTATCCTGCAGCCTGCTAGCTGTTTATCGCAGTCCAAATTCTAATCTCGTTTCCTTTATGAATGCATTAGATGAACTAGGAAAAGAAAAATTCAATAATTCAGGCCTTTTCGTAGTGGCAGGTGATATTAATTGTGATATTCTGAATACCACGCCAGGTACGCAACCCGATCGTTTTATGGATGTAATGTACGAAAATGGCTTTGTTCCATGCATTGATAAAGTCACGCGGCCTAGTAGCAACACCTGCATCGATCACATCTTTTCCAGAATTCCTAAAAATACAGCAGTTTCGTCTTTTGTACTTGAAGCAGAGATAACCGATCATTATCCTATATGCTTAAATATAATACATAAAAATTTCAAAAGCAATCAGTGTAATAGCTCTGGAAACTTTTATACAAAAGTTGATTGGAATAACGTGAGGAACTGTTTAAAATCGCAATGCTGGAGTAATGTTATGCTATCAATTGATGTTTATAGCGCAACCAATATTCTTGTAGACACTTTAAAAAATGTAATAGAATCTAACTCAAAACTGATTCCTATCTCTTCTAAAAACACGAAGATTAAACCATGGATAACCTCAGGTCTGGTCAAGTCAATGAGAATTCGAGACAAGCTCAGTAAAAATTACGTTCACAGCCTGTTAATGTAGACTTGAGACTGAGATTTGTACGATATAGAAATATGCTTTACTCGCTAGTTAAGCGAGCTAAGTATAAATTCTATAAAAACAAAATAGATTCTGCTGCTGGTGATCCTAGGAAGTTTTGGAGTGTGGTAAATGAGGTGTCGGGACGCCCAAGAGGTAGGGAGGGGTTTCCTGTCGAAGCATATAGGCAGCACAGTGATGCCACTAATTCATCACTTGAATTGGAGCTGAGTCAATCCTTCAATGAGTATTTTGCCTCTGTGGGTTTGCGGCTGGCTGAGGCTCTGAACCCCAGGGGGATTGTTGAGGTGGAGGATGCTGACCACGCCGTTGATTCAGTGTTTGTGCTTCAGCCTGTCACTCACCAAGAGTTGAAAGAAATCGTTCTAAGTATTAAGGGCAACTCTTCCCCTGGCTTGGATCTTATTCCTTCGCAAATGATCAAGGATAATATCAATGAGCTACAGCAACCATTACTTCACATAATAAATCTGAGTATTCGTACTGGAAAATTTCCGAATGTGCTGAAGATTGCTAAAGTCATACCTATTTACAAATCAGGACCTAAATCAGTAATGAGAAATTTTAGACCAATTTCCCTACTCGCAGCTGTTAGTAAAGACCTTGAAAAATGTGTTAAAGTTCAACTTTCAAAATATTTCAGTCGTGAGAGGATAATTGCAGAGGAGCAATATGGATTTCGGTCCAACAAGAGCACATCTGATGCCCTATTTGACTTAACAAAATATATTGCCTTAAAGCTTGGAGAGAAGAAACGAGTACTGATCACATTCCTTGATATTGCGAAGGCATTTGATTCAATAGATCGCCAAAAACTCTTTAAAAAACTAGAAATGCTAGGAATAAGAAACACAGAGTTACAATGGTTTGTTAGCTATTTTGAGAATCGTTTGCAGAAAGTGTCAATTAATGGAACTTCAAGCAAATCATTACCTGTCGATTATGGAGTGGTCCAGGGTAGCACCTTAGGTCCTCTTTTGTTCCTTGCATACATAAATAATATTAATAAGTTAAATATTAAAGGAAAGTTGTTTCTATTTGCGGATGACACGGCTGTGGTTTCAGCTGGCTGCACGTGGGAGGAAGCTTACCGCCTGGCATCAGGCGACCTGATGAAAGTTGGGAAATGGTTTGAACATAATACCCTAACTGTTAATATAGGTAAAACCAAACATCTTCCAATTGTTATTCGCAGATGTAATGACCCAGGTCGTCTGGAGCTTAGGATGCACTATTGTGGTGACCCATGGTCAGTTACTTGTGACTGTGGCATTGTTGAACGTGTGGATCAATATAAATATTTGGGTGTTATCATCGATAGCAAATTGAATTGGGTACCTCATGTTCAATACCTTAAGCAGCGTCTGAGAAAGATGATTTATGCCTTTACACAGCTTGGTCGAGTGCTGACTGTGGGGCAGTGCAGGAGTGTGTATTTTGCCTACGTGCAGTCGCTGTTGCAATACGGAGTCTTGGCGTGGGGTGGTGCATCCTCTGCTGTTCTGGAGCCTCTGTCAGTTACGCAGAGGCTAATAATAAAAACGATGCTTCACAAAAACCGACGATTTCCAACGAATTTGCTCTTTAACCTCTTTCCAGTTCTGAACATTAGGCAAATTTATATTAAAACCTTACTTATTTTCATCTATAATAATAAGGAGACTTTATTTAGACAGCTTCAACCCAATTATCTAACCAGAAACCAAAACATGATCCGTTTCCATAATCCAGCTATTAATAGAAGTTTGCAGGGACACAATTCATATTTCATAGCACACTGGTTATATAGAAATATCCCCCCTGAAATAATCCAGGCTGAGGTTAACAGTGTCAGCGTATTTGCGCGTAGGGTGAATGAGTGGCTGCTACGGATTGGCTGGCAGGAAGCAGAAGCCTTGATAAGGTCACCTTATGTGTAGTGTTAATATATAATCGGCAGAATGAAATTACTCAGACTAACATCTTATTTTCTCCCTTCTTCTACTTCTTTTTTTTCCTTGTATCCGTTGTTGAGAGTCGGATGTTCTGGTGTGTATTGTTCTTCTGGTGTGTATTGTTCTTTTAGTGTGTAAATTACTATAGTATCTGAATTTATCTCTTGGAATTGCACTTGTATGGTACTTAGACAGATGAGGACCGCTCCCGCTCACAGACTGACAGTCTTTGCGGGTTCATTTATTCTGCAATATGTGATCTACTGTACTTGTGTTTTATTGAGAATAAACCTTTAATCTTTAATCAATAAACTCTTGAAAAAATGTTCAATCTAGGAGTGTGAGGTGTGGCTGGTGAATGGATTAGGATCATGCATGTCAAATAGAATGCAATATGTTCGTTTGTGCAAATTCGTATGCAGCAAATTCTGAAAGATTAAACTAGAGCAGAGACATCTCCCACGGATCAATACTTGGCCCCTACATGAATGACCTGCATCTCGTTCTTCCCAAAATCGTCGATATAAAATTGTAAGCTGACGATACTACTTTGCTGTTTCACAGTAACCTTGAGCTGAAATCAAACTTGCTCACTAACCAAAGTACAGTTCACAATGAGTGTGTCCTTTCAGTGAATTCAAATAAGAGCCAGGCCATTAAATTATATTTAAAAAATAGTAAATTGTTCAAGCCAGTAATCTCTATTGATGACAGCATGTGTGTATCAAAGTAGTGAATTTAGGTTTAATAAATTAGGTTTTGTTAGGATGACAAACCATCATGGAATGATAAAAATCCCAATTTCAATGGTATTTTTAATAAATTACATAGATCTTTCCCCATTTTTCTTAGACATTTAAGAGGGATTTGTATGCATTCATTGTAAGGAAGGTCTACTACAGTGTGGAAGAGTTCCTAGTTGATAAAACAAATAATAATAATAGCTGATTTGATAGCAGTTATTTCAATCTTCAATGTGATATTTCATGTTTCATGACATTGATGTCCTCAGATATTGTCATACAAAGATATTGTGTAATCATTTGACTAAATTAATTTGATGTTTTTTTAACGTTTGTACCTATTGCAGTATACTTTTACTTTGTATACTTTTGTTGATCTGTTTTAGCCCATATTCTACTTACTTTCATCTTCTAGTGATTATCATAGTAAAATACTTTGCACTTATTGACTTGGCCGACTCATTGTTTTTATGGCTCAATAAACTGATATGATTTGATTTAAAATGAAGGTATTCAGACAATAAACGCTCCATGCAAGGACCGCCTAATTCAAACTGTTTGAATTTGCATTTGCGAAATTGTAGTTTCAATAGATTATTCATTGTTCAAGTGCAAAAATTACCTGAAAGCACCAAGGCGCAATAATGGTGAGGGGAGGCACTAGTTCAGGTAACGGCGGGGTTCCTTGTCCATCGTGAGATACACCTTGATTTAGTCGAATCTGCAACATTTGACCAAAAAATTAATTCACAGAATAATTTGTTAATGCATAATTTATTCAACAATCCATATGGTTTTCAAAATTGGGAGAAAAATTTAACAACGGTATACACTGTTCATAGACTGTGCACTTTTGACCGGTTTAAACTAGATAAAAATGTGTAATCATTACCGAAAAGGAACAGGCACATCGTAAATAGTACATTATAATAGAATGGCTCAGCTGAATAAAATATTTCAATAAAAAGGCTACATAATCTATGACAACGTAATCTATATTCTCCAGGTTTGAGTATTATTTCAATATTTTTGTAAGCAAAATTTTATTGTGAAAAGTGTTTGAATCAGATGATTATCAGAAATAAATTGCCCAAGTAAACATAAATTCATCTATTTCAATTAAAAACACATATATTCAACTTATAAGTGGAAAAATTCATTACACGTAAGATGGTTATTATTATAGATTGGGGCAGATCTTCAAGAGCGCAAAAACTTTTTATAGACAACATTTTTGAGTTTTCAAACTTGACAATTTCTTAAACGGTCACTATTTTTGATTTTTCAAACGTTACAATATCTAAATCTTCACCATTGAGTTCAATTTCGATAAGCACATGGCTAACACAGAAGTTTCTTATACTGAGCAATAGAGTTTGTGCAAAATTGTGTTAACGACAACGCTAATGCTAAGCTGGCCAAATTATGTCTTAGTTTTCCAGTATCTTGTATTTAGAACAGTCAGATGAATAAATTACTCTGATTAGCATTAGCTTAAAGCGACCAGCCACCGAAAGCTTTACTGGGACAGCTGTTCAAGCCGAACCATTGGTTTTGAATGTACAACCGGCCACCAGCACAACGCAGCACAGCATCGCTTTTGGTGGCCGGGCATTCATTAAAAACTATTGATTTGGTTTGAACAGCTGCTCCCGCACAACACAGCTATCGGTGGCCGGGAGCCCTATCATTAAATTTGTTTTACCAAAATTCTCTATTACAAACATAATTTCGAACAAAGTAATTAATTTCAAAAATCCTATTTAATTCCATAAATTTTCGAAATTAATTATTTGGCCAATAATTAACAATTTAATAAATATTGCAGCATTTGATACGTTCTAGTGTGCACACTATACTCCAGCCATTTTTGAAAATAAGTAATAATAATAATAAATAAAAGAAAGAAATTGAAGAAATTAAAAAGGAACAACGAAAAATTATCAGGAAAATTATAGGAGCTCGACTCACTGAAGGATACAGGCTGCAAACGATAGAAACAACTGAACATTTTTCAAACATTGAAATTGACATTCGGAAAAGGCGTATGAAGTTCTTCGGGCATCTCAATAGGTTACCTAAACAAAACGGATAATTGAATATGCAATAAAACTCAAAATTTCAACACCTTGGTTAGACGGAATTCGTAAGGACGCCAACATAACACAGAGATTAAAAAAAAAAAAAAAAACACTTAGACACAAGGTAGACAATTGGAAAATTACAAAACAGCCGAAAGAAAAGCAATTCAGACCTAAGTGGTCGGAAGAACGCAAAAAAGCCTTTTCAGAAACGATGAAAGCCTATTGGGGTAATAAGAAAAACAAAAGGATTACGTGAAAAAATATAATGAAAAACCTCAACAATTCTACAAGCTGGTGAGCTTTAAATTCGAATTTAGCACTATTTAAATTTTTATTGATTTGCTAGTGCAATAGCTTATGATGGCTTATGAGAGGGGAACGCTTCACAGCGTTATTTCTGCTGTTATAACGCGTCGCTTATCCCCCTCCCACAGCTTTATCTTCGATCTTGAGTATACAACTATACACATCCTTGGATTCAGAAAAAAGAGTGCTACAACTTTTACTTGTGCACTTTTTCTGTAGCTGTATTTTTTTAAATAGTTTTTGAGAAAATAAGAAATACTGGATTTTGGTTTCCATTTTTCAATTTGAAGGACAGCCTTCATTACAGACAAAGCTCAATTAATTGTTCTGTGTACTTATCATACACATTTCTCATGATTTTGCTGTCCACATAATTGTTAGTTAATTAGTAACATTTTCATTAATGGCCGGGGGGGGGGGGGTAGATTATCGTTTGTGTAATTCCTGACCTACCTAACCTATCCTGAAGTTACCATCATCAAAATAATCTATATATTCTATCGATTTTGAGAGAATAATTTTCACCAACTAGTTGGTGACAAACCAATAGACCAAACTTCATGTATAAAAATGCAAACTTCAAAAGAAAAAATACAAAGGACAAAAGTTACAGTAATTGAGTGAAATATTTTTCAATTGAAACCTTATGCTACATGGTAGATAACTTTCGAGGGGAAATATTTGGCCGCGGCTGGTGCACAAGTTTTATCAACGGAAACTTTGGTATGTTATTCAGCATGCCAAGTACGACATATGTGCCAAATCTCAGGCTTCTGCTATTATTTTTTATCAGCTGATTTTGATTTCCAATGATTGGAACGTTCTTTGCCGAACCCAGCACGGTCTAGTGTGCAATGTATCTTTACCTTGTGCAATGTGTCGAACAATTCGACCAAATACTGGAAGACCTGGGTGTGAAGCGCAGGGTCGTGGAGTGAGTTGATGTCGCCGAGTGCGCCGAGCATGCGCCGCCACAGCACCACGGCCACGTCGGGCAGCCAGCCCTTCACGCTGCCACCCGACATCACCGAGCGACGCTCACCGTCCGCCACTTCTGTAACATGCCATGCCATGTCACAATTCATAACAATTATTATTATTATCATCATCATCATCATCATCATCAATTGAGAGGGAATTGAATAAGAATCAATTGAACACATAATTAAAAGTAGGGATAGACCAATTTCTAGAATTTTCGATTACGATCTTTAAAGCTTTTCTGATTCTTGATTTTCACGTCCATTCTAGATTTTTTAAGTTATAAAGGACTAAATGATATTATTTAATAACGAATTCAGTTAGAATCTTAGTCATATGATGAAACCATGTTTAGAAAGAAAAAATGAACTTACAAAGAAGACTTACTTATGAATTTACAAAGAAGATGAACCATGGTATCGCTACTAAGAATGTTCAACTTTGATTTATGAATAGGAATTTATAAAAGCATGAAAAAATATAGCTTAAAAGTAATGATTTATTTGATGTAAAATGTATCTATACTATTTTATAAACGTTGAAAAACCCTATCTTAATTGTCTATTGAAACAAAAAATACAAAATAAATACAATTTAAAGCATAATAGGTGAAAAATTAAGGCTCATTTTGAATGAAAAGTAGTTTAAATGTATGGCAGGTGAAGCAAGTTTCTGTTAAAAAAAATACAAGCATCACGCCGAGGCACAAGCCGATTTTTCCGCTTGTCGCAAATAACATCCAAAGTTACACCGTATTCAATAGTCATCTCCATCAATGGAGAATAATTATTGGCGATTGCTAGATACCATTAGAATAGACAATTCCTGGAATCTAAAATCGGAATCGGCTCATCCCTAGCTAAAATATGTAGGTGGATTTCAAGGGCAAAACGTGAATACTGATTAAAGTATAATTCTGAAAACGATATTGCAGTGGCACTAATCTTATTAACCTAGACATTTACTAAATTTAGTACAGTCTTCAAATACTATAAATTGGGGAATAATTTTCTTCTGAAGACACAAAAGGTGTTTCTTCTGAACCTAAATTAGCTATCAACTTCTTCAATTGAACTCAACCAAGTTTAGATGTATGAAACGATGATTGAAGCTGACCCAAATTATTTGTAGCGTGATTTTGTTGAAAATTAGCACAGTGAGAGCATCACAACTCACTGATTTAGTCGAGTACAGTAGAACTCCAATCATCCCGAAATCTGATCATCAGATTCGCTAATTATCAGACACCTTTGATGGAAAAAAAAATAGCTGACTGACTGAGATGTTCAGCAAATAATGACTTTCATTTATATAAAGTAAAAAAAATTTAAAGCACTTATATGCTAAATAAAAATGTAAAAATGTTGCTTTTTCATTCAATTAAAACAAAATTATTATAAATTATAGTACCCAAATAAGCTATTTTTCTTCAAAATACAGACTTTTTCTAAAAAAACTCAAACTATATGAATGGGGCCTTATTGCAATTGATTTAGATAATTAGTATTCTACTGTAGTGATCAATTTTATTCAACTAATATTCAGTGGAAATTAGAAGTAGATTCACTGTCAATGATAAATAGTGAGAGGAAGCAAAAAACGTACCCAAACTGGTACCTTCAGTGCTGAGAACATCAATTTGCATTGGAGACTCTTTAAAAGAATTACTCTCCACGCCGCTAGAGGGAGCGGGGGAGGGGGAGCGCGAGGTACGTTCCGACTCGCAGTAAACAGTAGCACAGTGAGCTGCAACACACAAAATAATCAATAAATTATAGCAATTTCAATTCTATCATAATTTTCAATTCAATTATATTTAAAAGATTACTCAAAACATGTGTGAAAGCAATAACCTCTACAGGATAATTTATTAAAAATATAAAGGATTTCTGGACGCAAGCAGTAAAATTGTAGCATAGCAGTACTTAAAGCAACTCATGCACTTACATGTACGTAAAGTAAGTAATAAAGTGTTGATAACATCAGAGCTGTACATGTACTGTACTTAATGTACGGTACTTAAGTATATAATAAAGACGTAAATATTGTTTACTCAGTTTTCTTGTCTATTCAAGATTTAGTTGTCAATTTGCAGAATCAAATTGAATTTTCCAAATTAAATCAAGCAGATAATTATTAAATTTTGTCAACAAACTTTGAAAAATGTTAGAATTTCTTTTAATGAGGAATAGGAAAAGATAATAATAGCAACTAACCTTTCCTGTCACTCAGGGAATCCATAGATCTCGACTTTCTGGGATGTCGAATTCTTGAGGGTTCAGCCAATATTCTGGCCAACTCATGTTCTATTTCTACTGAAAAGAAAAAAGAAACCAGATAAATTAATTTCCGAATAAAAAATATTTTATACACTGAAAAATAAATGAGTTATCTGTCAATATTATTCTTTGAATTGGTTTGGTTGAGAAGGCAGCTCAGTACAATTTCTTCAATAATATTATGCAATTTGACATTGGTTGAATAAACTTTGCACTATTTCCACTTTCAACACTATCAAAAGCTTTAGAACACCCACTTTGTCAAATTTGGAATGTATTGCAATATTACAGTACATCGATATTATTATTTTTCAATAAAGCACTCTTTTTTATTACTGATGATGCCCACATGAGTCCGAGACTTGTGCGTGGGTAATGAGGTGAATGATTATATAAATGCCTGACGGTGGAGCGGGATTTGAACCCACGACCACTTAAACGACAGCAAGCTGAAGTTGCGACGCCCCAACCTTAGCCTGAATAACAAGCTACACATACACAGAATATAGCTCATTACAGTGGGATATTCTTTTTTCACAGTTTGTTAAACACTTCGAATAATAAACTCACCTCTACCCCCACCACAAGGCAAGAAATTCAACTACTTGAATAAACTCAAGACTTATATGAGGTGCTTTAGATAACAAAGCACGAAAGCTAGGTCAGGTTATTGTTATATGCATTACACAAGATTCCAGCAGTAGGATGAAACAGTTCTCAATTTTTTTTAAATTTGAGAACAAGTAAATCACCCAAGAGCCAAGAATACCAATTAATTCACCCCTGACATCATCAAGAGACGAGAAATTGAAATATTTTGCATTAACATAAAATATAAATCATTGCAATCTTCCTAATCCACATTCCACAAATTTCACTCATGATGTAATCAAATTACTGAGTTTTCATACAAAATCTGATGAGTTTTATAGTCTTTATCTTAACTTATCTTTTATACATTATAAAATTATTCAAAATACATTATGAGGAATAATGCTTGTTACTCACAAAATAATAAAAATCTGTATTAAATTACAATAGTATTAATAAGAAAATCGATTAATTAAAAAAAATCTTTATAGAGGCATTATGGTGATAATTTTGCAAAATGAGAACGTGAACATAACGTATTCACACGAATATTTGGACTCAATGAAAATTCAGTAAAGGAGGCAGTTTTGGGCTCAAAGCCTGTTGTTCTTTGCAATATATCAATAAATAGATTAATTAATTAATAATAATTTATCTACAACGAATAATTTACCTGGAATGTTCTGACTGGAATGATGAGTATGATTATGATGATGATGACTGCTGTGGTTATTATGTGGATGATACTGATGTTGACTACCTCGATGATTAGTGTGGTGTTGGTGGTGATTATGATGATGATTGCTATGATGGTGATGAGCATGATGCTTATGCTGATGCCTTCGATGACCCAAATTCAAATTATTTTCGCTGAGGCTTCTTCTCAATGGTAGACACCTTTCACAATCTCGGCTGGTCACATTATCAGAAACATCTGGAAAAATAGATAATTAGTTTATGTTGGGAACTAGCATTTGTAAGATTATATCATCAGATTTCTGAGCTCAATAGTTTATCCAAATACAGTAGAGCGTTGATAATCAGAACTAATTGCAGTCATAGGTAGTTTGAATAGGCGATTTTTGAAATCTTTGAACTTGGATTTTTTGAATTTACGTTAATGCTTCTTAGACCTATGGCCGGCAGCACAAACGCCAATTAAAATTTGATCTAAGATAACTGGCCAAACTGATCTTAGATTATGAGAATTTCGTTGCACAACGGAAAATTGAGAAGTGGATCCCAATCAATTTCGGCTGGCCAATTACCGAGAATTAAACAACTGATCTCTGATCGGTCTTTTTTTAAACATTTCTCGCAAACACCAGTTTACATTTGAAATAAACAAATATTTATTGAAGTTACTGCGCCATTTCTGTACTATGTACTTTTTTCAATCCAACTTGACTACCAACTGATCGACTCACCAACTGATACACCAGTTTGAATTTTATTTTGCGAGCTACAATGCGACATTGTTGCAGAACGATAATTATTAGTACTGAAGAAATCTAGTTCAACTACGAAAAAACAATGAGCTTAATATTAAGACTGACATAAAGTTTTAATTTAGTAAGAATACAATAAACTCAATAATTTTAACCTCTTTGTAAAAATCGACTCACCAACTGATACACCAGTTTGTATTTTAGTTTCTTGCGGCGATTCGCTCTCTCTTTGGATGTGGCCAGCTTGCGTGCCTCTCATCACAGATCCGACTCGCTTTTGCTTTTTCGATTTCTGCTCGCTTAATCGGTCCAGAGGTAGGTCGGTCAGTTCTAGATTATATACATGTCGGGCAAGAACCCTTGTCAGAGTTTCCAGTGTTTTCTGAAAATGAAAAAATAATTCAATAACTAATACATTCATGTTTATATTAAAATGAACAAAGTTTTGACAAAAGAATGGTTACATTGCTTCATTATTGATTGTTAGAAAGCTTCAATATACTCGTCACCCACAGCTTTAATGCTTTCAATAACAAGACGATAATTTATGTACAAACAAGTAGTCAATTATGGCAATCAAGAAGTAAAAACAGATTTTGAGGGCGAATTTTCAAGAACCAACCACTAATCCCCGAACAAACTATGTGTTCTAACGACGCGACCCAAAGGAAAACAACGAGCGCTACATTGCGACATTGTTGCAGAACGATAATTAGTACTGAAAAAATCTAGTTCAACTTGAAAAAATCGATGAGCTTAACAAGAGAAATATCAAGACTGATTGAATTAAAGATCATTTTTGAGTCGCCTGATTTATTTGCAGGTTATAAATATCAATCATTGTTATTGAAAGAGGAAGGAATGAAATTGAAGCCTTTCATCACAGAATTTATAGCTTGGCAAGCATCACGTCTTGTGGTATATGCAGAGTTAGCACATGGTTGCAGAAACATTAAAAACATTCTGCTTTGGGGGCAGCAATGCGTTTAGTAAGCACATGGTTTTTAAAATATTTGTCGCAAATGCGAGTTTATTTTTAAATTAAATCAATATAAATGATTTTTTATATAATATAATTCTTTATTGCCAATACAATAATAATTACAAAAATCACATATCATAATTATCCAAATATACATTGGCGTGGCTAGAATAAGAGAGCCTTGTGCTCTAGCCACGAGTTCTAATAATAAATAATAATATTGTGATAATATTATGATACAATAACATTACATGATGATACTCGAAGCTACAAATTGAAACATAAATATAATATCTTTCAAAAACAGTCAAGACTTAAACTCTAAAAGTTAGTTTTCTGAAACAAAATTTAAATAAATACGGTAATGAATATTGCCAATTTTAACATTTTTTTCGTATGCTCTGAAGATTGTCCACTAAGTTAGTGAAATACAGGCCCTAATCAATAATCACCATAATTACAATAATTGTCATTGCTTCATTTTCCATTTTGAAATGATATCTGTCTTTTACCCATAATTTTATTAGTTTCAGTTTAATTTTGATTATTTTGTTCTTGATAAAATCTTCTGGTATTTTATTTATCAATTTATTACATTGTTACAATTTATTTATTTATTTGTTACAATTTATTTATATTACAATTTATGTTACAATTTATTTATTTGTTACAATTTATTTATTTATTACAATCAAATTGCCGCTTGCAAAATGTCTATGTTGTAAAATCTACACTGAAAGCATTAACCACTGCTGGACGTATGTTATAAGGGACAATACGAGGAGAAAACAAGTGCATATTTTTGTTGGTGAATAAAATTAAATTTGTAACTTACAATTGACGTAGTCTAAGCCGTAGTCAAAGTCTAAGCCTTCCTAGCGCAGCTCTTATGATATGCTTTTGAAATGTAAATAGTTTGTTGAAGTGGGTATCATATTATAATCAGGCAATGTAACTTACAACTATAATTATTATAATACAAAAAACAGCTTTTATAAAATTAAAATGTTGCCAAATTGCACTCTGGTCAGATCAAAATTTATTGTATGTTAAAAACTGACCAGCCTTTCTGAAACGGTTTAATCAAATTGATCTCGGGTCAATAACAAACAAATTAAGAACCTACTTAAAGAATTCAACCGATTAAAAATAACCTACCTATTTTCTTGTATACCTTATATTCTTATGTATATAGTACCTTAGCCGATTTCGAGGCAGGTGACTCTTCAGACTTCAACGTTATGTTTTAGTCCCAAGAGATCGTTTGTGATTGCTTTCCTTGAGCTAACAGAACTGCAACAGTATGCCTCTATGCTTGACAGTCCACTCCCACCTTTACACAGGGACTGGTTTCATAAGTGAGTGTGCGTAATGTCTAGCAAACCTCTGATGCCTTATTACACCATTCTTATTTATCATATCTTTACTGTCTTATTTGAATATTAGTTTGCAGCTTCAAGTACATTGCAATTTCTTTAGATTTTCTTCATTTCATGTTGTTTTAAATTATATTATATTATGGAAAAATGGATTCTACAGAAGTTAGTTCAAAAATACGTCATATTATTGCAGTTTATTGAAGTTTTTTAGTTTATCTTAAGATAGAACAGCACTTACCGCCCATTCTCTAATCAACTCCTCCCATTGTGTCAATGAACTCAACACATCAAGAAATCGTTCCCATAACTCAGAGCTGATAACAACATTCAAGTTTGCTTTGATCCAAGTAACAATTAACGTCTGCAAATGAAATAGAACATCAGTTTAAATGAAAGTTTAATCATTTTTCAATATTTCCTAAAAACGTTTTAAACATTTGAATAAAAGTTTTTCCAACACCCTTAACCCCTCACGAAAAAAATGAACCTCTATTCTACTCAAAAAATAAAACTCACAGGAGTCATGAAAATATCGTCATAAATACCAAAAGAAAAATGTGTGGTTCCTCGGCAAGGAAATCCAAATACTTGAATGGATTCCTTTAGCTCAACCAAAATTTATCTAGCAACATAATGTTTTCCAATTCAAACTTAAAATTGGAACTAATAAAAAGTTGCAAGGATAAAAAGTAAATTCATGTGATCAACAAAATTATATAACTAAATTCTGTGCAAACCTTAAATTTAGTATTAGGCGTATGGGGCACAGAGCTGCCAAGTTACTTAGTTACAAGTTAATTTTACACAGTAGCTGAGCAAGCCTAGTCAACCAGTCACGTTTTCAAACAGCAGCTCTTAAATGAAATAAGGCAACAGCGCACTCATATTCCCAAATAAAATAGCATTGCCATTAGACTGCGTATTGCATTTTAACACATACAATAAAAAGTGATACATTTTAAAACAAAATCAAAGTATTCCAATTAAATATATTCAATAAATTGAAAAAATCGATTGTAGTCTGTCAACTCATTCAGGGTGACTAGCAAAGTAAGCTACAAAAATTCCCTGACTTTTCCCTGACCTTTTCTACAATTTTCCCTGACCAATATAAGGTACTAGCCAGCAGGCTCGCTTCGCTCGCCTTAACCGTCTAGCCAGGGGGCAGTCCCCCTGGACCCCATGGGGTCGTTTAAAATTCGTACAAAATCGTGAATCGAACCAGCACTTTTGTTTGTTGATCATCTGTTGTCATGGATACAGGCACAGTTATTCAATTCACAACTCCATACTTCTTATGTATAATTTTCAAATTTTCACTTTTGACCGTATTTTCTGGATTTTTTCAGAATTCTTTCTTAGCATGCATCTAGAGCCCCAACGGGACATGTGTATCAAATTTCAAATTAATTAGCCATGTGGTTTTCGAGAAACACTGATGAATGAGTCATTGAAGTTTAAATAAAAATCATTTCCAGCAAAATGCGCCGGACAACAGTGTATCCACATTCCTTGCCTCAAAGCATTAAGAGGCAATTCTTCCATGAGATCAAAAAGATCTAAAATATTTTATTGATAAATTTTTTATTTGAGATCCAATAAAAAAATTAAAAACATCACAATTCAAATGCTTGTTAAATGAATATGACCCAAGAATGTGATTATCGATTATTCCAGTCTACACATTACCCAAAAATTTGTGCTGTAACCGGTTTGGTCTCATTACGTGAGGATTTCCAGTTGCTCAAGTACTGTATGTGTATTATGAAAATTGACAACACCACTTTTTGTGAACGTGCTCTCATCCGATCTACCTTTATTGGGAAGCAGTGATTCAACAGAGATTAATCATTTTGGGGAAAAATCTGATTACAACAAGATTTTGAAATTAAATTTCTACTCTCTTAGGTCTTGTCCCTTACACACTAATTCTTGTTGGTTTGTGACAGTTTTTTTAAATTTTCAAGCATTTGCAAATCACCAAAAAATAAAATTTTAAAGCTTGAGTAATGAGGAAGTCTTTCTGTAAAATTTTCATTATTTCACCCTAAAAACAAATCGAGAAAAATCGATTTGAAATTTCAGCAAGATTTAGAAAAATCCACTTTTTTGTACTTTGACCCCTAAAAAACAACCCCTAAATGATTGGGTTACAAATTGTAAATACGTGTATCTTCAGCGAAATGTTGTGCTCTTTCCAACAATGTCATCATAATTCCAATCTGATCAGTAGTTTTTGAGTTATTGAGCATTTAATGGCGGGAAGTAAGCGTATCTCAAAGAAGTCATAATATCGAGATATCTCGAAAACAAAGGCCTCATTTCAGAAACGTCACTGAACATTTTTTGTCATCCTTGGTAACCGGTTTTTACACCTTACATGGGACACCCTGTATAAGTAAACGTGTATGGTAGGTCGTTTTTGTGGAAAATAAATCTGTGTATCAGAACAACGATAAACTTGAACTTTAAGTGATAGATGTCTAGTGAATTTCAACTAAATCAGTATCTTCAAAACAGCCGTTTTTCGTTACCTCCTTACCCCCCTACCATAAGCTTTGCAAATGAGTTTCCCTTTCCAAAATTAGTTGTTTGGAAGCGCCGGTAGGGCTCACTAGTATAATTATTATCAGGCATATAATTACTACGAAGTTTTCCCGATATTTTTTCAAATTCCCTGACTTTTCCCTGACTTTTACAGAATTTAAAAATTCCCTGACTTTTCCCGGTTTTCCCGATTTTCCCGGTCGCTAGTCACCCTGTCATTTTCGGCAGTGCACAGAAGCAAATTTTGCTTCGTTTATGCAGCATTAACAGCGTTTAAAGCGGTTGCACAAAGAACAAGTCATTTTTCATAAGAAGAAGTATGTATGATCATCTCACAGCATAAAGTAGTAGTCAATATTAGAGTGCCGAACGGACTTGCGCGAGACAAATTCATACAGCTGCCAAGAAATGGTTGACAAGCTATAATAGCTAATGAATATGTTGCTTCAAACAAACCTGAAAAATTGCAGGGGCTAGTCGGCCACCAAGAGTCTCTTCTTTACGTCGAGGAGGAGTTTTGGTTAAAATAAGAGAAGTGATTCTCAGCAGAACAAGCAGTAGCTGCTCCCTGGAAATCACAAGGCAAATATTTAATGAGTAGAAACAACTTTGTGAGGTCACTAAGTATTCGTACTTTTATTAGTATTTGGTGAATCAAAGATACCAAATACACTTCTGGTTATGAATCGACATCTTGCAACAAACCAAAAACCATCTAAGCGGCGTCGCTTACCGTTTCCTCTTGACATTTAGGCCGTATTTATGAGCGTCTCTTTGCAAAGAAAGACTTGGTCAAGTCTTACTTAGCGGCGATAAGTCTTACTTACACTTACAAGTTCCAGAAGTGACAAGTCAGCGACAGTTACTAGCTGTAAAACTAAAAGCCAACTCAGCTCCTCCAACAATGGCCTGACTCCTGATAAATAATTTAACACTAATAATTTACATTAAACCACAATAATTTTTTCTCTCTTTTTTTCTGAGGATGAAGCCCACATAGGTCTGAGACCTGTGCGTGGCTAATGAGTTGGATGATGGTGATTGATGAGTTGGACCTACAGTTTTAGGTGGGTTCCGAACCACCGGGAAGTGATTTACAATAAAATAAAGATTTACACTACATAAATATGGTGGGAAAAGCTGTAGCCTGACTTGTCAGCTAGCAAACTCGCCCAGTATAATCAATGCTTAAGTATAAAAGAACCTCACTTAGAGATCTTCTCAATATAAAAGAACCTCACTTACAGATCTTCTTAACATAAGACTTTCTTGAAATCGGTATATCAAATCCGTTCTTAACCAAGCTAGGTAGGGGTCTAACCTGAAGCTGTTCTTGAGAATACGTTCTATCATATTTTGGCTTTATTTTTTAGTGTAGCATCGGTTAATCAAAATAAAATCATCACATTCAATTTTTGCAACATTGCAATTTAATTCACTCATTTGACCCCTTTAAAGCTAATTTTAACTTCTTTATATAAATCGATTCATAACCTATCAATTTTTATTTTAACCTGGAATAAAGATCAATCCTCTGAGATGAAGCTAACTGGAGTAGACGCGAAGTTTGCTGATCTGCAGTTAGATAGCGCTCACTATACTACATCAATTTTTCATTTTTCAAAAATCAAAAACATAAAATATTATTATAATGGATATTGGCGTAGTAATAATTAAGTTTCATTAAGTTATATACGGTGCTTTATCTCTATCTTTTCACCTATGTCAATTTATGTTTATTACTGTCTCAAATTACATTAGCTTGTGACTATGCTCAACGTAAAGATCCTTCCTAAATCGTACTTACATAATAATGCTTCGAGTTACGTTCAAAAATACACGCTAAATTTTTCTCCTGCAGCTTGCCGCTCTATTGTAGCCGTTATTGTGGTCGAGGCCTAATTGCTGCAAGAAATAGTTATCAATGGAAAACTTAATATTAAAATTCAGTCCAGAAAGCTGTCTGGAACTTTCAAAGAGAATGACTCCCAATTTTTAGCTCTTGCTAGTAAAATTCTAGTAAAAATGTTCATCAAAGAGACGAAAGAAACAACATAGAAAGCTCATAGTGGGAACGTGGAATGTTCAGGGTTGGACAAATAAAATATTGGAAGTCACGCAACAATTCCACAAGATGAATATAGATATACTGGTGACTAGCGAAATGAAAAAGAAGGGAAGTGGTTGCGAAGAGGTGGAGGATACATTGCTTTTTTGGAGTGGAGTAGATAAAGAACAGAGAGCCAAAGCGGGAATAGGAATACTCATCAAGAAGCAGCTCAAAAGGTTCATAAAGTCATGGAATCCAGTTAATGAGAGAATAATTGAAGTAGAGCTGGAAATCTATGGACGAGATATAGTAATCCTTGGCGTATATGGTCCAAATGATGACAGTCATATGCAAGATAAAGCAGATTTCTTTGAATGCCTGAGGATGAATATTGAAAAAATTAATGATCGAAAAGAAATCATTCTAGCAGGTGATTTAAATGGAAGAATAGGCAGAAGAATTAATGACATGGTGGTTGGCAGCTTTGGAGAAAACAATCTAAATGACAATGGAGAGAGAATAATAGAGCTTTGTGAACTCCAGAGTTTGAGAATACTTAATGGTTTCTACAGACATAAAGAAATCCATAAGTTCACATGGACACAAGAAACTCGCAATCTCCGGTCAATTATAGACTACATCATAATGAAGCAGAGGTCATCAATACGCGTGAAGGATGTACGTGTGAAAAGAGGGCCAGAATGTGGATCAGACCATAGATTAGTTTGGGCAAAGCTGGAGTTTCCATGGAATGGCTGTAAACCCGATAATAAAGAGATTTCTGGTTGTGAGAAAATAGGTACTGCAGGGGAAAAATTGAAAAAGTATAAGTTGGATCTCCTGCAGGACGTCACTATAAGAGATCTGTATCAAAGAAGATTGGACCAGAAATTAATGGAATTCAGGTTTGACAGCCCAGAAGAAATCTATAGCCACATAAAGCAATGTATACACCAAGCAGCATTGGAGGCATTGGGAGAGGAAGTAAATGATCAAAGGAAGTATAAGTACAACTTAACAGAAGTAACAAAGCAAGAAATTTATAATAAAAAAGTGCTGTATGAGAGATGGTTGAATACGAAAAACATAGAGGACTTGTGGAAGTATAGAGAGAAGAATAAAGAGGTGAAAAAGTTGGTAGTAAGGGAGATTAACAATCAGTGGGGAAAACGATGTTCACTTATAGATCAATATATTGGAGGTGCAAGAAGCTCTGAATCCTGGAGAGTGTTGAAAACCCTTCGAACAAACAGAAAGGACAAAATAAGTGTAACTCAAATCAAACCTGCAGACTGGGAGGAGTACTATAAAAACCTGCTCACGGAATCAAGACCAGAGTTTCTGGACAATAGTGGAACGCAAGAGGAGCAGGAACAACATGAAATTCTCGTAATACAAGATGAAGTAGAAAGCGTTATTAGAACTTTGAAAAATAATAAGTCAGCGGGACCAGGAGGTATTAATCCAGAGCTGATCAAGTGTGGATCTAAAAAATTGTTCAGGATCTTGACATTGCTGTTCCAGAGAGTAATTAATGGGGAGGAGGCACCAGGAGAATGGAAAATAGCACACATGTCCTCTATATTTAAAAAAGGCAACAGGAATAAGTGTGAAAATTACAGAGGTATTGCAGTTCTACCAACAATGGCCAGAGTCTATGGAAAAATTTTAAAAATGAAGTTTGAGAAAGAGATAGAAGGGAAAATTGGACAGGAACAAGCAGGATTCTCGGCAGGAAAGTCAATTGTAGATCATATATATACTCTACAACAGATCATACAGAAAAAGTGTGCAAAAAACAGGTCAGTACATCTTGCTTTTGTGGACCTCAAGAAAGCCTATGATACAGTGCCCAGAAATGGACTCTGGAAAGCAATGAAAAACCTTGATATACCTAGAAATCTCATCAATGCCACAATCCAACTTTATAAACAGAACAGGATTGGTATAAGGATAGGTAAAAATATAACACAACCATTTGAAACATCAAAAGGCTTGTTACAAGGCTGCAGCTCATCTCCAACCCTTTTCAAGATATTCTTAGAGGATACCTTGAGAACTTGGAAAAGAAAGTGCCAAGGAATGGGAATACCCGTCCGAGGAGAGCACCTTTTCACCCTCTGTTTCGCAGACGACCAGGTTGTTATTGCACAGGATGAGGATGATCTGGGATATATGATGAGGAAATTGAAAGAAGAGTACGAAAAGGCTGGTTTGGAAATAAATATGGACAAGACTGAGTATTTGCAGACAAATTGCAATTTCACGCAAAATTTGGCCATTGACTGCAATACTGAAATAAAAGGAGCCAATAAATTCAAATACTTAGGGTTCACCATCACGCAAACCGGCGATACAGAGGAGGAAATAAAAATGAGATTGGCACAGACAAGAAGTTGCATAAGGCAGTTGCACCCCGTCATATGGAGTAGGAATATTCATAAGAAAACTAAGCACAGAATATTTAATGCAATTATTAGAAGTATTATGACTTACGGTGCAGAGGTGTGGGTAACCAACAAGAAAACAAAGAGTAAAATAAGAGCTGTCGAGATGGAATATTGGAGAAGATGCTGTGCGTTGACTAGGATGGATAAGGTGAGGAATGAGGATATCAGAGGCAGAATGAGGGTGGAATTTGATATAATAAAATTCATAGAAGAGAAAAGATTGATGTGGTATGGTCATGCGAGGAGAGCTAGTGCCAGTAAGTGGATTGGAATGGTGACTGATTGGAGCCCGATTGGGCGGAGGAAGAGGGGACGACCGAGAAGGTCTTGGAGGGATGAGGTGGATGAGGCTATGGTTATGAGGAATTTGAGGGATGGTGAGTGGGAGGACAGACGGAGATGGAGGACTCAACTAAAGGAAGGAAGACAGTAAAGTACTGTAAAATCCTAAAATATATATATAAAAATGTTGGGAAATTACCAGGTTCTCGCCTCCATGTGAGTGTGCATAACCATGTATCGATAGATGTTAAGAACTCTTTTACAGATATCCACTTGCTCATCGAGAAGTACCGGATATTCTGGACTAACTTCGAGTAGAAACACATTGGCAGCATGAGTGATGAATACTTGCAACACATTCTGAAAGAAAAAATAATTTAGAAAATATTTCGATCATAATAAAGCTGAAAAATATATAGTTAAGCAGGTTTGCAGAGATAGAAGCATAAACTATTTTTACAGGTTCTATCTCTAAAATAATGTTTGCAGCACTTTAGATTAACACTTGTACTTGATTCACACAAATTACTTACAACTCGAACTTATCAGTTATGTCACACAAAATAAATCAATCAGAAACAGAAATAAATCAATGATGTTCAGCAAAAAATAAATTTGCTATATAACTGTTCCAAAATTAATCACTAACTGTTAGGCCGATCAAATATTTAACAAATAACTGTTCGATAATTCAGAAAGAAACGTCTAAAACATGACAGTTGAAACACTTGCGAAGTACAATCTGTCACTGTTTAAACGGTTAAAGAAGCCTGAATAATTATCTGTCACAATATACTGTGTTTATCACTAACACATTAAACGTTCATATAACACAGTCTGTAGTAACGCTCACCGGTAATACGGTTTGTATGAACAGAACCGGGAACTGCCACTTGTTTACAAGAGCTTCCACTTTATATAAGTTTTTGGACATTCCAGGGAACACCAGAGGGTTCTCTATTTTTCTATAAAAATCTATTTGCACAGATAATGCCATTCTAGAAATCTCTGGATGGATAGCAAGACGAGGGGAGAACCTCCTTGCACTCCCCCTGAGTAAACAAAACTTGCTTGTTATCATCGCTTAATGGAAGCTTTTATTGACACAGCACAGAAAATATTTCTCTCTTTTCCTGGCGTTTCATAACAATATTTTATGAATGAACCCCTATTGAAAACCGTAGCAAGTTACAATACAATTTAGGTACTATACTACATATAACTATACTAAATGATTTGCTGTACAATAAAAATGTTTTTTTTTTTTTAATTACAGAATATTATCATCATACAAAATAATATGCAATATGAATGAGAAGCCTTTTTCTTTCATAATAACAGGAAATTATAATTTGTAAATTATAATTATTATTAAAGATGGCTTCCATGTTACTTACTTGCAGGCCTGCACGTACTGACAGATTTTCTTTGTGGATTGCACCAATATAGGAGTCGTTTCTCAATCGCAGCACCCGACCTTCATCACTGATATTGGTGCTCTGGAAAAAAAGTCAAGTGATAATCTGATTGTCTACACAATTTACAAATCTAGAGCATCACCATTCAAAAATTCATTACTAACGATTCAATACATAAAGTGGCATCGCTAATATTATAACATTATAAGGTTAGACCTGGTATTTTTGTGTTAGCACATAACATCATTATCATTTCATTACGACTATCATTCAGATTCCATGGAGAAATCATACACAATAAAGATAATTTACAAAAAGGTAAGAAAATGAAGTGATAGCCTCGAGCTGTAGCTCTGTTCAATCAGATAAAGATAAGCTACAAACTCCTGGGCCCTCTTTGTAAGGGCGACCGATTGGATTGGCCAGTAAAAAAGACACCTAAAACTGTAGGTTCATCTCATCAATCACCATCATCCAATTCTTTACCCAAGCACAGGTCTTAGACCTATGTGGGCTTCATCCTCAAAAAAAGATGTGATTAAGATTAATGACATGAACAGCACACTATAACAATTTTTGGGACGGAACAGGATATTGTTTCACCATTAAGACGATAAATGATTAAAGGCGGCTGCTTTGAATTTTGATTCCATATTTAAAAATTCAGCACTTTCAGATCATAACAAAAAATAAGGTTATATGAATTTATAAAGCTTGAACTTGAATCTCAATAATAAAGAAGATTGAGATGAAAGAATAGCACAAGATTTCAGAATAATACTCAATTATTACTTTAATTTACTCAATGTTATTAATTTACAGAGTAAACTTTCAAATGAATTGCCATCAACAAAAAAGAAACAAGTATTTTTTCTAGTAGATTTTTCCTTGTAACCTAAGTTACAAAGATTTGGATTCTGTAGTCCGAGTTTTGTAAAAAAAAGCAACAGTTTTGGGCCAAATGACTATGGTCTTCACATTAATAATTGTGATTTAGTCTTAATGAGTCAATGAGTGAGTAAATAATTATAATAGCATGCATTCAACTATGCATAGTTGAGTGTGGAATTTCTTACTTGACTTGAAGATTCCATGCTATTATATTCAGATGAAGATGGACCCGACCGATGGCCATCCAAAGATTCCAACATGAAGGGAGGAACTTCAGCCACCTACAGTACCAACATTACAAAGATGTAATTGCCATTAAATAATATTAATATAATAATATTTCTGATCAGAAATTCGTAACAAAAGATACTAGTTCTAAGGATGATGGTAACCCATGTCTATGATTGAATAAAAAATAACTAAATGCTCTAATTCTCTAATTAATAAAAAATAAAGTATATACTTTAAAAGAGCTTGACTAATACAGAACAAAGAGGTTACAAACACCAAGAAACAATATGGTAGGCAAAGAGTTATAGAGTATTGATAAATAGTGTAGCATTGCAGATAAATGGAAAGATTTAAAGGCAAGTTCTTCAATATAGATATACAAGTAGAATGATTTAAATTATGTAATGCAATTCGCATATTCACGTCGTCTTAGTAGTATATCGATGAATTAATGAAAAGGTATTTAAAGGTTTGACCTCGGAATGATAGCTAACTTTTGAAATTTAGCAGAGACCTTCCTTATAGCATTCTGAAAAAGAGGTAAAAAGTCAACGACCTCATCGTATGCGTTACTCAAGACATTCAAGGTCAACGGTTACAAAAATCATTTTTTTTTTTTGCAAATAACTTGTTTCTCGAGCATCGCACATCTTTTAAACCCCATATATAATTGAAAAATAATTCAATTCTCTACAAATTTGGCGATCTAAATTTTTATCGTATGTGCCATTCTCGAGATATAGCGCGGTGAATGGGAGGCGCACGTCCCACTATACTAAGGTGACATGAACATGAAGCCAGCAGTCCATTAAAATTAGATTTCAGAATAGCGATTAGAAGAAGAATTAATTTAGTTATTCAACTCCAGTGATACTTTGCCAACAACCCAAAGAAGTTATTGCCAAAATTTCACAATTTTATTGCCTTTTATATGTCTTAAATCCCTGGGCCATCATGGATACTTCATAATTCTGTATTCCCACACACGTTGTTATAAAATTGAATAGCAATAGCAATCACTTTTCAAAAGACTGACACGTATCAAGATATGCCTATATATAATGCCCATTACTTTCTAAGATGTTGTAATGTTCTAACTTGGCAACTATCATGAATGATTTGTTTATTTTTGTAATTATGTAAATTTTATATTTAAAAAAATTTGTGATTTTAATTATTTTATAGTGATATAATGCAATTATGTAATGATTTAACTTTAAAGTATTTGTGAATAATTTATTTCTCAGTAATGATATAAATTTTGTAAATTCTCAGTGCTGATATAATTTAATTCAAGGATTTCATTTTGTCAAGTGTTCATAGATATGAGCTTTGTGGAAATAAATTTATTTATTTATTTATAATACATTGGTGCTTTATGCAATATTATAAATTAACGATAATTATTTCCAAAATAGAAGAACATTTCTGTATTTCCCTGAAGTGATGAGGTATACATAGGTGAGTGATATCTATTACATATAATTGCTGCATTATGTAATCATAATTTCAAAAATAAGCTACTCACATTCATATGAATCCAATCCTTGTACACTGTGATAGCACGACGAATGGCTGGAGAATAGGCGAAATTCAAAAGGAATGCTTGTCTATAAATTTCATGAACAAAGTTCACATTTTCCTGACTGCCATACAAAACCTCACGAACGATATTGAATGCTGTCAAACTTGGATCCTCACTGCAAAGACAGATTAATCAATTGTAAATACAAGAAAAATAGAAGTATTTTTCAAATTTAAAATACATTTTTATAATAATTAATCTGTACGGAAATGAATAAGAATGTCTATCAACCAGCTAAAGAAAGATAGAGAGACTATTATTATTATTAAACTGACTTTGCTGATGTTTAGTCCCATTTCAACAGTAATGAACATATGAGGTTGGAACAAACACTGGACAATCATAAGTCTTATTTATTGTATGATTCATCTTTGAGCATGGGCACTGACTGACTAGTTTGAATATGCAAGGTTTATGGCAAAAAGTTTATGGTAAAGGAAAAGTAGAAGTGCTGTGGAGAAGTAGGTGTGGTAGAGGTGTTTTTAGGAGTATTTGTGAAGATATAGAAGAGGGTGTGAGCTTGCAATTAAATTGATCATCAAGTTTGAGATGAGTATTTGTAAAATGTTGATAAATTTAATACTTTTTTAACATGTTGAGTTTGTGACTGGGGGGGGGGGGGTGATGAACGTTTTTTATTTAATATACTGTAGTTATTTTTAATGAATGTTCAACATAATTTGATTTATTTTGAGATTGGATAAGTTCATTGAACCTAGTTTTGAAAGATCTGCCTTTTTGACCAATGTAGTCAAATTAGTCAAAGTAGTCACATTTGTGGATGTTGTAAGTGAAGGTTTTGGTTATGTGCTTTTTCAAGGTGTTGTTGGCTTTCAATGCGACTTCGTGGATGAGTTTTCAAGAATTATTGGCTATTGCTTGTATTGAGTGATGAGACGTATTGGGTGTGAGGTGGAGCTTGTGTGTTTCTTCGTTTTTTGTGAGTGATTTTGTTGAGTTCACTGACGATGATCGTTGGATTGTATACATTTTTTGCGGCTATATGATTGATTGTGTTCAGTTCGGGATGATAGTTAGTGGGGTTCATAGGTATGTTGATGAGTCTGTGAACTATGAAGTTGAGGTTAATAACATACCTTTGCGACGGTTCATGAGATGAGAATGGTGACACATTATCTCTATCTTCTGGCACACTAGTTCCAGTTAACAGTGCTGAAGGCCCCTGACCCACACTGACGCGGCGCAGATCCGACATTGGAGAACGTTCCCCTTCACTTTCACTCGGAGTCACACTGCAAAATTATGAGAGAAATTACAAGAATTATTTTTAAAAGTTGAAAGAAAAAATAAACGGTTTGAGTTTCAGCTTTTTACTTATTTGTTACTTTTATAAGAAATAAGATCAAAACAAAACTTGAAAGTTCTACGTTGAAAGTCACTTACAAGATTCTAATTTCAACTTATATATTAGATTAACTTTTTAAGTTTTGATCAAAGATTCGAAAGCGCTCGGCCTACAGAGTAAGTAAATTCTACTTATTCTTAATGAATATTTGACTGCATGTCGTTGAATTCACATAAAAAGTTAATATTAACAACGCAGTTCGTCATGGAACAAGAAATTCAGGAATATATATTAGACTTTTTTCAAGTAAACTTGTCGTGAGTTTCCGAAATTAATGCAAACAGATAGCAAATTTGAAGTTGAAGTCTAGTAGACGATTAGACTACTCAGCATTGAAAAATGTCTATATTTGTGTGGAAGATAATGGTAATAATAAGAGTTCTTCAATTTTTACGTTAATTAATCAACTATAAGATTTATCGATGAAAGATTGCAGAGATTAAGTTCATGCCAACAAATTAGGCGGCTGTGAAAGATTGCGGTGTTGCCAGATATGGAACCATGCCAGCAGTTGATATGGGGAATCATAAGCCTCAATACACGAATTGACACCATTACTCGTACCGTGATACCTAGTCTACAAGTCTGTAGCTAGCAGTCATATGTTTTTTTCACCACAGTCAGTTGGTTTTTTGCTATTCCGCAATTTCTTTGAACATCCTAATTTCGTGGCGTAAAGTATAATAACTATTCAAATTAACGATTGCGGTTTCCAAATTATTAAGAAAATATTACTGTGGTGGTTGGGGGTGGAGAGATTGATATCACCTAAAAAAGGTCTTCATACCTATAAATAACCTCTTTTCAAATTGAAGGAGGGGGAATACATTCTAAAATCCCCCTTGATTATTATCAATGACTAGTTGACTACGATATGAAGAAATTTTCAGTCGTACAAAAAACAGGATTTTGGAATTAACATACTTTTATACACGTAAGATTCGTAATCATATTCGTTTCAAAAAGTTCTTTCACACTGGAGCATCCAATACTCGAAGTCACCATCACAAAAGCAAACACATGCTGTGAAATATTGATATTCATGCTGCTCCAATTTGTCATACACCATTCCACTGCATGAGTTTGTTTTTACAATGCTGCTTATCATCGAGTATTGGATACTTCACTGTGGAAGCACCCTGTAAACAAGAAAAACTCCTCTATAAGAGATCAATTCATAAATAATCAGTCAATAAAAATAAAAAATTACCTAGCAGAGCGACCAAACATAGGAAATAGTTCTTTAGTTGACTTTGTAATATGAGTGAAATTAGCGACCCATTTTATAACTGCCACTCTGCAATTCATAAATGGATCCACCGTGAAACGTTTTTTATCTTCAATGGGAGGTTGTGACCTTAAATTCGGCAGATCTGCAAATAATACAAAATCGTATTAATTGAATTTCACTAATATTCATGGTTTCAAAGTTTTCAAGAACATTACAACAGGATCTTGATAATTCAATTTATATTTATATTTTTTCAAGATATACAGGTAAAGTTACCAATACTTCATGGACTTGCACCCACTAAAATAATGAAAAAGTACATACAGACATAGGCCCGGAAAGGCTTCGTTTCAGAGATAAAGAGGAAGTTTGCAACTAGCCACATCAATCTCCTTATTCAAAAATTTGAGTATTATTATTTTACTTTGGTCAGGTTTTATGTAAAATAGGCTGAAAATTGAATAAAACACGTTATAAGTCGGTAACTACAGTAATGTTTGAAAAATGGCTCAAAAACACGTTTTTTCAAGTTTGAAATGGATAAATTTGTATAATTGCGCAATTAAGATACAGATTTTTCTGTTAAAACATGAAGAAAATTCAATTCTAAAGAAATAATGTTCAGTAAATGAATAGTCAAAAGCACACCTAAGATCGTGAAAATGGTATTTCAATAGATTAAACAACTTAAAAATAGCAAGCTGTGCAAAATTAGTGTGTTTTGGTTTAATAAAAGACGATTCTATGAAATCTGATAAATGGGATTGATGTGAGAAATGCTAATTTAGATAGAGCTAGTGCTATTGATATGTTGGAAGTCTTTTAGATTGATTAATCCTCAAGCAGGACTAGTCTTTTAAATTGTGTTTATTAAGCCTGATGAGGTGTACAGAACTGTTGCTGGGCTTGGACATTCTAAATCAGATGTTTCTGGGTTGTCTAATTTCATGTTAAATAAAACAAATTTTAAAACAAAAAAGAAAGAAATCGTTTCAATAGTGTCCAAATGATTGATGTACAAACATAAAAAAAAACATGAAACGAACAGGTCGAATATAGAACCTTGTTCTTTTGGAAGTCGGTTAAAAAAGATAAGTGCTATCATACATCTTCTAATATTTCTTATAAACTGGAAATTGAGTGTTGGAGTCTACCCAAAATGTTTAGTCACTGTAAATGTGTCTGCATATAAAAAGGTGATAGGTTGAATATAAACAATTATAGAACTATTGCTTTGGTGCCTGTTATATCAAAGATAATGGAAAGAATAATCAAATGTCAGATTGAAAAACATTTTGAGCCAAATCAATTGTTCATGTCAGGTTAGTTTATAGTCATTATGTTTAGCCTTATATTATTAACGGGTTTGAGAACAAGGAAGAATGTAGTGGCCTGCTTTTAGATCTGAGCAAAGCCTTTGACATTGTGCATCACAAGGAACTAATACAGAAGTTGCATTACTATGGAACAGGTGGGAAGGAATTGTATCTATTCATATATTATCTTTCTGATAGATCACAGCTTGTTAAACTTGGTATGCAGAGGTCCAATTGTAAGCAGGTAGCCAGCGGGGTCACCCAGAGTTCTGTTTTTATACTGCTTATAGGGTCTAGGGCCCTTTCTTATTTATAGCCTTTATCAAAGACCTTCCCGTGTGTTCCTAATAAGTCGGTCTTATATGTAGATGAGACAACAGTAATATGTTCAAATAAATCTTCTTCAATCAACACTATTATGATTCGCTTTATGAGAGAAAGAGCTGACATTTGGTTCTCTGCTAACAGAAAAATGAAAACCAAATTGAACCTATCACTTTTAGCCTGAGTAAAAATTGTGAACAGAAGTCTGTCAAATTGCTTGAAATCCATGTCGATTCCAAACTCAACCTGGAGCACCCACACCGCTGACCTCTGTAGTCAACTGTCGTCTAGAGTAATATTTTTGTTGAAAAATCTCAAATCCTGCATCAGCTCTAGTGTAACCTTGAAGGTGAATTTCGCCCTATTTCATTCTTGCCTACTACATGGCACTCTGCTATGGGGTATCTCTAGTGGTGCCAAGAACAAGGATGTCTTCCTTTGTAAAAAATAGCATCATGAACCATTTTCAATTTGAGTATGCAGGACTCTGCAATCCATTTTCATCGAAAATGTTATACTGACTCTGCCTGTAGTAGATGTGAGACTTAGTGGCAAGGGAAAATTCAAAAATATTACTATGATGCGGTGGCTAAAGGAAGTTGGATTTAATTCTATTGATGAAATAATGTAGTGATAGTAGAAATTTAATGTTAATTTAAATGTATATTTTACATGGACAAATACTGTTTTGTATGAATCTGTTAGTGATAGGGACATTTGTAGATTTTATGTTTGTAGCAATAACAATGATTGATTCTTGAATTTTTGTACTATTTTAATATCAATGCTATGTTTGATCATATAATGAAATTACCTAAAACTGGCTTATACAAACTGGTCACAGAAGAAAATGAAGGAAATATATGCGGGAGGTAGTATTCTTTGAACCGATCGAAAAGAAATTTAAAGCATCTCTGCTGTCTGAAAAACTTATCCCTCCATTCCACTCTTGACACCTAAAAAAATAAAAACAAAAATTGTGAATAAATTTATATAGTAGTTTATGCAACGATTGTATTATGACTGCCTTCAAGACACAAATAAGATGTAAGTTAGGATACGAGGATGTTCTGAACATCTCACAAGTGGCTTACAGGCAAAATGCATAATGAAAAAGCATGATTTGTTATTACAGTAATTTAAAATACATCACAAGTATAGTATTCAATTTAAAAAATCTTTTCTAGGGTTATTTTTTCATTAATAATTTTCAGAGAATAATTATTATTATTATTATTATTGTTGTTGTTGTTATTATTATTATTATTATTGTAATATTATATTAGAATTATACTAGAATTACTATTATTATTATTGTAATTATAACTTAGTTTCGCCTTTTCAGATGTATTTTTGAAAGAAGGAGCAATCATTTTGCAACATTTAATCTATTTTCACTGCTCTAATAATATATAATGAGGATTTCTTTTTTCTTCACAATCAATACTAAAATATCGTTCTTGTTATGAAGCACTTGCATATCAGTAATCATCTACACATCCCAATAAATCTTCACTTGGTTGTGCTCAATCAATGCAGGTGACACATAACTATAGTATGAGGGAATCACTGAAAGTGCACAATTTTGGCTACATTGTTACGCCTCATGACATTCTCTTGGCGTCAGTACTGAGCAGCCAGAGGAAACATGCTGAATACTCACTATAACAGCATTGCACAACCTGCACTTATCGATAACAGTCCGATCACCCATTATACAGAGTGATTTTCAAGTATGGAAACGGCTTTATATTGCGTGTCTGAGACGTTCTTGGTGAAATAAATTTATGGGGATCTGCAGTTTTGAAAATCCAACGTTTTGCTGGTTTTAAAATATTGGATTCAACTTTATTTATTTAAATGGGATGGTGATCATATGACACATCATTTCAGTGTGAAATTTCAAGAAAAAAACAATGGCGTAAACCGTTTTTCGTAGATTCCTTTGTTTTCGATTTATAAGCATTTTAATTTGCAATTTTGGGAAAATTGTGTTAGCAATAAAAAAAGTAGAAAGCACTGCATAAATCATTTTATTGAATTTTTCAATCATAAGTTATCATAAGTTCATAAGTTATAAGTTAATAACTAAGTTTAAACGGTGGTAGGACTTGATAATTAATAAGTAAACAACACAACAACAAAATAAATGGCTATGTTTATTATTCACAAACCACAATTCAGCTACCAGTGTTAATATCTGCCAGTAGGTATCATTAACAGAAACAAATGTTTTATGATGTTCGTATTATTAAAAATGAATTACATTTTAGTTATTAGATAATTTATGATTGAAAAATGTAATAAAATGTTTTATGCAGTGCGTTTTACCTTTTCTACTGCTAACACAACTTTCCCAAAATTGCAAATTAAAATGCTTATAAATCGAAAACAAAGGAATCTATTGAAAAACGGGTTGCGCCATTATTTTTTTCTTGAAATTTCACACTGAAATGATGTGTCATACGACTATTATCCCATTTAAAATAATAAAGTTGAATCCAAGATGGCGGACAAACATTTCAAAACCAGCAAAAAGTTGGATTTTTAAAACTATGCAGATCCGCATAAACTTCTTTCGTCAAGAACGTCTCAGTTACACTATATAAAGCCGTTTCCATACTTAAAAATCACCTTGTATGCCTTCTATATGCATTGGTAGCTATCACCCCATCTTGTATAGCTTGCACAAAACACTCTGTTTCTGGAAACAATCTACCCACAGTCAACCACTGACAAGAAAGTTCTTGATCAACTTGCTCTGCGAAGAAGTGTCCACAGATGCATCATTCCAGCTCCTTTACTTTCCACTCTTCTTTCAACATTTCAGAATTGGATGGTTGTCTTCTGCTTGGATTTTTCAAGTTAAGTACTGTGTAGCCATTATCTAGCGACATTCTTTTTGGTACATACTTGAATCAGCATTATGGAAGTAGGAACTCAAATTTGCTACTTGAATATTATTATCATTATTATTATTTTTCTTTGTAGTGGCGAAGGTGATATTGTGGAAGGTATCCATATTAATTAAATAATAGGACGAACTTGTCACAACCACATTTATTAAAAATATCGAGAATATTATTTCTCAATATTTTTAATAAATGTGGTTGTGACAATTTCGCCTAATTATTCATTATTATTATCATTATTATTGAAGCAATTTACCTGAGTGACCATAAATTCTAATAAAGCTTCTAGGAAATATTTCATGGGATCTTCAGGTTGTTTTTCTCCAGACTGTGGTGGAAAAATTGCTTGTAGTTCAACTGGACCCACTGGACCTGAAAATTAAAAAAAAAATACAATTTGTTTTTTGAGGAAAATGCACATGAATCTAATATGATAATGAACAATTTTGGAGGCAATCATTGTCGTCTAAATTGAAAATAAATAAGAAGTAGAAATATTCATTGACAGATGCATACCTGTGGAGTTGTACAACCAGAAATCTCCTTTTATAGTGGAATTCTGCTTGATACGGCGAAATCATGATAGCTAATAGTCATTATTATTTTATAAACCAGTCTTAGAAATTAAAATAAAATTTTGAATTCTAATAAGTGGATCAGAAAAACAAAAATTATATCAATAGTTAAGGTTGATCTAATATAATATTTTAATATAATACTTACGGTTGAATTCACAATACATTTCAGAAATTGGCTAGATTTCAGTTAAATAGGTCAACTTAAACCCGCTGGAAGTTAGAATAGCGTTTATCTTATGGAAGACAGAAGAATATCGTTACTCCGCTTTTTCCTGTAAAATTTATCGGAATTGTTCCATGCAGATTCACATTTTAGTAAGCTGAACTGGTCGTTTACAAATAGATAACAGAAGAAAAATCATTAATATCTGATGTTTGTAAATGTTTAGGGATCTCCTGGTCTCCCCAAATGTATAATAGGCAATAAGAATAGTAGGTGTGATAGCCAATTGTAATTTATTATGCATGTTCATTTCCGCTGAATGGAATAATTAGTTTCGATAGGCAATTTCTATCTTTTCTGTTTGTTATGCACAAGAAAAGACATAATGCCTTCTCAATATTCGCAATTTACATATTCATTTGTTTGAGATCTATGAAATTAACAACACCTATTTCTTTTGTTTTCTCAGTTGAAACAGCATAGAAATAAAAAAAATTATGATAGACAGGATTGTAATTATCGGCTGATCTTACCTTGGCTGCCATCGTGGAAGATTGTTGCCGAGGGTGGGTTGTTGAGAGCAGTGAGTCCAGGATGGTGGGGAAATGGAGATAGAAACCCCGGCACCAGTGTGGCGAACAACGCATGAATGGACTCTGGTGCATTCTCACCCAGTGCTTGGTACCACAGTAAAAAGTATCTGTAAATTAAACACACGATAAAAATTAATTCAAATTTGAGAAGGAACAAATGCAAATACACTAAAATATCTCGCATGGTTAAACCAAATAATAGAAATGCATAAAACGATGTTTGTTTTTTTTTTCATTTATTTCATGGAGAATGAATCTGGTATCTGTGGCGTCGAAATAATTCTAGCCCAAAATCTGAGACGTTGCCCACAGTTACACAATGATGTTTCGGCACTTGAAAGCTGTATTCTTGAACATTTAACTCTCAAATTTACTGACAGTGGCAATATACTAAGGCTCAAGACACTCTCTTTGCACATACTGTATTTGAATAAATAAATCACGTAATTGATATTTTTATCATATAAATAACGGTGACCGATTGGATTGGCCAGCAAAAGGACTCTGATCTCTTCTGTAAAATCACTTCCCGGTGGTTCGGAACCCACCTAAAACTGTAGGTCCAACTCATCAATCACTATCATCCAATTCATTACCCATGCACAGGTCATTAGTAGTTGACCTGTTTATTTTATTTAATACAACTATACAGGTCATTTTTGGGATGAAGCCTACATAGGTATGAGTCTTATGCGTGGGTAATGAGTTGGATGATAGTGATTGATGAGTTGGACCTAAAGTTTTTGGTGAGTTCTGAGCCACCGGGAAGTGATTTTACACTAGCTTATCTTTATCTGACTGAAGTTAAGCTAAGAACTCCTGGGCCCTATTTAAGGGTGACAAGCATTGGATTGGCCAGCAAAAAAGACCGTTCTCTGCTGTAAAATCACTTCATTGAACGTAACACCTATGTTTACATGATAAAGTGGTCTAATAATATTTGGGGAAATAGGAAATAGTTGTTACATAAAAAATGAAAAATAAAATGTTACTGTACTTGAATTCATTAATGGAAAAATATTAAATTAGTAAATGGAAGCACTCACCAATACATGTTACTTGTTGTTCATTTCGTACTTTTTTGGTTCATCTTTCCGAAAACTGTGAGTAGTAATGCATTATTGATTCACTCTAGAAAACTCATACCGGACTAGGAGTTATGACAAGGACTATCAACGTTAAATCATCTTCTATTGGATATACCATTTTTTTTAAATTGAATAAAGTATAATCATCGGAAAACAGCAGATATCCAAAGAGAATTAATACTTTTTGATAAATGATTTCTCTTAGAAGAATAATTATTTTAGATACAATTTTACTAGCAAGTGTAGTACATGAAATTTATAATGTGACATATCCAGGAAAATGTGAATAACATTTTAGATTTTTTAAAACATGAATATTGAATTGGAATTTTTCAAAGCAAATCTTAATTGTAATACACAATGATACTTACTTAATTGCTTCTCGTCGTAGCTTCCACGAATTGCCTGGATGTAGAAGTTTGGTTATGAGCCTTGTCAAGCTGTGACACTGCCAGCGCTTGGCCAACAGCTCGGGACAAAATGTTAGAATCCTGTCCAGCACATGAAGAACGCCTTCTAGCTCTTCACGGTGCGCTTTGTGAGCTGAAAGAAAAACGTTCATTCTAGAGTTGAATTAAGTTAGAAATGTTATACCCAAGGAATGAGAACATTGTCAATGAACATTTTAAAAGCATTTATATTTCGATGGAGAGTTAAAGGCGTTAGATTAATCTGATATTCATAAATCTCCAATCTACAGCTTACTTGAATAGTAAGAAATAATTATAGACTTAAATTCGCAAGTTATGTTTGCATGTCAAACAATTAGATATCAGACTAATACTAATTTAGTAATTCAATTTTATTTGAAGTTTTTCTACTACATTAACGTAAATATACATGGAGATATGGAGGCTCAGTGCACTAGCAAATTTTCCAAAGTAATCCGGTTTTAATAATTTACTTTATATTAGTTTACGGTCAGGCTTTTTCTAATAGAAAAGTTATTGAAAAGAAAAGAAAATGCAGGAAGTTCATGGCGATATGAACGTTTTAGTTACACATTTCCTACTCAAAGTGTACAGTACAAACTCAAATAATACAATTTATAATAATTAAAAATGATTTATAATAATTAACTTACATAATAAGCTGATAATCAGCTCTGCTCAGAAACAGAAGCTCTGTGACTACATTGATTTAGTATAGATAAGATACATATCGCTGAAATACCTCTTCTGATGTAACTTATAATCTGCAAGAAATCTATACTAGATCTTATAGAAGTGATCTAGATCACAATAATCTATATAATTTATTAGTATCAAAATTCAAAACAAATTATGATGTCATAGTAAAGAAGGTATTATAAAATATGACGTATACTATCTATATACCATATTATAATGCTGTACACTAAATAAGGCTAAATAAGCATTGATACAGTTGGCTTTCAGCTAATATCTAGAATTGTTTTCAGACAAAATAAATCTCTATTAATTTCTCGAACACTTCTAATTAGACAATAATTATTCAGATGAAGCGTTAATCTCCAAATATACAAAACTTGGTAATAGCAAGTTGACAACTGCTATTCAAAACTAACTGCCACATATACATAATATAAAAGCAGAATACAAAGATACCAATGCTAATTTGATAAACAACAGAAACTTGTTTAACAAAGACGACCAAGAACCAAGCCGCGTCTACTTAGATTACAAAATGAACGGCGAAAAATTTTGCATACTAGATGAAAGTTAGATTCAAGGCTAAAATTAATGTGCACCAAGTGAGTGCAATGAACGAACGTCTTTCAATCTGCTATCTAGAAGCCTGAAATGTTTGAGTTTAGGTTTCTGGGTATGGAGCTGCAGAACAACATGAAATGGGATCATCATCTGATGAAGCTTCATAAAAAACTGTGCCATGCACTTTTTGCCCTAAAGACTGTGAGGTCTGGATCAAATCTAAAGACCGCAGTAAAAGTATATCATGAATATTTTATCTCCTTGATACGCTATAGTATTTTGTTTTGGGGAGCAGGCAAAAATCACTTGAACACAGTCTTTCTTATGCAGAAAAAAGCAGTAAGGGTTTTGATTTCTGATTCTTCAATAATTTGTTCCTGCTTTAGAATTATGTGTACTTGTTTAATCCATGATGTTGTTGATTTGACTCTGTTTATGTATGTACGGATCCTGTTGGTAAGTTTTGTTACTGGAAGCCTACTGATATGGCCATAGAATTTTAACCTTCTTTTTCTCATGTCTGCTGCTAGGTTGGACATCCTTTCTGATGTATTCCTGGAGTGTAATCTTTTTCCCTCTCAGTGGATTTTGGACCGAGTATTTTTTTAATTATTCTTCGTTCTTCTTTCAGTATATTTTCTGTCACGTTTTATATGAAGTGTAAGTGTCTCACCGGCATATAGTACTTCTGGTTTTATTACTGTGTTATGTTTGATTTGTTTTGTATGGACATGCATTTCTTATTGTAAATATTGTGCGTTCTGCTATGTCTTCATTTTCTGTAGACGTGTCTTCTGTGCCATTTTCTCTCCTCCTGAGGGTTCAAGGATTTCGCCTAAATATTTGAAATGTGTGACTCGGTTTATTTCACCATATTTTGTTCAATTTTCTTATGTCTAATTATATTTATACATGCTATTCAATTAATTTATCATTCAAATTAGGAAATCATTTAAGATGAAAAATAGCGCGATCAAGAGAGAATTTTTCTGAATATAAACAACTATCTCCCTTCCACAAATTTTAAAACATAAAACGGAGTAATGTTTTTACTACGATATAGCCTGTTTCTTCTTAATTATTTCAGTCGTAATATAATTGCCAATACTTCATTATTAATCATATGAGTTTATGGCTTCTTGATTGACACGAGCAACATGACTATTATTTTTTCAATGAAACCCCTGATACTTTATAATTACTACTTGGTTTAAACGCCGAATCATACTTGATTCACTTGAAATAAGTGCTTAATAAATATACATTATATTTCTTATTTGTAAAACTTATTAAAATAAATTTCTATCTACAGTAGAGTCCCACTATTCCGAACGAATTAAGATCAAACCTTGTTCGGATTAGCGGGAAATTGGAATAGGCGGATTTCATTCGGATTTTAAGAACAATATCAACATATTGACTTGTTGTGACGTATATCAAATGCAATGACATCTCTTTATCAGATCTACCATTACAGTATGGATCGGCTCGTGAACAGATTCAGTGAAATTCGGAAGAAAAGGGCAATGTTCTGCAATGACTCATGGCGTAGATACTGTTTTAAAACTAGACTATAAAATATACTAATTTATTACACAAGTTTTTCGTAAAACCGAACGTTTTCCTTATTTTGATTTTTATGTTCCTTTGATTGTTTTAGAAAATCAGTATTTTTCCGAATAGTTGTTTGGAATAGGCGGATTTTCGGAATAGCGGGACTCAACTGTATTACGATAAAATTACAGCATAATGTTACTGCAATGTAATGAAATTTATACATGCATGCAATCAAGCATGATATTTCCCACTATACTAGCAGAACGAAACAAAAAAATTATTTTTGAAATTGATAACCTGACTTTTTGAAACAAGATGCTATGACGACTACAAAAGTAACAACGAAATAGATAGAATTTGTTTTCAAAATTAAAAAACAGATTACATTCCATAATTAGTAGATGCTACCCTCATTTCTTGAAAGGCTAGCATGCTTATTCTCCAACTGAAAAATCTATCAGCATTCGAATCTTATTCATGATGAAGCTTACTGTTACATGCAAAATGAAATTACAACATTGAGTCCCATAGCTCTAACGAGTTAAATGCATGTCAATGATAGAATGAAATTTGATGGAATTATTAAAGGGTAAAAATTCAAATAAGTCATGCAAATATCCAGAATACAGGCCAACAAACATAACTTCACATAATATATAAACATTGTAATTCAGGCTATAAAAAAAACCGAAATGTAGAACTGCAAATAAATGCCCCAACTAACAGGCCGACAGAAATACAACTTACCCAAATGAAATGGTAGTTCTGTAAGAGAATATAATGATTATTAAGTGGACAGAGAAGATTTGAAGAACAATAAGATGAAGCATTTTTATAGATAAAATATTTTATGTGGTCACTCAGCAGAATTCACTTCATAAATTTCTAGCAAATGTTTGCTGAGAAAAATGAAGATAAAATAATTATACTCATGAATAAACAATTTTTTTTATGAATTATAATAAAAAATAATGAGGCACAAACTTGGACTACGCTACAAATATTAATTGAATCTTCAAAGCATCACAGATTAGTTTTTTGAAAATGAATTTCAGACAAATGAGCAACATTCAAGTACAATCAGTAGGTAATCAGTAGGTTTTATTCAAATAATTAAGTTGGAACAACAGAATAGTGAAAATAGTAATAGAATAATTTTAAAATAAAGTTGTACATTGGAAAGCGCAGTAACAACTACCATTGAATACAAATAAAAATATGACGGCAAGTTTTAATATTCGCGTGAAAAATTTATTTAGTCACAGCAGTTCGTAATGGATTAGGAAGTTCTTTGGAGTCTTTGAAAGCTTCATAATTAATGAAATTGAATATAATACCGACACAAGTCAGATTAAAATAATTTCAATTTTATAATCATCAGGCAATTGAAAATTAAAAATATAGTGGCTAATATACCCCTAACATTAATAATGCTCTCAAGAGAATTTTATTCAAAGCACTCAAGATGCATGTAAACTTTTTTTTTAAACCATACTTTCAAAATAGCGCATAGAGCAGTACAAGGAGTGATATCTAAAGAGGCTAAAAGAGACCCAGTAGATTTCGCAGAAAATACTTCCTCTAGAACATAATGAGAGATTGAGGAGTCAGATTAGAAATTGGAACAGTTTAATTGCGTGGAGCGAAAAGATTGAAAGATAAGACCGCATTAGAGCTTTACAAAGAAAGTTACGAACAAACGTGCGTGTGTTTTTGTGTGGACGCACAAATATGAAGAGAGAAAATATTTTTAGCTGGAATATTGCAATTCCTTTTCTTTGATCCATGAGTTTGATTAAACCATACGAATCTACACTTCCGCAAAGCAGGACAAAGATAAAATATGAAAAACTTTCATGAAGAATTAACTGTATTATTACAAAAATTGAAATTATTTTAATCTGACTTGTGTCGGTATTATATTCAATTTCATTAATTATGAAGTTTTACTCTATTTACTGAATTCTACTGTATTATTAAGATAAACTCTTTATAATAATTATGTAAATTTTTGTTCCCTTCCAATATAATCATGAGAGAACTTGTAAAAAAGAGGTTCCGGTTCTGTTGACTACCCGCGGCGAGGGATGTGGGAGTTATGGAATATTGGAATATACACAACAAAAAACAATATTGTCATGTTTAACTGGACGTTCTTCAGAAAATAAAATACATTTTACTACAGTAACCCGAAAAAGTGCCTATTTTTGCACTAAATGTAGCACGCAAAATAGTCTATTCCTGCACCAGTGCGGGAAAGTACATTCCAGTGCGGGAAAGTACTTTTCCGCACTCCAGATTTGCAACCTAACAACACAAATTAGTGAGCATGTAATACGCAGGTTCCCCATTCTGCATTCAAAAATAGGTTGGCTACTCTGCTTCAGCTGCGAAATAGTTGTAGTTGTTGTTGAAATCGATTTAATTCGAAGATAGGTTATGTGAGGAATTGTCAGGTTATGTATGTCCTGTTTTGTTCTGTTTAAATTACTTTATACATTACTGTAGGAAAATTTTAATGTGTAATTCGAGCGCAAAGTATTGTTTCTGCACTCGAAAAACCTTTTTCTCTCGCCTTCGGCTCGTGAAAAAACTGTTTCTCTCGATGCAGAAAAACGCTTCTTTGCACTCTAGTTACACAAATAGCTATTTTATTGAAAATACACTCAAGCGCACCAAAAGCCTTTCATGTCTTTTTTATAATTGCGTTTTATTTATATTTTTCTTAAATAATTATTTATTATAATAAGATTAACCTAGATCTATAATATGATTGACCTTCTTTAGGCGAAGCTGAAGAAAGCCATGACTGTCAGTTGTATAAAAGAAATACTGTCCTAAATCGTTACTAATTTTACCAGTGTGCAATAAAATTGTCTCTAGGCACCTCGATTAGTGTGACACCGTTCAAGAAATTAAATTAATTTATTGTCAGGATTGGAAATAATTCATTTGTTCGATGTCAATAGCTTGTTGACAATTTAAAAAATGCTGACAAGCATTTTTACCTTGAAATAATTGAAATTATTCAAGTAAATAATTGGAAGTATCAATAGATGAATTAAATTAAGATTGTTTAATTGATTCTTTCCATGTCGAATGTCTTTTTCTCTAACCATTCAATCTTTAAAAACAAAATTCACAATAAACTACAGAATTTGTAAATCGGTTACAGTACAAATTGTAGTTGTCAGCGAATGTATTAAAAAATATTCCATTGCTATTCAGTTGATGGAACAGTTTGTCGGAAAAATTCAACTATTCTGCACAGTACATAATTAACTATAGTTTCGTCTTAAATTATAATTGGCGTGGGAAACTATCGTTTGAAGAAAACTTAATCGAAGCAAAGAAAGCCCCGTACTCCCAAGAATAGATAAATACCTTTTTGTTTAAGATTTGTTTCAGCACTGATGAAATTATCGTAGAATATGTAATAAATGTGGCTGTAGTTGATTTCAAACAGTTGTTTTCCTTCCTCAACGTCAACATGCTCTGAAATGAATCACAGGCAAGGCTCAATTAGATTCTCTATTCAATAAAGAAATAATACAAATTATTAGAAATTTTGATTAGACACTTTGACTTACAATAATGATGGATTAAAGGCGAGCACCATACAATTATTTTATTAGCAGTATATATGGTAATGTAGTGTATTGAAATAATCACGGTTGAACTAAAGAAGAGCGGCCGGGTACGATTTCTAAACATTTCTGGTTTTATAGGATTTGTCATGTTATTCTGAGTATAATTAGTAAAAAATTTGCGCTCACAAAATTCAATTTTTTCAGTAAATAGTAACATTCTACAGACAAATTGAATAGTAAGAGCTCAGCAGATGATGCTTATCATTAACATTACACGATCAAGCATTGTATAAATCCTTCAAAGCTCATGAATGAATGTTAGAAATATTGAAGATATAGGTTTCATCTCAATATATAAAAAATATTACAATTAATAACCTATATAATAAAAGAGAGAATGGGTGTGTTTGTGTCTAAAGGATTTCGCAAAAACGGCAACGATTTGGAACACTAAATTTGCCACCACTAAATTCGATTCAGTGCACATCAAAGCCCGATTTTCTATTCTCCTTTCAGTCTTTTCAAAATTAATATTCAAATTTCACTTATAGTCACTATTACTGTTTTAAAATGTGTTTAGATGCAGGGAGATCATAGAAAAACAGATACATGATACATCACTGAAATGCAAAAAAATCTCTAGTCACAGCCAAAGCAACATATTTGTTCCGTATCAATATTGCAGCTCTTCATTCCACTTCTGGAATTGTATTGGCATTGGCGGTTGAAATCCATATATCATAATTATGTTTAATTTTAACATCCCGTATGTGTATGTTAGTCTTGAGGATTTCACAAAAGCGGTAACGAAACACTAAATTTGGCGCAAAGCTTCCTCTAAACTCAATTCAGTGCACCTTGAAGCACAGTTTCTCATTTTCTATTTGAATTTTTCAAAAATAATGTTGAAATTCCAGCATTTTTGTAAAATGTGTTGGATGCAGTAAATTCACAGCAGCTGATAACATGATACGTCACTATGTTGCTAATATAGATGATACGCCGATATGTCGTAGGCCAAAGCAACAGATTAGTTTTGTATTACTATATTATTATAGATTAGTTTACGTATGAAGCAGGCCCGTAGAAAAGTCGGACCTTGAATTAAGTGACCCCAAGGGTTACAGATGAACTGTATGGTAAAACACTATAAGGTATTCACTCACACTTCCCAATTTCGTGACAACTAAGTTATCTAGGCTACTAGAAAAGAAAAAATCTAAACTAGATTCCCGGGCAAGACCGGGTAAAATGTTAGTTATTAATAATCATAGTACTTTTTACTCATTGGAGGAGTTTCTCAGTGCAACTTTTGATTTTCACTTTTAGTTCAGTGATTGATGCACCATTTTATAGACTGTGATATTTTTTTGATTGACTGTGAATTAACTTTAATAATTGAATTTAAACTTTTTTGTATTTTATGTGTTGACGAATGTTAATAACTCAAATGAGTTCTCAAACAGATTTTCTAATAATAATAACAAGACTATCAGATGGCGGTGTTTTTGTGAAAATAACATATATTACAAAAATATTGGTTATGAAATATTACATAGAAAAATACACAGATTAGACGATTAGAGCATACTTCGTAATGAGGTGAATGATGAAAGCATCCAAGCCTGAACGAGATTCGAACTCGAGACCTCAGGAACAGCAGCCAACCGGAGCCTTATCTAATCAGAGGCAAGAGCTCCAACTGTCTAAACTACCGAAGCCGACAATGGTTTATCAATGATCATTCTTAACACACATCCTCGTTAGCTACTTCGGCAATGAAAGTGCCCGCAACTCGATATAATTCAAATTCACACTATATTACTTTTAGTTTCGTGTAACGAATTGTGTCCAGAAGCAAAGATGTCATGACTATGGCCTTCACAAAGAACATATTTGACACTTAGCAATTCCTATGTTGTATAAATGGCTTTGCAAGATAAAGATTTCATCTATCATTCTGTAAAAAGGTACAGCTTTTCTGTAGCGTATCCGAGATACGCAGGGCAGGATCTAGCAGAGCCCCATTCTCTTCCTTCAGCCTCCTCTTTTAGTGCATCCTACAGAATTTTGTTCACATGCCTTATGATGATTTTTTCAAATGAATAATTACACGAAATTGTCACAACCACATTTATTAAAAAATATTGAGAAACTAGTTTCGGTTGTTATACCATTATCAATCTTAATCAAACCCGATTGAGTTTGATAATGATATAACAACCGAAACTAGTTTCTCAATATTTTTTAATAAATGTGGTTGTGACAATTACGTCTAATTATTCATTATGGATACCTTCCACAATATCACCTTCACCATCACTACAAAGAAAGTTAACTGATTTTCTCAAGTCATCGGTATTCCCAGCTTAGCTAATCTGTTAACTTTTTCGTTCCCTAGAAGACCACACTGGGTAGGTTCCCTTTGCATCTTTACAATCATCCCTTAAATATGCGGGCAGTCAAGCATTTCCTTGCCTTGCTTCACAGCGTCGCTGTAGCTGCTTGCATGCAAGCCAGTCGCCTATTTTTTATTCTCTTCATAATAACCAGCACTAGTTGCATATTGCAATTTCTCATAATTTAAGGAGCGTGCACACTTGTGGCCAGTCATGAGAGGATGAGACTCGATCTACACGTGAAATAAAGAAATTTTCTAGTCTCAAGACTCGATCAAAAGCCTTATTATACAGAACCACTGCAGTCGCCGTCACGCACCACAAGGTTGTGCCGAGGTTTGCCACAGTAGTCGCATGAGCAAGCTACTGCAGTCGTGCATGTGAGCCACAACCCGGCTCAGAATTAAAATAACTGTCAAGTAAATAAAAATTGCAACATCTCCCTAAATAACTTGATAGTGATCTATAACAACTGGAATTTATAATCTGAAACCAAATTAATTACATACCGTAACAACATTTACCTACACACAAAATAACTTCCACATCATGAAAAGCTAATACACAACTGTCATGGCCTTCAAAAAATACATGAACTGTGGCGCTCGTTGGCGACTGGAATGGTGGCTCAGTATAATAAGCGACATAGCAAATAATGGTCGAAACAAGGCGACTGTCACACGTGCTTGCCACTAGAAGTGAGGGTAGGTGACTTGAGTGGTTAGTGGCCGCGAATAAGTATAATAAGATCCATTGCATGTTTCGCTGCGAATGGCTTATATGAGCGTCTATTGCACACGATCAAGACTGTAGTGGCCCTATATAATAAGGCTCTAGACTTGCCGATGATTACTGTAGACATCTTAGACTCTTATTATACGCAACCACTGCAGTCGTGGTGGCGTGCCACTATTTTAGGCAATATTACACCAGCCGGGTAAACTTGATTAAAAAATCAGCAGATGGCTTTAAAAAAGTGTATGCCGCAGATTACTTTGAAATGTTGAACTCGTTCACAATTTCAGCTGGTGTAATTTAGCCTTAAATTGTGGCATGCGACCGCGAATGTGTAATAAGGCTCTAATATGTCAACACTAATTATCGGCAAGTCTAGCAACTTTTTAAACAGAGCCACTGCAGTCGCGGCCGCCTAACCTCGTAAATAGCTGTTGTAATTAATAATTAATAGCGCAGTTGGTTGGGGCGTCGCAACTTCAGCTTGCTGTCGTTTAAGCAGTCGTAGGTTCGAATCCCGCTCCTCCGTCTGGCATCCACGTGTTATCATTCACCTCATTACCCACGCACAAGTCTCGGATTCATGTGGGCATCATCAGCAATATTACAGTCGCTCTGTATAATAAGGCTCTTAGAAATATATGCTCAAGTTCAACTTACTTGTTATTTTTCTCTTCTTCAGGATCCAATATTATTTATTATAATAAGTTATAATTGACTCATAATTTTAAACGTTGAATACAATTGGTAAGAAAACCTCATAATAAGTTACTCTGGATTCAAGTAGGCCAAGCAGACATTACTTTCATATTTCAACCATTGCTATACGTAACCTAATAAAGCAAGGATATCAGAACATTTGTATTATTTCAACTTAGTACCTAGTATATAATAACTGACAAATGGATCCAAAGATGTCCGAAAAAAGTTACCTAGTAGATATTGCAAAGCACAATCAACCTTAACCAAAAATTTTGAACCGTAGTTACTTACCCAACACTATTCTCAAATGCTTAAAACGAGTAGCCGAATCCTTTTTGGGGTCCTGGATTTTCTGAGTAGATTTCTTCACGTCAACTTGTATTTTTTTACCAAACATTTTAGTAGATAGTGTTCAGAAATTAACAAAAATAAATGAAAGTTAATAGAACAGAACCATTGTCTTGATGGTAATCTGGCCACATCTTAAAACGTGTAATTGTCATTTTACATGGTTAACTCCAAGTATAAAGCATCACAGCTCCAATTAAAATGTGATAATTGGAATAAACTTTTATTACATGTTGAAGTAAGCCACATTACTTCTATCACAACCCTTGAAACATTACATTTTTCAACTTTACCTACGTAATCCACATTTACGCAAAAGCGTACAGAACTTTACCCGTACAAATGTACTGCAGCATAGCTGGCTAGCCTTCTGTTCACTGTTCTGTTTATCTATCCCAGCCCAGCTGCTTGATCATGTCACCCTATTCAAGGGTACCAACCCAACGCGGCCTAAAGGTGTACGTTTTAGAAATGACAATATTTATTTCCATTGATTTTATCCTACTAGATGAGTAACTCCGGAAACCGCTGTGAAGCCACAGCGCTAGTATCGCCCGCTTCTAAATCTGCAGCATCAGGGAAATTTGTATAGCGGTGATGGAAAAACCCCGTGCGTATTCATCAGAGCTGAGATGACTTGTTTTGCGATTTTTCAACATGGTTGTTTCATGTAATGATTATGTATGTACCTATCAGTGCAAGCCTGGAGGAAATATTTATTTTCAAACAAATAACTATTATCATCTTATTGTCTATGTGTAAGCGTAGCTTTACACTTTTTTTTGTTTCCTTGCTTTTATTGTTTATTAAAAATAATGTAATACCATATTCATCACTTCTATCTTGTTCGTATAAGCATTAATTGCTTGTGATATACCATACAGTAATATTATTAAATAACACTCTTAATCAAGCGATTTAGCTAGATTTGCTTCATTAATGAACTGCAGTAGCAGTGGTGAGCATTTTTGGGCTTTTCAATAAGAGTTTATATTTATATAATATATATAGCCTAAATTACAAAAAAATATATATAATATTATCGCCTGGACCAAGAGCATATACTTTTTTGATTTGTGAATGAAATTGAAAAAGGCTTTTCTGATTGTGTGCTTGCTTGCTGAGATATGATACTGGATGACTACAATACTCGTTTTCCTTCCTATTCCCTCTTCCCATACCGCTCTCAAAAACCTTTCCTAGTGCATGGTGTTACCATAGTTGGAAAGGCTTTACATTTCACACCAGACTAGCCCTACTTCCTTATTTAATGTTATGTTTCATTATATTGAAATATATATCTACATTTTGTTTTATTGTATTGTGTGTTATGTGAATAAAATTGTATTGTATTTGAATATAATATATATATATATATTAAGCATACGGTACCTGAAAATGTAATACCTAAATAGTAAATATTTATTTATCCATATAGTATATATTATATTTTCTTTGGTGTTGCAGTTGCAGTCATCTTGGAAATATCTCATGAAGCGAGTGTTTTAGAAGTTCCAGAATTTATTGAGCATGCGAACCATTTTATAACATTATCATTTGAAGTGGGTTTTGTAAAAAGAAGTTAGTTGTCCTTTATTACTATTAATATGTAGAATATTAAAAACATTCACAAAAAATATCCTTTATTACCTGTTAATTAAGGATGAGTCTATTCTTTCGTAGCTGATGCCAAAGTAATTGGATATTACTAAAACACAACCAATATATAATTAAATTATGTAATTAATTTTTATATAAAACTAGCTGGCTTGATGCGCATTGCTGCATTCTCATGAAAATTCTCCTTGATTTTATTATTCACCACCACCACTGAGGTTACATTTCAAATTAGGAAAGAAGTTAGTCCTAGGGCTCTTACAGCTGATCATAGAGGCTTCGTTGTTTTCTTAATCACCACCTCTGAATGAAGAAACATTTCAAATTTAAACCTCCTACGACTATAAGGGTAGAAGCTAGTTTTTTTAAACGACTTCCAAAAAGAACAAGGTTACTATATTCGACCTGTTTTTTTTTTATGTTTGTACATAAATCATTCGAACAATATTGAACCGATTTCGATGAATTTTTTTTAATGAAAGAGCATTGCTCAGCGGTGGTCCCATCCAAGTTTCGCAAGAATCGGCCCAATACTTAGCCCAATATTAAACAAAAAGGAGCATTCTTCGATGTCTTCATTTCAATCAAGTTTGAATAGGATAGTTCAACATATAACCGCCAATCGGATAACCAGTGTCGTTTACCAGGCTGATCATTGTATCATATGGAGCACTTTTCATCTAGAAGGTTCTCGAAATCATATGATGCAATGCAATTATGCCGGGTAAACGACATCGGTTACCCAAAACTGGTTCAGTGTGAAACAAGCCTTTAATGTCCCGTTTTGACCAATCATGTGAACTTAATTTGAATCGAGAATAAGAAGAATATAATATTTCTGTCCATACGTTCATATGAAAATTGTAAATAATTTAGTTGATGTTATTGAGTCATAGGAATAAGGTTATTTAGTTTATCTACGACCATGTCATAATGTATACATTACAGTTTCACAATTTTCCGACATCAAAAAACAAAATGGCAGCCATTTAAAATCTTTGAACAGGATTAAATTAATAATGGCTGATGATATCAAAATTTGACTGGAATAACGTTTTTTAGATATTTTTATTGCGAATCTAACGATACCTCATTTTTCAAGATTGGCCAACAATTAACAGAGATATGCTACTTTTTAGGGTGTGCAGTGGTTGGAAGCGAAAAACTGCAACCCATTCTCAACCACCGCACACCCTAAGAAGTAGCATATCTTTGTTAATTGTTGGCCAATCTTGAAAAATGAGGTATCGTTGGATTTGCAATAAAAATATCTAAAAAACGTTATTCTAGTCAAATTTTGATATCAGAAAATTTTGATTGATTTTTTTAAGATTGTTTTAATTGTTATAAAGCTGTTTGCAAAATTTCAAAATTATTCATTCAGAGGTATTCGAATAAAAAATAATGAGTGAAAAAAACAAAATGGCGGCTGTGTGAGTAACTGGGGATTATAGAAAATTTTTATTACGATATTTACTTTTGTTAGTGGTCCAGAAACACTGCCTAGAAGTATTGGTAGAGAGTTCCGAAACACCCTGTATATAGACAAAGTGCTGACTGCCAATAATTTTTCCAAGCTTTCACTACAATGCCTTCTGTGCTGCGCTGTCAGCTAGTCTCCTCCAGCCACACTCTATCAACATGTCTCGTTTGAAAAAAAAACGTTTTTTCAAAATGCTCTTTTCGTTATCTTATATTATTATTCTGTTACTTGAATGAGAATTGGAAAATCTGAAAAACCTAATTGTCACCTTTCTTTAAATAATAGAATTTTTAAAAATTAATAGACAACGAATTTACTATTACCTCAAGTAGGCAAAAAAGTACATCGTACTGCACAAAAAATAGAGGAGTATTACCTTATTGAAAATAATTCAAGAACTATTCAAATCACCGTTTAATACCAATTAATGGGAACATTAGTAATACAAACTTATACACAATGATATTTTTCCAAAATTCAAATATTACTAAAAAGGTTGTATCTGTACTGACATTAACCAATCCGGTATCGTGAGAAATGAAAAAAAGACTAAGAAAAATTATTAAATAAAAGATGTAAGAGCTTAATGATGTATTTAAAACACCAATTTAATTCATCCAGGTAGCTTGCATATTTTTATGGAGAGACGACAGCTCAGATCAAATCAGCCACTGTAACAGAAATAATGACATGAATGATATTAATCATTACTTATTTAGAATTTAATTAGAATGTCTACACTTATTGAAATCATCGCACTTGACCTTAGTTGGGAACGAAAAAGAAAAGAACGAATAAGAGCATATTTTGCCAATATTCTTAAAGCAATAGGCACAAAACACTTTTATGTTTTAAAGAAAACAAAATGTAATCTTAACAAACAAGTACTGTTCAGCTGCATCATCAATCAATATTCTATTTGTTTTCTAAAGCATTGTTTCCTCACAGTTGCAATAACAGGCTTTTGGATACGGGAGAGCATTTCTTCATAAAACTATTGGAAGTTGGTCATAACTTCCATAATGATCATAAAACTATTGGAAGTTGGTCATAACTTCCATAATTATTGATACTTACTGTGCAAGCAACCTAATCTGTGGTTACAGATATTCACACAATGAGAGTAAAACTAGCTGGGCTTATAAAAAATGTAAAATCTTTTAAAATAACTAAAAGTAAGTTAGTTATTCTCACCATTCATAGGCATTTCATCGATTTGCGTTGAATAGTACTGTTCAATGTCGCGCAGAATCCTGATGTCGTCGCTCTTGACAAAGTTGATGGCGACACCCTTGCGTCCGAACCGACCCGACCGCCCTATCCTGTGAATGTACAGCTCACGATTATTCGGCAGATCGTAGTTTATTACCAGCGACACCTGTTGAACATCAATGCCTCTTGCCCACACGTCGGTTGTGATTAATACACGGCTGAAACACAAATTACCACATTTATTTTCAAATTTCAATAACAAACCGACATATCATTGTGTGATTTTAATTAACATCAATGAACTTATCAGTGAAACCTGATGCCTATAAAAGATCATAACTCAAAGCAAGATGTTATGAATTACCTGCTAGTCGGACACAAGTTATAGTAGCACTCCTTCCATTGTGCAATTCAAATGAAAAAACCTCAACATCAATAATTAAATCTGATGTGAATAAAAGATAATTTTCCATTCTTATTACGTTGCTTTGTAACTTGCTTTTCGAAGTTACAATAATTACAGATATTAATGAAACTAATTTGTAAATCGTTATGCAACAGACCCCCAAAATGTAGTAACAAAAGGTAACTCAAGCTCTTGCTTTTTAATACAAAATTATTCCTTTCACAAGACAATAATTTAACAAAAATTCAACTATGATGACTAAAATTCATCTTTTTTTTTTTTTGTTTTCAATAGAAAGTCGATGGAATCAAGAAAATAGTTTTGTAAGACACATAAAATAAGTAATTAGTTTGATAAAAACACAATTATTAATAATCATAAAAGTAAGAATGATTTTCTTTTGACAATCAAGGGTAGAACTAGGGATTTTTCTAGGAAGTAGCAATCAGTTGAGGATCATCTGAGATCATCTAAATATCTGACTTAATCCAGTATTCATCTACATCAATTCAAGTGAAACAAATTGCTGAGTCTGGTAAGTTAACCGCCGTGGTGTAGTTGGTGAGAGCGTTGGCAATATCATCTCTTACTGGCTACAAATCTCCAACAGTCGTGGGTTCAATTCACTTTTAGCCTGGCATCTTTGTATCATCATTTACCCTGCATAAGTCTCAGACTCACGAGGGCAAAAGAAAGTCATATTTGTATAGTACGACGTTTATGAGGTATAAGTTTGTAATAGTAAGACTTGAATAGTTGCAGAATCTTACCTGGTGCCTGATCTAAATTCTTTCATGATCGTATCTCTTTCATTCTGAGGCATATCACCATGCATGGAGCTGACTGTGAAATTGGCTTCTCTCATTTTTTCTGTCAACCAATCCACCTATAAAAAATATTACTTTACAGCGAGAAGAATAAAAACAAATACATTGTCACAATCCACTAAATCATACGAAAAGTTTGGCAATGGAAATATATTATTGGCAATACCAATTTTACAGCTATTTTTGAAGTACAACAAAAAGCATCCAGCAACTGAAGTTTTATTTTCAATCTATTGTATGAATATCAGAGTTTGGGAATTTAGGTTAATGATGAGTTTTATGAGTGGTAGCTCCCACTGTACCAAGTATACATACAATATTGAAAAATGACAGAGCTCCTTATTAATATAATCATGATCATTTTATTGGAAATAAAAGTAATATTTTGGGGGATGAGGATCAGAATGCCAAATTCACACTTACTTTTCGCTTTGTATTGCAGAAAATTACTGCTTGTGTGATTGTCAGTGTGTCATACAAGTCACAGAGTGTGTCAAATTTCCATTCCTCACGTTCAACAGCCACAAAAAATTGCTTGATTCCCTCTAGTGTCAGTTCATCACTGTGAATAACACAAACAATATACCAATTTAGTAGATAACATTTCAAAGAAATTGTTAGATTGTGAATCATTCTTGAAACGATCACAATGATAGTTTGATTCATGATAGTTACAGTACCAGACAGGGCTAAAAGAGAATGGACAGACTCTGAGTCAATTTATGGAGACGGCTCACCATAGCAGGCTGCAAGCCGACTCTGAGTCTGAGTCGATAAGTCTGCGAATCCTTTTGCCTTTAGCCGTGGTCGCTACTAGAGTCGGCTCACTACTCCAAGTCTTTGAATCCATCCGTCCTAGCCTAACAATTTATTACAATTTCAAAAATCACAAAAAGGCCTAAGCTGAAAGATCATACAGAAGAGCTGGAACGCATTCTAATGATTTAGAATGAGATACTACTTTACAGGTGGAGTGTATTATGAATCTGTTGAATGTACATTTTATAATAATTCGATATGAATATTGGTTGAATATTTTACCGTTTTACAAGGATTCTGATAGGGTCAGTCATGAATTTACTGGTCATTTCCAAAATTTCATGAGGTAGTGTAGCTGAGATCAGAACAACCTGAAACAAAACAGCTATAGTAAGAACTCATTGTTAAAAATCCATTAAGCAATAAATAATCTACATCTAGGATAAAAAAATTGAAAACTAATATAAAATGACCACCAAATGGGGTGTTGGATTTTGGCAACTTAACATGACGACAAATTCGCAAGAGAGTAGAAACCAATCTTTAAAAAAATGTAGATGAATTTGGCATTCACTTCAACTAAATGAATGATATTTATTGATGTAATTCCATCTTTTTTACTACTACTGGTATGATTAAACTGAATTAAGACTGCCTTTTTAGTGGAAATAAAACTTAAAAATAAAAACTAAGAATGTACTAGCACTACAGACACAGCTGACTCAAGTTTCAACTAAATCAATACTGAAGTCAGAAGTGGAGTTCACTATCAGCAATGTTTAAGGATGCTCTTACAATAAGAGAAAAATGATCGTTACAAAGAATGTGAGTGTCTTTTCCACTTGAAGGTCAGTCTTGTTTTAATTTGGTTTAATTTTTTTTCTTGCTTGTACGGCCACAGGGGACCACTTTAAGTTCATTTTTTGGCTATTCTTCCATATTTTGATCTTTTCAAGGATGTTTCTTTCCTGGTGTAGCGAATGTTTAATTTAGTTTAGTTTAGTTAAAAAAAAGTTTAGTTTAATAATATTCAATATTGCAAAAATACAAACAGTCTTAATACAGAAGAAAAATATTTTCATAAAATACTTTAATAAATGCAGATTTAGCTATCAGGTATCATTAATATTAATTATATCCTGGATTTCTTGTTCGAACTGCGTTGTTAATATTAACTTTTTATGTGTATTTCAACGACTTGATTAGAGAAAGATTACAATGGATCTCAAAGATTCGAAAGCGCTCGGCCTACAGAGTAAGTAAATTCTACTTATTCTTAATGAATATTTGACTGCAAGTCGTTGAATTCACATAAAACGTTAATTTAATATTATATCATTGAAAAACAAAATAACGAGTCCAATCAAAACAATTTTATAATAAATACAAAACAATGCTGAATTCTACCTGTGTAGCTGGTGGAAGGTATCGATACACGTCATATATTTGCTCTTTGAAACCTTTGTTTAACATTTCATCAGCTTCATCCAATACCAACATTTTTATGTTTCTCGTCCTCAGAGCCCGCCTCCTAATCATATCTGAAAATAGAAAACATCACAACTCAAAGATGACAATCTAAAAATCTGTTTTTTAAATACCAGCGACAATAATAATTATAATCTTCAAAACGAAACAAGAGATGATGTTGGAAAACTTCAATTCTTCATTTAGTTCTCTTAAGAATTAATCAACCTAAAATAGAAATTTAATTCATTTCAAAGGCTTTTCAAGTCCCTGAGTTACGGTAGCTTCAAGATGTATGAAGACGGACCTAAGAATGTATAAATGATTCATGTGCAGTTCAAGTTTAACAATGTTGAAATTCAGTTTTCTCTGCACGGATGTCTTATCAGCTTAAGGTACAATTTCCTAGCAACACAAAAACCCTATCGCGCCCGCGCAATGACGACATAACCAACGTCCTGAATGCAAACACTGGACATGTGCAGATCATGTGTGGCATACATGTTAAAAGGGTAATGATGTCATTGGAGCAGCGCAATAATGCTGTCGCCTCGCTAGGGAATCATATCTACATTTTAATTTAAAGCAACTTTACGCAAGTATTAATCTACAAAGTATATAGATACTAACCAAACACCCTTCCTGGTGTTCCAGATATGACATGCTGACCAAAATCCAATTTTCGTAGATCCTCTCCTAAACCGGTTCCTCCAATACAGGAATGACAGTGAACATTCATGAAGTTGCCAAGAGCAAGAATGACCTAAGAACAACAGAACATTTATTTAATATAGTGACATAATGATTCTTTCAAAGTAAAAAATGGGGAGTATCTCACATCGTCTAGATTTCAGATCGTCTAGGTGCTATTTTAAAACGAATCTGGAGTATGTGAGACGGCTGGAATAATCATGCGCTGATCGTCTCAGATCGTCTAGTATTCACATCGACTAGCGTCTCACTTCCTCTATATTTCATATCGACTAGGTTCCATAGCAGCCAGGCCGGTACAGTCAGCTACCGACTAAAATAGAGCCCACCAGCTGTAATCACACGTTCTAATTATTCCATATCGTTTCACAATGCCATTTCACTATCTGAATTCCAACGAAAAAAAATAATTTTGGTACACTTGACAAATGGTATTACGTGATCCCAACAATGCAAAAAAACATCAATTTGAAGCAGTCGTTCAGCTTTTAAAATGTTTCAAAAATTTTGAAATGTGAACTGAAAAAAAAAACTCTAATAGAGAATTTTTCCCATTTTCATGGAAAGTTTTAAAAGTGGGAAAGTTGTAGGTAGAGATCTTATCTTGAGTTTATATTTCAAACTTTTATCTCTATAAGGTGAACCTTCTTCTCTTTGAATTAGGAGCAGAGTTTACAAGTTGGATAAATAAAACTAAGCACTTAGTTCCTTTCAAGTTGTTTAACGATTTAGTTTTTCTTCTACAGTTATTCACTGTTATTCTTTCAATGTTATTAATTGCTATAGTGCTATATTTACAAAGTTTCATTTTGATGTACGGTATACAACGTTTTCAATATAGGCCTACAGCAATATTTAGCTTAATTTATAACAGAAATATACAATGCCGTGGATAATTACTATCCTATAGCCTACACTGGATAAATATACTGCAAATACTTTCAATAACTTACAATAAGAATAACTATTTATGTTATAATAACTTACAATTAAGGGAAAGGCTCCGTTGAGCCTGCCTTTGGTTAGAGTCAGTTAGAGACATTATATTCTATATCATATGTCAGAATTGAATTACGTTGATTTCAGCTCTAACTGAAAATCATAAATTCAAATCGATTTTTCAAATACGAGTAGCTTTGGATAAACTCTACATAAAGAAATATTTCTTATTGATTTCATAATTCCTAATTCATGCTCTTTATTTTTTATTAATCTATCCATATTGCAGGAATATTTGTCTATCAAGTCTCATTTTTAATTATTTTTGAACATGCAGGGTTTTCTTCTCAAAAAATTTCACGAATTATGGAAGCTGTACGTACATAAATCATTTGATTTCAAAATCAATAGACATTGGAAATTATGTTTTCACTATCATTGCCATAATGAATATCTATATCATGTCTTAACAGGAAAATGTCGCAAATTTTGTCCAGTTTTTTTTTATGGACATGTACTCCATTTTTGTGAAATTCAAATTCGAGTTATGGAGTTCGCTGTATCCACTGCAATCAATAGGAGAGGGATTGGGGGGTGGGGGGGGGGAAAGTTTTGGGAAATGAACTCTCAAAAACTGATTTTTAGCAGTTTTTTGCGGAGGATAGTATCCACAAAAGTTTAAAGCTTGTGCGTGTGTAATGTGATTGATGTTGATGAAAGATGAGAGAACCTACAGTCTCAGCTACAAAGGTGAATTTTTTTTTCTGAAGATGAAGCCCACATAGGTCTGAGACCTGTGCGTGGGTAATGAGTTGGATGATGGTGATTGATGAGTTGGACCTACAGTTTTAGGTGGGTTCCGAACCACCGGGAAGTGATTTTACAGCAGAGAACAATGTCTTTTTTGCTGGCCAATCTAATCGGTCACCGTTATGTTATGTTATGTTTGAAGGGACGGATTCAAAGATCCAGAAGATTCAAAGATCCTCACACGTCAACCGAAGCTTATTGTGTGTCCCTAGTACGTTAGTTAGGCAAACCAATACCTGTGCCCTTTACAAGATCCAGGAGTTTCTTCCCTATGCTAACGTCCCATTCATCACCTGGTTGCTTAAAGCCAAACAGAGCCATTCTCCTTGCCCCGAGTCTCTCGCAATCCAGTATGATATGCTTGGCAGTCTCTTCAGACTGATTGCAAAGCCTACACATCTGATTTTCATTTCTGAGTCCGATTGTGTGGAGATGTTTCCTGAAGTGGCCATGTCCAGTTATCAGAGCAATTAGCTGCTTAACCTGACCTCTACCCAGCCTCACCAGCCAGTTGGTGAAGTAGGAGCTTGTGTCTGCTAGCAGCCTTTTGCCAAGTGCTTGGCCTGAGTGACCTTGCCATTGCTGGTGATGTAAGTCCCTGGACCATTTGTTTATTGTGTGGAAGGCAGTAGTTTTGCTTATGCCACAGCTTGGCTCTGGGCCAAAGAATGACCTACTAGAACCTTGCTTAGCAAGCCCATCTGCACACTCGTTGCCACCTATGCCTACATGGCCAGGTACCCAACCAAGATGCACAGAGTTGTGTGTTGCGAGCTTGCTGAGTGTTTTGTGACACTCCCACACCAATTTTGACTTGATTTCATTAGAGTCAAGAGCCTTGAGGGCTGCCTGACAATCTGACAAGATTACTATATGCTTGTCGCAATAGCGTCTGGCAATGCCTATATTGGCACAAGCCATGATGCCCCAAATTTCTGCTTGAAAGATAGTACAGTATTGTCCCAGACTTGCACAGATTTCTGTTCTGGGTGATTCACTGTACACCCCATAGCACCGTTACGAACAGGACCTACGAGAACGCAGCTTATCTATCTGATTGAACAGATACCTGCTACGGCTCGCGGCTATCACTTCCCCAGGCTGTAAATGGCTGTAAATGGCTGTAAACAATATCAGAGCAGCTGGAAAAGTTGAAAACAGTCAAACGGTCACCGTTTTAACCGCTATCACGAGTATTACGTGACTTATCTTCTATTTCTAGGAAGACCCAACGATTTCTATACATAAATATTTATGTAGCCCCATAGAAATCGTTGAGTAGAACACGTTAGCAATCATAGAACCATCTACTACTCAAAAATAAGTTCTTGATATGAGTCGGTAGTGTTTTCAAGTGAATTTATTTCATTTACCATTCAAGGAATTTTGAGTGGACCGGACCCCCGGAATGGAGAAGTCTCGGTACACAGGCTAGACAAGTAGGACAATGATGAACCATTCTGTACAAGCAAGCACAAGTTCCCTATCTTCTTTGTCTAAATCCAAAAACTATTGTAGGCTACATGTTTTTCTGGATTGTACAGCGATGTGCAATGATGAAAAATTATTATAGAAGCACAATAGCCTATAATTAGCTCATAATTATTATGTCTGAATTTAAGCCAGTATGATTTTTTACCAAGAGTTTTGGTGATTTTTTTAATAAATGAAATGTTTGTAGAATCCTGTTTCTGCTAGATTGTGTTCATATGAAGGAAGACTTGAAATGAAAACCCTCAAATCGAATTCAACATATTGAGTAGGTATTTGAATAAAGTATGTATTTAATGAAAAATCGTAACTTTTTATTTCTCCTGTGTTATTGATGAATTGGTAGCCCTTCTACAGTTTCACTCTGATACAGCGTCAATAATATTGACAATAAATGATGTTATAACTAAGTCATACTGTATTTGTTTTACGGAATCACAGTGAGCTCTATATAACTTTCATTGAACTGAATATTGAGACCATGGAAAATTGACAGTTGATAAGGCCCCCACCGACCCCGTTGCGCAAAGGTAACGAACAAGTAAAAAGGAACAAACTGTTTTGATAACTTTTTTATGAGTTTGTGATACAGTATTTCAGTGGATCTCAATGATAGAAAAAATGAAGGATGTAGTTTTATTCAAGTGAATCAAAAACCTAGGTAGCAAGAGTAAAATCCTATTACATTAAGTGAGCAATTTCTGTATCTGTATACCGTATTTCTATCCAAAATTTAAGATTAGCACAACATTTGTGAGTCAGAAATGCTTTCAAATGCAAAATGAAATTGGTTTTGTCCAATGTTTTTCTATGAAACACTTGAAACACAGCCTCCCTGAGCGGAGCTCGGTTCATTTCTTCCATTTAATAATGATGTTATTCTATGGTGGAAATTTTCCATATTATAATGTGATTAAGTTATAATAATACAGTACTAGAAATATTTTTCTGCCACTCTAGAATGTCTTTTTTATTGGGTGAAAGGTTGAAACACATACATTTCACAGCTAATAAAGAGAACTTCCTCAATTTCGAGTATTTTAGATAAATGGGCTAGTGTGTGGCCACGAATCTGGAATCTGAATTTCTTCCTTTTTTGCGCGATTTAGGTTCGGGTGGAAAGGATGAGTCATACATAAAGTTTGTAGAATTATTTATATAAAAATGGCTAGTCTCGATACGGCAATATTTGTTTAGTGTCGCCGGGCTGTCGCGCCGGTAATTGCTTATTTCCTGTCTAGTTCATATCCTCTCTATTTCTCAAATACTGTTTTTCAATCTCATACCAAAATTTAGCATCAGTTAGTGCTGCTAGTACAGCAATAAGGCTGTGCAGGCAATTGTGAGTCTGTGAATTATTGACAAAAATATTTTCCCCACCAATCCAAGAAATGTCGAAATGGGCTATTGTAATTTATTTTGAATCTTTATGTAAGTATAAGAATGTTTCATATCAATTCAAGGGTAGCCCTAACCAATTTGAGCAAGAAAGGTCCCAGGATGGGGGGGGGGGGATAAAATTGCGTTTATCTACTGGAAGAGACATAAGGGCGAAGCTGGTCTCCCCAGATCCCGATCCCTTTCCCCTTGGCGATGGACAGTTTCCAAGTTATCAAATCGAGTTTAAAACCGATTAAAACCAGTTGAAATTTATTTCAAATTGGTTATCGATTTAAAAAAATCAACACTTCCCTGCTCACGACTGTTTTCCCTGATGATTGGAAATTCTCAATTGTTATCCCCTTGAACGAAGTTCCTAATCCTATTTCTCTTTCTGATTATAGGTCTATTAGTATCTCCTAGTGCTTACCAAAGTTTTAGAAATTCTTGTTCATGACCAGATGAGTAAGTTCATTGCTAGATAAGGTTTGATCAGTGACTTTCAGTCTGGTTTTAGAGAGGGACTTAGTACCCTTCTGAGAGTCACTGATGATATTCGTAGGGCATTGGATGGGTAAGAGTTGAATCTGATCGTTCTAGTTGACCTCAGTAAAGCCTATGACTACATTTTTCACCCCATTCTATTTTATAGATTAGTAAATATGAGCGTCTCTCATTTCACTATCCACGGTCCCGATCCCTACCCCCTTGGCGATGACTCAAGCACAGTTTTCACAGTTATCAAGCACTATTAACTTTAACCCGTGAAATGAGTCAAAATAGGAGGATTTTAAGTCTAGAAACGATCAAAATGTGGCTATAGATAGGTTACTTTTTCGGAGGGAGGGCCCCTGGACCCCCTTTTGAGCATGAGAGCCACATATTTTTCATCATAATTGTGAAAAGACAGTTTTGAGATATGGGCCTACTGTGAAGGTAGACTATAGAGTTTGTCTGTCACAATTAAGGGCAGGCTTATCGGAACCGTTCACCAAGTTATAGTATTGTGTTCGAATTCACTTCTTTTATCTTTTGTGACATACATTCATATGATAATTTATTACTTTGATAAAAGCATTGTAATTCAACAAGAAACATATTTTTAGAATGAATTTAAGTGGCGAGTCTTGGAATGAAGAATGAAAGATAATATCTGATTGAGGTAGTACATTATCATTGTTGTTAGTGAGGGGGGAGGGCTAGTTTGTACCCCCCTCACTAGAAATTTCTGGTCACGCTTACGGGCGGTGGGAAAGAGAGGGTGGAGGGGAATTTTCGCAAAAAAGGTCAGCAAAAACTCATTCATGGCCCCCCCCCCTCAAATTTAGAGCTGGGACCACCCTTGTATAAGATAAGAAGTCACTCATCTCAAGTGTTGAGGTAGTGTAGTGATAACTGCTTCCAGTTCTTTGTCACTTTCAAAATATATCCTGCCAAAAAGTCCTTCAGTTTATATGTGAAACATGTTTGTCAAAAAGACTTGGTTTTTTTAAATTTCAAAACGGGTATTACTTTCCGGATGCCTAAGTATATTGAACAGCATTTAAAGAAATTTGAAGGACTCTATAAAGCAATTTGACAATACGTTTTAACTCTTTCATTTGATGGAAATAAGATTGTAGAAGCTTTAACACTGATGAACCTATTCATATTTCATGAATGTTTTAGTCATATTGATCATTTAATTTAACCTTTTTCATTGTTTCAAGCTCGATTTATGCAATGAACTTTTAAAAATTCCAAATAAGTAGGTTGTAACTCATGATTTGTGATTTAGGCTACATTGAAATGATGATGATGTGAATTGGATTGATTAGGAATAAACAGAAGAAACAATTCAGTATACTTGTGATTTATTGAAACAAAGTTAAAAGGAATAGCAGATATTGAAATAACTACACAGTAGTTATTATCAAACAGTTTGTTTCTCATAATTTTTACAAAAATAATCTATTTTGTTCAGTTTGATCAATTGAGCAATTTATTGATATGCTGTAGTTATATTTTTAAAAGAACTGCCATGAGTATTCCGTCAGAAGGATGGTCTTGGAATAAAATTTTGTGTATTACTAGGCTAATTTATACAAGAAATTTCAAGTACTTCAATAGAGAATTCTTGTTATTGGACCCTATCATCAGAGTTGTTAACAATTCATTAAGAAATCAATCTTCTACCTTGTATTAATTAATTGAGATTGGGACACTTATTATATTGGACCTTATCATTAGAGTTGTAATCAAATCATTGACAAATAATTATTTTGTACAATGACATTTGTAATGTTTCTGTTTTTTTATGTGGCAATAAATTCAATTCAATTCAATTCAAATCAATCTGTCAGCTTGTTTTATGCTAATTGAGACAGAAGTGATGGGAAATACTGAATCATATCTTATGGCGAAATTGAACGCCACTGTGCTGGGCGTAGCGAGAGGAGTCCACTTTAATTGGAACCGAGCATACTAGACGAAGTGAGAACTGGACGGTTTGAAAACTAGACGCTCTGCGACAGCGTAACGCAAGAAACTAGAGGGTCTGCAATCTAGACCACCTGACACAGAGAACTAGACGGTTTGAAAACTGGACGCTGTGACATACTAGACGCTCTGCGACACTAGACGGTCCGAAATACACCCAAAAAATGTTGTTTGCACTCGCATGATATCACTTTTAGGTGTGGAATCGTTCAGAAAGGCATATTCTTTAAAATTCTGATATGCTTAAACATTTATTGAGTAACTTTGCCTGATTTAGTAATGGCATTTATTATTCATAAAAAAGAATTTATTTTACTATATTTGAATTTCGTGAAGCATATTAAATTAGAAATAACATCATATATTCTTCAAACAAAATATTTATTCAGCATATGGCCTCAACTCACATTCAAAAAAAATCTGGATCTGACTTGGCAAATTCATTTTAACTGCGATCTTTCAATAGTGACAGCCGATTATAATAGAAAGTGTTTTACGTAATTATAACATCGAATTATTGAAATTGGAAAAAAATCGCAAATTTTGAAGCACTCGTATTTACTACCTACTACTACTCCGAGTAAAATGTTATTTTTCGAATTAATAACATTAGAAAGAATAAACTTACTTCAATATTTATTTTCTCAGCGGAAAGGTCATTACGAAGGATGAGATCTTAAGGAATAAAAAAAATAAAATAAGAGCATGACAAAAATTGAAGAGACAATAATAAAATCGTTTTGAACCGCAAAATCCTGCTGGGAATTTCAATAAAATTCCTCAATATTGTAATGCAAGTGACAGCCAAATTGTAGAACTATAATAAAACTGAAAAATTGTACTCTTTTGAACAATGCAAGAGTTTTTGAAATATTATATATTTATAATCATATTATATCGATACTCATTTATCTAATTTGAGGTACATGTTTCACTCAACTTGAATGATAAAAAAATCAACCAACCTTTTGTATTTGCACAGCAAGTTCTCTGGTTGGTGACAGACACAACACTTGGGCATCTCGCAACTGAGTGTCCAGAGACTGTAGAATTGCAATTGAGAATGTGGCTGTTTTACCAGTACCAGACTGAGCCTGAGCTATCACATCTCTACCTTTTACTATTGGCTTAATAGCTCTCTGTTGGATGGCTGAAGGTTTTTCGAATCCTAAAAATTAATACACATTGAAAGTTATGAATCACAGACTGAGAAGTTTTACAACTACACACTCAGACACACAAGACCGCTGCAGAGTTCAAGGGTCAACGTTCACGAGCTGAGACTAATGTGCTTCATTAAAAAAACAATCAGCGTTGGTTTCAAAGAATAGCAGTATAAATGAAAGCTGCATACTCAGACGACGCTGGGTCGCACGTGGTCAATTTATTAAATGAATAAAAATAAAGAACGTTGTAATTTGCAACTTTGTACAAAAAAAAAAATATATAATTTCGAAAATAAAGGCTATTTACGAGACCATTTGCCCATAAATTGAGTTGAATGACTTGTAAAATTGACGATACAAAGTTTTCAATTATTATACTATCATAGTAGGAGGATTTTAAGAACATGAATTAACAGACAAAAATGAGATAAAATACATTCCCTCAACTAGAAATTGTAACCTTATCATAGCATTGTCGGAACCAATCGCTTTTATAAAATTTACTTTATGATATAAATCGGCAAGTTCCTTTTCTGTGCGGCTTGAAAATGCATGAAATGACATACTTATTCATTTCACAATATATAATTTTCGAACCAAAATAAAAAGAAAGAAAAACAACTTTTTATTCACTTACAACTAGTAACTAAGAACCTGGATAAGGATAATTTAAAAATGTTCAGCTCTGTAGTCTGAATAACAAAACACTGAAACATTGATTGAAATAAAAAATTTGAAGAAAACTGACATTTAATTTAGACTTTAGCCATGTAATCAATACAAATATATTCTATTACTGAATTTCTTGTTCCATGACGAACTGCGTTGTTAATATTAACTTTTCAAGATAATTCAACGACTTGCAGTCAAATTTTTATCAAGAATACGTAGTATTTGAAGAGTAAGTAAAATACTACTTATTCTTAATAAAAATTTGACAGCAAGACATCGAATTCACTTAAAAGTTAATATTCTATTCAACTGCAGTTCCATAAGCTTCCACCAAAACAAACTATATAAAAGGAACGTTGAAGAACGTTAGCTCTTCACGAAAGTTGAAGACTGCTGTTCCTGCTGATTCCCTCATTACAGCCTATCACTCATTGTTCCATAGTCACATCAACTATGGACTTCTGATATGGGGCCATGCAGCTGAAATCAATGAAGAACAATGCTCCTCCAGATGAAGGCCATCAGGTTGCTGTCTTCGGTAGGAAGAATGGATCATTGCAAGCCTTTGCTCTCAGCTCTGAAAGTGCCTACAATTCATAGTCAGTACATTATGGACTAGCTTGTTTATGTAAAAGAGAAACTTTTCTCTGTCGCTTGTTTTGTGGGGAATATATGAAACTGGTTCCATAAAGCTTGGTTTGGCTTTGGTACAGATGTATATTATTTTGATATAGGCTATAGATTCTCATTCGAATGTTTCGGTGTAAGAATACGGAGCAGACGGAGCTGTAACACCTCAAATTTATTCAGGAAAAACAATATGTTGAAAATCGAACGTCAATCATACTGTATGTTTATTATTGAGCCAGACTTTCAGCTGTGGTGCAATATATGGGCTTCTGTCAATAACTTGTTGTCAATTGAATAACTTGGACATTTACGATTATTTGAACACGGGAGAAGTTCCATACTATGATTACACTCATTTTCAGATGGATATCTAGTCGGATAAAGACATACCGGTAATTCACTTAATCACGTCATTTTTAAGAGAAGCCCATATACTGCATTCCATGGAAGTGCTTCTGTCAATAGTGTTTAAATTGAATGATTTGGACGATTATGATTATGTGAACACGATTAGTATTAGGCTATTCATTAATCCTATGATACTGATATTCATTAATTGGATGAAAAAGTTTTAATAATAATAAACCGTTAAATTTCAACAAAATTTAATAACAGACAAAACAATAAACTAAAAGGAACTCTTTATCACAAAATGTTAATTAATAGAAAATAGGCACTTTTTCATCAAAATAATAAAGGTATGAGGTGGTTCAGTCACATCTAGCCAGGTTAGGTTAGGTTTGGTTAGAAGCCCATATAGTGCACTTTCTCCAGACTTTCTTGTATCTCCTACATGCTATAGTTATTGTTCACAATAGAAGAAAAATGTGTAAATATAAGTAACGAACCATATGCATATATTCCTCGCAGTAATTCCTCTCGCAGTCCCATAGAATCAAATGTATAAATAACATCAACATCTTCACTCGTTTCAAATTCAACGTTTGATAAATCCTCAGTAACCACTCTTCTTGAACGAGTTTCAGACATGTTGTCTGGCAATTATAAATTTAATCAATTACTTTGAAGCCGAATAAACTAGGGTAATAACTTAATTAAGTATTACATTAAATAATTATTACTAGGGTAATAAATATCAGTTTTCTTTTCAGGACAACACAGAAACAGACAAGAGAAACGAACAGTGAACGCTAGCGATTAGGGATGGGTATCGATTAGTCGATTAATCGGAATAATCGATGTTTTGCTGAAATAATCGATTATTTTTTAATCGATGTTTAAGAGCTTCGATTAATCACAGCACCGATTATTTCATAACGATTAATCGATTGATGGCATTTTTCTCATTATTCAATATTACAAGATTTAGGGACATAAATATGTAAATAATTATTGTTTCAAACATATTTCAAGATTAATTTCTGATATTAATGACAGAGCTTTTCCTTTATTTCACGTTTTCCGCTTTTTCTTAGTTCCTTGCCATCCTTCACAAGCCCTGTCTAATATAACCTCCAAGTCATAGGGTGGTCAACCTGCTGACAGTTGACAGGCTTGAAATAATTTGCCTTTTTCGATAAACATGAGCAATAACCTGGAACCATCATTGTTTCTTGTTTTTCGCCAAGATGCCTCCAAAAAGTGTTGTTTGGGATGCTATTTGGTATTATTTTGGCCTGTTTTTGCTATTTTCAAAGACTGAATTAATCGATGTTTGAACACCGATTAATCGATGTTTTCAGTACCGATTAATCGGTGTATCGATTACTCCCTTACAAAAAATAATCGATGTTAATAATCGATGTTTTGTAGTTCGATACCCATCCCTACTAGCGATACTCGGAAATGGTTACTTGATTTCGTCAACCCGTTTACTCATGTGCAAGAAACACAGAATTATATTACTAGATGAGTAGCTCCGGAATCCGCTGTGAGGACACAGAGCTAGTATCGCCCGCTTCTAAATCTGTCAACATCAGGGAAATTTGTGTAGCTGTGATAGAAAAACCATTTATTTATCAGTGCTAAAATGACTTGTTTTGTTATGTGGAATGATTTTTCAACATGTTTATTTCATGTATTGATTATGGATGTAATAAAATGTAATATCAAACAAGTATGGTAGTTTTATCATTTTCCTCTAACCTATCCTAACCTGAAAAGGGCTGTTTGTTTAAAAAGCTTCCAGACAAAATCTTACAGAGCAGAAGCAATCAAGAATGTAACACATACAAAGAAAATGAAGTTATCTATAATCGATTGAAATATTTAATATGGGTTATCTATTATCAATTATTTATCTTATGCCTCAACTAGACAGGCTCTCAACTTTGGATTTGGTCACATTTGGTAGACCAGGGGACATAGGTTATTGAGTATGAAAAATGTGAGGACCGCATTCTGTAAATGGTTTTGAACTCAGAAAAACATGCAGAATCGAATTCTGGATGTTTACAGATAAATAATGGTCCATTTTTTTAAATACCCCCTCTCCCCTAGATATAAAGAAAATGGACTGAAACAATGGATTGGAACTATTTAAATGATTGCCCCAACCAACTGCGCTAAGAGGCCCACCACTTTGATGACAACATCCATTAGTTTCTTATGATTAAAGATACATTCTAGCTAGTTAATTGAAATAAAGAACAAAATAATTAAAAAATTGAAACAAGAAATGTTTAAAAAAGAAATATATACAATATTGGCCATTTAGCACAGTTGGTTAGGGCGTTGCAACTTGAGCTTATTGTCGTTTAAGCGGTCATGGGTTCAAATCCCACTCCTCTGTCTGGCATCCATGAGTAATCATTTTCTTGCTTGCAGAGGGGATATTTGCTTGCTTGAAGAGGGGTTTACAATGTTCTATAAACATTTTTTTCAATATCATTCTCACTGCCCTCTTTTGGATTCTTGTATTCTTTCCAGATTTCCCTGAGATGATGATCCCCAAGCGGTAATACCATATCTTAGATGTGACATAAATAGAGAGTGATAGGCATTCAGAGCTGTTTTCTCATTAGTAATATTATGGATTCTGCAAATGACATATGTTGCTGAAGAGAGTTTCTTGCATAGGTATTCTATATGTTACTTCCAGGATAAGTGATTGTCTATAATTACACCTAGGAACTTAGTGCTATCTAACCTACTGTTGGTATACTATTAGTCAGTTGTTCCTCTTGGGTTTGGTTTGTTGGGGTGAAGTTTATATGCACTGTCCTCTTATTATTTAAAGACAATTTCAGTCCATTGCATACAGAGGTAGTTTCTGTAAGAGTTGAGTCAACCATGTTGTTCTGGTTTATACTTCTGTTTGTGGGAAATAGTATGGTAGTATCATCGGCAAACAATATACATTCTTATTTTCTTGTAATTCATCTAGGAAATTGTTAATGTAGACAAGGAAGAGAAAGTGGTCCCAGGATTGATCCTTGTGGTACTCCCCTTGTGACTGATTGGAGTGATGACCCAAAAGTAGTTATTGTGCTCTGTCCATGGAAGTCCAACTCAACATATTGTTTTCTATTCAAGAGATAGTCCTCTATCCACATTAGTGCCCTGCCTTGAATTTTCATTTTTTTCAACTTTGTCTTCAAAATATTCCAATCAAGGGTATCAAACACCTTCTAGAGATCAATAAACAGTCCAGAGGCTGACGTTTTTCCCTCCCATATTTTGCATATTTTATTACAAAGTTCAGAAATTGCTGTGATTGTACTGCAATTTTTCTGAAATCCATGCTTACTGACAGCAACTTATTTGTTTCTAGATGATTTATTAATTGATTGTATTCTGCTCTTTCTATTGTGGCCAAAGCCGACATTTAACCGCGCAGGCTGCCAACATAACACTTCAAATAAGATGTATTGTATTTTCTGTGAACTATTTTGATGAAATTTTATTGAATAATTGTTGGTAAACTTGATATTTTAATTTTGTGTTGCAATATTATTTATTGTCTTTGAAATTTCATAGTATGGAGGTAATTCTGGAAGTTAAATGTTTTATATAATTTGGCTTGGTATGCTGAGCCGCTGTAGCACGGTCAGTTTGTAACGTTCCTACTCGCTACTCGAGTAACTATCCCTATGTAAAGGGCTGATTACACTGGGATAGTTACTCGCTAAGCGAGTAGCGAGTAGGACGTTACTGACTGACCGTGCTACAGCAGCTCAGCACACCAACCCGAATTATATAAACAATTTAACTTCCAGAATTACCCTCATACTATGAAATTTATAAATAAATAATATTGCAACAAAAAATTAAAATATAAAGTTTATCATAAATTATCCAATAAAATTTCTTGAAAACAGTTCACTGAAAATACTTTATCTCATCTGAAGTGTTATGTTGGCCAGGGCCACCCAAAAGGGGGAACTACCGGTACCATCGCCCTGGGCAGGGCCTGAACATAATTATATGCGATAGAATTCAACTTATGGCTTAGCGAGTAACTATCCCAATGTAATCGACCCTTTAGCGAGTAACTATCTCAATGTAATCGACCCTTAATATCCTCCAGAATATTCACATCCAACGCCTTCTAAAGTACCTGTAGGAGGCATTGGATTATCACCGACACAGCGACCGCTTGTAGTTGGTGAGCAATGAGCATGCCTTCATCTATTATGACTAATTTATAGGTTAGGCGCAAGAAATACTTTTTGATTGTTTGATTTTTAAATACTGCAAGAACCATGAATAACAGCTATATCATGAGGGAAGACAATATATCTTCGGTAAGTGAATAAATTTAGAATTTTCATGCATTAATTGTTTACGTCTATACCGAATTTTGAAGCACAGAACTTTGTCGGAAATGAGAATGAATGTGGTGAAACTGAATCTAAGTATGAATTCAAAGTCCCTTTAGTCGATTCTGACTGTGTGTAACTCTTCAAACCTTAATAGTATGTTTTGGTCGAAAGAGCGGGTTTTACAAACGTGATTGCAAAGTTGGAAGTTAAAGAGGTAACAGAGCTGTAATTAAGCACAACGAAACGAATTCTGAAGTTCTGTGCTCGATAGTGTTCACTTTCCGCAATACACAGGATCTGGCTGCATCGGTCAGTGTATATAATGTCTTGCAGAACATCTGAGCTACTCCTTTTGTAACACATAATTAGACGGAGACGTTTGGAAAGAAACACAATACTTGATATAGCTTTTTTTTTGTATCTGAATTCTGAGATAAAACTTGTTTCACCTCAAGCCACATTGGTAAAACTAATAATGTAAATGGATATCCTGAGTTAATAACTAGTATTTCTGTGAGCAGTAGACCTCACTCCCAAGAATAAGAACATATTCAATTTACTCAATGATAATCACCATCCTAAATCAAACACAAATATCAGATTATCTAACCCTTGATTCAATTTGCGTAGTCCATTTCATGTCTGCATTCCACAAAAAGTAACTATCACGTTACCACAGCTGCGGTTCTTTTTCACTCAGCCAATCATCTATACTTGTGTTCTTTCATGCAGCTTACTTTAGTGATTCAACAAACTAGTTGAATTAACTGTTTATTGGTTATTAACGATTCAACTGTTTTGTCTCCTCAACTAAACCAGTTGATACTTCAGGGTCTTTGTTAAATCCAAGTCTAAATAGCAAACTAGTTGATCAACTTTCAAAATAAAAATTAATCACATGCGGTAGAGAAATAGGAGTAGGAGTAACTGTGCCAGTAAGAAATGCGATAAGACTGCACCGCTCTCTCAAGATAATTTTTGTATCCGGTTACAAAAAACGAACGCCATTAGCATTCGCGTAAAAATAGAGATAGAAGAATTCTGCTTTCAGATTTGAATCAAGCGCCCTCAAATTAAAAAATGCTTCGCGGAGACTCAAAAATGATAAAAATTGAGGAAGTTTTTTATTATTTCTATGAAGTAGATGTATTTCACCTTTTTATTCAATAAAAATCAACTTTCTTTATTTTAATTATTTTTGCATACTCGCGAATAATGTTATTTATTTGAGGGCACTGAATTCAAATCTGCAATCGGAATCTCTCTATCTCTATTTTTACGCGATTTAGGTTGCATATGACGTTCGTTTTTTGTAACCGGACACGCTCTTTCTTGATGCGTTCTGTAGACGTGATATCATTATTGGTTTTAAGGCAGTAATGCTTTTTCTGCACATTGCTCATAATGAAAACGTTATCGGGAGACAGTAGACACGTACACAGCTCGTTATTCTTCGATGAAAACGCGTATTCTTCGTTAAATTCAACATTCAACTAGTTAACGTTTAAACAGAATTTATTAATTTCGAATTCCTTTGAGTGCTATTAGTTTATACTGAAGACTTCCGCAATGGCGGATATTGACAACAGTATTGAATAGCTGATGGAAATCGATGAATGCTACTGTACAAAAATATCAGTCACCACCACCGGGAATCGAACCACGGACCTCCCAATTGCCGGTCGGGCGCCTTAACCACTAGACCATGGAGACCTTTCTGCACAGCAGCATTAATTTTTAACTTGGCCATATCGGCTCGTATCACAAGTTAGTTCGAAGTTACTGACAATTGAACAAACTGACAAATTTAACTTACTTAAACAGAATTTATTAATTTCGAATTCCTTTAAGTGCTATTAGTTTATACTGAAGACTTCCGCAATGGCGGATATTGACAACAATATTGAATAGCTGATGGAAATTGATGAATGCTACTGTACAAAAATGTCAGTCAGCCGCTCGGGCGCCTTAAATTGGGAGGTCCGTGGTTCGATTCCCGGTGGTGACTGATTTTTGTACAGTAGCATTCATCGATTTCCATCAGCTATTCAATACTGTTGTCAATATCTGCCATTGCAGAAGTCTTCAGTATAAACTAATAGCACTTAAAGGAATTCGAAATTAATAAATTCTGTTTAAGTAAATTTGTCAGTTTGTTCAATTGTCAGTAACTTCGAACTAACTTGTAGTCAACTGTAAAGGCATTTGAGTATTCAGCCTAGGAGGAGCAAATGTAAGGGCGTAATCTGGCCTGTGGGACCAAATGTTGAGGCCTGTGGTAGCTTAGAGGAATTGAGGAGAGACAAGAGCAGTGGAGGACCATATGAGGATAAGAGGAAGAGTAATGAGTGTTAGATGTACACTTACCAGACGTTGAGCTGAGTTGGAGAGATGAGGAGGGGCGCCCCTTATTTCCTTCTGCTTGTAGTCGTCCAGTCTGGTATTCGTAGTGCGATGATATATGAGTGTGGAAGAGGAAGTGTGAGAGAGTGAGAGTGATAGAGAGGAAGAGAGTGAGTGAGGAGAATGAGAGACAAAGAGCATGAATGAGAGAGGATGAGAGAGTAGTCGCGTTTGGGCACTGAGTAAAGAGACAATTGCACTGTCTGCTATGGCTTACTGAGAAAGACTGTGTACTATCGAGCTACTTCATTGATGGACTGAGCGAGACTAACTGAGAGGGAGGCTCAGAGCTAGGGCGGTTGGCTGCTATCTTATAGTAGATAAGATTGGCCGTAACATACCCCCCGTCTTGAACCAATGGTTCAACATATGAGGTATGAAGGGTAGAGACCAGAGAGAAGAGACAAAAGAGTGTCCAGAGAGGAGAGACAAACGAGAAGAGATTAAGAGCGAGATTTCTCATGTCTACAATAGTTACTCGATCCACCACTGAGACATGAGAAGTGAGACTAAGAGATTATTCGAGGGGGAGAGGTGACACCTTGACAACTGGATGAGAGAGTATGCCATAAGTAACTGTAGAGAGTTTATATGTTGCGAGAGGCTGAGAGGGGTCATCACGCCAATAAATCAACTGGAATTCTTGGTCTTTGGGATGAATCAAAATTTGACGAAACATTTGTTGAATGTCACAAGTAAATACAACTGGAGAAGAGCGGAACTGCATAATGAGGTCGATTATGTCATTGTGTAATTTCGGTCCAGCATGCAAGAGTGAGTTGAGAGATTTTCCTGTTGATGTTTCAGCAGAGCCATTAAACACGACACGAATTTTATCATTTTTGAAAACTCCGTGATGAGGGAGATAATAATGAGGAGTTTGAGTGAGAGATTGTGAATTCACAGCGTGCATGTGGCCACTTATGATGTAGTCGGCCATGAATTCTTTGTAGGCTTTGTGAAAGGCAGGGTTTCTCATAAAGCGCCGCTCAAGAGAGGTAAATTGTTTTTGAGCTGAGTTGGATGAGTTACCTAACTCATAAGGGTCACCCTTGAAGGGCAATCTTGCAATATAACGTCCTGTAGAATCGCGAGCATGCGTATTTTCAAAGTGTTTTTCACATTCTTCATCAGCTTTAGAACGTTTGGTAGCGAGAGGAGGTTCTTCAATTTTCCAAAATTGTTGTACTTGAGAGCTGAGATCGAGATCTTTAGTAGAGAGAAGAGTATTAGACGTAATTTCATGAGCAGGAAGGTCTATAGCTACTGTAGAACCAATTAATACATATCCGAGAGATGTGTGCCATGCTTGAGGCATGTCCGAGCCGAGATCTAGAGTTGCGCCTGTTATGAGTTTTGAGAAGATATCAGCTCCGAGGAGTACGTCAATGGGAGCTCTTTTATGGAACTGAGGATCGGCTAGGGTGAGAAATTCTGTGGCCTTTAGTACAGCAGGAGAGAGATTTTTCTGAGGCATGTCTCCAGTGATGCTGGATAATATCATCACTTTGTGATCTGGTGCAATAATATCACCTTTGAGAGTTTTCAGAGTCACATTAGTCACACCACGAGAGCGAGTACTAGTGCCTGAGATGCCACTAATTGTTAGTTTTGAACAGCTAGTTCGAGAGATCTTTAATATTGTTGCTATATGCTCAGTAATAAATGTAGCTTGAGCTGCTGTATCTAATACAGCTCTGGCGATGACAGTATGTCCATCACGAGTTGATAAACGTACGAGAGCTGTAGGAAGAAGAGTGGTAAGAGATTCCTCCTGAGCCGCACCAATGAAGAGTTGTTGAGATATTTTATTAACAGAAGTTTTTGAGAGCGGTAGTATTTTAACATTTGATTGAGAGTGGTGAGTAGATTCGGCGTTTCGAGTGAGAGAGTTCCGAGCAGTGGAATCCGATGTTCGAGTAGCTAGTCATTGCGAGGGACTGGTAGGTCTGCTGTTATGAGGAGTGGAGGCAGATGTTTTCTTAATATGCAGCAGCGAGTGGTGACATCTATCACATATTTGACATGAGCGTTGAGAAGAGCATTGTGCTAGTTCATGGCGATGACCAAGACAATTCGAGCAACTATTCGAGACTGATACAAAATGTAAGCGCCTTTCTACTGAAAGATTGTAGAATTCTGGACAAGTATAAATTTTATGTCTGTCAGAGCCACAATAAGAGCAATCCGCTTTGGAGGGTGTGTCAGACTCTCTTCTTTGTCTCATTGGAGGTTTAGAGACCTGTTGAGTTGAGTTATTTGTAACTGAGGTCTGATTTTGCGAGACAATATTTGTGTATGAGGCCGGTGGTGAGATAGTGCAAAAATATCCTCGACCATGAGGAGTAGATTGTTGAAATCTAAATTGTTGTAGAGGTTTCGAGACATCAACTATTATTCCACGACCACGACCACGAGATTGAGTGTTGAGAGGAGACAAGACAGCCGAGAGCTGAGGGTAATTTGGAGGTGATGCTTCCTCAATTTCAGAGCATTCTTGATTAATGAATTTTATTATTTCATCGGCCTTTGGAATAAATACAGTGTCCTTGTTTTCGCTAGAGTGAATTGTTGAGTGATAATGTTCATATTTTCTTCTGAGATTAATATCAATTTTTCTTAAGATAATAGCTGACAAGAGAGGATTTTCTTGAGTTGTAATATCAACTTCAATACCTTGGAGCGCTTGGATGTTTTCATTATAAGAGTTCAGAAAATATCTCATTTGAGAAGGAGTGTTATCGACTGAGGGTAAATCTAGTAGTTGATTGAGATGTAGCGAAGCGAGTCGTCGAGGTGAATGGTATCTATCTTTGAGCAGGTTATAGGCTACCTGATAATTAGCAGCTGAGATAGGTAGAGCTTTAATCAAATTTAGTGGTTCATCTGAGAGAACACTAAGTAGATACTGGTATTTCATTACAGAGTCCATGGATGCATTGTTATGAATACTTGAATCAAACATATTTATAAATGAGACCCATTCAAGCATGTCGCCTTTAAAATGCTTCAACTCGAGTTTCGGTAAGTGAACAACAGAGGCTTGTTGTGGAGAAGTAGAGGTTGCAGTCTTATTTTTAGCAGCAGTAATCTTGGTTTCACAAAATTCGAGATGAGAGTTAATATAATCGACTAGTTCATCAGCACTATTGAGTGGTGCGTAATTGGGAACAAACTTCTTATCTTCTTGTAACTTGAGTTCATGATATGAGTCAAGAGCATCAGCAAACTCTTTGCGAAGCTTGTCAACTGATTTTGAACAAATCATAAATTTTCTAAGTATTTCTTTATCTGCTGTTTTCTTTGTCAAATCATAAATTATTTGGATTTGTGAGAAAGCATTATCCTTCTTTGCTTCTATAACAGGCAGTGATAAAGTCATATTTGAGAGTATTTAGCGAGCAGAGTGAGTAGAGTACAGAACAGGTGAGTAATAGAGAAAATTCTGCTAAGTCGAAACTGTAAACAAAGAACAGCTGTGGTCAACGTTCTGATTAGGATAATTATTGTTGAATGGTGAGTGAAGAGCAAAATAGAATGAAAGTGATTAAATGGACCGAGAGCCAGAGAGAGATAACGTCTTTGAAGTAAGAGCACGAGAGTGAGTGAGAACGCAATAGGGAGATAGAACGTCCTTTGTAATAGAGCATAGAAAGACAAAGAGTGATTGTCTTTAATACGGCGCTGTGAGTGCGAGAGAAAGAGAACGAGAGTGCGTCGAGTGAGAGAGAATGCTCGACAGAGTGAGATAACGAGTGGAATTCAGAATATTATTTTTCAACTTTGTAGGAAGGAGCCTGCTATAGCTTATCAAGGAGCTAAGAGATAAGAGCAAGCTACAATTGCAGGTTACAGAGATAATCCTTTCAAAATGCACAAAATTGAGCAAATTATGAAACGGCTTGACAAGAGTAATTTTGAATAAATTATTCACTTTTCTAACTGATTCAAATCCACCGGATTTTTGAGTATCAGGGGTAGCCAAATGATAATCAATATCCGGGCCATGAAGGACCAAATGTGAGGGCGTTTGAGTATTCGGCCTAGGAGGAGCAAATGTAAGGGCGTAATCTGGCCCGTGGGACCAAATGTTGAGGCCTGTGGTAGCTTAGAGGAATTGAGGAGAGACAAGAGCAGTGGAGGACCATATGAGGATAAGAGGAAGAGTAATGAGTGTTAGATGTACACTTACCAGACGTTGAGCTGAGTTGGAGAGATGAGGAGGGGCGCCCCTTATTTCCTTCTGCTTGTAGTCGTCCAGTCTGGTATTCGTAGTGCAATGATATATGAGTGTGGAAGAAGAAGTGTGAGAGAGTGAGAGTGATAGAGAGGAAGAGAGTGAGTGAGGAGAATGAGAGACAAAGAGCATGAATGAGAGAGGATGAGAGAGTAGTCGCGTTTGGGCACTGAGTAAAGAGACAATTGCACTGTCTGCTATGGCTTACCGAGAAAGACTGTGTACTATCGAGCTACTTCATTGACGGACTGAGCGAGACTAACTGAGAGGGAGGCTCAGAGCTAGGGCGGTTGGCTGCTATCTTATAGTAGATAACAGTCAACGTTTATTCAAAACTAGTTGTGTTTCGTTGACGAGAAAACCGTCAACGACCCAAGACTAGCATGGTGGAATGATACATGGGTGTGCTCGTGCGCATGGGGGCGGGGCCACAGCCGAGGCAGTGACGTCAGTCTGGATGCATATCGCCAGCTGATCAGATTCGTTTCTTGGTTTATCATGATTATGATGAGATATTTTAACTTGAACTATTTTAGGAATTTTAAAAACTAACAGCTCTATCATTTGATGAAATGGGTCTGAGTAAACAAATGACTTGCTTTGCTCGTGTCCTAACTTACTCACTGTGGCTTTTAAAAGGAGACATAATACAATCATTGCATGAACTACAATTTATTTCAAATTTACTGTTAATATTTGCAAATCTCAATCTCATCTCAATTACAAAATCTGTACGCGAATTTTCAAGTCATTATTCAATAAAATAATAAATTAGATTGCGGTTTATTTAACTAACTTAATAATAATAAGAATAAGAATATAATAGACTAATAATAATAATAATAATGGACCAATAATGAAAAAATAGACAAATAATAAAAAAAAAATAATAATAGACTAATAATTATAATAATAGACAAATAATTTTATTATATCATTGATAATAATGACAATAATAGCCTAATCATATTAGTAAAAATAATAATAGACTCATAAGCTAATAATAATAATAATGCCTGATAATAAAACCCCATTGTCATTATTACTCATTGACAGGTTGAAACCGGCAGCAGTTACTAAATCTTTGGATACCATATGTAGGTAATTACGCCTTTATTAATTTAATAATAATTATTACATTTATCGATTTCGTAAATATCAAGCAGTTTAATAAACATCAATTATAAATAAATTCAGTTTAATAAGCATTTCCCCATACTGGGATGTTCTGACTGGCGCGCGGTGCATCCTGAGTTACGTCATGCGCGAACGCTGCCAGTTTACGTTCTCCGCATGAGCACACCCATGTATCATTCCACCATGCAAGACTAGCTTATTTCTAAAATGAGATTCAACATGTCTGATAATTGAATTTATATAACAATATTAATTAAATTTGTATAATTATCAATCACTTCTAACTCAATTGAAATGTTAGAAATGATTTGTTTCTCTCAAACAAATATATTATTCTTATGAATGATAACTTACTACACATGCTCAACCAGATAAAAAAGAGGGCTGTCTATCTGATTCCAATTGCATATACAGTAGAACCTCGGTTATCCGGATCTCCCGATCAACTGCTGGACGAAAAAAGTAATAATATGTAAATACTGTACAGTAAAGATAATGTAAATAGTTAGTGTGTTTTTACTATTTTGTTTACTATTTAGCTTTTGAGAAGATCAATGCAGCAATGAGTAAGTTTAATTTTGCTTTTTATTACAATTTTGTTAATTTCTTAAATATTATCCGGATTTTCGATCATCCGGATTACTTCCGGTTCCAGTTAGTCCAGATAAACGAGGTTCTACTGTAATAGAGAAGCTCATTCGAAATATCAATCTGTTCCCTGTAGAAGAAGGCCCAAGTGCCGTTCTTTTTTTTCATTAAAAGCATTTCATGCAAGAAAATTTCTAAAATTCTTACACATACATTGCTGGGCATTCCTAATGAAAAATCCATGTAAAATTTCATAGAATTTGGTCCACGCTTTTAGCCGTAAATGCGTTACAGACAGACAAATGCAAAACGGTAGACTTGAAACAGAGTCCTCTCTTCGTTCGGTCAATTAATACGACTATTGTTCACTGAGTAATGTTTAACAAATTTTTTAAAACCTATGAACTATTTAACATCATTTGATAACTTACGACGTTGGTATGGGCCTATTTGTAGAAGTGCGTGTCCAAAAGTCAGAGAGGCTAGACTCAATTGGAAAATAAATTTCGGACTTCAAAGGCCAAACACTGAAGTCCGTCCGCACACAGAGCGTTGACCAAGCGTGGAGTCGACTCATCTATGTTGAAATGTTTACCACCAATCGCATAAGATGTAGCATTACATTATGAATCCATCATTACCAATCTATAGTTTCAATCGGTAGAAAATTGATATGCAAGTTATATATCACCATTTTAAAAGCAATTTGTAAGGTACATATTATACAGAGGCCACTATCAAACTAGCTTAATTTAACTTTGCTAGATCGTGAATTCCTAGATATCCGAATTCAGTAATGTAATGCTATAACCCAAGCAATATTCAGAGCATTCCCATTAACGGGACGTCACGATCTAGCGAGGTTAGGTTAAGCGTGTTAAATAGTGGCCTCTGTATAATACGTAAGTACTCAAATGAATTGTTGAAGTACTTTTAAAAATAACACTCTAAACGAATACAGAGTTTTCAAAAATTCATGACAATAACAATCTATTTTAGAAAATAAATAAAACATTTATTTCATTTATTATTTATTTATTTTTCAGGAAATGTTTCTTGGAGACTTGAAGCCATGGAATTACCAAGAGTTGAAAAAGGTATGCTTATATATACAATATTTCTGTTAAATTCTTGGAATTCAACATGAATTAACTGAATCCTCTTTTTACATCTACCCTACAAAAGAGGCTCGACGGCCAATAATCGAATGTTTCTAGGATTAAATTTAATAGTAATAGGGTTGACAATAATCGAACGGCCAATAATCGAATGTTTCTAGGATTAAATTTAATAGTAATAGGGTTGACAATAGCTTAGAGATCTGGATACAATTTCAAAGGCTACTTTAATATTAATAAATAAATAAAATCTTAATGTCAGCTGGCCGAAAAGCATAAGACAACGTCAAAATATAAAAAACAAACACACAACAATGGTTGCATATTAAAGTTCTACATGATACCAGTCAACATTTAAACACTCATCCTAAATAGTAGGCTATTACTCAGCAATACTAATATTAATTCACTGAGCTCAGACATAATCTTATCTGAAGAATTCTGATGAAATAAGTCACAATATATTGACTCTTTTTTTTGTGAAACTCACTCAACTTGTAAAGTGGGGGTTTTTATGAGCCAATCGTGCGTCTTTGTTTAAAACTGTTAAGAGGTAAATTATGGAGGTGGAGAGGCAACATATTAAAAGCATTTTGCCCAATGATTTCAAAACTGTTTAGTGTTTTTGGCAATCTCTGATGCTCAATATAAATCGGTCTATTGCTTCTAGTATTGAAGGAGTAAACATTATGATGCATGACAGTTTTAAGTAGGGAGTATAGTTGAAAATAAATATAAATAAAGATGCGATAGTGGATTGGTGATAATACAAATTGTACTATTCAAAATTTTATGATTGCGTATATTGTGATATTTATTGTATATTTATATTTTCTATGTTGACATATTTTTGAAAATGAAGTTTATTCTGCCTTTACAATTACAAACAAAATACAATATACAATTAATCTTTAACTCAGAATAATACTAGCAGCAATTTTCTATAGGTGCTGCCAGTGACATTTATAATAGGTAAATATAAAGAAGTTATTTATAGTATAATTGAAATTCACCAAATTGTTAATGTTATATCGTTCAATGCTAGTCAGTACTCGTTTTTCTAATTTCTTACATTGCATCTTGTCAATATTATCTATTTCATTTGTTCTGCTGTGGGCGGCCTGTACGCACTCTTTTGTAAAGTTTTTATTGCAATGCGGATAACAACTTCTCTTTGTATGAGTGTATGCTCGATAACAAATGAAAAATTATTTAATTGATTTGATTTGATTGAGTGAACATTATTCCTTATTTGATAACTACGCTGATGTTTCTTAGTTTGTATTAAAACTGAATATAAAGATTGATCACTGGAAAAATTTATTATTTATATAATGGTTTGAGGTGCTCTAAATATGGTGATTCGGTTATTATTTTCAAGGCTTTTTTGTAGAAGTAAAATGTCGTTCATGTGCGAGTCATTGCCCCATAAAAGTATTTTTTTTAGGATGAAGCCCACATTGGTCTGAGACCTGTGCGTGGGTAATGAGTTGGATGATGGTGATTGATGAATTGGACCTTCAGTTTTAGGTGGCTTCCGAACCACCGGGAAGTGATTTTACAGCAGAGAACAGTGTATTTTTTGCTGGCCAATCTAATCGGTCACCGTTACAAACAGGACCTACGGGAACGCAGCTTATCTCTATCTGATTGAACAGATACCTGCTGCGGCTCGCGGCTATCACTTCCCCTAAGTATACCATATTATAACATGATACTATGAAAGAATTAAAAGTAGGATGTCGTCAAATATTTTTTTGGTACCACATTAACGAGACTCCTCAGCAGATAGTGTTTATATACTTGACATGAGGCTCCCGAGTAAGTTTTTATATTACATAGACACATTAGCCCGACATGTCTCAAATGCCCTCTGTACAGCTCACGCACATTCATTTCGTTCTCAACTCTCACTTCCTCCACATTTCACATTCTTATGCCACGGATAAGATGGGAGTGCGCTTGGATGGGGACCGGCTGCGATGACACTACGTTATTAGCTTTATTATTACTCACATTACCCGGTGGGTCGGAACTCACCTACAACTGTAGGTTCACCATTCTTAATATAATTGTATCATCATTCACCTCATTACCCACGCTTAAGTCTCAGGCTTTATCACCAAAAATATATCTAAATCACAACTCAAAATTGCGTCTGAATTATTGAGCCTACTAAAAGGATTTGGATAAGAATAGATGAGCCATTATTAAAACCCGCCATAGAATTGTAATGCTAATAATTTGAGTATGTAAAACTATGTATGTGAAAGCTCAAAATAAAATATAATCATGTGCCAAGATCTTTTGTGCTGTGCAAATGTAATTAAATATTCTTCCATCTTGTACAAATTGTAAAATAATAAAAACTTATTTGCAGATCACTTTATTTTAAATTATTTTCAGAAAAACATGGACATTTTTTTCAGGCAATGAAAATATTTATAGTCAACCATAATGAGACAGAAATGGAATTTGATCTTGTAGGTGTCCATCCTGCTATTGCAAATGCATTCAGGCGAATTCTTCTCTCAGAAGTAAGTGCTTCTAACTACTGTAATAATCATAACTGTATCCTTGTTTCATAAATAAAGTTATGTATTTTTCTGTATTTTTGGTTCCTCTTTTCCACTAAGGGTGCTTGCACCCTTGATTATGATCAAACACGTGCTATGGAATGGTGGTATTCACTTAACACCATAGGTTGGAATTCTCTGTATTGATTATCCTCAAGATAGAATTCGGAACACGAGAATAAGAGGGGAAGTTGGCCTGAGGGATGTGTGAGAGAGAGAGAGAGAGAGAGAGGGTGAAAGGGAGACAGTTATGATGTTAGGGACTTGTGTAGCGAATGGGAAATGATAGGAAAGCAAAGCAGTATGTAAATGTTAGAGTACTTGGAAGAAGAACGGATATACGGAACTTTATATGAGGATCGGATAGAGGAGATAGGTAGGAGAAGAGGAAAAACGGTTCCAGAGATGAGATGACTGGCGATGGTCGAATGTGCGTGGAAGGATTGGCTCGAGGCTATCTCAACACTGGGGAGACACAAAGACGAAGTAGATTGTCCCCGAGTACACAATTAGTCTTAGCTCAAGTATTGAATGAAGTAACTTGAAAGAAGAAGTTGTAGATGAATATTAATTGTTTGTACCTTCTCTCATTTAATCGATCAAATATCCATGCTGATGATTATATACAATTTAATTCGACTTTCCAGGTACCAACTATGGCCATAGAAAAAGTTATGATCTACAATAATACATCATTGATCCAAGATGAAATCCTTGCTCATCGACTTGGCTTGATACCTTTAAAGGCTGACCCGAGACGTTTCGAGTTCAAATCGGAAGGTAATTTTACAACAATGCTAGTTCATAAATTGAATATTGCAATAAATATTTTCTAAATACATACTTTATTCATTTAAAAACTGCTGTGCGATAGAGAAAGGCTCGGGTTCGCATGCCGGCATAATTTTTTTTATGATAGCATGATCGAATTTTCGCAAAACTATCTGCTACTTTTGTCAATATCCGTGACACCGAAGTCTGCAGTACAATAGAATTGAATGAGCATTAAAATATTATTAACTTTATTTGACACTTCATATTGCTAGAGTTTCCGTTCACATAAATAAGTATTTAAACATTCAAGAGCATTCATCTGCTTACTTTAAGGTAGGCATTTCAGCAGAAGAAATTCTATGTTTAAAGAAAATAATAATGAATTTCAACTAGACAATAATAGTAGTTATCAACAATATGTATATCCGATTTCGAATTAAAAGCTAATGTTTTTCAAGTAATTTGATGTTTAAATGGGAACGTTGAATTAGCCTTACCTGCAACTCGCTGTATCTAAGTTATGTTAAATGGCCTGTGCTTTTAAAACAGTTCTGAGGAGTTCGGTGTATGTCAACAAGAGGAACTCACTTTATCTGGAACCAGCTGTATCGTCGCAAGGGAACTCACTGTACCTGACGTCACAGCACTCGCACGCTTACTGTGACGGCTCCAGGTGAGACTAACAGACACCGACAAAACCATTCATCTAGCTCAGTGATGGACAAAGTATGGCTGGTGGGCCCCGCGGCCCTGCTACTTTTAATCAGCATAATTAAAATAAATACTACAGAGTATGAACTTATTATAACTTGGTCATTAGTATTAATTAGTATGTTGTACTAATATAAAAGCCAAACACTACTAACTGACATATATCACCGTTTCTCGAAAACCATGCACACAGAAAAGTTTTAATTTGGTACACATGTTTAGTCAAGACCCTAAGACCTGTTAGAACAGGTTTTAAAAATTTCCTGAAAATACAAACACAGTCGACTTTTTTTTACTAGCAATTATTCTCCAGCTCTTCTTAGTCATTATTATTAAATAGTATTTTACACTTACATAAAAACCTAATCTATCTATATACATAAAAGCCATTACCATTGACTGATTATCTGTTATCATTATCTGTACCATTTACTGTTATCATAAATGCTTCCTGGATATAAAATGTTGGGTTTTTATTGTGAGGGAATGACATCCGATTCATGAGAATAAGAACTTTAATTTTCATAGTTGTTATTAACAGGCTAAATAATGACAGCTATTTTGTTGAACTATACATAATTTGTATATATATTCTATAATTTTATTCGTAGATGAAGGAACTGAGCAGGATACTCTGGAGTTTGAATTAAAGATCAAATGTACACGAAATACCAATGCCAAACCTGATTCGACCAATCCAGATGAACTTTATGTTAATAACAACGGTGAGTTTGAATTATTGTATAGAATAGGCATATGTTTATTTCCTCCTGATAAGTGCCTCAATGTAGCTTGTCAACTGCAACTTGAAAATGTTGAAGGGTTGAAGTACATTAATAAAACCTACAGCACTCATCCAGAAATCGTGGCGAAAAACGTATTAAGACTTAAAATAAGGATATTCTGCTGGAGTAGATTGTTATTTGTCTCAAGTTAATCTCATCATCATAAGTGATGAATTCTATTCCAACTATCATCGTACTAAGAATACTACGATTTGTCTCTTTCAAGACCGTAACCAAACCATATGGTCAAGTACAGTAAATTTGACACTATATAGATAATTTGTCGCTATTATTTTTATGTCATGAAGCTTGCTATTTTTATTCCTGATAGAAGATCCTGTCTTATAAAATATCGTATTATCTATCAAGTTGAACAGCCTAAATGCTTATTTAAACTGAAATATATTGAATAGAAAAGCGTGGAACTGCTCCGAGAGACCAAAATATATTCTGTATCCTATCATTTTAAAAATGAACAGAATATAATAAGTATTGATTCATGTACAATTAGATAGATTAGCAGATGACTAGGAAAACTTCATAGTAGTAAACAGTAGAAAAGACAGTCTCTTCAGGAAATATTATCATCGATGTATTTTTATGTATTACTATGAGGATATGAATTATTGAGGATGAGTTGATTTCATTTTATCATCCTGATAGCTTTTGAATCCTTGTAAATTGAATCTTGTTTTATTTTAATTTTAAGATTAAGTCGGATTCAGTTCGGATTTATGAAATTATCAAACTTTATTGAGACAACTATAGTTGTAATTATTTACAGCTAGCATTTTACCCGGTATTTCCCGGGAATCCAGTTTGGAGTTTCTCTGTTCTGGTAGATAACTTATGATAGCGGTCATAAAATTATGACATTGGGAAGAGTGAGTGAAATTGTAGAGTTGCTAGCCAGACAGTTCAACTTTTTGAAAAGAAAAGTGCACAAATCAGCTGTATTTATGATGATTGGTAATTATCAGCTGCAATATTGATAAAGAACTATCTGTTGCTTTGGCTTGTGGCATATCGGCATATCATCTTTCAGCATGGCATCGCATGCTGTAATTCAAACATCAATTTTGAAAAAGAAAATGAGAAATCGGGCTTCGCGGTGCACTGAATTGAGTTTAGCTTTGTACTAAATTTAGTGTTCAAATCATTGCCGTGAAATCTGTAAGACAACGAAACACAAACACCCCTACTCTCTCTAACTATATAGAAGATTATGTATTATGTTATTTTTTGCAGTGTATTCCAAACACATAAAATGGATCCCTATGGGAAGACAAGCGAATTTCATGAAGGCAGCTGATGTTGGTCCGGTTCAAGATGATATCCTAATAGCAAAACTGCGGCCCGGCCATGAAATTGATGTGAAAATGTTGGCTGTCAAGGGAATCGGACAAGATCATGCCAAGTTTTCACCAGTGGGTTAGTGCTACAAATTAAATTTAATCAGAATGAAAGCCTTTTAGATAACAGTGTGATCAATTAATAACTAATGAAATTTCACAAAATTTCATATTTTTTCAATTTGTTTCTACCTCTTGTACATTTGCGCCTTGTGATATGCTTGATGGTCCCTCCACCTGCGTCTTATGACAACAAGAAGCTTCATTTTCACCAGGCCCAGATAACCTCAGACCAGAGATTTTCAAACGAAATAGTGCAGTTCTTGCTAGACCATTGATACTGATTGCCAACAGAATTCTCGGAGAAGGTGTTTTTCCTCAGTGTTTGAAGGAGGCAGTTATTTGTCCAATTTTCAAAACAGGAGATAAGAAAGACTTGAACTGTTATAGGCCAATATCACTATTAAATATTCTTTCTAAAATTTTTGAGAAATGTGTTAAAACAAGACTTATTAGCTTTCTTGAAAAGAACAATGTTTTATCACCTAATCAATATGGCTTTAGATCAAACTGCAGTACAAATGATGCTATCCACAACGTTATATCACAAATAACAGAAAAAATTAACTCTGAGGAGAAACCTTTGGCAATATTTTTGGATCTGAAAAAAGCTTTCGATACAGTGTCGCATGATGTTCTGTTAAAGAGACTCTACAGATATGGAATTAGAGGAGTGGCATGGGACCTATTCAAAAGTTATTTATCTAACCGGACGCAGTGTGTCAGAGTTAATGGGCAAACAAGCAGTAAGGTGAAAGTAGAATATGGAGTACCCCAAGGAACTGTTCTGGGTCCAATACTATTTCTGATTTACATAAATCCATTATGCAGTATGGAAATCAAAGGAAATATCACCACTTTTGCTGACGACACTGTTCTCTTGTTTTCTGGACCAACATGGAATATAACATGGAAAAAGGCTGAAATGTGATTGCAAAAGGTTTCACATTGGCTAAATCAGAATCTGCTAACCTTAAACTATGAGAAAACACATTTTTTAACTTTTTCAGCTACACAGCATGGCCAGCCCACAGAAAATCTTTTGACAGTCAACGTTTCAAACTGCAATTCATACATTATTCACAAAAAACAGAAAAGTAAATATCTTGGAGTTACACTGGACTCTTTTCTGCGCTGGGACCACCATATAGATAATCTATGCAAGAAGCTGAGGAGAACAATCTACAAGTTCAAAATGTTGAGGACATTAATTGATGAGAAGTGCATAAAGATGGTCTACTATTCCTTGGTACAGTCACTTCTGACCTATGGGATTGTAGGATGGGTGGAACAAGCTATGTGCATCTTGACCCACTTTTAAAGGTTCAAAAATTGATCATAAAAGTCATCAACAAAAAGCCTCCATGCTATCCGTCAGACCAGCTTTTCAATGAATTCGGTGTGCTGGATGCAAGACAACTTTACTCCCAGGAAATAATTTGCAGACTTCACAAGAATACAGAAAACTTCCAACATAGGAACCATAGCCACGACACAAGGAATAGAAACCTTCTTCTAACTAGTGTTGCTAGGAAAGCACTATATCAGAGACACTTCAACCACCTAGCACCAAAATTTCACAATCTGCTTCCCGTAAATATCAAGGACATAACACACCCAAGAAAATTCAAATCACTGGTTCAAAAATGGATAATAAATACAGGAAGACATCGCATAGAGAACATTATTTCAAATAATATGTGAGCTCACTTACCCAAGATATTTGCACTCTCATCCAACTTTTGCTCACACCTACTCTAGTACATGGGTTACCATAGTTGAGTAGGTTAATTTCCATATACTTCTTACTCTTTCTAGATATCTGTGTAGTTTTTTTTTTGGTTTTGTAGTTAATATTTTATACGCATGTAATTCTTGGTTATTTTGAGTTTTGAAGGAAGGAAATAAAAATTTATTTATTATTATTATTATTATTTTTAAGAGCAAATATTTAGGATAATCTGTGGCGAGCGGTCAGATGAAGCAACTGAAGGGGAACGGGGAATTGGCTATATCTGGAACTCACTATATCTGTGTTAAATGTCCTATGCTTATAAAACTGTTCTGAGGAGGAATTCGGTATATGTGTCGACTAGGGGAATTCCCTATATCTGGAATTCACTGTATGTCAGCCGGAGGAATTGCCTATATCAGGAACCGGCTTTATCGTCGCTAGCGGGAACTCACTATATCTGACGTCACACCTACGTCACAGCGTACTGTGACGGTTGCAGGTGGGTCTCCTTCACAGCGTACTGTGACGGTTCCACAGCTCCAGGTGGAGCCAACGATACGGCGATAGAATACCAACACTATTCATTCACTACCCCAGTGATAGACAAACTCTGTCGGTGAGCGCGCGGCAGAGCGCGCCCTGCTATTTTAATTTAACATAATTAAAATAAATAGTGACAGAGTATAAACGTTTTTTTACTTGGCCATTGTTAATATAAAAGCCAAATGCCACTGACTGATTCATCACTATTTCTTGTAAACCATGCGGCTAGAAGTTGAAATTTGGTGCACATGTTCAGTTAAGATCCCTAGATGCATACTAAGAGCAGGTTTTACCTGAAATCCCACAGTTGACTTTTTTAATTACTAACCACCTTTTCTTAATCATTGTTATTAATTAGAATTTATACTTATAACCTATAAATAATTTTTTATATCATATTTTTATTCACCAAACATTACAAAAATTCAATTTGCATACGTTTCTGAATACAATATGGCACAGCCAGCAAAGAGAAACTTGCGAGCTAGCTACAAGTTCATTATAATAAAAAAAAAATACATGAAAAAAATACTCTACAATCTGACTCTAACCTATCTGGTGAAGCCAGAAAAGCTAATTACCATTGGCCGACTGACTAATCACACTTTTTCGAAAACCATGTGAAATTTCCAGCATTTGGGACCAAAAACAACAATTTTCCAAGATATATTTTATCACCGTTTCTCAAGAACTATGTGGCCTTATAAGTTGAGTCCAGGTTCATTTAAGACTCTAGTTAAGCAAAATTTTTACCAGGTGTGAAAATATATTACTTTTAAAATTTGGTTGCGTATATATCTCCGCCTCCCATCAGTGGTTTTAGTTGGACAGCTAAAACGTGGGAAGCGATCCTGCTGGCTAGTCATATAATACAGTATATTATGGTAGCAGAGCCATTTCCTTTGCAAATTTCAATACAGTGGAACTTTTACATGCAAAGTGACATTGTTGAACTCAAACACTCGCTAGGGGGGTGTATACATTTATTGTTGTGCATGTCCGCACAGTTGATCTGTGTAATAAGGCGCTTACTAACGCCATTCTCTTTCGAAAAAAAATTTGTCCAGACATTTACTAACAATAGCTAATGGCTTATATGCTTCATGTTTATGAATTGATTGGAATGATTCATTTTCCTCAAAATTTCCATCGTAATTATTTTTGTAATTTTCCAAGATATTTCTTTTGATAAGAATTGTAGAACACTAAATTCTAAATTCGACAAGCCTAAAAGCCAATTCTTGCAGCTGGTCAAAAATGAACCATTTTTTGTATTTTGGAAAGTTGCTATTACCAAGTACTTTATGTACAAATATCTTGAAAAATAGCACATTTTTAGAGCCTTATTATACAGAAACACTACAACTAGGCCTACAGCTGACTGTATTTCATAGCTGAATTATCAAAATATTTAAAAGTTGTTCAACAATTCCAAATTCCACAAATTACAATTTCGCCTTCTTGAATTTCATCACCTCCAACTCAAAAAAGAGATGATTAAAAAAAATTAGAATACTCAGTAGGCAATTCTTCTTATTCATTTGCACCAAAAACAAATTATGCAAAGCATTACGGTATGTCGAAATTGTAAAATTTTTTGTTTCCTTTTATCTAGGCCATCCACTCAACAAATTTGTTGTAATTGTTTTCCACCATCAGCAACATTGTCACCTTCGAGGATAGAAAATGGAATTTATTGATAATAAAGTTTTTCAATATAATTTTAGAGCTCCATATTTTGTTCTAATCACAGTTTTGCCTGTCCCTGTCCAAAAGGGAGGATTTTGTAAACTGTTTGATCAACGTTTAAAAATTATTCAAGCTAGCCTGCTCCTATCCCATTATTTTTTTTTAGTTGCAACTTTTGTCAAATAGAACTTCTCTTGCTTCTAGAATTTAATTGTTGAAAAGTAATTTTTTGTAAAGTTATAATATATAACAGGGTGACTAGCGACCGGGAAAATCGGGAAAAGTCAGGGAATTTATAAATTCTGTAAAAGTCAGGGAATTTGAAAAAAATATCGGGAAAACTTTGTAGTAATTATATACCTGATGATAATTATACTAGTGAGCCCTACGGGCGCTTCCAAATAACTAATTTTGGAAAGGGAAACTCATTTGCGAAGCTTATCGTAGGAGAAGGAGGTAACGAAAAACGGCTGTTTTGAAGATACTGATTTAGTTAAAATTCACAAGACATCTATCACTTAAAGTTCAAGTTTATCGTTGCTCTGATACACAGATTTATTTTCCACAAAAAAAGACCTACCGTACACGTATACTTATACAGGGTGTCCCATGTAAGGTGTAAAAACCGGTTACCAAGGATTACAAAAAATGTTCAGTGACGTTTTTGAAATGAGGCCTTTGATTTCGAGATAAATATTGATATTATGACTTTTTGAGATACGCTCACTTCCCGCCATTAAATGCTCAATAACTCAAAAACTACTGATCAGATTGGAATTATGATGACATTGTTGGAAAGAGCACAAAATTTTGCTGTAGATACACGTATTTACAATTTGTAACCCAATCATTTAGGGGGTGTTTTAGGGGTCAAATTACAAAAAAGTGTTTTTTTCTAAATCTCGCTGAAATTTCAATGCGATTTTTCTTGATTTGTTTTAAGGGTGACATAATGAAAATTTTCCAAAAAGACTTCCTCATTACTCAAGCTTTAAAATGAGACTAAAATTTGATAAATTGGTGATTTGCAAATGCTTGAAAATTGTAAAAAACTGTCACAAACTCACAAGAATTAGTGTGTAAGGGACAAGAGCTAAGAGAGTATAAATTTTATTTCAAAATCTTGTTGTAATCAGATTTTTCCCCAAAATGATTAATCTCTGTTAAATCACTGCTTCCCAATAAAGGTAGATCGGATGAGAGCACGTTCACAAGAAGTGGTGCTGTCAATTTTCATAATACACGTACTTGGGCAACTGAAAATCCTTACGTAATGAGGCAAAACCGGTTACAGCACAAATTTTTGGGTAATGTGTGGACTGGAATAATCGATAATCACATTCTTGGGTCATATTTATTCAACAAGCATTCGAATTGTGATGTTTTTAATTTTTTTAATGGATCCCAAATAAAAAATTTAATTGAAATTTTAGATAAATCTTTATCAAAAATGCTTTGAGGCAAGGAATGTGGATACACTGTTGTCCGGCGCATTTTGCTGGAAATTATTTTTATTTATACTAGCCTGATTCACGTTATGATGAATAATATTTGGTATCTGTTTATTCTTTTGTCAATGCTCTAGAAATTTAAAACTCTATTTTCAATCCATTGTGAAATAGATAAATAAATAAACTATACAGTAGGCAATTTCACCATAGCACACCACAGTCATCAGAAATGAATATGTTACCCTCATTTTTCTTCAGTTGATCCTGATTTTCAATCTCATCCAATGGAGCAATCTTAGAAATATTCAACTTAATTGAGGAATTACTTCTTTTTCCAACGATGACTTCAGACCTGTGATTCAGTAAGAAGTTTCTGATAAGAGTACTGTAATACAGTACTTACTGTAGATCAGTATTTTTGCAGTTTGCCTTCAACGGCTTCCTGCGGTCACTCAAGGACCACAGTGATTGATAGTTTATTTTGAAAAAACATCTGTTTACAAAAATATTTTGAAATCAAATTTCTACTTTTTCAGCTCTTGTCCCTTAGACACTAATTCTTGTGGTTTTGTGACAGTTTTTTACAATTTTCAAGCATTTGCAAATCACCAATTTATAAAATTTTAGTATAATTTTAAAGCTTAAGAAATGAGGAAGTTTTTAATGAAAAATTTTTACTATGTCACCCTAAAAACAAATCGAGAAAAATCGCTTTAAAATTTCAGCGAGATTTAGAAAAACCCCCTTTTTTGTACTTTGACCCCTAAAAAAACACCCTAAATGATTGGGTTACACATTGAAAATACGTGCATCTTTCCAACAATGCCATCATAATTCCAATCTGATCAGTAGTTTTTGAGTTATTGAGCATTTAATGGTGGGTAGTGAGCGTATCTCGAAAAAGTCATAATATCTAGATATCTCGAAAACAAAGGCCTCATTTCAAAAACGTCACTGAACATTTTTTGTCAGAAATTTGGTGTAGAATCCTTGGTGACCGGTTTTTACACCTTACATGGGACACTCTGTATATCGGGGCAATGGAATTAGTGTATCTATAGAGTAGGTGAGAGTGTTGTACCTTTGAGCACATTTTATATTTTGGCTTCTAATAACAAAACTATGCATTTTTCAACGGATACAATATTTTTCTTGACAAGTGCATCAAGTTTTCTATCAAATATGATATAAATTAAACCTTATCCTTTGGTATCAAAAAATAAAATAAATAAAATTTGTAATTCTTGCAAGTGCTCCAAAGTAGGCTACATCATATTGATTGATGTACCTTGGAACCCTACCTTTTGTACCTTGGAACTCTCATGTTATTTGGAGAAATAATAATAGCCTACTTGTCAATACTTAACTCATTTATTAAAATTTTTAATTATTACAAATGTCACAAATAAATTTTTTCCATCCGTTTTTCTCACATCCTGCACAAATTTCATGTGCCCATCTCTTGAAGACTGTGCTGTGCACCTGATCCAATTTTCTCCAGACTGATTCTGTGCATATTGTTCATTACAAAATAGATATTCTTCTACAGCGCTGTCTTACCATTTGTGTCAACTAATGGAGCCATATCATTGTCAGAATCATAAGATGAAGGAATAGGCCTACTATGCGTCCTCTTCACACGTTCCGAGGTACACTATGTGGTTGTGTTCCCTGGTACAAGAGGTCGCCATTTTAAATAAATCTATTAAAGGTTTTGTTTAAGAGCATTATGAATAATGGAGTTTCACTCACCAATAGTTGTAGAATCAGTTGTCACATGAAGTTGAAAATATACAGCCCTCACAACATAAGAATACAAAAAAAAAAATAACTGAAAAAATTTTCTTTTGGCTAGTTGAAATTTTGTTTGCCTAGCATACCTTTAATAATCATCTGATGCTGCTGAACTTCGAACTATACGAACATCTAGTGTTGAAAAACATAAAATTAACCACTAAATAGCCCCACTGGTTGAAAAACTGAAGTTTTCCAAGGTACATCATTCTCAAGGTACCACGCTCTCCCCTAGATATATTTACCTCATAAAGAAAGCTGTTTATATATTCATTTATCAGGGCAATGAAATTAGTTTATCAGCTGATAGAGATTCTATAAAAAGCCTGATCGCATTTATTCACCCACAGCTGATAACTCAATAAATAAATTAATATATTTTTAAATCTATTGCGAATTCCATATGGTGAAAGCAACTATTTTCTATATACAGTAATATATAGATATATTAATGAAGGGCTGTGAACCTATCCTTTTGTTTCGCTTCAAAAAGGATGAAGGAGTGGGTCAATTTCATTTGCAAACGAACTTGATCTGAATTAAGGTTCCAAGAATGTGTGTTTAAAATTTGAAGTTGATTAGTCAAAGCGTTCGAAAGTTATTGTCGAACATACACACAAACCCAAAAACATATAGAAAAAGCCGCGAGCCTCCAGTCACGAATCACAATTCAAAACTAAGAACTCGCTATGCTCGTTCAATTATAGACACCCTCACATGAAATGCTCCAATATCGAACTTGAAATGCGTTTTTAGATGGGCAACCAGATAAATAAGCTACATAGGTAGGTTAACAAACATGAAATTGTTTTGATTATTCGGTAAGGTCTTTTTGTTTTTCATCTATGTAAAAGCCAAATACCCCTGATTCACTGACTCATTCATCAGCGTTTCTCGAAAACCACATGGCTAATTAAGTTGAAATTTGGTACACATGTCCCGTTGGGGCTCTAGATGCATGCTAAGAAAGAATTCTGAAAAAATCCAGAAAATGCGGTCAAGAGTGAAAATTTGAAAATTATACATAAGAAGTATGGAGTTGTGAAATGAATAACTGTGCCCGTATCCATGACAACAGATGATCAACAAAAAAAAGTGCTTGTTCGAGTCACGATTTTGTACGAATTTTAAACCACCCCCTGGCTAGACGGTCAAGGCGAGCGAAGCGAGCCTGCCGGCTAGTACCTTATATTGGTCAGGGAAAATTGTAGAAAAGGTCAGGGAAAAGTCAGGGAATTTTTGTAGCTTACTTTGCTAGTCACCCTGTATAATCATATCCAATTCAAAAGGCGCTATCAATCAGAGGAGAGAATTTCTCAAAGATGTCAACTACGTTGAACATTTTGAGTAACTCTAAAACATAAAAAAATGGGTTGGCAAGCTTTTCTCCCAAGAACGTCTGCAGGATCACCTCAACTACATCTCGCAAAAAATAATTTTGAATAAAATATTACAAAGGAAGATGCACTGTTCGAAAATGTAAGAGCCTACCAAGCCTACTCTACCTCAATCGAACGACCCTAACTTTGCAGCTGTAGAGTGAATATCCAAGGACGATTTCTGTCTCACTGTTATTATAATGACAATAAGGAAATTATTGCCGAGATAACATTGTCTGGCGCCTAAATGCGTGCATGCGCTTGTGTGTGTTTACGCAACGGCCGGCATGGCAGTGTGTGAGTGAAATACTCGGTTTTCGATGGAATGGTTAGTAGCAGCATTAGGTCTTGCGATGAAGAGTCTCCTCTAGAGTCAAAAACAGCACTTCGTAGTTTTCTATTTCGGTCGCTATTTTCAATCCGATAAAGACGAAAATGGTACCAAATTGTGCAGAAAGATCTAAAGAATGGTCGTATAACCTCCGATTTTCGAATTTTTAACTCTATTACAGTCGTATGAGCCGTTGAACTTTTATAAACTTTGACATGTAATTATAAAAAAATGGTAAGTGATATTCAAATTCCGAGGTTATACCACCATTCTAGCAATATTTATCTACAATTTGACACCATTCACGTATCTCTAGCTTCAAAAATAGCGTCCGAAACAGAAAACTACGAAGTGCTTATTTTAGTGTTTTTTCCAAAGGTATTAAGGCCTCTTAATGAGAAATTGATATAGCCTAATATTTTTTGAAGAAGCACTCATGACCATCACCACAGTATACACTGTTTTCTCATGTTTGCTTTTTGAATTATTATTCTTGAATTTTTGATACACAAAAACTTTGTCTTATTTTCAAGAAAAAAAAATAATTTTAAATGAAAATAAATGAATTTTTGAATGACATGAGAACAAGTTGATAAGCAACTGACATTTTATAAAATAACTATAATTTTCATAGCTGTCATTAATAATAACTAGTGGCTTGTAGGGGCAAAAATCCCTGAATAAAAACACTAATACAAAAAACAAGTCATTATACTACAGTATTATAAATCAAACGAACTAACAATCAAATTACCTATGAGTCAGAATTTCCCTGTTTACTAGATTTTTTGTGTGAGAATAGTCTTTTTGGTTGCTTTGGTTGTTGTTATTTACAATAAACAAGTTGATTCCTTCCGGAGATTTAACTCTGCTAAATGCAACATATAATTGCCCATGAGTAAATACTGGTTTACTTAGGTATATCCCAGCTTTGGCCTTGGGACTTATTGATAGTAATACAAAAAGCTAGTCTGATTGGAAATTGTTTTCTTGACATATGGAAAGGCATATTAGGGTCTGTTGATATAAGCCTAATTCCTGGTAAAAATATTGCATTACCTTTCCAGATCCAGTTATTATTTCTAACTTTATGCACCTTCCGTAAAGGCCCAACACAATTCATCATACAACATTGACCAAGCCTGACCCGAGATTCACATTCCTTATCAATATCACGATAGCGCCAATTTTTAGCGTAATATGGTGTTTATGTGGTGGCATTCCTGATGGTGTGATATTCTATTGGAATATTTAAACGCAGTGGCTATGGTAGAGTGGTAGAGTGGGGGTTCCACATATAGCGACTTCCCGATACAGCCAATTCCCGGGGAAGACACATATAGGCAGTTCCCCTTGCATGCAGATATAGTGAGTTCCCGATACAACCAGTTCCCGAAGAGTACACATATAGGCAGTTCCACTTGCAAGCAGATATAGTGAATTCCAGATATAGCCAATTCCCCCAACCCAACTGAAGCACTGCTCCACTACTGAAAAGTCATTAAATAAAGTAAATAAATATTTTTTATTTATAAATTAAATCACCAGTGTAACCGAAACTTGTCAAAATTTAAATATAATATATATCTGTGCTCTGAGCATGAGTGTTCAAGATATCAGTGCTTTAAATAGGTTCACAGTCTGTGTTCAGACAATAACATCATCTGCAGTCTGCATGCTGTCTATGGCTGAGGCATATGATTCAACATGGAAGGAAGCATAGCTGAAATTGCTTCAGCTGGGCGGTGCTTACACAACCATTCTAGGTAGTAGTTGTAGAGGGGCTGGGAGGGGGCCCATCTGAAAATAGACGCTTAATGAAGTACGCTTCATTTGAGCCTGAAACGCTAAATCATACAAGTTGCCAACCAATGATTGTAATTGCCAACTTAACAGCTCAAATTCCAATTTATATCGACTCATCTCATCAATTAATATTGTTATAATCTGTCAACATTCTCACTTTGGAATGATACTCAAATGAATTAGTTCTTTTTATTGGTGGCCCTTTCAACAATGCTATTTATAAATTTACTTTTAGAAATTTTATGCAGCAGAAGCATCTTCTATATTAGTAGTCAGGTTGTCCATAAGCGATTTTTATCATAACAACCCACAATGAATCAACTTTGTTTTGCAGCGTTTATAGGACAGATGGTTGTAACTTATAACAAGGTTTCTGTTATTATGGAAATTAGCAGTAAAGTGAAAGATTAATTTGAAACTACTACTAATTGTTAAATTGGCACTATGAGAGTTGTATTTTTTCAATTCTATACTATGTCAAAATTTGTTACACTAATGAACTTTCAGTGTACAAAAAGCGGTTTTAAGTTCTTGATTTGTTAAAGCGATGTGTTTTTCAAGTTCAATTCAATTTTCAATGCAAAATTAATTTATTTCACACACAAGAACATTTTACTAACAGCATGGTCGTAATTTAATAGTAATAGTAATAGTGTAGTTAAAAACCAAACAAAAAAGCAACCAACATTTTTTAAATGCAAAATAAAATTGAACATCCCTAGGCCGAAGCCCGAGTGGGATGTACTTTCCATAGTAAAATTTTATAAAACACTCAGAGAAGTAGGACCCCGCCCTATAAAAATTACCAGAATTTCTAAGACAAAAAATAAATAATAAATATATATTGTGCTACGGACTAAAAAATTAACTTAAATGAGAAAACCTTTAATAAAAATTAAATTAATAAATCAAACATAAACTATATCAAATACAAACTAAATTAATTATAAATTAAATTTAATAAGTTGATTATTCTTGATACTAAATCACCTCACAATTTTCAAAAATGATTCACAATCACTTAAAGTGAAGAGAAAAATGTTCAAGCTTTTAAGAAATGAGGATAGTGGTTTCAAATAATTCAGTTTAGGTGAAATCAAATTGAACAAACTTGGCGCATTAAAAGAAAACGAATGTTGAAATGCAGTCAAATTTGATTGAGGAACTTGAACTAATAAATGTCTAAAATCATATCTAATATCCCTAGTGAGGTTAATACTTGAACTTCTAATAAAAAAAAGCTTTAATACTTTATAAACATATAGATTTCTAAGTGGGAGTATCCTGAGGCGCACAAAAAGAGGCCATGAATGTTCAGTTCTAGGCTTTCTGGTTATGACATGGAGAAACGATTTTTGGAAAATTATTATAGGATACAATGTGGAAACATAAGTACCCCCCCAGCAAACAAGACCACAACTCATTCTGGAGTTGATAAGTCCATGATAGGCATTCAATAAAACACTAGAAGGGCATAAATAACGTAGCATATAAAAACTCCTTAAACCCCTATAAAACTCTTTTTTTAATTTAATTACATGACTCTTCCAGGATAAAGCTGAGTCAATGACTAAACCGAGGTACTTAATATTGTTTACAATTCCAATCCTTATACAATTACAGTTATCACTGGCAGAACACAAATAACTATGGTAAAATAGATCTCTATCAAAATATGTATCTGTTCTCAAATTAAAGATCATGTATTTTGTTTTTTCACTCATAACCATATAGTTTCTACTTAACCAGTAATTTAAAACTTTTAAATCGTCACTCATTTGCTCATATATTGTTTTGGAGTCAATATTAGCATATGTAAGTGCAGTGTCATCTGCAAAAGCTGTTAATTTTCCATATAAATTTGCATTACACAGGTCGTTAATATAAACAAGAAATAGGATAGGCCCTAAGACTGATCCTTGTGGCACGCCGAATTCAATATCCTCTAAGCTACTATAACCTCCCCCAACTCTTACACACTGTTTTCTGTTTTCAAGATAGCTCCGAAACCATTCATGTGGCAAGCCACGGACACCAGCTGCCCATAACTTTTCTAGCAATATTGAGTGATCCACTGTATCAAACGCTTTAGTTATATCGACATACAATGCCGAACATTTCTTATTCTCATTAATGCCATTATAAATATCTTCAAAAAACGTTACCAATGCGTCTTCCGTACTCAAACCACCTCTAAAACCAAACTGACTTGAACTAAAGTAATTGAATTTTTTGAAAAAATTAATCAACCTTATCTTTATAATTTTTTCAAAAATTAATCAACCTTATCTTTATAATTTTTTCAAAAATTTTAGCAAATACAGGTAACAGAGATATTGGACGATAACAGTTTGCCTTCTCTCTGTTTCCCTGCTTAAAAAGTGGAATAACAATTGCAATTTTCAAGCATTCTGGGAACTCTCCAGTTACCATGCTTCTGTTGAAAAGCTCACTCAAAATACCGGAAATGTGATTGGCGATTCTCTTGACAATATAACTACTAATTCCATCAATTCCAGGTGCTTTATTATTTTTCAGACTAGCAATTATTTCAAGCACCTCATTTTCGTTAGTTGGAGTAAAAAATAAGGACTGTTGCATATCTTTATACCAAAAACGGGAATTAAATTGTTCGTTGTTCTGTGAATTGACAATTGAATTTCTTAATAGATTAGGAACCTGTGTGAAAAATGAATTTAACTCTGTAGCGATTTGTTTTTCATCTGTAATTATCTCTGAATCAATTTCCAAACTAGTTATATCTCGCTTGGCTTGCCGATCACCGATTATCCCATTCACAATCTTCCATTGATCCTCAAATTTCCAAACAGTCATCAAATTTCTTCAAATAATACTCCTCTTTAGCTTTTTTTAAATTCGACTTCAACCTATTTCTAAATGATCTATAATAATCCTTCAATCTCACATCATGAGGTCTTGCAGTCATAAGCTTATAAATTTTCTTCCTTCTACTAATACCTCTACATAAATACTGTAGTTTTCATATAACTTGGCAGCAGTATATTGAGTTCAGATGTAGCATGTCCCATCTGCTACACGCTGCCAAGTTATATGAATACTACAGTAATCAGAAATCCATGGAGTTAATTTAACAAACGCATTATTACTCTCACTTAATTTACTATATTTACATTTTTCAATTAGATTTAATAATAAATTTAAAAACAAATCAAACGCAGATGAAACAGAATTTTCCACCAAAACATTTTCCCATTGCAACTGTTGTAGTTCTATGTTTAATCTATTGAAGTCAATTACTGAACTGTTTTTGTTAATTGCATTTTTTAAACTAGAGTTTTTCTTAATTTTCAGTTCTAAAAGTATCATTGAGTGATCTGTTATTCCAAGGTGTAAAACTTGAGCATTGTAATCAATATTGTATTTAATTTGATTGAGTCTGATAAAGCAGTGATCTAAACAAGTTCGGCTATCACCGACTATTCTTGTCGGTTCATTGATAAGACAGTCGAATCCGTGACCAGCCATCTGGCTAAGATAAGAAGTAGAAACATTATTATCAGTCATTATATTGCAATTGACGTCTCCTGTAAAAATTAAATTCTTTCCTTTTAGACTCGTAATCAATTGATCTATATCGAACAGGAATTCAGCCATAGGAACGGCATGTAATCTATAAACTGCCAGAACAATAAATTCAACATCATCATATGAGCATTGAAGCTGGAGACAATCAGCCGATCACATAACTAATTGCCCTACTATGTTACACTGATAACGAGACTTAGCATATACTAAAGTGGTCAAGTTTCCACGATATCCAATCTATAGAATATTTTGATAAATACTTGCACAAAATCTCTGATTTTGAGCATTGAATCTTGTTTTTAACATCGAAAATCCCAAAGTTTTCCCATAATGTGGATTAAAGTGAATGGATTTAAGCTTTTCTAGACATGGGTCTAGAATCTCTTAAAATACAGAATGGCGCAAAAAGAATAAATGTATTTTAAAATGCTATAAATAATTTTATTTTTATTATACAAATGTCTCATTAACACCAAAACAATCAACAAACAACCCAATTTGAGAATTTGACAATAAATTCAACATCATCATATGAGCATTGAAGATGGAGACAATCTGCCGATCACTAATTGCCCTACTATGTTACACTGATAACGAGACTTAGCATATACTAAAGTGGTCAAGTTTCCACGATATCCAATCTATAGAATATTTTGATAAATACTTGCACAAAATCTCTGATTTTGAGCATTGAATCTTGTTTTTAACATCGAAAATCCCAAAGTTTTCCCATAATGTGGATTAAAGTGAATGGATTTAAGCTTTTCTAGACATGGGTCTAGAATCTCTTAAAATACAGAATGGCGCAAAAAGAATGCATGTATTTTAAAATGCTATAAATAATTTTATTTTTATTATTCAAATGTCTCATTAACACCAAAACAATCAACAAACAACCCAATTTGAGAATTGGTATTAAAAATTCCAAAGCACATGACTATTTAAAAAAAATTACATTGGAAAGATGACGTCCTTCTTTGTCAATACACATTAAAGTCTCTCTTCGAAGTTGTTCATAACACAAGTGTCTTGTGATATAGCAGTAATTTCTTCATGTATTGCAGTCTTCAAGTGAACGAGGTTTATAACAGCAAACTTTGAATTTCAAGTGACCCCACAAGAAGAAATCACACAGCGATAGATCTGGCAAGCATACAGGCCAGTGGATATCACCGAATCATGAAATCACGCAATTATGAAGCATTTCTCTGACGAATTCCATAGATGCATTACTTGCTTGGGCTGTGGCTCCATCCTGTTGAAACCATATTTCTGCCATGTCGAACCCCACAGCTTCAAGTTCTGGCTGCAAAATGTGCGTAGCATTTCCACATAACATTGAGAATTAACTGTGACAGTTGAACCACCCTCTTCAAAAAAATAAGGTCCAACAATAATAATTTTTGAGACCCCACACCAAACCTTAACTTTAGGACTGTGCAGTGGTTTTTGATGCATTTCTTGTGGGTTCTACAAAGAATAATTGTAGGCATGATGGTTCTTAGCTGCCCAAAAGTGGCAGTTCTGCTTGTTTAAAGATCCATTTAAATGGAAGTGAGCTTCATCACTCAACATTAAAACAGCATTCTCATTGTTGACATCAAGCATTTTCTCACATTCAAAAATGTTTTCGTTGATCAAAATCGCATTTGTGAAGCTTCTGATCAATCATAATCTTGTAAGAATGAAATTTTTACTCACACATGAGCCTCTGTTGCTGTCAGCATTTTGAGGGGTTCGCACCATACAAGAACAACCAGTCGATTCATTCTTTGTAACTGATCCTGTTGCACAAAAACGAGTTTACCCAATGAAGTATTGTGTTCTGATCAGGTATTGAACCATTATGCTCAACATTAAACTCTTTATGAAAGCTTCATTGAACAGTGATGACAGATTCATTTGATTTGAAATACTGTTCAACAGCAAACATGTGATGTTGCATGGTCCACTGCGCCATTGCTACTAAAACTGGTTGATCTAACCTACAAAATGGCGTCGCTCAGCAGTCACCAACAACTCTTAAATAGCGCATTCACTGATACTATGCTACTTAAATCCATGCATTCGTTTTGCACCACCATGTACGATTTCAGAGGGATTATTTATCTCATTTTTTTCAGACACTGGGAGTGTCCCATACCCTCAGACACCCCGGAATGTCCCCAAATTCACCGTTAACCCATTTCAAAATCTTGTTTACTCTGGATTTACTGGATTTCTACTTCACTAATTATTAACAGCACCGCTCACCACTGAGTTTAAGTTGTATGGACATGGAAAATGAGCTCCTTGCTTTTTAAAACGTAAAAATATAAATTTTTTATGAGTAAAATGCTAATTCTTGCTGGGAATAGAACGTGAGACCAACCTACCTGTTCAATTTACTATAATTATTTTTTGCAAATTGATTCAATTAATTTGGTTTGGGTTTCAGCTACAGCTACATACCGTTTACTTCCTCAGATAGAACTCCTAACCGACGTTGAAGGTGAACAAGCAGTAAGATTACAATCCTGTTTCTCTCCTGGAGTGATAGGAATAAAAGAAGAAGTTAATGGTGAGTTTTAATCATTTAAGTTATGTGGCACTGACTTAGAACGTTTATTGGGTGGAATTTATAGCCGTTGATGGTTTTTCTAAAGTTATTTGTATTAGTACTAAGTGAAATATTTTGAGCACTAATATTTCAGAAGTAGAGTTTCTGAAGTAAAGAAGTAAATCATTGAGCTTCTGCAGACCATCTGCAAAAGTCATAACCTACCGATGGAGCCTTTCACATAAAATAAGAACAGCACTGGGCCTAGATTTTATCCCTGGGGCACACCGGTGTTGATTAGTGGAGGCTTATGTACAGATTTAAAGCAAGGTAGCAAGGTAATTAGAAGACAATGTTATCTCTCTAAATTTTTATCATATTTTCATTTTTCTATTTTGGTAACTGTTATTTGTGAATAATAAATTAGTATAGATTGCAAGTATTCATTACAAACATTGAAGTAGATTGAATAATAAATCGTCCTATTTGAAATGTTTATTTCATTTTATTTTATAATTTTTATTTATTTATTGTGACAAAATTACGATGAATGTGAAGGCGCAACAGACTCAAGTCCAAAACTGCTCGTCACAAATTTTTAGTATTTTATATTGTCCAAAACATTGAGGTTAATTTTAATGCTGAAAATTTAGAATTACAAAAATACTTCACTCGAAAAATAATAAAATGATTCCTTTTCACTTGAAGGCAATCAATTTTGAAGTTCACTCAAAACAAAACACTGAAAATAGTAAATAATAGTCTATTATAACAAATTTTGATAGAAACTTTCAAGCCAAAAAATACTATTGATACCATCACTCCCCATAACATAATTTAATAATCATAGCCCAATTATAAGGCACTCAGAGCAAGATGGAATGATTCTATGCTTTGAATCAAGGTAATTAGAAGAAAAGGTAGAGTTCAACAGCATGAAGTGCAGTAGCAAGCTTCAGTGATGTCATCTGGGTCTCTTTTCACGATTTCGCTTATCTTTTACATGTTAAATTGCATAACTTTATATGCATTTTTCTCAAAATATATATTTTTTGCTTTTCAAAAAACTTTGACTTCTCTTATGGTTTATGTTATATTCAACTGTTAATCAATAGCATTTTTTATGTGATCATACAATTATTTAATTCAGAGCATGCCTGTACATGTTATAGCATGTACATCACATCAAGGATAGAACCTCTTGGGTATTTGAGTTATTTTATTTGTCTATAAATTCACTTCAACTAATTTCTAAGTACTGTGAAAGATAAAAATTCAATTTTTCATGTAAATTGATTGGCAAAAAGATATTTAGTTAACCTTAATCAAATAATTAACCTTCAACCTATTATTATGTGCTTACTGGAATTGCATCTATTTCTCCAATCAATTTTCTTTTAATATTGAATATTTAATCTTCCACAGAACTTGAAAATTAAGTCAAGTGAGTTTGAAGACAAATAACATACCTTAAAATAACCTAGAAGTTATATTCTTGATGTGATGTATATGCTATAATCGAGTGCTTTGAATTAAATAATTGTATGATCATATAAAAAATGCTATAGATTAACAGTTGAATACACAATAAACCATAGGAAAAGTCGAAGTTTCTTGAAAAGCATATATATTTTGAGAAAAATTCTTATAAAGCATGCAATTTAGGCCCATATTTATGAACGTGACTAATATTGAATTAAGTCAGATTGGATAAGTCAGACTTAGCAGCAATAAGTCTTCTTACACTAACAGGTTCAAGCCAGTGAGCAGCTGTAACCCTAAAAGCCAACCCATACATTACTAATTACATACATAACATTAATAATTTACATTAAACATCTCTAATTTACACTAATATAAGAATTTACACTATGTAAATGTTGCAGGGACAACTGGGTTGGCTTACAAACCTCACTTTTCAGCTAGTAAACTCACCTAGTATTAAGGGTTGATTACATTGGGATAGTTACTCACTAAGCGAGTAGCGAGTAGGACTTTACTGACCGACCGTGCTATAGCAGCTCAGCATACCGAGCCAAATTATATTAAAAATTTATCTTCCAGAATCACCCCCATACTATGAAATTTCTAAGACAATAAATAATATTGCAACACAAAATTAAAATATGAAGTTTACCAACAATTATTCAATGAAATTTCATCAAAACAATATACAATATATCTCATCTGAAATGTTATGCTGGCAGCCTGCGTGATTAATTGTCGGCTTTGGCCACAATAATATTGTATTTTGGTGTTGGCTACTCTGCCAGCGAGTATAAATGTGACCAAATTTAAAGTAGACAGGCTCTCAACTTTGAATTGGGTCACATTTATACTTGCTGGCAGAGTAGCCAACACCAAAATACAATATTATTGTGGCCAAAGCCGACACTTAATCAGCAGGCTGCCAGCATAACACTTCAGATGAGATATATTATATATTGTTTTGATGAAATTTCATTGAATAATTGTTGGTAAACTTCATATTTTAATTATTTATTGTCTTAGAAATTGTCATAGTATGGGGGTGATTCTAGAAATAATTTCTTTATATAATTTGGCTTGGTATGCTAAGCTGCTGTAGCACAGTTGGTCAGTAACATCCTACTTGCTACTCGCTTAGTGAGCAACTATCCCAATGTAATCAACCCTTAAGTAAAGCTTAGAATAAAGTTCATATTCATGAACCTCACTTAAACATCTTCTTAACTTAAAAGTCAAGTCATGCTTATAATTGGATTCTCAAATCCGTTCTTAGCCAAGCTAGGTACAGAGCTGACTTGAAGCCATTCTTAGATTGCTGTGTTGCATCATTTTTTAGTAAGGCATTGGCTAATAATAATAAAATAAAATCATCATATTCAATTTTTGCACCATTGCAATGTAATTCACTGTATATTTGACTTCTTGAAATTATTTCTACTTATTTTATATAAATCTAGCTCTAACCTATACATTTTGTTTTTTTGGCACTAGGATAGAATTCTCTTTCTATGAAATAGAATGGATGAAGTTCATTGGTCTGCTGGCAGGTAGCACGCACTACACTGCGACTGCCTCAAAGCTGTATTTTGAAAATCCAAAAACAGAAAATTATAACTTAAAATATATTAGTGTGGTTATAATTACTTAACAGTAACTGTAAATTTACATGTAGTGCAGTATCTTTATCTTTTCATGTATGTTATTTTATGTTTATTAGTGCCTGATAATACAACACAATTTTAGGTTAGCTTGTGACCACATTCAATGTAATAGAGCCTTTCCAACTCTTGCTTAGATCAACGTAAGCCATGTTCATAAATACGGGCCTTAATGTGTAAAAGAAAGGCAAAATTGTGAAAAGAAACCCGGATGCCATCACTGCATCAGCTGTCTGTAGCTTGCTATTGTGCATCATGCTGTTGAACATTATACCATGTTTTCTAATTGACTGAATGGAGTTAGGTCTATCCTTTAAGACAATCGGAATTCTCTGTCTGTCTGTTCCACAATTATGGACAAACGCATAGACCACCAAGTTATTATGATTTTTCATGTGGATGTTCCTTATACCTAGGCACAGTGATTTATATATTTTATTTTTCAAATTCAATATGGCAGCCAATTTTTTTCAAATGAAGCGAAATTGTATCAATATGAGTTTCCTTCTTAAATACAGTCAATGGGGTAGGTACTCATAGAATAGTGGATACATGGTACATGGTAATGACACAGAATAAACTGGCAAGCGGGTGTGTGTGTGCATATGGTCCTGTGCAGTGTGTCCATACTTAGTAGAGCATGAATAAGAGCATAAATTTTTTCAGAGGATGAAGCCAACATAGGTCTGATACCTGTGCATGGGTAATTGGATGATGGTGATTGATGAGTTGGACTGACAATAGGTAGGTTCTGAACCACCAGGAAGTGATTTTACAGCAGGGAACAGAGTCCTTTTTGCTGACCAATCCAATTGGTCACCCTTACAAAGAGCGCCCAGTAGTTTTGTAGCTTATCTCTGATTGCTCAGATACCTGCCAAGGCACTCAACTATCACTTCTCCAAATACATTTGAATCCAATAATTTAACTGGGTCGCCTGGGCCTTAATCCAGGCCTGGTTGTCAAACATTTGAACTTTTAAAAATTTGATTTTTGTAGTTTTTATCATTAATGATAGATTTTAGCAATGCAAATTGAGTCTAAAGTGCTGATGAACTATTTTTGAAAATACCACCCCCTTTTGATTGAGGAGGAGCATTGGGCAAGTGAGGTCTAATGTTAACAGAACTACTAGTTACCTTGATTTAAAGCATAGAATCATTCCATCTTGTTCTGAGTGCCTTATACTTGGGCTATGATTATTAGACTATGTTATGGGTACTGATAATATACAAGGTGTGGCAGAACCGACTAAGCAGTTTTAAGAAGCAATAAAAAGTGACTGGATATATAAAGAAAAAATGTTTCTATTTTCTAAATTGGTTGAATATGGCGGCCGTTAGCATCAATGCATTGTTGAAGGCGGTCTCTGAAGTTTTGAGCAGCTCTTGCACACATATTTTGGAGTATGGCATTCACTTTGTCAATAACCCGCTGTGTCAACATTGCTAAAGTGTGAGGGCAGCCTTTGAAAACCATTTCCTTCAGATATCCCTAAAGAAAGAAGTTGCAAATGCTCAGATCTGGTGACCATACAGGCCACCCAACATCACCTCTCAAAGAGACTAGGCATACTGGGAACATTTCTCTCAAAATTTCAAGTGAAATTTTATGGCGTTCTAATGGATTTGTATCCATTAGATCATGTGTATCTGTTCTTAGTGTACAAGTTTCCTCCAACTGCCGAACCCAGGACTAAATTGTGTTAGCATTAGGAATGGCGCTGTTGCATGGAATGTTGAACTGTCATCAAAAAGCTTGTTGTGTAGTGATCACAGATTTATTGTTTTCATAATAGCGCAAATGGCAAAACTACAATGAGCACCAGTCCAAACCATGTTGGCTACTGAAATGGGGTTAACTAATAAACAAAAACAGACCATGTGCAAATTTGTAACCCTATCACAGCTGATGTGACAATTGAAACAAACTGCTTAATCAGTTCTGCTGCACCTTGTATTATAAAATGAAATAAACATTTAAAGTAGGAAGAGTTACTATTCAATCCACTTCACTGTTTGTAATGAATATTTGTAGAAATAAAAAGTGAAAACATGATAATAATAGAGAACATGTGATATTTAAATCATGAAACTGGATAAATCATCACATTCTTCCTTCCTTTTAAAATTTCAATAATTAGTCTTTAAAGTAGAAAGGCATTCAGAGCTCTATTGTAGAGCATTTCAGAGAACGTTCATGCTGATGTGGTTCTGCATTTGTCCTTGATCCTGGTTATCTTGATTTCCTTGAGGTTGTAAGGCTGTTGCAGATTCAGGCTCTTGTTATCTGGTTCTTTATTATTTTCCTCGGTTTCTGACTCAGTTATCATGAGGTGCTAGGTGTTTTAGTGGCACAGTCGTCTCTCACCTTGTGTTTGAGGCATACCTTGGCATACTGTGTGTTGACTTCAAGAATGTCAACTTCCTTGATTAATGGATCGAATTTGCTTATTTATGTATGCACTTTCATTAGTGCTTTCTTTGAAGGTGAAAGCCAAGTTGGGAGTGAAATACCATATTAGAAGATTGCCTGTTGTGTCAGAACATGGGGCATCTCATTGTTTTCTGTGCACAACAGGGATCAGATAGAGCATCAGGGAGAAAATTCCCAATCTGATTGACCCAACATTCTATGTTTATCAGTTTAGGCAACATTACATACCCTGGAAAATGCATCTGCTACTTGATTATGTTTTCCTGGTCTGTAAATTTATTTCATAATTGTAACATGCCATCTCCAACTGCCACCTCTGTATCTTCTCTCTTTATTTTCATGAGTCATATTGAACATGAACAATCAGAGCACTGGTTGAAATAATTATGAAAAATATTTCAGTAAGGTAATGTCTCCACTTTTATAGGGTACTCACAACAGCTTAAGCCTTTTTCGCAACAGCTGAATTTTTGTGCTCTCTGTCGTTCAGTGTTTGTGAAAAGAATGCAACTGGCTGTCCACACTGTGACAGAACAGCTAAAATTGAGAAATCAGAAACATCCTTTTCATTTACTAATGGTTCCAAGACATCAATTGAGTTGTTTGAAGTGTCAAGGGAAAGGTTTTTGAATTAAGAAGCCATTTGACTTTGTCCAATTAGTTAGGGATCCATCTGTAATAAAGCATAAACATTCCAATTGTCTGCCCAAGAGCCTTCTGATTGTCAGAGGTAGAAGATTGAGCAGTGGTTTTAGACATTTAGGGTCAGGAGATATGGTATATATATATATATATATATATATATATATATATATAAGAAGTTAGTATTTGCTTTTTTCTTCAGTGATGGTGAAACCATATTTTTGCACTACATCTGAGAAGTATTTGAAATTTTAATTGTTTTCCCCCTGATCTTTACCACACACTGTCACATCATTCAAGTATTCATACATTTTTTCTAGTTTTTCATGAGATGAGTAATGACATCATCAAAAACCCACTGGAAGATTGGTACACCATCTGTCAAACCAAAAGCAAGCTGTCAAAAATGGTACAAATGGCCAAATGCCTCAAACACAGTGAAATGTTTATCTTTTTCTAATGGAGGTACCTGGTGATAAGTTATTTTGGAATCAGAATTTCTGAAACCTTAGAAACAATAATCACTATTTGCTTTTTATGATTATTGACTCACAACAAAAACTTGTGCCCTTCAGGGAGACCTACTTTCCTCAATAACCCCATCAGCAAGCAGTTTCTAATTTCTTTCTTTGTGAAATCATTGTCTTCTAAAGAGTGCTACTGAGATTTGGTGATTATGGGTTTGACATTTTTTTTGTTTAAAAATTCAAAAAGGGGAGGAGGCTCTATCTTTGCTGGGGCCAGGTAACTGATAGTCATTGGAGGTTTAGTTCCCAAGTTTCCAAGGGAAACTTTGAGTTTGGAATACTGTTTTAATAGGTCATGTCCAACAATAACAGTAGCACACAAATCAGGCAGTACACTGTATTTTGTTTTGGCTTAATGGTGACTTAACTCTAAGTCAGCTACACAGTAATTATAAATGGGCTTGCTTAGAGATGTTCAAGCCATGGAGACAGAACCAGTTCTAGGATACATTTTCAGCTTCCAGTTTTCCACAAAGCACTATGATATGAATGTCTCAGAAGTATCTATATCTATTAAAGCAAATGTAGGAGTGGTATTTACCTGAAATTGCACTGTAGCTTTTTTGAGAACTGTGGAGGCTGCAATAATCACGACTGATGAGGAAGCTTCTTTAGCTGATTTGCAGACAGTTTGCCAGTGACCTGTCATGTCACTGATGACCACAAAATACCATTTTTATTTTTGCAAGTCGAATTACTGGTCCTTATTGCTGCCAAATTTATAGGCTTATCTTTCAATGAATGGTTGCAGTTTCGTATGTAATCCAGTGAATTAATCGACTGAGAGAATCGATAGTACTCAACCCAAAGCTAAACCTAACCTATCGACTATCAGTTGCCTCAGTAATTATTTCACTGGACTAAATATGGAAATGCACCCTCAATGAATTATCAATATCTTGAGCAATAGGCGAAGAGGCATTAAGAGTTAGCGCTGATTGACTCTTAGTGGATTCCAAGGATTCAGTTTTTTCAACAGCCTCATCGAGAGTTAGCTTGTTGAACTCCAATAATCTCAGCATCATCTGGTGAGAACTTATGCCGTGAATAAACGAATCATAAACGTACGTTTTCCGATGAGTTTCTTAATCAATGTCTGCAAACTCACAGTTTCTACTTAATTGTAGCAAAGCTTGGTTATATTGATCAATAGTCTCTTCTGGGGACTGCTTTTGGGATGCCAGTTTGTGCCTAGCAAATATTTTATTTATCGGCTTTACATAACTAGCTGAAGTGTATTTATTCTTGTTGGAAACTAAAATATAAACAGAAATATGGTTAGTGAGCAGCCTCAACTTACAAAAATAGTTATTTATGTATCAAGATCATAAAGTGCGACTTATCACTTGAGCCAAAACAGTTACTGCACAATGCATAGCAGAGTGCAGTAATTTTGTGAGAGCAATAAAGCTTTATGTGCGAATTACATATAACATTTTTCATACAACTGCAGTTCTGGGTTCCGACAAAATAAAAGCTTGTAGTTTGTAACATCACAGATTTTAGCATGCGTGCACTGCTTTGCAAGTGGTGTCACTGTGATGCCTCCTTATTAGTGGATCATGAGATCAGTGATCCAGTGTAAACGGACTCATTCTTTACACAAACCAAAAATTTAGTTGTATAATCAGCTGGCTAGTGTAAAAATAAAAAAGAAGCGTAAACAGCTGGCGAGCCTAAAACGTTTTACCACTCACCGTGCAGTAAAGAGGTATTTTACAGTTTCAGTACAAAAAGAACTACTTTACAAGCAGTTGTAAGAAAATGCACAGCTTTTGATTAACAGCTTTGTGCCCAAACAACATTTAGCCTTTGTGTTTTAGCCTGGTTTAAGCTGATGATTAAAGCTACTGGTTTGACCCTATTCTATTAAAAAATATTAAATATTTTTGTTTTTGAATGATTACTTAGTACAGTCGTAAAAAACAACGATCAGTCGGATCGTCACACAATTTTTTTCTGTAGAAACAGTCAAATAGTTTTCAAATGAAACAGCTTGTTGCATATTGAAACACATGCTTATCCTTCTTGTTTGTGTATCTTGCCTTTGGAGAGACTCCTTTTTCTTGCTACGCGCAGGTGAGAGCTCATGTCTCAACTCACGACCTATACTTTGATCATCAATCTCCTCAAAAGCTGCAAAGTTTTTGAAGTCTTCAGCCAGTAAGCTGAGTACGGTATCTGTTGGAAAGTTTGGATCATTTTCAAACTTCTCATTTTAAAATTAATCCATTTTTCATTATTTTATTTCAATGTTGTGAATAATAAATTGTAATTAATACCTTTGCAATTTAGGCTTTTTATTCGCAAATAAAAGTTATAGAAATTGAAAGTGGAAACTATGATGATATTAAAATCATGAAACCGGATAAATCATCACAGTTGAATGGTTTGCAAATATTCATAATCGAAGAAGAGGATCATCATAGTGTTGGTTAGGAAAATAGATTTGAAATATTTAGTCTATTCTTCTGACAAATTTGATTGGTTATAATTTTGTAATCAATTTGTTTCGTAGCTGATTTTTACATCATTGATTGTGTTTTGTAATGAATGGACAAATAAAATATTTGCCATCAATTTTGACAAAATGAATGGTCCATTACATTATTTCAGTATTTTACAACTAATGTGTAGATGCTGTATACTAGCCTAATATCTCTGATGCTGTTCACTAAAAAATTCTCTAATGACGCAATTCTTGTTTTAGGAAAGAAAAGAGCGTATGTGGAGAATGCAAGATACGATTCTTGTTGCAGAAATGTTCTAAGACACCACGATTTGAAAGATACTGTTCGCCTGGGCAGAAAACGGGATCATTTCATTTGTAAGTACAGTATTTTTATTAACTATGTAGTTCTGTAATGCTATAGAGATATATATTGAAATTTACATAAAGCGCCTAGCATAGGTCACAGTAGAAACTGTAGAAGCAGATGTCTCGAAGTTGAAAAGAACACTACTAAAGTTTGATAAAATAAAATTAAATATTACAATACCAAGTGTTTCGATATTTTTATTAAAATGTGGATTTTGTGATAAGATTGATAGATTTAGGATGCTCTTCTAAATAATCTACAATGCAACTACTTTTAGCATTTTCAAAGATTTGTTAGCCTAAGTGAGCTTAAAATGAAAGAATGGGACAAAATACGAGTAGTCGTAATTTCATTTACGAGTAATCGTAGTTTCAGTAATCGAAGATTCAAAAAATTAAAAGCAGCTGTGAGATTATCAGCCTATCACAAAATTCAATACACTGAGTAACATTGAGTTTTCCATTAAAGTTTTAATTAGTAATCTGAGGGTTTATTCAGTTTTTAAAAAATAGTCTTTCTGTTATTAAAATTGGTAGTTTCAAACTTCTATGGTATTAGGAGATCAAAGCTTATACTTTATCAATCCTCATCTGTGAGGTTTGGTACTTCAGTTGGACAAGAAATATGATATTTAGTGTATTACAACCAACAATATCTTTAAGAGAAAATGTGCTTATGATGATAATAATTTATATTTAAATATTTTCCAGTTACCATTGAATCTACTGGAGCGCTAACGCCAGATAATCTATTTTTAGGATCAATCGACGTTCTAATGAAAAAGTGTAAAGATTTGTTGGATAAATTGAATAGACTTGAATCGTGAACCAGTTATTGAATAAAGTTTTTAAAAATAATTAATCATATTGATCTTGATTCAAAAAAGCCTGTTTTACAGTTCGCCTGGAAGTTGGTAAAGTTTCATAAAATGTTTGTGCGTGAAAAAGTTTCAACTGTATTAAACGTGTCTAGAAAGTTCAAATAACATATTATCTTCTAAATCTGTCCAAACCATGTTCATTGAATTTAATAACAAAATATATTCTTTTACTTAGAAGATCAATATGATCTATACTGTATAGTTTCAGCCAATTTTTTTGAGATAAACTTGAATTAAAAAATGCCTTGAATAACTCAATAATTAATTTGATCATTGATAAATCAAAGGAAATCATAGAAGAGGAGACCAAAAAAAGATTTGCAATCCTCATGAAATTCTTCATATTATCAAGTTCATGGTTTCTAGGTAACCTATTAAGCTCCTTCACCTTCATTACAGTAAACAAATTACAGCTCAAGTTAGAAGTAGCTAAGATGAAACAGTATTAATTAGCAGAAAGGTGTGAACAGAATATCTGTATGACCTTTGTTTGGCCGGTAAGAGATAAAGTTGAATAATTGCTTTAAACTATTCATATTTTATACAAAAGCATCTAATCCTAGACGTCTATCTGCAAACGGTAAAACAAAACAGATTCTCATAGGACTTGACGTTATGCTGCTCAAAATTAAAATCGTATAATTAAAATAGACTATACTTGGACAAATAAAATTGGAACCACTGGTGTTATAATGAATATATAAAAATAAACAGTTATATAAAGGTAGTAGGTCCTAATGGCCGGTAAGAGAAAGTTAGTCTTTAGAAAGTCTTTAGACAAGACCAGTAGAAAAGAATTCTTTGTGGTTCTGACTTCACCTGTGATATGCAGAGATTATTCAATTTATTAAAAAATAACAATTACAGTGAAAAATGTGACGATTATGATTAGTATTACGATGATTGTCATTATGGAGAACTATCGAGGGGAACCAACAGATACGAACCAAATATCCATCTATATATATAAAAATAAATGTCTGTCTGTATGTAGACTTCAAAACTACGTGACAGATCGGCATGAAACTTTGGGAATATGTTGTGTGAATATTGGGGATGGTTTCTGACCATGAATTCATAAATTTCAATAGGGGAGCTAATAATTATTATTAATTAATTCATTTTATAGACCTAACCTACTGAACTTGCCGGCCAAACAGCTTAAAGAAACAGCTGATAGAAGTCAACAGTTTTTAATCATATGGCAGGCCCCTTAGCGGCGTTATTTGCGCTGTCTTTGAACAGCAAAAGACTTTGCACTTTGCATGTAGGCTACCGTACAGTCGGAGCCTTGCAATATGTAGGAAACATACGACTGGGTATGATGAAATGTAATTATGCCGGGTTGATCACATCTGTTAACCAATGCAGCTAGAAATTTGAAATGCAGCCTCAGCGGGAGGTGGCGGATAATAAAATAAAAAACCTAGCTTCTACCCTTACAGTCGTAGGAGGTTTAAATTTGAAATGTTTCTTCAATCAGAGGTGGTGACTAAGAAAACAACGAAGCCTCTATGATCAGCTGAAAGAGCCCTAGGACTAACTTCTTTCCTAATTTGAAATGTAACCTCAGCGGGAGGTGGCGAATAATAAAATCAAGGAGAATTTTTATGAGAACGCAGCAACGCGCGTCGGGCCAGCTTGTACTCAAATAAATCTGAACGTGTACAGTTGAGCGGCCTGCAACATAACAATTTACAAACTAATTTTATATGTACTTTATTTGTAATTCCCGCAAAATCTTATGGAAATGTTTACTACTTGTAGATGTCAATTTGTAAATTGTTATGCAACAGTTCCCAGCATTCTGTAGTTATTGCAAAATTTTAGCCAGCATGCAACACTAAATCGCTCTCAAATTCAACTTGCAACTCAAGAAACAGCAAAAACTGATCACATAAGCTTAAATAAGTACACAGAATTTTAAATTCAACAATATCATTGTGCTATATTGCCTTGCAGGGTATAAAGTCTAGAAAATTGATAATTTCAGTCAGATATTTTGGACGCTTTTTCCATGAACATTGCCAACTTTACATCTCTGTCACTGATTCCACTCACATCGTGAGAAGATAAGGTAACTTGAACCTTATTGTACACATTGAACCATTCTGGATGATGATCCATTTTCTCTGCAAGCAGAGCAGTTCGACTCATGAATCCAAAAGCCTGTAAAAACCATTGAAAGGTGTTTAGAATACAATTTTTAGTTTTTCACTAGTTTGTGAGACAGACCTATATCTATGAACAGACCTTCAGGCTTCCTTATTTCAAAGGGAGTCTTGAAAAGCTCTTCCTCTAAGACTTCACATGTCTTACTTGAGCTAAAAAGCCTCTAGGTAGGTTTATAAACAAAGGAAATAAATATCCATTGTCTTAGAACCTTGAAGGGCAGCTTTATCATAGGGCATTGTTTTATAAGTTGAGCAATTTCTAAGGCCCATATTTATTAACATGACTTACATTGATCTAAGCATGACTTATCTAAGTTTGACTTGGAAAGGCTCTTATACATTGAACATGGTCACAAGCTAACATAAAATTGTGTCATATTATCAGGCCCTAATAAACATAAAATAACATGCATGAAAAGATAAAGATACTGCACTGCATGTAAATTTACAGTTACTGTTACATAATTATTACCACGCCAACATCTTTCAAATCATTGTTTTCTGAATTTGAAAAACGATAGCATTCGATGCAGTGTAGTGAGTGCTACCTGCCAGAAGACCAAAGAACTTCATCCATTCTATCTCATAGAAAGAGAATTCTTTCTAGTGCCAAAAAAATGTATAGGTTAGAACTCAATTTATATAAAATAAGTAGAAATAATTTCAAAAAGTCAAATATACAGTGAATTACATTGCAGTGGTGCAAAAATTGAATATTATGATTTTATTTTATTATTATGAGCTGACTTTATAAAAAAAATGAAATCAAAATATGATGCAACACAACAATCTAAGAATGGCTTCAAGTCAGCTCTGTACCTAGCTTGGCTAAGAACGGGTTTGAGACACCAATTATAAGCATGACTTGACTTTCAAGTTAAGATGTTTAAGTAAGGTTCATAAATACAAACTTTAGGTCGTGGTCAGACTGCTTGTGACTGATGAGTAGATCGTTTTGCGAGCAGGTCGTACAAGTAGGTCGTCAGAGTAAGAGTGGTCACATTGCAAACTTCCTACTCATGCGAGTTTATACTTCAATGGCATTGACCAGTTGTTAGATAATCTGTTATTGCGCATTTTGTTTGTTAATGAAGAAAAAGAAAGCTGGGTGAATGATATTAATTTAACAATAGAGATGCAAGGAGAATTCAAGCTACTTTTTCCTGATATAAATACTGATAGAAAAAATTTTCGATTATTTTTGGGTGTCACCAGGAACGTTTTATTATATTTTAAACAGAATCAGCACAAAGATTGAAAAACAAAACAATTTTTGGACTTGTATTAAGCCTGTGGAAAGATTAGCGGTCACATTGAGATCTCTATTATAATAATCCTTTGTGGATTGGTCCCACACAGGCTTTCGGTCAAATACAAGCGTAATCAACTCCTCAACGTTCATTTTTACACTGACGACCATGCAAAGAAAATCAAACAAACGACTTGCTTCCAGAATTGACTCGTGCGTGTGCGCAAGTCCTCATACGACCAACTCTTCTCTACTGTGACCAATCAAACCGGTTTATCAACGTTTGTTTTACTCTGACATCCAGATGCGAGCACGTACGTCCATTTACTTGTTGGATTATGCATGCAGTCTGACCACGGCCTAAGTCTAAGCATTACTTATACTAGGTGAGTTTAATAGCTGAAAAGTGAGGTTATAAGCCAACCCAGTTGTCCCTGCAACATTTGCATAGTGCAAATTCTTATATTAGTGTAAATTAGAGTTGTTTAATGTAAATTATTAATTTTAAATTATTTATCAGGAGTCAGATCTTTGTTGTGGGAGCTGGGTTGGCTCTTAGGGTTACAGCTGCTCACTGGCTTGAACCTGTTGGTGTAAGTATGACTTATTGCCACTAAGTCTGACTTATCCAAGTCGATCTTTGATAAGTCACGTTCATAAATACGGGCCTAAATCACACTAAGATAACAGCAGTTCTCAAAATAAATAAGTTACTTAATACCAGGTGTTTATAAAAGGATATCGGAGTTTTAACGCTTTTTAGTATTTATTATATAGGCTACAACTTATAATTGAAATGAATACATCAAATGAAAGAGAAACTTAAGCAGTTTTATGTACAAGCTGACAAGTGTTTAATGTGAGCTATTTTCATCATACTGTACACATAAAGTCTACCCAAACGTTGATGTGTCTGTAGTGATTGTTGAAACAGCTACTTGAATCCTGTACCTTAATCTGGGTAGGTCAGCAGGTAGAGGAGGATATAAACACAATCCTTTATGAACCCTGAACGGTAGAAATCACATTGTGTCAGATTGGGTAAACCTGAAGATCATGAAACAAGCTTTTTTCATTGGGCCCTTTGTGGTCAATCCAGCGGTTGGATAGTGGCGTTCAACCAATCCAGTGAAAACAGACAAAATATCTTCAGCTTTACATGGAATATTTTTTTTGTACAGAAATATGAAGAAAAATATTTTTTTTTGCTGGCAAATATAGTTTTGTGGTTCATTTTCTTTCAACTGAGGAAATAAATATCCAAAGTTCTAGAGTATCACGAAAGGAAGTACTAGTTATAGTCGCTTCTCATAAAAAAGGTACAAAAAAATTAAAAATAAACATAGCCATTAATTTTGTTGTATTGTTTACTAATTAATTATCAAGTCTCACCACCGTTTAAACGTAGTTATTAGATAATTTATGATTGAAAAATTCCAAAAAATGTTTTATGCAGTGCCTTCCTTTTTTCTTGCTAGCACAACTTTCCCAAAATTGCAAATTTAAATTCTTATAAATCGAAAACAAAGGCATCTACTGTATTGAAAAACGGTTTACGCCATTGTTTTTTCTTGAAATTTCACACTGAAATGATGTGTCATATGACTACCATCCCATTTAAATAAATAAAGTTGAATCCAAGATGGCGGACGAAAATTTCAAAACCAACAAAAAGTTGGATTTTTAAACTATGCAGATCTGCATTAGCTTCTTTTGCCAAGAACGTATTAGTTATGCAATATAAAGCCGTTTCCATACTTAAAATTCATCCTGTATAATAAATACAAAACTCCGATATTCTTTTGTAAACACCAGGTATAATAGTCTATAACAATCAGGTTGAGCAAGTTTATTAAAGTTCAAGAAATGCACCGTATACTGTATATTTTTAATTTGGGTTTTCAAACCGTTCTTTTTCCAGTGAGTAGTTTTTGAAAATAGCTCGTCATTAAAGCGATTTTTACATGATGAGCTCAAGTATTGAACTGGTAATACAAGTATTAATTCTACTTAGTATTTTCCAGTTGAATCCAAACGGTAGCTTTGTAAGGAACTAGTCAGACTTTTATCAATAGTTTACTCACAAGCTATGTAATGTCTTTATCTTATCAGTTACCATTAAAGATGATCTGTGGCGCATATCACGGAATTTATTGTAGCAGTTGTTACATTGAGATAACTGGACGTGCATGTACAGTGTACCGTCTTGCAATTTCCAGTAAATTGAATAATCATTCAAATAACGGAATAGCCATATAAACATCATACACAGTTCTTCTAGATTCAAGAAGAACAAAATAATTTTATGTCTTATTTGATTCAATTTAAATTTCTCATGAAAACCATTGAATTTGTATTGTAATTGTAATATGAATAGCCTTATAAGTCTTGAAGTGTAATATGAATAATCTTATTAATCAGAATGAGAATTGATAAAAAATGAACTGATAAATATTATAACTGATGGTGACATATTAAACACAGTTTTAGAAAATATAGTCAAAAATCTTTTAAATCTTCTCCAAATTTACCATGAAATGCTTACTTATAATACATTTATATATAAATTTAAAATTCTCTATTTCAATTTTACATTATATCTAGCAGGATAAGAGGAGAGTACTTCTACCTAGAACTTTTATACAGAGGGACAACTGTAAAAAAATCTTTTACTTCTAACTTAGTAAAAATAAATTTATTTTAGATTTTTTTTTAACGGAAATTGAGTTGAAAGGTACTAACTACTTTTAGCTATCTGCTCATATTTTAGTGTAATTTGCTTGAATTGGTCATGATAATAACATTATGTACTGTGATCTGCTAAGATAGGAATTCTACAGGCAAATGTTCTTAAATATTGATGAAATTAAGTAGGTAAATGGTTAGTAATTTTCAGTTTATTCCAAATGGCCAAAATGATTTTATTCTGTAATTAGTGTCTCCGATTGCGTTCGATTAGTATCGGTTGTGAGGTCAGCTCTACAAGGTTAGAAGAAAAATTGTTGTAAACCCTTACTTCATTGAAATTTTTAAATAAGTATTCCTTGTGAATGGCATCTCGACCTTTAACCACAGTCCATCCATTTGCCAGAAGCGGTGCGAGGGCATCTGCCTTCTCCTGCCCGGTAAGTAATGGACTCTGAAAGAATAATAGTTGAAAAGGACATGTATAGTTTTTATATACAATGGGTGGCAATGAAGCTTTTCAGGATTGTTCTATTATTCTTGTTAAGCCTGACAAATATTCATAGATCCAATAAAAGTAGCCTATCTATTGGATTAAAAAAAAAAAAAATAGAAATAGAACTGATACTGCAATTTAGAATGATTTCTTTGAAGTAGTTGAACCTCAATTACAATGGTCTAGTCTACTAGCTAACAAGCCCGTCTCGTGGCCTGGTCGGTGTCAAGTTTCGCTGGCTTGTCAGCTAGTAAACTAGCACATTGTAATCGACCGTTAAAGTAGCAAAGACTAAAGAAAAGCAAGTTGAGTAGCGGATGTGCTTGGCATAGTCATATTATAATACCAACAAAATATGAAATGGAATTCAACATTGTCAAGTACTTTTATGCAGCCCAAATTTTACTTCAGGTGTGCTTAAAATACAAATGTTAAAAGAAATGAAAAGTGACAAGCATTGTGCAGACAATAAAAGAAAAACAAATTGGATAAGTTTTGACCGTGGAGGTATGAGGAATAGCACCAACATTTATATCTTCATAGTTGACTTGGCTATTATTTATTTATTTAATACATACATGAAAAAGCTCAAAGACATAGACAGAAAGTCCATTAAGAGCCTTATTGACATTTTACTTTAGCACTATTCAGACAAAAAAAAGAAGAAATAGATCAGAAAAATAAAAACAAAAAATAATAAGATCCAATTATGAGATCAAAGTTGATAAAATTGCAATTACATAATACTGAAGGACTTTGACTACCATTACTTAGGCTTAGGCAGGTATTTATGAACCTACCTTAAAACTTCCACAATTCAAGGAAGACTCTAAAAGCCTTTTGAGTGATGATTTTCAAGTATATATTGAGTTGAGAAAGCTTCAAGGTTGGTTCATAAATTAATATGAGTCTAATATGCACAAACTACTTAAATATTCAATTAATTACTGGTAGGCCGATGTTTGATTCAAAGTACTGTTCAGCGGTTATTTTCACAACTCTCTGTTTGAGTTGGGTTAAATGCAGCGCAATTAGATTTGTTGCCATTTTGTAGCCCAAGTTTTGTTTGTTGGAACATCGTAGTTCATCCAGGAATTCGTACAATTTGAGATTAGTTTTTAGGAATGCATTTTGTGATTCTTGTCTACCATTTCGGATGACTATACAGTTTTTCTCGTTGCATGACCAGTGCAGTTTCTCGGATTTGATCTTCCCAGCATCGCCTTCTGAGATACTAGCACCTAGACATTTTCTATGAAAGTATCTTTTACATATTCCACAGCATTGAATATATTCTTCGAAAAATGTTATTACTTGATGACATTTTGGACATAAACGTTCATACATTGATAACAATGAATGAAAGAAAGAAATTATTTTTATTTTAATTAATCCATTACGGGTCTCCCAGTTCTACTCAAATATACTACTCAAATTTTCAAAAAGAAAACAGAAAAAAATCTGGGACAATTTCTTCTTTTTCTTATTGAATATTAAGCCGGCCATTCACTATCAGGTACACCTGATCAGGTGTACCTGATAGTGGATGGCCGGCTTTAGAATAAAATTCAGGTAATTGATAATCATTAATAATATTGGATAATAATAATTTAAAAATACGAATAATTTTGTAATAATTTAATACTAGATGAAAAATATTTTGTAGTTTATGCGCATTATCATACATCATGTAAAAAAGCTGAAATAAATTCTGTACCTCCGAATCATAGTGATCCAAGTCCAACATTTTTGATTTTCATGTTTTCCGTGATTATTTTTATTTAATAAGAGACAGCAGGGGTGTGTTTTTGTCTTACGGATTTCACAAAAACGGCAACGATTTGGAACACTAAATTTGGCACATACCTTCCTCTAAACTCGATTCTGTGCACCTCGAAGACCCATTTTTGATTTTCATTTCAGACTTTTTAAATTGAATGTTCAAATTTCACTTATGCAGAGGATAGAACAGCTGATCCATGATACATCACTATGATGCTTTGAGTCACAAGCCAAAGCAAGACATTTTGTTCCGTATCAATATTGTAGCTCCTAATTCACTTTTTGGACTTGTATTGGCATTGGCGGTTGAAATCCTTATATCTCATGTTTAATTTGAACATCCTGTGTGTGTAAGTCAGTCTTGCGAATTTCACAAAAACGGTAACGATTAGAAACACTAAATTTGGCGTAAAGCTTCCTCTAAACACAATTCGGTGCACCTTGAAGCACGATTTCTCATTTTCTATTGAATTTTTTTCAAAAAGGGCGCTTTCGTGCTGAGTACAATCAAATATCTGAAAACAAAATATTACCACTATTGTGTGACTAGTGTAAGGAGGATTTCTCTGGTAGACTGAAGACGATCCCACTGAAGCAACTGAACCTTTTATGCTAAGGTCAGTCAAGGTGTCTGACTGAAGAATTGAATATTAAGATTCAACTGCACCTGTACTGAGCAAGCTAGAAAATGAGCATTTTGTCCAGTTTTATTTCATTAAAATCTCAAGAATGGAACCTCAAATTGCCTTGAAAATTTACATGATTTATCTTCATACTTTTACAAAGATCACTTGCTTTTCAAAATTCGTTTTTTTCTTTCAGTTTTTCTTATTTTGGGAATTTAACATGATTATGTCATTTTTTTAAAAGAAGCATTAATCAGCGAAATTAAAAAGCAAGACACCTAGAGATTAACAACACGAATCTAAATCCATTGAAATTTTATTCAAATTCCTTATACTTTTGTCATAAACTGTGAAACAAAAACGTATGACGTCACGAAATTGGAACAAGAAATAAACGGTTTCATTTGAAAAATAGTTGAATTGGTCGCTCACCAGAAAGCGCCACCGGTCTCCATTACCCCCACCGCCACAGCATGGAGTCGTAGGGGGTTTCATCGAAGTGAAACCTAACGAGTGGGGGAATTGGCTTGTCGCCAAACGACAAAAAGTCTGCTGAATTTTGATCCGTACAAATTCATTCCCAATGGCATTTCACTATCTGAATATTGATGGAATATTTTTAAATTTGGTAGATTTAAGAAACGATATTTTGTGATTCGAGCGATGCAAAAAAACATAAATTTCCTGCACACGTTCAGTTTTTATATGAGAATTTATCCAACGATGTTTCAAAAACTTTGTGATGTGACATTGATGCAGACCCTAATCGAGAATTTTTTTCATTTCTTGGGTAGGAAAGTTTTGAAAGCGTGAAAGTTTTAGATAATGATCTGATCTAAATTTTTTATTTGAAACCTTTTTCTCTAAGAGGGACAAGTCTCTTTGTGAAGACATGCAAAGAAGAGAGACAAGTACTTGAAATTAAGCGCGCGCTGTTGGAGAAATGATTTTTGTAGACGAAAGGGGAAAAATGGGGTTTGTTGTCAAAATCATGTTTTTTTCAAATACAGGGGCAACTTCATGTTTCAAAATGTGAGTACTGCTTATTTTGTAATCCGGATTGGATTATTGAGGCGCAAGAAAGTGTTAAAGAATACACTGGACCAAGCTGACACCTAGGTCTTTAATTTTTAATTTAATTATTTTAATTTAACAGGTTTTTAATTCTCTTATTTTTGTTATTCTTTTTCTTAATTAGTAGATTTTTTATTTATTATTATATTATTTTAGATACGGTACTGATTTACTTTATATTTATGACTGTATAATATTAGTGTAATACTATTTTTGCTTTTCTTTCTTCTCAAGTATTAGATCTTTGATTTATTATTATATTATTTTATGTATGGTATTGATTTACTATTTATTTAGCAGTGCAATATTAGCTGACTACTCCTGTCTTATGAATTTACCTATAATGGTATTTTATCAGCCCATTGTTTATCTTGTTATGAATAGTGTGTTTATTTGGTAATTTTTTTATACTCTTCAACTGATATTTTCATAACACTACAGTGCATTAATGTTGTAACCTAGAACAGATTTGGGCTTTGCTTTTATTCTGGAATAGACTAATACAGTACAGTAAAATTAATAGTATTATTGGCATCAGGAAACAGACAACATTTCATTATTATTTCCTGGTCATCTCAGCAACTTTTTTTAAGAGCAGCCTTCTTATTTATCTCCATATTTCATGGCTGAAGAACTTTTAGCGCCCCCATACAAAAGTTCAAGAACAATATTTTGACAACCAGTGAGTGGCGTCCTCTTACTAATCCTTCCAAAATTCGATGTCGTTATTCGTTTACGCCTCTCTCCAAGCCATTCAGCGAGCTCCGTGAACTTGTAGCGCACGTGTCTAAAAAATTATGAAAAAATTGACAATAATCTAAGATTTTTGTGCCACAAGAATATATAAAAATTAATTTCTGCACAAGCATAGTTTTTTATAATACTTAATATTTAATATTTTCTCTAAACGAGTTTGATCTTTTAAAATATCGCGGTAGAAAACGCGGTCAAGGTCACGAGTCAATGTTATTTTCCCTATGCTAGAAGTGTGAACTTGTAGTGCACTCTGCACATGTCCTAAAAATTCTGAAAAAATTGACAATAATCTACGATTTTTGTATCAACCGAATATGTAAGATATAAATTTTGCACACGCAAGATTTAAAAAAAAGGAATAAGATAGCTGAAAACATTTATTTTTGAAAAATATATTATTGACAATAGTTGTGTCAAAAGTCCCATAATTTGTTAGTCTATTATTCTTAACCTAATAATATTAATTCGATTTTAAATAAACTTATTTGAAGAACATATTTGTTGTTTCTTTGCCAGTCAATTCTACAAGTACTTGAGTGTTTACTGTATTGTGAGATTGGTAGATCTCGCGCAAGAAAAAACGTACGGTACTTTTCTCTTTTTTGGCTGATTGAAGGTTTGATGCTTCGTGACGTTTAGTGTGTGTTTACTCATAGCTGTTATTAGAAAAACGTGCATAAGGCTTGTTTCATACAAATATACGGTTCCATTCTACGCGAGAACATAAATTTAGGAAGTGAAGCAAATTCATACACAGTGCAAATACTACTCCCTCCACTCACTTATACCATTGATCAGGGATAGTAAGATGGTTCGTCTATGCTTATACCTACCTCAATGACTAGAACCGAAAACGGACTATATATTTACGTGTGAAACAAGTCCAATGCTGTTACATTCTTAGCCCAGTTAATTATTGTATAATTAACTAGACTTCTAGACAGTGGTTCCCAATCAAATGATTGTAGACTCATGCAGCAAGCCTCTAGATTACTCTACAAGAGCACCCTATTGCAATAAGTGTCCTTGCTCAAACAGTTCTTCAGTCAATTAATACAGTATAAACTATAATATTGTAGTAAGTTACTAAAATGTTCAATACTCTGAAATTCAATAACTTATGATGGTGTACAATATTTCGACCGATGAGGAGGTCCTTAAAAATATTTTGTTGGAAGCCACTGATATGGAATCTATATAAATATAACAATATTAATTATTGTAATATAATCGGCAAGAAGTACTTTTGTACATTACACATGGAAAAGGTACGACATCCAACTAAATCTCTAGTCCCTATGCCGTGAAGCCCATTGGCGTAACGTTTTCCAATTGGGCCCCCCTGCAATCGATTTCCCGTCCCCTCTCCACAAAATCATATAAATATCCCCCCTTACCCTCGCCACCCATCCCTGAAAAACTTGCATAATTATTTTGTGGACAGTTATAATTATGTAAAAACTAAACACCTTTTTGGTTATTAAATTTAAAAATTCAACCATGTTTCAAGTGGGGCTAGTCTAATGATTTTGGCTGTTGCCTACGGGCTCCTGAAAGATGGAAATAGTCAGGAAAATAGAAAAAATTAAAGAAAGTTATTCTTAAGAGGCAGAATAGAAAAAACGTAAACTACTTACACAGTACTTGATCCTATTATAAGAAAAAAATTCAACTGCGTTGGGAGAACTGACACAATTGAACCAAAACTGGATATACTTATACAATAATCACGGAATTTATCCGAAAAACAAGGGTATAAATATTCCTTCTGAACATTGTTCAAAAATGTACTAGTCGATAAAAAATAGAAATAACTAAAACATGACCGTTTAACATCACAATACCATAAACGCAGCATGTTGAAAAATAGAATAGAAATGAAAAAAAAATGGCACTCCAAATAATTTAACTCACAATCACGAACTCAATTAATATACATACGGTTTACTCTAGGCCAATTTACCAGACACGTGTAGGCCTACATGCATCCAACAGGACGATTCAAGAGACTGGATTAAAAATACTGTATGAAGAAAAATATTGACTTTCATTTCTAGACAACCCCCCCATTTCGCATTACTTCGTATATGCTAATATACATTGAGGAATTAGATGAGAAAATAATATTAATTTCCTCTAATATTTGCACTGTGGAGACATAGCCGTCATGATTTATAACAGTCTACATAAGTTTGTCTAAAGAGTGTTTTGTCTTCTGTATGCCTCCATTCCTGAAGAGTGAAGTCACCACATCCTGCTTCTAAATTCCTCCACTAAATCTATCAGCAAATTGATAAAGTAAACAATAAACATTGACCTGACAATATTTAGCCCATTCTTTCTTTCTTCCTTCAGTGTTTCAGTTTTATTTCTTTTGAAAAAATATGTATATTTCAGTCTGGGCACGGACCATTTCTTGAAAAAATATATTTCCAGTCCGGGCCCCCTTATAGCCCGGGCCCCCCCCCCCCCCGCGTCATGGCGGGTCTGCGGGTGTGTACGTTACGTTAGTGCATTACAGTTGCAGTATACTAATACTAAAATCTTCATATTTTTATTAATCAGAATCAGATTTTAATGTGCAGGGGTGCCCACAGGAGGGAGGGGGGCTATGACGCAGACTGCGTCATTGATATTCCTGGGGGGGTTCTAAAAAAAGTTGGGTGGGGGGGAGGGTGGCTAAAGTTGATTGAAACCGTGTTTAACGTGACGATATTCAAAAATATATTATGAAGTCACCACATAGAATGTCTATTTATTTATTTATTGTGACAAAATTACAATGAATGTGAAGAAGCAACAGACTCAAGTCCAAAACTGCTCTCTCCACAAATTTTGAATATTTTACATTGTTCAAAACATTAATGACAATAGATTTATAATTATTATTATACTACAGTATTGAATATGAATCAGCTAAAATAGTTATGTTTAGTATTTGTGCAGGAAGTTATTAAGCTATTTCCTTTTTACCTTTACAAAAAAAAAATTTACCTATGTAAAGAATCCAGGGCTTAATGTCAGCCGGAGCACATCGGAGCGGAGCTCCGGCTATCTAAATCTATAATAAAATCATTTATTTTAAACCAGATCTGAACTAGCTTGTTATTTTGCATATTATGTAATATTATATGTGCATTACTAACCATGCTCAAATGCGTTTAAAATGCACCAATTCAAGTGTAATTTTCAAACATTTTCCGAGTGAGGACCCCGGACCAGCCTGTGAGTCAGAGCTCCGGTATTTCTCAATTTCGAAAATTAAGCCCTATAAGAATCTCAAGAAATATACATACATTTTGTATATTATCGACTGGGTTTAATTTTTTTCAATACCTATATAAATCTTCTTTTAGTTTTAATATACATACATTTTGTATATTATCGACTGGGTTTGATTTTTTTCAATACCTATAGAAATCTTCTTTTAATTTTGTTTGAATATTGGAGCTTATTTTTTCGCATTTTTTTTTAGGGGGATGCCTACTTTATTGGGGGGGGGCAGGTGCTGAATTTAGGGGGGGGGGTGCGTCATGAGACTAGGGGTGGATGGGCACCCCTGTAATGTGGATGAATTCACTAGTTGAAATTCACAATCTTAGGATTCAACTTTCTGTTCAGTTTTCAGTGCGGTAAACACAGCGGTGTGACACCGAGATTGCAATTCCAAAACACTTGTCTCTCCTTTTCTTGCTCATGACTCATTAGCGAAACCAGTCTTGATGTGATAAAAATGTAGCCTGTAAACGTCTGTCCATCGCTCCCTCACACACTCTCATACGCGCATACCCACTAATGGTCAGTTGGTGGGGGAGCCGCCGCTGTAGGAAGGAGACTTCCCTACTGCGTACACTAATTCCGTTCAGCGCTACGCTGTGAAGTGCGGAGAAATATTAAACTAAAATGTGTTTTCTCGTCTAACTGCAGTTGAATCTTAAATAATAATTATTGTATTTGGAGATAAATTTGAATTGAAAAATCATTTAAATTTCATTTTCTCATTGGTCCCTAACAGTGTGTCTCCTGTATTTGGGAAGGGGGCAGAAGCCCCCAAGTTGGTGGGGGGGGGGGGGTGAAGAAAAGGGGCAGCATAAAATGGGGGGGGGGAATGGGCACCTCTGGGTTTGCAGATTATTTTGTCAAAAAATTGTTGGGGATAACTGCCAAACTCCTCTGTAAGTACGATACTAGGTGAAGTGGGTCTCAAAATAGCTGAGTAGAAATAGTTTCAAGTAGGCGTACTTAATTTTTTCGTAATTAATGAGGGTCTGGATTTGCTGCTGACAATAATGAAAGAAATAGATAAAACTTACTTTGACACAACGTATAGGATGAAATGTTGAACTGAATGAATTCATGTCTAGAATCGCCTAAAATGTGCTTTTAGAGGGATTATTTCTCAAAAACTTTCCCAAGGGGGGAGGGGGTCCCCTTTTAGAAGAAAAATAGTCATAGGCCTTCTTTCCCTTTTTTTTGAACAATGATGCCTACAGTCTACCCCCACGACCAACCAAACCCACCCACCCCCTGACATAGTGGGGGTGTATATAAAGAGTAAATAGATTAGATTCATGTAGGCCGTTGTTCAAGAGACTTGGTCTCCTAACTGCACCCTGCTTATATGTGTATGAAGCTACTTTATATGTAAAAACGAATGATATTAACCAAAATATTGACGTACACGATTATATAATACAAGAAGCCAAGGAGATTATCACTTGGTGAGTCACAATAGTAGCTTATTCAAACAAAAACCTAGTTATATTGGTAGGAAACTCTACAACAAGCTACCGCAGTTTTTAAAGAGCCTTGAAAATATAGAAATATTTAAAAAAAAATTGAAAAAATATTTAGTTGATAAAGCTTTTAATAGTATACAAAAAGAGTTCCTTTCACATCAAAATTAAGCCTCGCCTCAACTAATTGATTTAGTAATTATTTAACCAATTATGATTTAGTAATTGTTGATCTGACTTGTCTTATACCTTATACTCCTTAACTGGAGTCTCCAAGACGTAATCTACAAAAAAAAGTGGAAGGGCGGCAGATTACTGTCAACCCCTAGGCGGCAAGTTTAAAGCTGCGATGAGTACGATGCAAGAACTAAAGGGCATAATAAACCCAGTCTCAAAGTTGTTCATTCTGAGCAGAGGCATTTTTCTTATGTAGCGTCTGGCAGCAAAACTTGTTTTTAGTTTTCTCTTCTTTTCACTAGGCATTTGAAAGGCCTTCAACGTAATAATAATTATAACAGCGTAATAATAATTATGATATTAATCAAGAGCTAATTTAATACGAATAACTCAACTCCATGATATTATATCATTATTGACTCATAAATATTGGATGAAATGTTACATACGATAATGTTATGAAACGTCCAGAGGTCTGAGATGAGGGTCAACTTATCGAAGTTGTGTATTCAGTAAATTTACATTCTTTCTCTGTAGTGGCGAATTTACATTCAACAGGTTATTGAATAAACTTCAGAATTCTTCAAAAAGCACATGACAAATTCGGTACTACTGAAATTAATTACTAAGTTATAACGTTCAAGTTCTCTTACCAGCGGCATTCTTTTCTTTGATACAGTGGAGAAACTTTTCAGGAGACAACCAAATCTTCCAGGAACTCTACAGAAACTGGGCTGGGTGAACTGCGATATCATGATAGGATTGGTCGATATATTCTACCGGCAACTTTCACATTTTCTCTCCCACTACCACTCAAATTTGCAAACTTCCCAGACAAGCCACCAGTTTCGGATTCGGATTTGAGTTCTGTGGCAGCTGAAGTGACAGTGACTTTAGTACATAACCTCAAAGGTTAAAAACTGAAAAGGCTGGTTCACAATCATGCTGTTATAATTTATAATGAATGTTTTCCAATGGACGCTGTTAGCACAGACAGTTCTTTAATCTGTGCTGTTAGTGATGACGTGATCCGTTGCTAGGGAGCCAGTTTTGTTTCCAAACAATGGTTGCTAGGTGTCTGTTTCCATGTTATTTATATGGGCGTAAAACAGTGTCTCAGATTTTTATCAAAAGCAATAAAATTACAATTTTCTAAGAGTTTTGAGTCCTTTTTTCATGTACCAGGATACCAGAGGATTGAGTATCAGGCTTTTTTCAGTTGTGATATTGGATAATAGAACTATTTTCATAGTATTTTGTTCATAGGTTAGGTGTACAAGTTAGGTGTAGGCTACGAAGCATTATACGATTAGACTAAAAAGCCAATTTATGGCCATCAAATTAGGGGAAATAGTGAGATATTTTGGGGGATAAACCAAACACGGTAAAATGTATCAAATATGATGGCAAATTAAAATATTTGGAAGGTGTAGTGCAAACAAGTATGTGCAACAGATCATACAATGTGAAGGTATGTAATAACCTATGACGCTAATGGGCGTATAAAACAGTGTATTAGGTTTTCATCAATATGTATAAAATTACAAATTTTTAAGAGTGTTGGGTGTATACCAACTGGACTATTACCATCTACCAACTCGATTCCTAATCATGTAAACTTGATTCCAACTTCCACCACATCCTCCTTTTATAGGCTTCAACGAATTTTAATATTAAACCAGATCTTTTGTATTTGCAGCTAGGCTAGCTACAATTTAGTCTGGTCTACCAATACTTTATAAGCACTCTGTTCATGCCACTAAGACTAATTGCAGCATTATTCTATAGAAGTTAAACAAGTGCTACCGGCATGATTGCTGGTAGGTACTGGGACTTTTGCACAACTCTATTATTATTATGCACGTAATAGCCCCGATGATTTGTGTGGTACAGGTAGCTGTAAATGCAATGTCTGCATTTACTAGTGGTTTTAGGTTGCTTACACAGTGGAGCATCCAATAATCGATGACAGTCACCAAAACAAAATCATTCACTTGCTGCGGAATGGTGGTATTCACACAGCTCAATCTGTTATACTCCATTAAACAGCATGAGTTTGATTTTGCGACAGTAATTGTTATCAAGTATTGGATGCTCCACTGTGCAAGCACCTTTAGCCAATGTTGTGATAAGTTAGTGCCCATCAAAATATGTAGGTGAATTGAAATGCGACTGCTAGAGTTTGTAAAGTGCAGAATTCAAAGTTATTTACATCACCCTTGAAGAAATATGCAACATAGTGTTAATTTTTACAAAGTATTATCAGGTTTCACAATATTCTACTCACCCATCTAGTTTCGTGGTCACTACTTTGGTGTCAAGGACCGTTACAATTGCTGGTTGATTTTATTCTAATTATGAACATTTTCAACCAGTTATTTGAAGAACTCAGTTGAGTGTTGTTTTTGATGACATCCAGACTACATTTTCAACAAATCTATGCAATTTATTGATAGTCTCATTATTGAAAACCTCATTAATGTAAATAAAACTATTAACTTTTTATGTGAATTCAACAACTTACAGTCAAATATTCATCAAGAATAAGTAGAATTTACTTACTCTGTAGGCCGAGCGCTTCTGAAAATGGATCTCAAAGATTCGAAAGCGCTCGGCCTACAGAGTAAGTGAATTCTACTTATTCTTGATGAATATCTGACTGTAAGTCGTTGAATTCACATAAAAAGTTAATATTAACAACATAGTTCGTCATGGAACAAGAAATCCAGGAATGTAAATAAAACACTGATGAATGATGTTGACTTATATAACACTTACAATTTACTGAGAAATAGTAAGTTTCTATTAAAACTGTGTTAGTTATCTATTAATACAAATGGTGAGGTTTGTACAAAACATTCTATTGAGTTACGGTGCTTGCGCAGTGGAGCATCCAATACTCGATGATAGTCACCACTGCGAAATCAAACACATGCTGTGGGTTGATGGTATTCACGCTGCTCGAATACGCCAAACAGTGCAGCAGTGACTATCATCAAGTACTGGGTGCTCCACTGTGCAAGCACCGTAACTCACTAGAATATTTTGTTAATGTTGAAAGTTCAACAATCATTCATTTTTTTCTTAATTTTTCTATAAATATTCTATGAATACATAGACAATTGAAACAGTTCACACAACGAAATTAGGCTGCTCTGAAAAATTACGGTGTTGCCAGCAGATGATAGTAGAGAATCACCAACCTCAATGCTCGAATTGACCACACTAATTATACCACACTTGCCTAGTCTATGAGACTGATAAGGCTAGCAGTCATATATGGTTTGTCACCACAGTCAGTTGTATTTGCTACACTGTAATTTCCTTGAGCCGCCTAAATTCGTGGCATGAAGTAGACGTTATAATGTATAGTTGAAGCTTTCAAAAATTCAAAGTTCTAACTTAGAATAAATTTATTTCACACTTTATCTTCACAGTTTTATTAAACACAATCGTCAAAAACAATAAATATCCTGAACTGTATTTTTGGTAACTGCAGACCAACGAATGTGTAGGCTAGATGGCTCACTATCTGCTTTTCTGGAACAAATATCTTCTGAACATTTTTTTAGAGAAACCCACATACAATTAAAAATATTTAAGGAAAACTAGGAAGTAGGCACAAGTTACCATAAAGCGCTATATAGGCTAGCGATGTTTTTGTTTGAGTTACAAGTTGGTAAAATTCACTTTTAAATAGGTGATCACTGTTTTGTATTTCATAATGCAAAAGCACAATACAAAATATGCATCAACCCCATACGAAGTACAGGCAGGCTGATTGAGTTAATATTTTTACAAGTAAGGGTAGAAATGAATGAGTATCTGAATAATCAATTCATCTATCACTGCCATCCGTGATGAAGTTGGAATGTTATGTTAGTCCAATATAGAATCAAATCATCTAATAATATACTAAAATCTTTATTGATTAGCGCCTTTCAATTTACTGTCACACAGATCAATAAAACTTGGGTAATGATCAGGTCGAATAACTTAACATGCAATTAATTGGCTTCTATTATAGGAAATATACAACAATATGTACAAAAAGTCATCAGTAGTTAATTAATACGAAATTGCAACTTTGTACTTGAAAAGGAATCAACCGAAAACGTTTGTGTTTAATTTAACAAGCTTTATGGACTTCATATCACTTGAAACGAAAGAACAATAACATAACCTATGCATGTAGTACCTACCTGATTGCAGCGATTCAGCTTTTATTTTTGTTGGGATCATTTGGAAATCTATAAAAACTGCAAACCGTAAACTCGCTGTAATGTTTTCAATCAGGGAGAAAACACATAACCATTTTGTTTGATTATAAATCGCAACTAAAAATTGGTCCCATGCATTTTAAATGGACTTATAAAGCTGTATGGAAACATGTAATGGCTGATTGGGGCTTGCGACGTCACACTAACAGCGTCCATTGACGTCACCCAGTGGCACAGCAGGCGAACTAAAGGGTCGATTACATTGGGATAGTTACTCGCTAAAGGGTTGATTACATTGGGATAAATACTCGCTAAGCGAATAGCGAGTAGGAACGTTACAGATCAACCATGCTACAGCAGATCAGCATACCCAGCCAAATTATATAAAAATTAAACTTCCAGAATTACCCTCACACTATGGAATTTCAAAGACAATAAATAATATTGCAACACAAAATTAAAATATGAAGTTCACCAACAATTATTCAATAAAATTTCATCAAAACAGTTCACAGAAAATATGATATATCTCATCTGAAGTGCTTTGTTGGCAGCCTGCGCGGTTTAATGTCGACTTTGGCCACATTAATATTGTATTTTGGTGTTGACTCCTCTTTTTTTGCTGATGATGCCCACATGAGTCTGAGATTTGTGCGTGGGGTAATGATGTGAATGATAACACATAGATGCCAGACAGAGGAGCGGGATTTGAACCCACGACCGCTGAAACGACAGCAAGCTGAAATTGCAGCACCCCAACCAACTGCGGTAAGCGGCCCTCTGCCAGCGAGTACCAAATTTGACCAAATCCAAAGTAGATAGTCTCTCAACTTTGGATATGGTCAAATTTGGTACTCGTTGGGATGGCTACTCGCTAAGCGAGTAGCGAGTAGGAACGTTACAGACCGACCGTGCTAAAGAAGCTCAGCATACCAACCCGAGGTAAAAAAATTTAACTTCCAGAATTACTCCATACTATGGAATTTCAAAGACAATAACTAATATTGCAACACAAAATTAAAATATGAAGTTTACCAACAATTATTCAATAAAATTTCATCAAAACAGTTCACAGCAAATACTGGGAGAGCGCCAGCGTTGGTCGACGACAAATGCGGACGACTTTTGGACCGCATCTGACGCTGCACGCACCCGACAGAGTGGGTCTTCTCAGGAAAGTGGCCCACTCTGTCGTTTGGTGAAGAAATAGAAATCGACCAACTCTGTCGCTGCACGCACCCGACAGAGTGGGTCTACCCAGGAATGTGGTCCACCCTGTCGCAGGTCCACTCTGTCGTGAGGAGAAGAATTTCGAATCGACCCACTCTGTCGCTGCACACACCCGACAGAGTGGGTCTACTCAGGAATATGGTCCACTCTGTCATGAGAAGAATTTAGAATCGACACACTCTGTCGGGTGTGTGCAGCGACAGAGTGGGTCGATTCGAAATTCTTCTCCTCACGACAGAGTGGACCTGCGACAGAGTGGACCACATTCCTGGGTAGACCCACTCTGTCGGGTGCGTGCAGCGACAGAGGTGGTCGATTTCTATTTCTTCACCAAACGACAGAGTGGGCCACTTTCCTGAGAAGACCCACCTGAGATGGGCCTACTCAGGACTGAGGTAATATATCGATTCTCTTCTATCGATTCATTGTAAGGAATTGATATGGTATAGACCATTGATATATACTACTAGATGCGTAACTCTAACGTTGAAGGCTATGGCATAGTGAAGCCACTTTTTTCTGGCGGGAAAAGGCCAAATCGGGCAAAAGTTCAAATTTAACACAGGCTCTTTGGGAAAAAGTCAATTTTCATTTGAAGATTTCTCGCAACTCCCTTGATGGATTTCAATAATTCTTTTTTTTGAAAGATAGCCCATTATTTTGTCTTACATATAGTAGTAATAATTTAACATTCCAGATTTTTTCTGGCTCAAGCCAATTTCAAACTCAGAGCAGTGCATAAGCAGTATCATAAGTATGTGATTTCAGGAAAAACATACAGTAATTTTTTTCTCAGCGTATTCCTATGTACTTTGACGCACTGAATCCGAATCTGAACTCTCGCACCTCAGAAAACGCTCGCTTCACGAAATATTTCCAAGATGGCGGCCAAAATTTCATAAGCGAATTTTCTCAATCTTTATGAAGAAAAAATTCTAGTGTAATATTATTTGTGGTCTGTGAATCCCTGATTTCGAATATATGACTTTTATTCTGAGAAAATTCGGGAATAACAGAGAAAAATTTTGACTAAAATAACAATAATAGGCTATTTTGCGGAGCAGACATACTGAATTATAAAAAACATCATAAACTTGATTCAGCAGTAGGCCTCCAGTTGTGTCTGAGGTAGCATTAGAACAATGCGAAATTGCCGTCACACAATAAATATGTAAATGTTAAACTCTTTAGTGAAGATTTTCTTTATTTCATTAATGTTTAAATATCAAGTGAGAAAGTAATATAATGGAACTGCAACACCAAAGGAAATATAAATTTACTGTATGAATAAATAAATATAAATAGCCTATATATATATATATATTTAGATACCGCATGCTTCAAAATTCAGTAGGCTCCTTTTTAAATTCATATTGTAAAAGCCCGAAAATGCTCACCAATGCCATTGCAGTTCAAGCAAAATCGCTTGATTAAAAGAGTTATTTAATAAATTACTGTACGGTATATCACAAGTAATTAATGCTTAAAAGAACAATATTGAAGTGGTGAATATGGTAGTACATTATTTTTAATTAAAAAAACCCATAAAAGTGAGGAAGCAGAAAACAATCTTGTAAAGCTACGCTCGCACATAGACAATAAAAAGATAAAATTACTTGTTTGAAAATAAATATTTCCACCAGACTTGCACTGATTGGTACATCCATAATCACTTCATGAAATAATCATGTTAAAACATCATTTAACATCACAAAACAAGTCATTTGAGCACTGACAAATACGGGTTTTTTCCATTACCGCTATACAAATTTTCGTGGTTTTGCCCGATTTAGAAGCGGGCGATGCTAGCGCTGTGACTTCACAGCGGATCCCGGAGTTACGCATCTAGTAATATATATCAATGGTATAGACTTCGGCGAGCCAGAAGATTGGTTGTATAAACTGGCTTTGCCTCGAAATTTGAATCGCATGGTGTTAAAAAGGTGTTTCTTTCATGCAACTTCTTTGTTGTATCTCTCAAGGTTAAAATTCTCCATGAATTTTTACATATTAGTTTGGTAGAAGAATTACGTATGTAGATAAATAATAAGATTGAATGGTATCCAGCCAGAAACAGTAGTTAGTAGTCAAATAATATTAATTTATTGATTGGAAGATTTTGTTGTAATGTCACAGATTCTTTTTGTTAACAGAGACTACAGTAAAAAGACTTTATATTATTTAAAGGGTGTTTGATGTATTTCCAATTTCAACTTACATACCGTACACATTTACTTCAATTTGATCATCGGTATGGAATTCTTAATTCATATCACATCCTATAAAAATTTACTTTACTGGTGTCCAAGATATAGATATAAGGTTTTATAGTGTATACACAGTGGCGTAACGTACACCCCCGCAGCCCCCCGGGCCGCGGGGGGGCCCGGGCTATAAGGGGGCCCAGAACGAAAATATATTTTTTCAAGTAATGGCCCGTGCCCAGACTGAAATATATATATTTTTTTTTCAAAAGAAATAAAACTGAAACACTGAAGAAAGAAAGAATGAATTAGTTAAATATTGTCAGGTCAATGTTTATTGTTTAATTTTTCACCTTAGAACTTGAACACAATAATAGTATCAACTTTTTGGACATCACTATAACAAAGCAGGAACATTCATTCAAAACATTTAGAATTTACAGGAAACCCACAACAACTGATACAATAATCCATAATACATCAAATCACCCAACCCAACATAAACACGCCGCTTTCAATCACATGCTCCACCGACTAACAAACATTCCTATGTCACAAGAAGATTACAATATAGAATTGAATACTATAAAATACATAGCACAACAGAATGGTTACAAACACACACTAATAGACAAACTACTGCACAGAATATCAACAAAACCAATCACTCACACCAGCAACAAACAGAATGACAACCCCCATAAATTCATCACACTTACCTACCTCAACAACAAAACTCATAAAATAGCAGCTTCATTCAGGAAACTCAAATATAAAATAGCTTACAGAACAACTAATTCACTCAAAAAACACCTGCAGTCTCAGACAACATCTCAAAACAAGTACAACAGATCTGGAATTTACAAATTGAAATGTGATGACTGCAACAAGTTCTATATAGGACAAACTGGCAGGACATTCACCACTAGATTCAAAGAACACACAAGAGCCATCTCACACCCAAACACACATTCCACTTTTGCTGAACACATCATTTCAACAGGCCACAGTTATACAGACATTGACACTAATTTAGACACACTGCACTTCACTCACAAAAGCCAGAAACTCAATGTTTTAGAACAATATGAGATATACAAACATGCAAAGCAGCAACCTGACAACATTTTAAATGATCAACTTAACTTCTTCTCACATACTCTATTTGACAAAATAATCCCAATTTCAAACCTCCCGCCTACTCATCCCCCCACCCCTTCCCCACTCCAACATAACTAACCCTCAAACTCATGCCTTGAATCAGTGTACTGTGGGTTGTCTGATGATGCTCTAGACAACAGAGCGAAACGGCCGTCACGCCATAACGTGAGTCAATTTCCATTCAAAAGTGTTTTTTAAGTTTATAATATTTATTTTCTATTTCCTATATTTCCTTTCTATATTATTTTATAGAATGACTATTCAGGCGAAGTTGGGTCTCGCTGGTTCTGTCTTACACTTGAAATTAAACACAATTTCAAAAATAATACTTTTTTTGAAGGATGAAGCCCACATGGGTTTGAGACCTGTGCGTGGGTAATGATTTTAATGATGGTGATTAGTTGCAGTGGTGTAGAAAAAAATTTCGGGGGTGCCACAAGGCGGCTAGTGGCGCACCCAGGATTTTACTATGGAGGGTCGAAACTACCGGGGGGTATGGAATACCCCCCATCGTAAAGGGGAGTCCGGGGGTCTTACCCGGGAAAATTCTTCAGAAATTGAAGTCACATATTAAATCTAAATCACATATTTGTAAATATTATAATTGTAAAATATTATAAAATTTTTTGTATCGTAAATTGAAATCACATATTTCTACACATTTCTACTAATTTTCCAATTTGTGTTTGGAATTTTGGGGGGGGGGGATGTCAAGCCTTCCAAGACCCCCTTATATACGCCCATGATTAGTTAAACATATTAATTGAAGTTTGTTTAGTTAGTTGATTAATTGAAGTTTTAGGTGGGTTCTGAACCACCGGGAAATAATTGTACAGTAGAGAACAGTCTTTTTTGCTGACCAATGCAGTTGGTCACCCTTACCTAAAGAGGACACCGGAGAGCGTTGCTTATCTAATCTGATTGAACAGATGATTGCTACGGCTCACAGCTATCACTCCCCCAATTCAATCCATCGTTTTATTCAATACATCATTTATTTTCCATGAAAACTTTCTGTTGATACAGAAAACAAACACGTAATCTTACGTGTTGATTCGTATGCCAACATGTCAGTGTCTAGCAGTTGAAAAGGTCGGGTTGTTTTTGTAATCCGTTTTTGGACTACTACTAGGAATACCAAGAACTTCGACATTTCTGGGAATTTGCGAATTTCGGTGGTGAAATGCAGGTTTGTTAGCCCACTGCACTGCCATGTTAGGTTATAGGCCTTTTGATGTGCGGCGAAGACGAGCAATACAATTTGTTACCTGACAACCGGAATCTAATATACATAATTTTTGGAACGCCAGTAGGGAATCAAGAGTTTTTCTGGTGAAATACAGGTTTAATGTCAATACAGGTCTATTTTATACAGGAAAATTTAATACACTTTTTAATACAGGAAAATTTTGATTGAATTATGGCTGAATCTGGTATGTTCAGCAGTTTGTCAAGGAACATAGTATTATTCCGGTATTACAGTCATATTATTCAATTTTTAAGAATGAAAATGAATGTAGGAGCTTTAGTTAGTTGCAAATTTTTCAATTAACTAATGCTTCATCTAATTTTAATAGATAAACTTTGTGCGAATTCCACACTGTAAAAAAAGATGTTTTTCTAAAGTTTTATCTGACGATTAGTTTTCCTCTTATAGAAATATGGGATCTGAAAAGTTACTCCTCCAGAAAATGTTTGTATAATCTCTTTGAGAAATCAGTTAAAATGGTATTAGATCCATATTAAATATAAGTAAACGCAATGTAAGCGTTGTATCTGGAATTTTTATCAGTAGCTGGTGATCACTGGTTTGCCGACCACTGTGATAGAATGTTAAAAAAAACATTGGTTGATATGTTGATGTAGTTCCTCATTACAGTATTAAAAGAATGTTGGTACTGTCGTGATTCAATTAATGCAATTTCATGTTGCACTACTTTTTCTATTCTGTAAGTACAAAAATCTTAACACTGAGTTGATTGGTTGCAGGCAATATAAATGTAACTAAGAAATTATGCAGTATTAAAACGTTAACGGATTTCATACAATTGAAGACTTAGTAGTGGAATTAGGTAATTATTGCTAATAAATATTTTACAAGCTTCAAACTGATTATATTAGTAAAAAATTTACACTCTTCCAAATACTTATTGTAGGTTTTGGGGGGGGGGCTTCAGCCCGAAAGCCCCCCCCCCCCCACCATAAATCCACCACTGGGAATAAGCACTTGAAACCATCTATAAAAAAAACAAAGTTCAAACCTGCGCAGAATTTTTTATGAACTAATATTTTCCATGTATATATTTTGACAATTTTATCTTGAAGATCATACATTTGAAACTAAAAGAAAAAACTTTTTTCAATCATATTGAATCTTTTACAAACGCCCAGATTTTCATTATAAATTTGTACACATACTTTTCAAAACTAGTTATTAAGATTTTATAATGGGTATAGATTTACAATATTTGTTACACTGCCTCCCCATAGTTGTCCATGATCAAATGCATTTGAAAAAAATTCTCTTATTTGATATTTGTACGTTTTATGAAGATAATCAAAATGGGTCTACCAGACCAAACGTCACCAGATGTGTTGTAAGCCAGGCACATCACCAGTTGAAGGCTAATACAAAAATAGAACCCAGTTTTATTTGGCACAAGAGTGTCATGGGAATCACGAAAAGTACTAATTTTAGTATGATACCATGCAGTACTGTCACTCTACAGCGGCATGTACAGTTTAGTGAGCAATGTGGCAATGCAGTGTTTTCGAGTGCTGTCTGTTTCATTTAAATATTAGCAATTGCTTTCATTGAATTATCCAAGTAAAAATTACTTTTGAATGCTCAAAAAAATATTATAAAAATGATAAATATCAAACCCCCCAACCCCCCTATCAACTGGGCGGATTCCATTCCCCCCCCCACACCCCTTGGAATACCCCCACCCCCACGAAGTTCAATCCTGGCTACGCCACTGGCTTCAACAACATCAGCTTCTCAAAATTGTTATCAAGATTAGCATATCTCCAGTCAGGATTTCAGTTGGCTGGTGGACATGGTCGGTATCATTATTTTCTATTGTTCCATTCAAAGTTTTTATTCTATTATCAATGTAACCTACCAGTGGCGTACCGATAATGGAGCGAGTGGAGCAGTCGCTCCAGGGCGCAAGGCTCTGAGGGGCGCACCGTTCTTAAGAGAAAATTGCCTTTTACTTACAAAAAATGTATTACTATAATGAAGGCCAAAAGGGGAAAATGCAACACAATTTAAAAAAACCGTATGTAGCCTATACATCGCTGCGCATTACTAAAAGGAACATTCATGTCAAATGAATGAAATCGGTTCATTGAATGAAAGAAATCGGTTCAATGAATGAAAGAAATTGGTTCATGAGTTGAGCCGTAAATGCTTTACTAATAGACAGAATGCAAAACGGTCGAATCAAAAGTAGTAAAAAGTCTAAAGTAGCAAAGGCAAAACATTTTATATTGGGTGACAAAAGGTATAACAATTTCAAGTAATTGAATGAAGACGGAATTTATTCTGAAAAAATAAATCCACTAGAAGTTCAATGGTTTTTATATTAACAAGAACAGGACTGAAATTTCAGGACTTCACTTTTGAATCCTACGTCCAAAATAAAAGAACATTTTTATAGGAATGACAAAATTCTAGAAAAATAACTGCAAATAAATTGATAGAAAAATGAAAAAAAATCAAAAACAAGATGTTTGGAAATTGATTAAAGTAGAATCTGGCCTTGCAAAAAATCCTTCATCGGAGATTCGTATCTCTGACAAATACGGCGTAGTTAGAGGAGGGATTCTTTAAATGACCACTATATTAAAAACAGTCCAATCGGGTGGTTGAGTGTGAGACCGATTTTTTTTGTGGGGGGGGGGGGCATCGTAAGACACTTCCGCTCCAGGGCGCTTGAAACCTCTGTACGCCACTGTAACCTACTAGCCGGTAGGTCACTCACCTTTTAAGTCCAGCGAGCATTTTTTTAAAACAAAAAAAGCCAAATTTTAAAACAAAACAAAAGCCAAATTTTAAAACAAAACAAAAGCCAAATTTTAAAACAAAAAAGAAACCAACTTCTATGAAATGATAGGCTACTCAAACATTAAATACTCACGTGTACTACAGGTTTAAAATAATGTTTTTTCTTTAAACTGAAAACATTTTAAATACAATACGAGTTATATTTTGAGATCCAAGCCAAATATTCTATAAACCTTTAATATTACAAAGCTTTTTCTATTAACTTCAAAGAATATTTTGCTCTGACTACAAAAGATTAGGCTACTCGTATCAAATTTAAAATGTTCTCAGTTTAAAGTAAATACTTTATTTTAAGGTTTTTAATACCTACGTGAGTATTTAATGTTTGAGTATCATTCTATTGAAGTCAGTTTCTTTTTTTTTATTTTAAGCTTTTGAGTTGAATTTTCAAACATTGAAAACATGAGAAATTTCTTGTAGCCTACATTATGAAATATTTATCAAATTAGCAAGCCATACATAACATCCAAACTAAAGTAGCTAAAAATCGACCTATAAAATATTAATAAACTAAGAAAAATTTCACAACTCTAATGTAGGATATTGTATTTAGGAAAATTATAATAGCAAAAGGCTTATTAAAAGTGAAATTGCTTTTGATTTGTCATTTTAATGCGGTCCCTTTCAGAATATACCCACACTGAATAATTAACTGTAATAATTTTGAAGAATATTGTTCAATTATCTTTTTAGAATTAACGATCTCAAAAAAATTTCTCACTCCAACTCATGATTGAAACTATATATACGGCTGTATGTTTTCAGCCTAGGATCTAGGCAGTACATTTCACACTTCTTTATATAGGATAGTGTTTATAACAATATCGTTATACTATTAAGAGTTACCTATATTGTGAGTAGGCTACCATAAGTGGATAGAGTTTGTGACAGAATTTAATTTGACAAGCGGCTGGGTTAAGATAATGAGAATAATTCGCTTCACTTATATCGATCTGACAATGTAATGTGTAATACAGGATCTCTAGCTTCCAGAACCTCATAAACCAGTAATACATTAAATTTAACGTTACAGTAGAATGTAATTTTTTCAGAATGTGAAGCCCAGATAGTTCTGAGACCTGTGCGTGGGTAATGGGAGTTGAACGTCAATTTTTGACAAGTTGGATCACAGTTTTAGGTGAGTCCCGAATCATCGACAAGTGATTTTATAGCTGAGAACCGTCTTTTTTGGTGGCCGATCCATTCGGTCACCCTTAGAAAGAGGTCCCAGGAATATGCAGCTTATCTTATCTGACTGAACAGATACCTGTCACTGATCGCGGCTATCACTTTCCTAAAAAGATATACAGGTTTTTGCGAAAAAAAATTCGCCAGGAATCTGCCAGATTGCAAAAGGTTATTCCTTCGAAAACGCTTCATTACTGAAATACAGATAGCAGAAGAGTAAAGCTATCTTTTTCAATGAGAAATCAATAAATTATTACTCATTCGGAAAACATTACGCTCCTTAAGCCCTCCTTTGTGTGGTGAATTCTTTATGAAATGAACTGCAAAATCACATAAAACATTAAGTACAGTACCACAATTATTGAGTTATTCTATGAAATACGAAAAAACGTCAAAAGAAAGTGTTTTGGAGATTGAAGGGTGTGAACTTGGTTATTGATTGCGTATGCAACTGAATACTTCAAGTCAATACTCATTCAATACTGCTGTACGGCATGCAACTACGCAATTGAGATTGCAGGCGTCCGGCTGTCACCGTTGCGTGCAGACGATTCGCGTTGCCGTCTAGATTTGAGTTGACGACTGGCAGTTGGCCCGTGAGAGGACTCTCGCTGTGAAACACAGACAAGGTTGCGCGCGACTACCGTTGCCAACTCAAATTGCAAATGAGTCGACACGTGTGCGAAGGGCCTAAAAGTAGCCCATCGTGACGGTGTGCCGGTTTGGCGCCGGGTGACAAAATGGAATGAGTGCCAGTTTGTCGTTTGCATGCACCACCAACCTGGCACACTTAGGAATGCAGCACACTGTGGCGGCGTGCAGCTTTGGCGCCGGGTGACAAAATCAAAAGAGTGCGAGTTTGTCGTTTGCATGCACCGCCAACCTGGCACACTTAGGAATTCAGCCCATGGTGACGGTGTGCGACTTTGACGTTAGCCAAGCTTGTCGGCAGCCCAGATTGTCGTCAGACCACCTTGACGGTGTGCGAGTTTGACATTGTCCCAAATTTGTCATCGACCCGCTCTGTCGGGAGGTGAAGAAATAAGAATAGACCCGTCGCTGCATGCACCCGTCAGACTGGGACTACTCAGGAATGTGGACTCCTCTGTCGTCAGCGTAAGATAGAAATCGACCCACTCTGTCGTCGTTCCTAAATACTTTATCTCATCTGAAGTGTTATGTTGGCCAGACCCGCCCAAAGGAGGGACTACCGGTACCATCACCCTGGACCCGAAGCCCTTGGTCAGGGCCTGAAAATATATGCAATAGAATTCAACTTGTGGCATATGTTGAAATTTAGAAAAGGAAGAATTTTTGAGGTAATCAAAACCGGAAAATATTTGATCATTATTGAGATTGTTGAAGGAGCAAGGTTGAAGTCAGAGATGCTCAACATTTACTTGTAAAAGACGTCTTGCCACAAAATCATCAGAAGAGAAAAGCCAAAAGTCTCAAGGAGTCCTTAGTCTCAAGGAAAAATTCAGAGGTGAAGTAGTGTTTCCTGTTTTTGACTTTCTGCTACAAGAACTGATGGAGAGATTTGTTACAGGAAGTTATTTTTGCAGTCTATTCAGTCCTACTTTAGAGTTCACAAGTTTGACTGATATTCTATGAGAAAAGGTTGCAGTAGCCTACTTGTCAAATACTAAAAGAGATTTATCAACAAGCTATGTTTAAGAAATTGTCCATTTGAAAAAAATAGTTGGTGTGTTTCAATTAGGTCCTTTGATCAATCCACTGGAACTATTGGATTTGATTTATAATAAACTGGATTTTTTTTTTTTAGGATGAAGCCCACATGGGTCTGAGACCTGTGCGTGGGCAATGAGTTGGATGATGGTGATTTATGAGTTGGACCTACAGTTTTAGGTGGGTTCCGAACCACCGGGAAGTGATTTTCAGCAGAGAACTGTGTTTTTTTTGCTGGCCAATCTAATCGGTCACCGGTACAAACAGGACCTACGAGAACGCAGCTTATCTATCTGATTGAACAGATACCTGCTACGCCTCGCGGCTATCACTTCCCTAATTATAGATCTATATCTATAATTATGTTATAGATCTATAAGAAAGATACTTAGAGGTGGGAAAATTGTTATAAAAAACATAAATCGTGCCTATAAACGCTCTGACATCTTTTTCTCTTGTCAGAAAAAAATTAGAAGAAATAAAACATTTCTTAATAATAATAATAACTTATTAATAATAATCAATTTTCAAGAATTATGAAATTTTAGCAAAACCAATACTCTCTAGAGCATAAAATGACCTTACAAATGAGATATTGATTGTAATTTGAAGATTTTGAGATTAGATGAGCTATATGGATCAGAATTAACATGGGCGCACTCCAGCCGACCTTGAAAAGTAGCAGAGCCGGACTCGGGAAGTTCACAACACGTTAGTGGTGATTTTCTTCCGACTCGCTAGTGTGTGGGCCCCTCTAGGCTTGTTTTTTATGGCACCTATGACAGTGGCATCAGCAGAGCAAGCTGGGAAATCAACTAAAAAAGTAAAAACGTGGGAAAGAGCATCTATACGCCAGGAGTATATGAACTCACTTGCTATTTTTAGCATTGAACACCAGCTAGCCTCCAAGTTGGACTGAATTCTTCAATTGTCTTTCATAATTATTGATATTATAATGATAATATTATTATTATTATATGAAAGTTGAGAAAAAATTTAAACAAAAGTGCTAATTTGTTGGAAATTTACCAACTTAAGCAAAATTTTGAGGTTAGATGTGATCATGGATCTAGGCAGATACATGATCTTATAAATGATTATGAAATGGCAGTCTTTTTACATGTCTTGATCACACAATTGTAAAAGAGGGACTCAGGAGCTTTACTTAGTCCTGGGCCCAAACCTGTGTTGGGACGGCCCTGATGTTGGCAGCCTGTGCAGTTAAATTTCGGCTTAAGCCACCACTGAGCTAGAATACTATATGATAGTATTATGGCTCAATGTTGGCCACAATAATATTGTATTTTGGTGTTTACTACTCTGCCAGCAAGTACCAAATGTGACCAAATCCAAAGTAGACAGGTTCTCAAAGTGGGTTCAAGTTATTAGGCAAACGATTCATAAAAACAATGATTTATTGAATTTAAGCTGTCACTTAACTATTCCCCCTAATTATTGTAAACTTAATTTTAATAAATACTTGTATAAAATACTGTTTTTAAGCATCAAATCAAGCTCTCAACATCGAAAATTGTTCCATATGGACTAAATGAATGAATTTAAGCTTTTCTAGACATGAGTCTAGAATCTCTTGGAATACGATTTTAGAAGGACTATTTATCAACATTTTTCTGGGGAGGGACCCCCCACAAATTAAAAATGTTTCGCTATGTTACTGCAATAGGCTCTGGAAAGTAAGACCATTACTTACTCCAATTAGAAATGCATGTCTGAAGATAGTTCGTTCTGTGTGTCTACATTGAAGAGCAGATACCATTTATTGGATTTTGTTGTCACAAATTTGAAACTATTTGGATTTGGCAAACCCAATTTAGAGGGAATGAGAAATTTTATTCTGGCAACTCCACAAGGTCTCAATCTAGACTTTTGTATGTATTAAGGAAAAGGCACATTCCAAACAGATTGTCACCTGGATTTAAATATAGCAGAGGCTGTTTATAAAACTGTCTAAGTCTATTCCAGCTGGGTCTTGCATTTACATGGATAGATATTTCAGAAAAATTGATTGATCTTCTAGGAGAGCAACAAATAGCTTGCACAGGGCCAGTGATGAGGAATAAACTTCCAAAATGTGATTTATCTGCGACATACGATTTCTCTCTCAGGATTTAGAAAACGTTCCAGTTGCTGCAGTGAAATGGAACGACAACCAGAGGCTGTTGAAGTGAAGAATCCAGCAAGGTGCAGACGACCGGAATTCAGTGCCAAATCCAAAAGTTGTGATGTTTCCTTTGCCACACTAAGGGAAAGAATTGCTACAAACTATTACATCAGTAGATTTTCTCGTAATAATAAAATTCTTCATTTTTCAAGTATTGATGTATTGTGAAGGTTTGAACAGATTATCAAGTTATCATGAATGTTTTAGCCTTTTCTTTTTCATTAATTTGCTTTTCTATGAGGTATAGGAGAATAAGTAATTTGATTAGTGATTATATTTCAGAACTTTCATTAATTTTTATTATTATTATTAAGTAATTTCAAGTCAAGATTTGAAAGCTCAACTATTTTAATAATACTAGACTAAGATAGATTAAGCATTGTTTTCTATTTTCTGGTGATGCAGTATTGATTCTTATTATACATCTTTCATATATCTTGTGAATTATCTGTAGTACATTAATTGGTAAAGAATTTGAAAATTGTTTGAAGAGAAGACTTAAATTCAATTTCATACTGTTCATTTCAAAGACAAACGACTAAACAAAAAATAAAGGAAAAAAGTTTTAGAATTTTTGATGAATCCTCATGAATTTAAATGTGTAAACTTGATAACAAAATATATGTGATTTTGTGATGATTTCGCATTCTGTTCTAATGAAATTCCTGGAAAAAGCTAATAATAATAATGATGTGTAATTGATAATGTCATCATTCAATTTAATGCTTGAGGTACAGCTGATTGTCCTCGATCAAGGACATTTTATATTTATTTTTCCCACATTAGAAAAATTTCTTTGGCCTGAAGAGGCCCGGAATAATATTCCGAACATTGGAATCGCGTCTTTACAGAGATAAAGATGATTGAAGATTGCAGCTATCATTATCAATTCACTTATTCAGTAATTGGTGTAGGAGCATTAATTTAGGTGTAATTGAATAGGTTCAATGTAGAATGAGCTGAAAAAATGGAATAAACCATTTCTGGTTTCATATAAACTCTTTTCTTAATTTTGATGAGAGGAATAAACTTTTGCAGTTTTCTCTTCAAGCATCCTGTATTATAACATATAATTCACTAAATATTATAGCCACAAAACCAGTGGCTGAGATTAATTCACAGCAATTTCTGAGATGCTATTGGACTATGAGACATTATGCCTCCCTTAATTTTAAATATTTTTGCTTACTGGATTATCTTATTTGTATCCCCACTTGTTCCAATGGCGCAAAAAAGAATGATCAAATTACTTTCCTAGCCCTAATACCGTGATAAAGAAAAGAACGTTTTAAAAAACCTGTTAATATTGAGTTAAAAAATGGTATGTATTCCATGACTATCTTGTAGAACAATCTCTCAAGAAAACTAACCCTGTACAACGTAAAATATTTATTATTATTATTAAAAATGTGCATTTTTAGATATATGAATGATGTATTGTGTTGACAATAAATAAAGTTGAATTTCCTGAATGCGGTTGATTTTATCAGTGTCATGAATGCGTTTTCGCTTGCCACCTAATGAAGCTTCTCTTAGGGAGCGAGGAAGCATTTATAATACAAGCGAGTAAAATCAACAAGCTTCAAGAAATAGTGTCAGTTATAAAAGAGGAATATAATAATAATAATAATATAGTGTGATCTGGCTGGCTCACACTGTTCTCAGGTCGCACTTGAGCTAAGTTAGGGTTTCTGACATGACTTAATGACTGATTTTTAGGCAGCCGGGCTTGACATGTCCTCAGGAAAACTCTCGTTCAGATGGGGATCGAACCCGATACCTTTGGGTTAGCAAGCCAGCACTTAACCACGTAGGCTACGGCCACTCCAGGAACAATATAATAAACAAACTCTGTACGAATAAATAGAAACGTGATTGAAGAAAGTGAGAAGAGAAAAGAGGAAAGAGCACAATGATTGGCCATACAGAAATATTTTGAAAGATATCTGAATGAACTCAGATTATCAAAACAAAACTAATGGGAAATAGAAGAATAGGTTAATCACTTATACGTGTAGTGAGTGATAAATGTTGCTGGTAAGGGCGGATTCTGGCGTCTTTCTCGGAGGTAGCAAACCGCAAAGAGGAGGGCGAGGGGCGAGTCATCTAATAAATTTCAAAACACTAGTATTATACTCTTATATACTATTATACTCATTTCGTAAAATGAACTTTTTATAATAGGGGATTTTGGCACAGTGTGCACTGGTGATACATTTATAATGGCTTATGACATGTCACAGAAGGAGGAAGCCGTACAGTTTATTATGAATTCTCTTTGTCATCCTTCTACAGCATGTCACAAGCCATTCAACACATCACAGTTTATCCCAGCCAATGCTGTTTGTACCAACCTCCTTTTAAAAAAAATAGAACTAAATATATTTAAATTAAGTAGAAAATTTATAGCATTAAAAGGAATATCAAGAATGAATATCTTAGAAATTTTATCTTAATATTTTTATTAAAGAAATCTCAAAAAAGACTCATGTTGCATCATCGCCCATTGTTGCTCTTGTATAGATAACTTGAGCATGGTGTTTGACAACCTGCTTGATTAAACCTGTAAAAAATCAATCGTAGCAGATAGTAGTTTTGCATGATAGTTTAAGAAAGGAATCTACTTGAAAACATTTTAATACAGTAGAGCCCCAGTTATCCGAGCCTCGATTAACCGAGCTACTGGCTTGCAACCGCGGTGAAATTGTCTTTTTTCAAAGCAAACAAAAGAGCACACATTACGATATTTTTCTTATCAAAATATTAAAATAAGACAATATTTGAATTGTCTTGAACACACCGCACTGCAATAAATTACGTAAATAAAAACTTATTTCAGATCGTCTTACACAGCTCCATGCCACTTCACCACCAGTGGTGACGCAAAGACTTTTCTTTTCACACATTTGAGTTAGTTTTTATCCATTTCCCCATTTTGCTGCAGCAGAAATCGTTTTAGCCAAGTTTATCATCTTATCTACCCTCGGTCCACATTAACTCGGTTAATCGAGACTTTACTGTATATTATTTGTTATGAAAACCTTGAATAAAATTGTCGAACCCCTTTCAAAGGTTTCTAATTAAGCACTATAAAAATGCAAAAGCATGCACGAAAGTAAACATCGCACTGATTAACGTAAATTTTCCATTTCCCATTCAATGTGTAAAATACAGTATTTAAATCTCACATTCTGTCATGATAATTCAAACATTCAACCGTAATACATCATTCAGAAAATTATCAGAAAACAATGGCTAAATTCTGATCACAATGTCACCTAACCACACATTTTCTCTAACCTGTTTTTATCCTTCAGTACTGCAGTACGGTACTGAACCAATTTCTAAAATATTTTTTGTTGATAATAATACTTCACAGATAAGAGAATAGTTAAAATTATTTTACACGCTTAGAAACCACTTAATCGTTACTCAATCACTCATATCAAAGATTTCAGGGGTAAAGCTTGGTTTTCCTAGTCCCGCACTTTTTGTGGAGCGCACTGTGCAAGCTAAAGAATTGTGGGGGATTTGGCTCGAAATTGTCTTGCATTCAATTATTACGAGATAGGAAAACCCAGCGATAGTGATGTGAGTTGGGAATATTCCCAGTGGGAAGGGAATTTATAAATGGGAATATTTCCAGGGAACTTCCCGAAGGCTTTATAAGTTCCCAAATGAGGGAATTTATGAAATAACTCATTTAAATGGGGTTTATTTTGTCTCAAAACAGTTTTGGAACCTTAATAGGTTCTAAATGATCAATAACAAATCCAAATAATCAAAAACATTGCAACATACCATGGCAAAAACTTCTATTTCAACCGTATCCATAATAAAAATTTTGAGAGCAACTTGTTTGATTATGAAACTTGAAATCAATTTTATTATAATCTCAGAAAAAACCTGATATAATTTTTGAAGAATATTCATGTTAAGTAGATAATTTATTCATAAAAATATTATTTTCATTTATTTCGTTTGAAATAATTAAAATGTTTAAAACCACTTCTGTTTTTCCTAATTGGAAATGTTTCATTGTAACTTTTGAATTTACCTCTAAGTACATTTTGAATCTATGTGCTACTGATGAAACTTGATCTCAGTAGTGCCTGTAGTGTAGGTCTACCCACAATTCAGGGCAGCAGTTTAAAATCTGACCAGCTTTTGGATGCAATCAGTTTTGTTTGTGACACTGCACAACAAATGAAATTCAATGTACCTAAAGTGCGAGAAAATTTGGCCGACTATAGGGACAAATAAGGTTTATGGGCGAGAAAGTTCTTATGAGAAAGGTTTGAAGGAATGACATCCAACAATACCGAAATAAGTCCATTGTTATGGTGGAGGACTCTCCGGGGAACCAGTGAACTGGCAGATGTAGCCATAAGAATGTTAGGTGCTCCAGTCACCTCTGCAGCCACAGAAAGGACGTTCAGTACCCTCTCATGGATTCATAGTAAGAAAAGGAACAGGCTCACTTCAGATAAAGCCGCTAAACTGACTTATCAAGAACACAACTGTTAGCTCATGCAGCCACAGCCTTCAATGCCTAAAAGTGGATCTAAAGCTTGGATCTAAAAGTGGATTGGGAAGCTCCTCAGAGGAGAGCACTGATGAAATGATGGAAGGCCAGGATGAGGAGGAAGAGGAATTTAGGTTAGGAATGAATGAGGAAGAAACTGAAATAAAGTTTCAATATGATGATGTAATGGAAGATGAAGATGATGAAAACTAATTATTAACACCATAACAACTAGCCTACATTCATTTACTGTGTACAATCGTATAATATCCAACCAAGTGTTAATACATACATATATTTGTATTTTTATTGGAAGACCTGATCCAAACGAATAGTGAAGATATCAAATCTAATTTGAATGATCAAATTTATTAAAAATGCAAAATTTTTAATTTACAGTTTAATTTAATAAGTTAAAATGACCTATTAGTAATTTGCGAGTATTTTGCAGTTTTTATAAAAAATATGCAAGAATTTATAAAGGTTTAAAAATTTGATCATTTCCTTTGATACAAGATAATATGCTTGGTATCCACCAAGCTATCATGTGGTATACAATAACATTTAAAGATGAATGCAAGTATCACAACTTTGAAATTTATGTAAAGGAATTAGGACGTAGCATTTTTATTTTTGAGTATTACTATCTGATTATATAATAATTGATTTACATGTTCATATTAATATATAAGATGTAAAGGATTAAAAAAAAATATTGGGGCGCTCACTGACCTATGCTTAAATAGAAAATCATAAATTCCCATAAACTCCCGGGAATTTTACATCTTTACCCAGCGATTCCCTAGCAACACAAAAGGGTTGCGCTGGAGAGACGACGTCATAAACTATTCAAGACACACAAGAGCCCAAGAATATTGCCACTACCGCCACTATCAGTCACACTCACAGGAAAGTTTGTTCTTCTGTAAATGAAAATAAAATTGACTTCCTACTAGTGGCGGTCATATTAGCTACGAGAAAGTGGCTGCGTTCTTAGCAATATTGTAATTCAAGGCATACGCGTAATTTCATGACTACTTTTTTGAATGCTCAGCATGAGACAATACTTTCATGATTATCAATACTGTATAGAATCTAATTTATTCTACTAAAGGTTTTTTCCTGATGATGCCCACATAAGTTCGAGACTTGAGCGTGGGCAACGAGTGGTTGATAATGATGATAAAGCAGAAGTCAAATTAGTTTTTGCCGGTCAACCTTCTAGTCCCGAACACTCGTGACTGAAAATCACGATTGACCGAGCACCGCGATTAGGCTGGCCGCACACTGAGGGAGCGGAGCGTTGGAGCCAAGGTCATTCGTTGGCGAAAATCAATGCATTAGCATGGAGTAGTGACACTGATTTCCTGTGAAACCAGTCTCGATCTAGCTACCAACGTGATCAAGTTAATGCTGACAACAAATAGCCAAGGGTTCGAGCATGCACACATCGAATTGCACCCAGGGCCTAGACGCAGGAGCAAGAATTTTGGACAGGCATCCGGCACCTGCTTTAACCGTTGCAAGGCGTTAGCCAACATCGCCAGGCAATGTTTAGCCAGTGTGCGGCTGGCCCATTTAAATACACAGAAATTGGTTTCCCTTTACTCCAATGCGTACTCTGCCCGCACTTCCTGAGTGCGGCCGGCCTTAGAAAGCAGCAATCACTTATTTTTTCGTTTCTTTTTGCGTCCCCTGATTCATTTGCAGGATGCCTTGACTTTTAATGGAAGCTTCTCAACAAATGAGAATATATAGGCTATCGCGTGGTATAGAATGTTTAAAAACACTTTGTAGTATTCCAACTCTATGCCTCTAATCTTATCAATAATCGAATATACAATAGAAAACGAAATGTTTACCTTTTTCATGGAGTTCATCGAGAGCTCGCCTGGCAAGGGATCCTCTTACTTTCAATCTTTCACTAACAATCGAAGGAGTGATTACCCTTGTCTTGGGAATTTCGGTGAAAAGTTTCTCATAAGTCTGCTTATCAAAAAGAACCTGATTGTTCAACTTGTCCCTGACCTTTCCCTTGGACCACTTCTGCAAAGCAAAGAAAATGAAGCTTTATTAACAAACATTCAGTATCTTCAAAACAATTCATACTACGTAGTTCAAGACTATCATCACTTTCTGCAGCAGTTTTTCGCTAATTCTGCAGAGCACATTAGCTTAAATGGGGAAACCATGTTAGATAAGAAAAGCTGTTCACACTGTCCTCACGCAGACGAGCTGAAAGATTTTGTGGGCAGCTAACGCGCTGAAAGATTTTTTCTGCAGGGACAGAATGACTCATTCTCTCCGCCAAAACCTAAATCACGTAAAAATGATGATAGAGAAAAAGTGATTTCAGATTCGTCGCCCTCAAATTAATAAAATGCTTCGTGGAGATTAAAAAATGAATCAAAATTGAGGAAGCTTTTTTCATTAGGTAGCTATGATGTAGATGTATTTAAACTTTTATTCAATAAAAATTCAACTTCCTTTATTTTGATTATTTTTGCGTACTCGCGAGTAATGTTATCAATTTGAGGGCGATAAATCCGAAATTTCTCTACCTCTATTTTTACGCGATTTAGATTGCGTATGGCAATCGTTTTTTGTAACCGGATGCAAAAATTCAGCACCTAGTCTGAACGCTCTTTCTTATCTTGATGCAGAAAGTGAGGATAATCTGAACGTAGCCTTACATTTTGAAACAAATACAAAATAATGGATAATTGACATTTGGTGTAATTAATGTTCAAGTGCATATTTGCAATAATTGGAAGTTAGAGAATACGAGATAACAGTCTTCCTTCATAAGTCCTTAATACCTTTGGGGAAAAAGAACGAAAAAAATGCACTTGCAATTTACTGTTTCGGAATCTATTTTCAGACAGTGATGCAGGAAAGGATTTAAATTGCAGATAAATATTGCTAAAATGGTCGCATTATCTCAATATTTGACTTTAACTCATCAATTTTTTTATAACTAGGTCCTTGCCAATTTTATAAAATTTGCTGTAGGTTAGTCGACTTATACGGCTATTATCACGTTGAAAAGGCGAAATTTGGGGGGGGGGAAGACATTCTTTAGATAGGCCTATTTATCTTCATCTTTTGAAGATAAAGCTACCCAACTCCATCACTCTGCGACAATAAAATCTGACTGCCGATATAGAATATGAAATGTATTAACTTATGATCTACTTCAATGTAGATTAATGATTTTGATAAATCATAATTTGTAATGAACAGTGCCGAGATGAAAGTCTGTTTAATTAAGAGTATGCTTCATTTGGTTGAAATACGTCAGGCCAATGAAACCATTTCCAGTTATTTCAAACTGATATTAGATTCAATATACTATCTCAACAGATGTTGATAGCCACTGCTCAAAAGGAAAGTAAATCATAATGGCTAGGAACGAAGTGAAACACAACAAACACTCTACTTACCTTCTTCTTAGCTTTACCACCCGATCCTCCTTCTTTCTTCTTTTGAGTTTTTTGAGGTTGTTTCGAAGAACCTCCCTTTGCGTCCTTCTTTGGTGGCTAGAAATTTAAATAAGGAGCGTAAGGTAACTGAACACAATACGAAATAGACCTAACCTTTCTAACGAAAAATAGAATTCAAATCTAAAAGTATTCGAACCTGAATATATACATGGATGAATAAGTGAATAACTTGAAAAGAGGAAAATAAAGGGTCATGCAATAGAAGTTATTACTTCCAATGGATGAGTACTAATAATCCAACACGTTGACGAAATAGCATGCACGTCGAAAACAATAATGCAGTGGAATATACCTATTAAGAATAAAATTATAGTAGAAGTATTATAAAACTAGTAAGTTGTATTTTTGGCTAGCAAAGATGAATTCTACGGATAAATTGAATATAATATAATATCGAAAATTTACCATTTTTATTTAGATGTCTCCTAAGGCCCTATGCAGTGAAAAATAATCCACGCGAAGTTCGACAGGAAAGAGCCAGATCAATGCCTTCTGAATATTGTTAGTCAGGGAAAGTTATACTTGCATACAATTTTTTATAAGAAGTGAATAGGGCTTTTATTTTGTAAAATGAATAGTAAATAATTTTTCCTTTTCAATATTAATTAAAATAATTTGGAAATTTATTGATTTTATTTGCATATTGAAATATGTTTTGCATTATATAAAATCTTGTCGGTTTACACTCAAAAATGTGAAAAATTTGAAGCTATATTTCGAGCTCCATTGTTAAAATAAGAATTAAGTTATTCAAATATTCAAGTCTCTCAGTTTTTAAAAATGAACAAGAATGTGTAATCCATTGATATATTGTATTACTAATTGATATATACTACTGGGACGCCGACAAACGTACCCAACGACAAACTGGACCATTTACTCACATAAACGACAAACCCGCCCAACGACAAAGGAAACCAGCGACAACTGGGGTTCGACAGACGGGAAGATTTCAGGAGCAGAATATGACGTGCTTACTAGTTGCGCACGCATCTAGGCACGGCAGAAGCTTCTGAAGGGTTGATTACATTGGGATAGTTACTCGCTAAGCGAGTAGCGAGTAGGACTTTTCTGACCGACCATGCTATAGCAGCTCAGCATACCAAGCCGAATTATATTAAAAATTTATCTTCCAGAATCACCCCCATACTATGGAATTTCTAAGACAATAAATAATATTGCAACACAAAATTAAAATATGAAGTTTACCAACAATTATTCAATGAAATTTCATCAAAACAATATACAATATATCTCATCTGAAATGTTATGCTGGCAGCCTGCATGATTAAGTATCGGCTTTGGCCACAATAATATTGTATTTTGGTGTTGGCTACTCTGCCAGCGAGTACAAATGTGACCAAATTCAAAGTTGAGAGCCTGTCTACTTTGAATTTGGTCACATTTATACTCGCTGGCAGAGTAGCCAACACCAAAATACAATATTATTGTGGCCAAAGCCGATACTTAATCACGCAGGCTGCCAGCATAACACTTCAGATGAGATATATTGTATATTGTTTTGATGAAATTCTATTGAATAATTGTTGGTAAACTTCATCTTTTAATTTTGAGTTGTGATATTATTTATTGTCTTAGAAATTCAATAGTATGGGGGTGATTCTAGAAATAATTTTTTTAATATAATTTGGCTTGGTATGCTGAGCTGCTGTAGCACGGTCGGAAAGTAACGTCCTACTCGCTACTCGCTTAGCGAGTAACTATCCCAATGTAATCAACCCTTTAGTGCACAATAATTTGCGACCACATTCCTGAGTGGTGCGGTTTGTCGGGTGCATGCAGCGACAACCTGGACCAATTGCATTTTCATCAGCTCCCGCCAATCTGGACCGCCGACAACCTGGACCACACTAGATGCGTCACTCTAACCTTCAACGCTATGGAATCAAAGAAGTTATAATAATATTCATGGAATAGTGAAGCCACTTTTTTATGGCGGGAAGAAGCCAGCCAAATCGGGCAAAAGTTCAAATTTAACACATGCTCTTATGGGAAAAAGTCAATTTTCATTTAGAGATTTCTCGCAACTCCCTTGATGGATTTCAATAATTCTTTTTGAAAAATAGCTTATGACTTTGTCTTACATATAGTAGTTATCATTTGACATTCCAGATTCTTTCCGGCTCAAGCCAACTTTAAATTCAGAGCACCACGTCAAATTTGACACCTCAAAAAACGCTCGCTTCACGAGATGTTTCCAAGATGGCGGCCAAAATTAGTAGTATATTTCGCACCTAGGGTCGAAAATGTTTTGCCGGGTCTCAAACGCTTCAAGTTCTCGACTTTGTTTCGAACTCGAGCCGGCAAAAACACATTTTTGGCTTGAGGTGCGAAATATACTATTTAAAATGGATGTTTTATTTAGTGATTATGGATGTACCAATCGGTGCAAGCCTGGTGGGAATATTTCTTTTCAAACAAGTACTGATATTTCACTTTTAAATAATGTTTTACTCACATATATTGGAGATGCTTGAGGAATGCATTTCACTTCTAGAAAGAAGCTTCGTCAGCCTGCCGCCAGGGGTTATGCTTTGTTGAGGTTAGGATGAGCAGCCATTATGTACTTGAAAATTGCGTTTGATTTGAATTGTGTTTGGTTCAGCTGCTCGTAAAGTAGTTCTTTACGTACTGAAAACTAATTGTAAAATACCTCTTTACTGCTCCGCAAGCGGTAAAGTACTTTACGCTCGCCAGCTGTTTTCTTTATGCTTCTGTTTTGATTTTGATGTCTTCTCATTGGTGGATCACGGAATCCGTGAAATTCATATATCCTCAAAAAAGTCGAACGCTAACCAAATCCGCGCACGGTCTGTGATGTTACAAACTACAAACTTTTGTTGTGTTGGAATCCAGAACTGCAGTTGTAGGAAAAATATTGTATTTAATTCGCGCGTGAAGCTTCTTTATCACTCTCACAAAATTACTGTGCTCCACTGTGCGTCACGCAGTAAATGTTTTGGCTCGAGCGATAAAGTCATGCTTCATGCTCTTAATACATGAATAACTATTTCCAGCCTAGTAACGTAATATACTATTTTATGGTACTGGCTGAGTAGGCTACTAATTTGATTAAAATCAGCTGACTCACTAATAAACATGGGATTGACATATTTTCCTGTATTTAGGTGAACTCGAGAGCGTCCCCTTCGAATTTACCATAAAAAGAAGAAAAACGTAATCAAAATTAAATTTGTCGGTCCTCGCTGAAGGACACAAAAAGGAAAAATCTATCCTTAAAGGAACAGCTGATAGAAGTTAATAGTTTTTTGGGGCACGGCTTTGAGGCATGCCTTCTCTCAGCTCTAGTGAATTGGAAAATTTGTATTGATCTGTATCAGCTGTTTCCCTATAGAATAAAATCGGGTTTCCTTCAAATGTTTTTAAAAAATACGCCAAGACAGTGAGAGCGCCCCCTTTGAATTCACTGTAAGGCCGGCCATTCACTATCAGGTACACCTGATCAGGTACGCATGATCAGTTACCCGATCAGGTGTACATGATAGTGTGTGGCGAGAATAACTAGCCTTTCAGGCGACCTGAAAGCGACCTGACACCTGATGAATATTCGATCAGTTCGCCTGACAGTTCGAGCAGACTTGATGTGTGTGTGGTAGAAACCTGATCAGGTCTCAGTTCTACTGTCTTTTTGGCGAGAATGGTTCAAATTTTGAAAGTTTAAAACTTTTTAAACTTGATGTTCATACATTATGTTTGTTGATAAATATTATTTATGCTGATAAACATTATTTAATTTTGATTAGAATGTGTTTGGGTTGTTGGTGACTCGATCAGTGGTGTACTTTCCTGTTGTAAAAGTTTGCATTAGGTGGGTCAGAAGGGAAATGTTTAAAACCTTTGTAGCCTTGTGCCTACAACTGATAACAATTATTACGTTTTTAAGGACAGATATATTACTTGAAATTAATTAATCAATATTAAAAATATTAATGGTTAATTGTAATTTTTTGGAGGATGAAGCCCACAGATCTGAGACCTGTGCGTGGGTAGAGTTGGATTATTGGGATTGATGAGCTGGACCTACAGTTTTAGGTGGGTTACGAACCACCGGGAAGTGATTTTATTGAAGAGAACAGTGTCTTTTTTGCAGGCCAATCTTTTTGGTCACCCTTACAAAGAGTGCCTAGGAGAACACAGCTAATCTCTGAACAGATACCTGCTACGGCTCATGGATACCACTTCCCTAATTTAATGACTTGCAGTCAGTTTTAAGTTGTGAATATGTATAATAATTGTACTCATACTTGGCCGAACGTTTTCGAGTTATGGAAACTCATCTTCAAGGCATCCTAGATCAGCGATGTTGGTTTGTTGGTTAGAAGAATTGTGGTTTTTGTATAATAAAACACAATTTTATACGAAAACCACAATTCTTCTAACCAACTTCGCCGATCTAGGATGCCTTGAAGATGAGTTTCCATAACTAGAAAACGTTCGGCCAAGTGTGAGTACAATTATTATGTATTCACAAATTAAAACTAACTGCAAGTTGTTAAATTTACAATGAAAAGTTAATATTAACAACGCAGATCGTTATGGAACAAGAAGAATATTAAATAATCAATATTTATGGGTAAATTTATTTCTCCTCTGTAACCATTCCTTACACCATTGTTTGCATTTATTCCATCTGTTTTTATGATTTACAAAAACTACACAAAATAAGGAGAGGAGCAGATCATCTTCTGTAGAATCCATGTTGAACTGACAAACTTGACAGGGTATACATGAAGAGTGTATGTGCTCATCAGGTATCAGGTACACCTGATAGGGTAACTGATCATGCGTACCTGATCAGGTGTACCTGATAGTGAATGGCCGGCCTAAGGCAGATTTATTCCACTTTTTTCTTTTGTAGTGGGAATAAAAGATAATGAGTCACGTTCAGCCAAGGTTAATAGATAGGGCATGAATTGGATTTATAATAAAAACTAGTGTATTATTTATATCCTTTCGAAAGAGAATTGCAATTTCTAGCTTCCTTCCAGAGGAAAAGTATTTTCTGTGTTTTTTTCATTAGTTATAAGAGATTGAATACATATCTCCCATAAGAGAGCATGTTAAAAATCTGAAAAACTGATTCACATGACGTCATCCATGAAGCAATCCCCTGTCGGATTTAGAAAGAACTAACGACCGTTCAACCTTTTTATCTATTAACCTTGACGTTCAGCTACTGCATCAGCTGCTGCAACAGGAAAGGAAATGGTCAGAAACCAACTAGACGTGCACGTGCACGCTTGCAAGTAGATTCAAAATTATTTGGTTTCCCAGATTCAGTAAAAGAAATTTTGCGCAAGCGCGCACTTGCTGGTGGGGAGCAATGTGACCACCACCGACCAGTTACAACTTGTTTTGGTTCTGCTTCAGTACTTTGTTTTTACGAGCACGCTTGCGCCACCAGTTTAGTGGTGCACGCGTGCGTCCAATATGAACGCAGCCCCAGTCAGCTGCTTTTTACTGATCACAAACACATCAGGTTTTTAAGTCAGATTTAGATAACCTCCCGCTTCTCAAATGATGTCAGTGTTTTCAAATTAGGCCACTTCTAAACATTATAGAAGTTGTGTTCAATGATTTAGGACTCAGACTAGAAACATGTTTTGATCTTCTGCAATGGAAAGTACAAATCCATAATATTGAGAACAATGATTTGCCCAATATGTATGCAAGTCATTTCAAAAGGCATTGCAATTACTTGTTGTGGACAGTGCAGAAGAGTTTTTCATCTAACCTGCATTGCTTTATCAGTTGAAGATAGCAAAAAAGTAATCGAAAAAAACTTGAAATGGAAATGCAATATAAAATATTGCTTTATAGGGAATGGATACAACTATTTCATAAGCAATGAAGACAAGGAATTAAGCGTTTTGATGTCCAGCGTTCATTCTGAAATAGATGAGATGGCAATGATTTTCAGTAGTTATTCATACGCTATCCAGAACTTGAAAACTGAATTCAATGATTTCCAAAAAGAGTTCAAGGATTTGAAAGCCCAATATAATCAAGGGGAAAACAAATTGGTATAGTAGGAATTATTAAAATATCTGTAACTAAATACTGCTTGGCCCTAATGGCCGTTTTCACACTGGGCGACACGGCGCCGTACGACACCGATACGGTGCCGTGGGGGTTGAGATCCAATGCTGCCAAATGGAACACACACACTGACACGGCATTGCTGTGCCGTTGCCGATTTATTTAGATATTTATTTATTTATCTATTCATTACAAAACACAATCAAGTAAAGATACAACAGGCACAGCCCACTGTTTTCTTTACAAATTTCCAATTAAAAAATCTAAATTTTAGTATTAACTTTTCATGTGAAATTTAACGACATGCAGTCAAATATTTGTTAAGAATAAGTATAATAACTCACTTAATCTGGCCGAGTACTTTCGAATCTATGAGATCCATCTTCAGAGGCGCGGGTTCCTAGATCATCATGTCATTTTTTTGGTTAGAAGTGTTGTGGTTTTTGTAAAATGTGATCAAAAAGTTTGTGAGATTTAAAATTTAGTTGTTCATTGAGAATGTTTTGTTTATTGTGTGTGGTGTGTTTGTATATTTCAAATTGTTCCAAGGTGTTGAGTTCGTGTCCTTTAGATTTTATGTGTAGAATGTGTAGGTTGGTACTGATGTCAGTAAAAGTGTGTCCAGTTTGAATGATATGGTCGGCAAAATTCGATTCAGCTTTGGATGTCAGGGCTTGAAAATGTTCCTTGTAACGTTGTTTGAATGTGCGGCCTGTTTGTCCTATGTAGAATTTGTTACAATCAGAGCAGTTTAGTTTGTAGATCCCTGGGAGATCGTATTTGTTTGTGTTCAGTGTGGTTTTGAGTGTAAGTGCATTTTTTATTTTGTTTTTTGTTCTGAATGAGATGGTGTGGCCGGCTTTTTTGAAGATTTTTGCTAGTCTGTGTGATTGTGGATTAATGTATGTCATTGTGATGTATTTTTTGTCAGTGGTGTTGGTGTTTTGTTTCCAGGAACTAAATTTTAGGTTCAAGTTCAACTTTGAACCAAGTTCAAGTTTTGTTTCCAGAAATCCAGGAACTAAATTTTAGGTTATAACCAAGTTCAACTGGAAATTTCACTTTGATGTACAATTTGTTGACAGCATCGCTCCCGCCGGTGCCGTTCTTGGGTCGTCGGGAGTTTTGGTAATTATTGAGTAGGCTATACAAACGTTTCGAATTTTCAGACAATTTTTTATTGTGACATATCCACACCCCACGAAGCAATAATAGGAGTAAGTTAATACAAGCCATCCAAATATCAAACTTTTATTATTGGGTCAATCCAAAGTTGTCTATTACTACTGCACCTTTAATGTTGTAGATAATAAATATAAAAAATACAACCTCCTGTTGTAATCAGCCATCGTACTGTGCTGCCCACTGCAAAATGAGGTGACAAAGGTGAGTTCATCACTGACAGCCAGAGTCGTGTCTCTGCCGTGAGGGTAGGTGTGAAATGCTTTTCGATTTGTCATGTCGCCCAGTTGAAACGGCCATTCGAATATTCTAAGAGATTGAAAAATGTCATATGATATGTTAAAATTATTTTAATAAAATACTAAACTGGGTTAACTGTAGTGAATATCCATTTTCGTGAACTGCAGTATGTAACTATTAATATGTAGAATCTTGCTGTGCAGAATTGACCTTTATGAATCACGGCGAACGCGTTTCGAACTATCTCGTTCTTCTTCGGCGCTTGGTTGCAGACTGACTGATGCTCTAGTATATAAGATGGTGTTAAGGAGATAGTGGGAGAAGTGGATGTGATGGGGGAAGTAGGTGGTGGAGGTGTTTTCAGGGGGGGGGGGGGGTTGTGATGATGTTGAAGAGGGTATGAGACTTGAAATTATGTTGGTCATTGAGTATGGGTTGAGCATGTGAAATGGACTGTTGGTAAAATTAAAATTATTCTTTTGTATTGACTCTTACTGTCAATACACAAGAGAGAGCTGAAGCCTCCCCCCCCCCCCCCCCCGCCAGACCACGACAAGTCAACATAACCCATATTTGTTGGTCTATTATTCAGAATGCTGGCAGGTAATTGGACCTTACACGTCACGCCATGATTAATTTCAACACTAATTTTACTCCTTGCTCGCTATCTCGCTAGCACAAATCATTTATCTAGAATCTCTAGAACAGACATGGGCAAACTTTTCAAGGAGAGGGCAAGATGAAATGATAAATTATGTGGGTGCGCCAAAAAGATTGATTGATACTCATTTTTAACTTTTTTACATTCGAGCTTTTAACTTTTTTACATATTAGTATAATTTTCTCTCTAACACTTAGCTTGGTCTCAAATTTGAAAACCCCAAAATGATGCCAAACAATTTCACAGTTTTTTTTAAGATGACAGCCGAAGCACAGCTAAGAATCTTGGGGAATATTAACTCTTCATGTGAAATTTAACGACTTGCAGTCAAAAATTTGACTGCAAGTCGTTAAATTTCACATGAAAAGTTAATATTAACAACGCAGTTCGTCATGGAACAAGAAATCCAGGAATCTTGGGGACTTTCAGAATGTTATTCTGGTAATACATCTCGATTTTTCAGTCGTGTAGGATTTTTTCCTTTCTCACCCGAAATTTATGCTAATTTGAATGGACTATATCGGCGACACTATATGGACAAAAATTTAGCGCCGGCAAGACGCATTGAAAGCAGAGAGGCAGAGTTTACGCCTACCGATGCGATCCAAGCGGCTATACAAACAAGAATAAGTCATTCTACTTATGACTGCAAATCATTAATAGTAAATTTAGCTATACTTTTATTAAAACTCATCCAAAATGCTATTACTTTTTTTTAGCCAGACGGATTAACTTTCGACGACTTGCTCTCCAATGGGTGGGTTGCATCCCAAAACAGGAAAATGATGACAAAATCGTTCGAATTTGAAAATGGTAGTAGCGTGAGTACACATCTACAAAAGTTTTTTTTTTTGGCTTTTTTAAAATAATGTAAGTGTTACCATCATATATCCTTCAATATTACACAATAATAATAATAATAATAATAGTTACAAATTATTCGCGCTTTCTTTAATAGGAAGCGTAAAAATATTAAGTATTGTACTCAACCCTGCATTACAAAAAAGTATTATTCCCAAAAAATACTTGTTGATTTACAGCGACTACCAAATTGCTTTACTATATTCAATTTGCTTTACTAAGCCAAGGTCCAGAAATCATGAATGCCTAAGCATTGGAAATTTTTGCACGACAAAATTTTGATTTGTTAAGCAAAATTTACGAGCGAACAAGAAATTTATAATTATATAGTTTATGAAGAAAATTTAAATGTATGTTAATATCACAATAACCCAGTAGACCCAAATCCTACAACATGCGAGACCAATATATCCTGAGTCTGCAATTATTCAAAGAATGTCTAAGCTGTTTTCAATGAATAAAAACGTCTAGTTCTTCAAACGACCTTTACTGAGTGATCACTGAATAAAACATTTGCTAAACCTTATTATTTCTAGTGTTGTACGATAGCTAATTAAATTTTTGTCCGACACAAAGATAAATAGAAACGTATGCGATTTGGTCCATGTATTTGTGAATAACAAATAAATAATATTTCCAGGCTATCTCGTTCATAAATCACACTTACAATGTGCTTGAAAAAGAACTATTCCAGAATATGCCACAAATGACACTGCAGATAAAAACAGTTACTGTGATTTTGGCGTCAAGCGAAGAAGAAGATATAATTGATAATGCAATTTTCAAAACGGCTAAAATTATTGATAATGCATCACCCAGGTAATTTTATTTAAGAAACTATAAATAAAACTTTCTAATAAGGTAAAATATGAAAAAAAAAATACAAATTATGTGAATTAATTGCAAAGAGAACTGTCATATTGAACCTAAAACCCTGCGAACAGTAGCTAGGACTGATAGCATTACTCACTAAACTATTCAAGTTGAAGAGCCTGAAAAAATAAGCTGACATGCAGGCTTTTTGGACTGAATTAAATTAAATTTCAAGTTGTATTTTTTATTTCTCAAATTAATTTGAACAATAATAGTAAAATTACATTTAAAAAAAACTTTACAATAAAAATACCTTCTACTAGTAGAAAACACATTCATATGATGAATTCAATAAACTTAATAAGAATCAACATCTTCGTTATTTTATAAAACAAATACATTACGGTACTAATAAAATTCTAGATAAGCATTCGTTTCAACATTAATATTCAACAATTATACAGACTTGTATCAAAATATAGATATTTTCGGAAACTATGAATGAGTACAACCTACTACTTATGTAGGCTATAAGATGGGGCTTTATGAGGCTATTATGTTGGGGCAATAAGATGTTGGCGGCCAAAATGTCAATTTTTTGATATTTTCATATGGAAATTGCATTTATAAAGTACTCAATCTACATTATCATATCTTAAACTACGGTAATTGGCTCAACAGCATTAACCATTAAATAACAGTCATAATTGAAATCCCCGTAACTAATTATTGGATATGACTTTGTCTTTTTCTATTCCTAGTATTGTAAAAGCTGGTATATTTTTTCCTATTCGTCCCTTTTCTAGAATGAATTTTGCGTATTTCATAGAAATTTTGATTTTGGGATGATTTTCACTTTTGATGAGACTCACTAATGGAAGGCACCTAAAATAGGATTGAACAGATATTTCGGATATAGGCTTATTGGAGCTTTCTCATCAAAACTTATAATGTTAGGGAATAACAAAGAATGTTATTCACATGAAAAGAAGATCAGTAAATGAATTTTATACATTAATAAATAGCTGAAATAAAAATTTATACATTGTTTCTAAAACCTATTTAACTTCTAATACAAGTTATTCATTGAAACATAAATATTTGATACATCCAGACAAGATGGGATAAAATATATATATATATTTTTTTTTATTTAAAAATCATCATGAAAAATTCCAATTACAATACTATCAAAGATTGATGATTTGTTCACTTCAATGGATGCCTTGAAAACGTTTACCTAAGGAATGGCAGAGAGTTATTTTTATTGTAAACTTCGCCAACATGACTAACTCAATCCTGCATGAACTAGAGGCTGAAGATCAACTATAGGCTGTAAACAGAGCATTTAAATATTCTTCATATTAATTGCTGAGACAATTGCAATTAATTTTAACAATTGTTACACTCAATACTTCACCAATTAATAAAGGAATTGATTGAAGTTTTTCCATCTGCGGGTTATATTTCGCATTGGGTTACAGATTGCAGGGTATGCAAAGCACTTAATACACAATATCAAACCATACATGTTGTATGTATTCATGATGAATGATTCAACATCATCATTTCTCAAAATTTTCAAAACTTTCATGAAATATAAAAATTCAACCCTTTTTCCACTTGTAAACATGTTCTAGCATTATCTTTTCTGAAAATTCCCAAACATTTAATGAAATATCATGAAATTTACTTTCAAACATTTTCCCACTTTCAAAGAAAAATCTCTATAAGTTAACTTAGTTTTTTACACAACTAATTGACATTTCAAGTTTTTTTTTACTTTCGAAATAAAAATCCATCAGTTGATTAACGTCATGAAATATCTACATGATTCATCAAAATTTATTTAAGGTAATGTTTATTCTATTTTTGTTTAGCACCTAGCTACTAAGTGAATGTTACGGAACTAGGAAATATCTAAGATATAGTCAGTAAAGTACATCACAGACTTTTGGTCACAATCTCTCATTCACGATAAACAATAACCTACGGTATAACGATAACACAATGAAAACTATTGGTATCAAATCACAATCAGACTAACTTCAACATTGTCCACGTACGACAAAGGCTACAATTATTATTGAACCCATTACAAAAATCTTTCAGGTAATTAGCTTAATTAATATAATATATAGTGTAGATGGGGATAACATTTTGTTGATATCTAAAAGTAACATTCATTTAATTGAGTTTGAACTGGAGTAAGATATTGAAGGAATCAAGGTAACAATAATTTTACATAACACTGAACATATCATTTCTAGATCAAGCACAACGGAACTCTCAAATACTTATCAAGCAATATATGATTTTGTTATAACATGGTGTAATGAGATTTCAAGCGTTGTAGCAGTACTCAAATTTTCATTCATTGTTATGGATTTTTTGTTATGATTCAAGGCAAGTAGTTTTCGGTGTTGGTTTCTTTGAAAATGTTGGACAGCTCTTCGACTAGGGTTTCGTATCTGAACGATACGCGAATGTCTGGAACGTTAGTACGGGAAATGTCATTACCAGCCACGCCCTCTTTTGTGTAATTCGGTCCAAGCCAGTGCTGCTTCATCTGAAATAATTGATCATACAAACCCATTAAACCATTAAGGTCCGTCCAGAACTAGAGCAACACTAATAGCATAGAACGAGAGCTTAGGCCAGTGTAGATTCTAGCTAGACGAGCTGCGAGAGCAACGTTAATCCTCTCGCTAGATGGTATCTCAGTTAATACATACCATCTCGAAGTTCAGTTTCACTCTAGCTCTCATTGCTTCGACAGGTATTTAGATTTGATAAATTTAACATTAAGAAAGCATTGATAACATTGTGATGTGACTTGACAACAAACTTTTGGCAATGATTAAACGTTCAGTAAAGTTAACACAACTAGTGTTGTTAAAATAAACTGATACAATGGAGTCTCTAAGGACTCGACGAATTAACATAAAATAATATATTATATTTTCAAATGTAAACAGCAACAGCACCAGCTTTCCAGTGTTTTGATTTTCACTAGCCAAAACTAACCTAGAGCCTATAGCGGAAATCTGTTTTACATCATAATTATTCTTGTATTAGACCCCCAAACTCCAAAATCAGACCACGAGAAGCTCTATACCAAGTTTCAAGAGTCTAGAAGTGATAGTCTTTAGGAAGTGACAGCCGAGTGGCGTAGCAGGTATCTGTTCAATCAGAGATAAGCTACGAAACTCCTGGGCACTCTTTGTAAGGGTGACCGATTGGATTGGCCAGGAGAAAAGACTGTTCTCTGCTGTAAAATCACTTTCGGGTGGTTCGGAACCCACCTAAAACTGTACGTCCAACTCATCAATCACTATCATCCAATTCATTACCCACGCACAGGTCTCAGACCTATGTGGGCTTCATTCTTCGAAAAAAAAAGAATATTCCTTTCCAGCACAGGCGGACATACAGACAATGGCGCGTTTTTAATACGGCCATGCCGGATCCTTAATAATAACATCGATAAACAGTAGGCTATTTAAAATTCACAGGTGCTGTGACGTTGTATTATGATAGCAAAATTGATCTTTGCACCTGTTGCTTCCTGTTGCTTCATTCTCTTTTTGAGTGAATGAAGGAAGAAATAAAATAATGATTATTATGTCAGAAAATAATTAAAAGTAAAATTGAAATTGAAAATATTGTGTAAATAATCAGTATTGGTAATACTATGAATATTAACTTACAATGTGGGGGAAGCCACTCATAACGACACTGTTACGTGCCAGTTCACACATATCGCATGAGCTGAGTTTCCACACTTGCGCGGCAATGCTATATTCTTCCATCAGCGGCTCCTGTCAACAGGCAAAGCATGAGTATTCATGAAAAATATAGCAATTCATAATAATATTTCTTTAATGATACTACAGAGATCATCTAAAGTTTTACTAACGTTAATTACTAACAATTAACGTTTTGACGTTGTTACTAACAATGACTAATTTGTAGTAATAGCTTTTTTTTATTGTTGATGATGCCCACATGAGTCAGAGACTTGTGTGTGGGTAATGCCTGACATAAATGCCTGACGGTGGAGCAGGATTCGTACCCACGACCGCTTGAACGACAGCAAGCTGAAGTTGCGACGCCCCAACCAACTGCGCTAAGCGGCCCGCCCAAGCTATACCATGCATACTGATTGCTCAAGTGCAAGACAGTCTTATGCCCCTAATTTTGCCGTTCTTAACTTCTTAGAATATTAGATTACCATTCCAAATACTATTTTAATACCGCAAAATCTGTATTACTTCACATAAATTACACTTCATTACAATTTGTATATTCTATATTGTCATAGAGTTGAGAGGGCAAGCATGGGAGTCACCCTTGTGCCCTCATCTATGTATTTTTGAATAAATAAACAATCATAAATTTTTAATCTAATCAAATACTTTTACAAACACCTATAGAATCGATATCTGATCAGAAAATCAAAAGAATCTAGCTTTTATGCTAGATTATGTGAGTTTAGTCTTCAAACAATACTAAATTGATTGACAATAAGTCATACTAACAAAATAGAAAATAACACTACAAAATTATTACACCAATAGAAATAAATCCTTTCATTTCCATAACGTTTTCACCAGTGATGTATAGTTTGGAATAAGTTTAATTGCTGAATTCATCCATACGTCGATTCCAATATATTAATCCTTTGTTTCCAGTACCTCTACAGTGGAACGTCACCAAATTGAAAAAAAAGAAAACAAACCCCAAATTGAACAAAAAGAAAAGAATAGACCCCAAATTGAACAAAAAGAAAAGAATAGACCCCAAATTGAACAAAAAGAAAAGAATAGACCCCAAATTGAACAAAAAGAAAATAATAGACCCCAAATTGAACAAAAAGAAAATAATAGACCCCAAATTGAACAAAAAGAAAAGAATAGACCCCAAATTGAACAAAAAGAAAAGAATAGACCCCAAATTGAACAAAAAGAAAAGAATAGACCCCAAATTGAACAAAAAGAAAAGAATATACCCCAAATTGAACAAAAAGAAAAGAATAGACCCCAAATTGAACAAAAAGAAAAGAATAGACCCCAAATTGAACAAAAAGAAAAGAATATACCCCAAATTGAACAAAAAGAAAAGAATATACCCCAAATTGAACAAAAAGAAAACAATAAACCCCAAATTCAAAAGAGCTATAATGATAAACCACAAGTTGAAAGGAAAAATGATACCCAATCTGATGTTAAAGAAGACAGCGACGACGACGACGACGACGATGATGAAGATGACGATGATGAAGATGACGATGATGATGACGACGACGACGACGATGATGATGATGATGATAGTGATGACAATGAATCCCAAAATCAACCACGCTATTTTTACTAAGTGTGAAGAAAAAGCCCATACTAACCTTGGTGAAATGGAACTGAAGAGGATCATCTGTGGAAAGACTGACGCACAGTCCGCGAGCCAAGTACTCGGGCAAAGGATTACGATGATAGTTGAGGAACAGAGAGTTGTTGCTTAATGGAGACATGGCGATTCCTATCTGGGTCAAGTAGTACAGATATTGCAGAACAGGTACCTGGAAAACAAAATTACTCGCTGTCAACTTGTATCAATATATCGGGATTGATAACTGAGTTTTGATTGTGTTTGTTTTATTCGAAAATAAGTAGAAAAATAATTCGTCAGGCCACGGGCACCCGAGCAACGAGCGACCGGAGAAAGATTTAATGCCGAGAGTAGGCGGTCGCATCGTTGATCTCAGCTCATTCTTCCTAAAGTTCAAGCTGTTTAGCTGAATATAAATAATAATTATACTGTACAATATTTATAATACAATACTATTACAATATTATTAATATTAAATCTCGGCCACGATACGAGCGGCAAAATAGCAGTAAAGAATTCAACAAGAGTAATTGTATCTGATAAACTATTTTCAAAATCTAACCTATTCTATTCAAAATCTAGTCTACTTTGCTTCACAATTGTTAGTAATTGTAACACTCTGGATTATTTCCTCCATTAATATATTCAAAAAAAGTAAAGATAGAACAAGGTGTTTATGGGATTTGAAAAAATATTAAATTTGAAAAGTGAGTAAAATGCAATTTAGTATGGGTTTGAAAACCTGTGCGGACATTAGATCTAAATGAGCCATATTATATTGCAATAGAAACAATAAGGATACCACTGAACCAATAAAAAGTCTTGAAGAAAGTAAAACGCTACAGGACATTTAAAAATACATCGAATTTCGATTACAATAGATTATAAACAAAGTAGACAAAACAATTCGTAGAATACAGTATAAGTAAGAATGTGATAAATCATTGACAAAGACATGAGCAGTGAAGGTAGGAAAGTGAATTAATTCCATTTTCTATAGAATCTATACAGTAATACCTTTTTGAATTATGTTACAGTCAGTGGCGGCGGCTTCATGAGAGCACAATAGCACGTGAACCCCCTACAAAATTGCTACAATAACTATAGTTTCAATTAATACTAGAATGGGCAAAACAGAACTAAGATTACTCATCTATTTATACGATAAGAAGGCACACCAACTGCGATTTAGTTTTGAATTATGCGCCAACGCGCCTGAGAGCAATATGACTGAATCATAGCACACTTCAAAGCAGCTCCAAGCGTTCAGCATTTGTTTAAATGATAGCCGGACGAGTCCAGTTGCTTCCACAGGGAGGGTGTACGCCTATTTACATTAGCTAAATGGGGAGCTGCCTTCGAGTGTGCTCCAATGCTGTCTTGTTGCGTTGTGGCAGATTGGTGACCAGTTGCCCTACCCGTCATCTGCCCGACCCTACCAGTTGACGGACCAAATAAAACTTTACGATTTAACCTAGACTGACAATGTTATGAAATGTACGCTTTACTTCTTTCATAAAATTTAGTTTTCGTAGTTTGTTTTGGCTGGGCAACTGACAGGTAGGGCAGTTGGTAACCCGCAGTTGCAGCACTCTGGTTGTTGTCAGTTGTCATGCGTTGTTCGGCTTCGATTTTGAGGTTAATGAAGTGATTGTTTTTAAAAAGAAGAATGGAAAGTTTAAGAAAGTATACATTGAGTGACTTGAAGGAAATTTCGTTTGACAGTTTATCATTTGAGGATAAAATATCGATTAAAGAAAGTGGTAGGCCAATGCCGCAAGTTGAAATACATCAGACCTCTACATCTAAAACTAGGACTTACAATAGACATTTTAAAGAACAATTATATGAAAAAACGTCTTGGCTTTGTGGTTACTTGTGAAAAAAACAAACAAACTTTATTGTTTCACATGTTTGTTGTTTGCTTGTGAAAAAGGTGATTTGGCATGGGTTAAAAATGGATTTTATGAGGATGGATTTCATCTACAAAGACTGCACTACAGAAACTCATTAAAACTAGGGTGAGTGGTTTACAAGATCACTATAAGCTTGTGCACCTATATACCTATCATAAATTATTCAATAGAAGTACATCTTGTAGGTAGAGAACACTTTTTAATCTTCCCAGTAATATTATATATTGGAATTTCCATTCAAAATGAATCTGCACAAGGTAAAACACAAAAAAGCCTACTTGAAAGATGGGATTTTACAAATTATAATAAATCTGGGTGCATATTGATTTTGAAATGTGAACCCCCAATGCGTGTTTGCACGAGCCGCCACTGGTTACAGTATTTATAATTAAACTTTGCAAAAATAGGTAAATTAGCTGAACAAGACTCTAAAAAGATTCAAAGTTAATTTCTACTATACTTTCAGAGAAGTTTCCAACAAAATTCAATATTATCAACTTTCTTTGAACTGGTTTAGGGCTTTGTTGTGGACTTCCTAACTAATATTTCCCTACTGTAAAAGGGCAAAATTTCATTTTTTTAGAATAGTTTTCCAGTGAGACTTGGACCTGACCTAAGATTTAAATTTTATAGAGAAAATTATGTAAAGAAAGCAGTTTTGGGCTAATAGATTGTTGTATTAGAATATTTAAAAAAAGTATATATGCTCTCGGGGAAAACATTTATGTAATGCTATGATATTATAGTCATAAATGCATACTTCTCAAGACAAATTTGCAAATTATGCAAGCTTGAAGACGCCTTTTGAAAAATACTGTTGGTGCTGTTGAAAGAACTGTTTGAATATTGGATGAAATAATAAAATAGTCTATAATTAGTCAATAATAGCAAACAAATGGCCAAAAACTGACTTTATTTAATACAATGCAAAGTATCTTACTTTTCTTAGAAGCAATCCATGTGATATGCCTTCAGCCATCATGAAGCCGCAAACAAGATGTTGAACTGGCCCAGCTTCTCCACAATGCGGACGAAGAACGAACGTGTTCATATTTTGTTCTCTGCAAAACATATCCGTAATATGTAAATTCAACAGAATTATGAAAATCTCAAAATTCCACAAAGGAATGATTGAAACTAAAAAACAAAAAATACATGGACTTAAATCATAGTTATTACTGGCACAGCATAACTGCTGTATTTCATAACATATACATTTCAAGTACAAGTATAACCTAGAAAATAGTAAGTGAAATAGATTTGTCTGTATTATTTAGCTAGATCTCGTAGAAAAAAACGATAGTGCAAGGCCTTCGAATATATTAGGCTATCCGGTTATCCGCATACCGAGCGTTCGCCAAGCGTAATAGGCGTCACGAATGGTTGCGATTTGCTGCGCCAGTACAGCTAATGATAACCAGCCAATGACAGTCTTTTCATAACGCTAAACGCTTGAGAGACGTTGCGAACTCTGTGTGCAGACAGCCTTATTGACATAATGAAATAGTGAATAATAAGATGAAGTCACAACCACATTTATTAAAAAACTAGCTGGCTCGACGCGCGTTGCTGCGTTCTCATAAAAATTCTCCTTGATTTTATTAATCGCCACCTCCCGTTGAGGTTACATTTCAAATTAGGAAAGAAGTTAGTCCTGGGCTCTTCCAGCTGATCACAGAAGCTTCGTTGTTTTCTTAATCACCACCTCTAAATGATGAAACATTTCAAATTTAAACCTCCTACGACTATAAGGACAGATACTAAGTTTTTTATTTTATTATTCGCCACCTCCCGCTGAGGCTGCATTTCAAATTTCTAGCTGCATTGGTTAACAGATGTCATCAACCCGGCATAATTACATTTCATCATACCCAGTCATTTATGTTTCCTACATACTGCAAGGCTCCGACTGCGCGGTAGCCTACATGCAAAGTGCAAAGTCTTTTGCTGTTCAAAGACAGCGTAAATAAAGCCGCTAAGGGGCCTGCCATATGATTAAAAACTATTGACTTCTATCAGCTGTTCCTTTAAGCTGTTTGGCCGGCAAGTTCAGTAGGTTGGGTCTATAGAATGGATTAATTAATAATAATTATTAGCCCCCCTATTAATATGTATGGTCAGAAACCATCCCCAATATTCCCACAACATATTTCCAAAGTTTCATGCCGATCTGTCAAGTAGTTTTGAAGTCTATAGGGAACATACATACAGACAGATATTCATTTTTATATACATAGATATAGAGATACTAGTTTCGGATGTTACTCCATTATCATCTCAAAAAAAAACTCAAGTACAGAGCAGCTTAATATATACTAAACACGGAATGATACTATTAGCTAATGGATAGGCTCCCTGTTTCAGTGTTTAGTATAATATTAACCTGCTCTGTACTTTAGTTTTAGTTTGTTTGAGATTGATAATCAAGTAACATCCGAAACTAGTATGTCTATATTTTTTAATAAATGTGGTTGACAATTTTGTCTTTTTATTTACCTTCCACAATATCACCTTCACCACTGCAAAGAAAGATAATGAAATAAGGTGGCATATGATATTGAAAATAATCAACTTGATGGATTGCCATAAATAACAGGGACATTTAAAAAAGAGTAAGATAATCATATTTACAATTGAGTTACTTTGACATTTTAGTTCAGTTTGCCTGAATATTTGTGAGAAAGGTTGCCATTAGTTGAAACCTACAACCTGATCATTCATTTAAAGAATGAAAGGAGAAAACTTTGGTCTTGATTTCTATCATATATAGCAGTTCATAATATTGTAATGATTTTGTTCAATCATCGACACAAGGTAGTTGATTCTTGTGTCATGGTTTACGAAGTGAAACAGAGCTAAAGATCAAAATTAGGGGATTCTTTTAAAGGCCACTCTGAATGGAGAAATTAATGATCAAATAGTGTTATGCTTTCTAGTGTGAATAATATGTAAAAATATAGCGCACCTTCTGAAATGATTCAAAACACACAGATTGGCGTAGGTGTAGTACTGGTAGTAGGCATAGGGTGGATTTTCTTCATCTTTCCACTGATCGGGTGTTGACACATCCTTGTCAAAGAGAGGATTTTCTGGCTTACTTTCATCATCGACTGAGTCAAAACCTATCACCTACAGAATGAAAATAGTTTTAAAAAATGGACAACAAACATTTAATTGAAAGAGAGGGTTTCGTTCCAATTGGATTAGTCATTGTTTGAAATGAATGATAATCAATCATGCTAATTGAAAAGAAACTTCAAACATAAATCATCAAAATTATATGGTTATGGTTATTCAGCTATAGAAAAGTTAACAATCGGAGTAAGCAGCTCACTCGTCTAACCTGAAATTGTAATTTCAAATTTATATTAAACATACAATCCTATTTCGTCAAACTTGCTGATGTGCTCTGACTCTCATCGACAGAGTCCTTATTTCGGTCTTCCGAGATCAGAGCCGAAATAAGAAATTAAGCAGCTTAATCCTCAATTTGTGCCTCTATCATTAAAGTGTAGGATAAAATTAGATGACGATCTACTAAAACCGTTCCAGAACGGCAGGTGCAATATTTTACTAGAAAACGGATAGTTTGTGCTTTCACGCTCTTCAGCCATAAGAAAAACCACGTCGAAATTATATTGATAGAACAGCTTTATATCAAACTGAAGCTCCAATCTAATAGCAAGAATATCTCTTCAAATTCCATTCGTGTACTCGTAATAAGTATTACTTACATACTGAAGAAACTTATGTAGATCTGGATGACTGCTGGGGTCATTTGTAACTTCAAAGAGCGGTAAGAATATGTTGTCAAGGAACTCCTGGAAGTTTGTCATCAACTTGTTTGTCCGGAAAATATCACTGTAGAGCAAAGGATATAGATATTCACTAAATATCGGCGCAATCACACCCTAAAAATGTAGTAATAAGATATTTTGCAAATTCTATTCCTTTTGTTAAAATAAAGTTTTGTTTCAATAGGCGTAAGCCTTGAAACTATTGTCAATGTCAAATAAATAAATAAATTAAAAAAATAAAAACTACCACTATATAAAATAAATACAATACTAGAAAAACACACATTCAATAACATAAAACGTTAGTTACCATTCAGATTACAAAACAAAAATTAGAATTCATAATTTCACAATACGACAATCTAAATTCGCAATGTTTTATCATTTTTTTTTTTAATTAATTTGTTACATAAAGCCGCAAAATGAGCTGATCTCATACAGCCCACAACACGTCATTTTGATTTATTTAAGGGTCGATTACATTGGGATAGTTACTCGCTAAGCGAGTAGCGAGTAGGAACGTTACAGACCAACCATGCTACAGCAGCTCAGCATACCCAGTCGAATTATATAAAAATTCAACTTCTAGAATTACCTCCATACTATGGAATTTCAAAGACAATAAATAAGATTGCAACACAAAATTAAAATATGAAGTTTTCCAACAATTATTCAATAAAATTTCATCAAAACAGTTCACAGAAAATACAATATATCTCATCTGAAGTGTTACGTTGGCAGCCTGCGCGGTTAAATGTCGGGTTTGGCCACAATAATATTGTATTTTGGTGTTGGCTACTCTACCAGCGAGTACCAAATTTGACCAAATCCAAAGTAGACAGGCTCTCAACTTCGTGAGTTCGTGATTATAACTTGCAGTGCAGCCCTCAGTTCTAAATTTTGGAAGGCAGAAAATCGTCAACGAGCGTTGTAACAGTGGTTATTGTTGTAACAGCACCATTCAGTTTGACTGTTTGAAAAGTAAAGGGCACAAATAAGTTTTTTTTGACGCTGGGTAGTTAGCAGCTGAAATATTGATATAGAACTAATATCTTGCTTTGGATAAGACACAATCGGCGTATCATTTATATCAGCACCATAGTGACGTATCAGCTTCTCCATGAGTTTCCTGTATGTAACCCATTTTTAAAAAAATGCTGAAATTCAAACATTCATTTTGAAAAAGGGAATAGCAAATGAGAAATTGGGCTTCGAGGAGCACTGAATTGAGTTTAGAGGAAGCTCTGTGTCAAATTTAGTGTTTCAAATCGTTGCCGTTTTTGTGAAATCCGTAAGACTGACACACATACCCCCCTACTATCTCTAATTATAAAGATAAATAATCAGTCTGATGAACCAAACCATATTGTTTTTCTTTTACAAGCAGAATAAAATTCTCTTTCTTCTATATTGGTTTTCTCTCTTCAGATTGGTTCAATATAGTTGAGAAAGTCATGTATAGTTGTGTGTATCGATTGCTGATCTGGTTCAGTTGTCTCATAATCTACTATTCTAACATTCTGTGGCAATAAAACATTTTAAGGATCATTTCCTATAAACAATAGCGTGGCGCTTAGTTGACTAAAACAAAGGTGAGTGACTGAACTTATGGCGGATTAAAATTGATAAGACCAGCGATGGATGCATATAATGTTTTCACAATACTTACAAGAGACGTGGAATTTGTATAAGCCAGCGAACGTTGTCTGAATAGACATCGTAACTGATTGCCCAGTTGGCCAGTTTGTCCCATTCGTCAGCACTCTTTCCGTAGATGGATAGTCGAAGCTCGGAATTTTGGTATTTACTTTCTTCCAAATCAGAACTGACCTCCTGCAAACAAAGTAGTTTTCTGTTTATCTAATTATATTTCTTAAGATAACCAGAAATGAAAAGCATTACACGAATGAGTTACAAACTAGTCATAATAAACTAAAAGAAAAACATTACGGTATAGAGAAAAAAGAGACATGAAAATAATGATGATGATGATTCATGATAATGGTGGTGAATCATGCTGATAATAATACAATAATGTTTCATCAATGTCATATTCTGAAGTATCCGAATGAATATAAGTTGTTTAACTTTGGCCCGTATGCACAATACGGTAGGCGTTAAAACTGAGTTTAGCTCAAAGATCGTTTACACTTGGTTTAAACTGTGAATTCGTATGCACATAAAAATTTACTCTTGATGTTGATTCATAACTGAGTTTAGTGTTAACTACCAGCTGTGATGGTTTAAACCATGATGAGAATTTCAACTGAACAAACACGACTCAATTTTCAAGGGAATTGAAGTCGCGCATTCATAATAAATTAGTCGTGCATCCATAAGAACCCACCTAAAACTGTAGGTCCATACGTGGGCTTCATACTTCGAAAAAAGAAAGAAAAAAAACCAGTTGGCCGAATAGGCCGCATCCCTTGTGGGGGGGAGGGGGGGCTCTGGGCACGGTCCGGCAAAGAAGATTTTTAAAATAAGCATTCATGTAATGGCAATAAAAACAAAGAGCCTATTCGTAATATTTCGCAACTAAATGGAACCTATTTGGAACTAAATTTATGAAATACTATTAAATTGTCCAAATTTTTATTCAAAGTGGAATAATTTGACAAATCTACAAAGTAGACTGAAAACTTAGATGATGCATCACAGGCGTGATGTGCCTTGTTTGAAGGGGAGACCTCAGTAATTTGTCGATTGGATTCCGCCTCATACGTCCATGTATACTTAGGTTACAATTTGTATACTTACATGTTACATGTATAATTAGGTTACAATTTGACTAAATCTCACATAGAATCAGGCTGCTGCGGCCATGAGCGTATTGACGGGAGGCCCTCTATCCAACCGATTCAAACTTTTAATTTTCTACTGTAGAATATACTTTTGACAGAAATGTCAGATATTTTGGCATGTGCCTGGTCAGAAAGTGAATGTGAAATTCACATTGCTCCTTATTTGCTAATCCTAATACTATTTTTTTCGGTTTTTAATGATAGATAAATATTAAAGCATCCACTGGCCTCCCCCCATCATGGGGGAATCTGGATTTGTTGAAATGTTAAATTTAGCATTAAACTTATTATTTCTATTTAGGCTAAATTAATTTAGGGTTTTTATAATATTCTCTATATTCTTGGCTTGAATAGAAACCAGTCCTCTAGCTCTCTCTTGAAAACCTCTTTAAATTTTTGGAGAGGAAGTCTCTTAAGCCTGGCCGGTAAAACATTAAAAAGTTGAAATCCTGAATTTCTAACACCATTTGCATAGAGCAGTGCGATGAGTTTCATTTCTAAGTTCATCCCTGTACCTAGTGTTATGAGAATGAACCATGGAACACCTATTAAACATTGATTCATTTTTATTTATTAAATTGACTGTTTCAAATATATATAAACTAGGCACATGCAGAATTTTCAACTGTTTGAAATATGGTCGACAGCTCGTCCGAATAGACTCACCCACCAGAACTCTTATTGCCCATTTTTGCAATTTAAAGATTTGCCCTACTTCGCTGGAATTACCCCAAAAAGCTATGCCAAAGGTAATCTGTGAATGGAATATTTCATAATAAACCTCTTTCAGCATAGAAAAATGTCTACTAGACCCTATTTTTTTTAAATAAAGGTCACCTATGTTTTATTTCTTCAACTTCCCCCCCCCCCCCTTCGCATTGGAGAGGACACTGGCAACGCCAATGGGCCGCACTTAAATTTTGTCATAGGGCCTCAAAGTTGCGTAAAGTGTGCAAATCCGCCACTGCATAATAAACTAAAAAAATAATAATTAACCAACTACCTAATAACCATGTAAAATTAAACTAAAAACATCAAGATAACAATTTGAAATAATCTACCATTTGATAAAAATAACTCTCTTCTCAAAACGTGGTTTTGACTATATGTATTAGGATTGGAAAAAGCAAACGTAACCTCAATGTCTATATTTCGCTTTAACTATGCAAAATCAGGTTAGCCAAATCATCATCGCGCTTCTAAACAGTCGTTTAAACTAAATGGTTGCTTCGCTTCTGTTCAGCATACCGATTTGAGTTTACTGTTGTTTAGCATAAACTTGGTTTAGATTAAATTCAGTTTGAACACTCATTGTGCATATGGGCCTGAATAGATTGAAAAAAGGTTCATTCAGCTAATAAATTTGTTTTATTGAAGTTGTCTTAAAATCAAAGTGACTGCTTACCTTGATGATTCTCGCGAAATATTTTCCATTCAGATAGTTGTCTGTTTTGAGAAAAACTTCCCTAAGTCTACTCTCTCCAATCGGGTTGTATTTGGCGTTGAACTTGTCGAATCTATGAAATGTGTTACGGTCCTAAAAACAATTATTGCAATAAATTTAGGAATTTAGGCAGTACATAAAGACATTAATTACATCATGATGAGTAATAGAAGTTTGAACCTTTCACAAAAATGCTATAGTTGTCAAAAATTACAATTTTTGCATAATATCTATCATTTGATTTCAACAACTGCATTTGATTTGTCACGTAAAATGTAATCTGAATTAACTGACTAATAAACTAAATATAATGAAAATACAAAAGCAGCATGATAGATGTGCCTATGCTACGTATAGATAGGGGAAGATTCACAGAAAGAACACCTTTCCGTGAGTTTGGTTGGGCACATTGTGAAAGTGTGCCCTAGGATAGCTTTTGACAGGACATCAGAAGATAACCTGATGGCTGTGCCAGAGTCAATAGCTTTTTTAAACTCCTTGAGTTTTTATTTGTGACTAAGACAAATTGACTGCAATTTTTAAGTATGTGATTGCTATGAACAGTTTTAGTTGTGTCTTTTGCCATATGTTATACAGAGTGTTTTGTATAGAGCTAACAAAACTTCTTGGGTTTGTCCAAAATAATGAAAAACGTTCCTATGAAAATAGGTCCGGAAATGCTGCGCTACAGAGTTAAAGATGGCGGAAGTAAGCAACTAACCCCATCAATTTACTTTACTCATTCATGAATTCGTAGTGCCTTCATTTCACTTGTAATTTGGTCAGGTTCTATGTAAAACAGACTGAAAAATCGAGTAAAATAAGTTAGAAGTCTGTAAGAACAGCAATTTTTAAAATATTAAAAAAATTAGTTTGAAGTGACTGACAATTGAATAAACTGACAAATATACATAAACAGAATTTATTGATTTCAAATTCCTTTAATTGTAATTTAAAGTAATAGCAATTAAAGGAATTCGAAATTAATAAATTCTGTTTATTAAAAAAATGTCTAAAACCATTTCAAGTTTGAAATAAATCAAATTGGTCAATTGTACAATAAACATGCAATTTTTGTCTCACAAAAGTGTTTTAGAAAATTTAATTTTGAACATAAAATGACTACTAACTTAATAGCTAAAAACACATCTAAACTTCTCAAGACATGATTTTAATTAACCAAACCCCATACAAATTGGTGTTTTCATGCAATAAAATTTGATTTTGTCAAAGTTGGTTGTGTTTTCGGCTATTGGGTTGACATTTTTTGTTCAAAATTAAATTCTCTACACGTATTGTGAGAAATAACTAAAAGTTTATTGCACAATTAACCAATCTAATTCACTTCAAACTTGAAAAAGTGTTTATGGGCCCTTTTTGCATGTTTTTCATAATGAATCATATGTTCCTATAGAATATATAGGAACATTTTCCTTTTTTCTTTATGATTATTTTTCAAATGCAACAAAATTTCGAAAATCCTTGAACATCACTGCGCATTACTAAAAGGAGCATTCATGCCAAATTTCAAAGAAATCGTTTCACGCATTCAGCCGAAAATGTGTTACAAACAGACGAACAGACAAATGCAGAACGGTGGACTCGATACAGAGACCACTCTTCCTTCGGTCAACAAGAAGAATTTTATTGAATCTTTTGATCTGTAATTTCTGTGTATTTAATGGAAGTGTTATGTTATTTGTATAAGAATAGAATCAAATCAAATTTGTGAATACTGTATATTGTATTTAATTTTGTGGAATAGATGAATATGAATTCGACTCTACTTACAGCATGAACGTCCAGCATATCAACAGTCAAATCATAGGAAGTGAGGTTCATCGATTGGAATACTTGGTGCAGAGTCATTTCGCCATCTTTTGTCGTTTTGGTCACCACTTCGTTGGAGTGGTTTTTTAGCGTTTTTTTAATGAAGCGCAACAAGTGTTTTTGGTTCATGCACGAGGCGGCGTGAATGTGAGTATCGACCTGCAACAATAATATGCACCATACTATATAGTAGTATAGATACTATAAATAAATAATAATGTATGATAAATAAATAATGTATTACCAGATAAAGTTGAAACTACACTACACAGTAGCCTAATACAAAAATAAAATCTGCAATCTTATATATGTTACCTATTATACCTATATATAATATACCTATTATACCATATATTGTAATGTCTTTGATATACTGTATAGCATTTTTCTCAACATTTGAGATGAGAAGCCTGAACCTTGTGTTGTGCTGATGTCTGTTCTGGAAGGCGGATGAGTCCCTGTACAATCTAGATACGACTTCCTTTGAATATAAAATTAATAACACTACTACTACTACTAATAATAGTAATTAATAATAATAATAATAATAATAAAAATAATAATAGTAAGCTCTTGTTCGATGGATATGTAATTAAAGAAGTGCAAAACTGGAAATCTTATATTCCAAGTTTAGGTTTGAAATTTTTAATGCAATAGATTAGATTAATTTTATTCATGTAAGATAAACCTTAATATAATGATTACATATTGAACAGGACTGAGAATATTAGTGTCACTGGATGCTGATGTCTGGTGGAACAAGAATGTAATGTGAATAAATATTAAAGAATTTTTGTGTAATGGCGTCTTAAAGGAAATAATGGACTTACTTTGCGAATATTGTAGAAGTCGCGATGTGGCACAGCTTTTTGTAGCGCGTTCTCCTTCATTTCGTTGAGAAGAACGTGCAGCTGGAATTTCGAAGATAGATAACTGAGCCGGCGATAGCAAAACGATTTTCTGAAAAAAAACAAAGTTCACAAGAATAATTTTTTAACCAGATCACAAAAATAGTTTATACCAGAAAAAAGGCTTGAAGCAATATCAATTTATAAATGAAATAGTTTTTGTGAAAAATATGAACATCGTAGTTTACTTGAAAAATTGTGATACAATATTCTATTGAAAATTCACAATAAGTTTTGACCAGTTTGAGATTCTATTTAAAATTATTTTTAACCAGGTTATTTTATTAATTTTAAACCATATTTTATTTATTAAGAAATCGTCACAGCACATCATAATCTGGGATGTCTCCCATTTGACATGTGATTTGTCAAAGTTCTGTTTCTAAAACTAAAATTTAAAGATAAAGTATATACTGTATATTTGCAGCCATTATTAAGAACATGACAGGACCTTATTGAAATCGTGCTATTGTCCGTTAATCTAGGCGATATCTTATGAAATAAAGATTCTAGACTCTTAAAATATAGGGTCCTCTTAGTCAAAGTAGAAAAATTCCTATTGATTTTGTCAAATATAAAAATAATTAATATAAAAAATAACGACCGTATAGCATCTAGGTTAGTGATCAACCAGGATATCAGTGGTTCAAATCTCGGCAGCAGCAAGATTTTCAACTTCAATTAATTCTCTATTTTTTAATTATTTCATGCCGGGTCCTTCGATATTATTGGTTCATTAATCTAGACACTGTAAAAAATTAATTCGAGCAAGATTAATTATAGTTTCAAAAAGAAAACTGTGTTTAACATTATTATGAAGAAATAAACAAAAGTTCGTTCCAGATTCTTTGTATCCATATTTCTGTTTAGATCCTAACAGGTCTTACATTGTCGTTAATTCTCATTAGTACTCGTATTATATTCATCTGCAAGCAAAATAGTTGATTAAACAAAAATAGTTTAGATCCAAACAGATTCTGCTTTATTGGACAAGACAAAGAATTCTTGCTAATATTGTTACCGTCTCTGTTGAGATGAAAACTTTATTATTTTCTCAACTACGATCCACTAGACATTGTATTATTATTAAAAGTTGGATAATTAAAATAATTGAACTTACAGTGGGCCATCAGCGATGAGCATGCACAACCTGTTCATGTCGATGACAAACTGTTCCAGATCGGGATAAGGATAATCGATATGTTGACCTGCATCCAATGCTTCCTGACTGCTGTAAACTTGAAAGACGCCCTTGGTGGCTTTTATCAAGTAGCCTTTGCAGGGAGGCGTCTCACACACCCATGGGTCTCCTTTGTTAGCGGGCGCATGAACTGGATGATCTAGGATAGACAAATAAAACATGATTAATAGAAAGACAATCAGCAATAATTCATTATATAATAATTTCTGAAATACAATTCTAAAATAAGGGAGAACTTAAATTTATTACACCTGCAATACAGAAAATCACCAGAAATCTCTAACTCACTCTCTAAACACTCTCACAAATGTTTAACACGTGGCATTTTCATTTTGTTTCTCAAACATCAATTAATATTAATGTCAATGCATTTACGATATAAGTTATATTAAATACTGTTGAAATTCTGTATAATAGAGTCGGGTATCCAGGCGAAATGGTTGTTCTAGAGAAGTTGCCTTGCCAAGATTGCAATTTCAAGGGATAGAATATTACAACCAAAATATTAATATTGAAAACCATAAAAATTCGGTATGTCGTTGCAAAGAAGTCTGATTGCATACAGGTTTTTGAGCATACTACAGGGAATTTTTATCGACAGTACATAAGAACTTCATACGATTAATCAATGGGTAGTTTGCATCACATAATATGATGATAATATTTGATAGCCGATTCAATGAATAGCATATCATTTTTATTCATATGTATATTGATTAAAAAAAATTGAGGAATGTAGGAATATTAGATTACTTTTCTGAGTGTTTTTTCCTTTAACTAGCACTTGCAATAAACTAATTATGTCATTGACATTGTATTTTACCGAAGATCAAAATTAAATATGTGTAGGTCCGTTTAGGAACGGGCGGTCAGACGGTCAAAAAACAATTGAAATGAAAAAAAATGTTGTAAATTCCATACAGTTAAATTTTAATTCAAGGGCAATCGATCTTGACTAAGCTGTATAAAATTGACATTAGTTTTTTTCATTTCAGTTACGGAACGGTTCTACAATCTCAACAATGACTCCATAGAATTTTCAAAGTAAGCAATTTTCAACATTTTATTAATAACATTTTAAATTTTAATAAAATTATAGTTTTATAATGCAGTTGCTATTCAAAAATGATATTTTCACTTCAGTTATTTTCCTTTTAGGTAAAGACCGTTTTTAACACGGAATAAATTCGATAGAGCTCAAAGTTGCTTCATTAATTTGAAATAACTAAATCTATGTCTATATGATATCACTTTTTTGAGTGGCATAATATTTTATAAGTGAAATAGTGCCGTTTATCCTATGAAGTGCACAAGTGAAATATTCAGTCCAGTTTCTAGTCATCAGAATGCTTCTAACCCAAATTGGTACTAAGGTGAACATCTACTTAGTATGCTGTTTATCTAAAACTGCGTCTAAAAAATCATTGATCATGTTTAATTATTCGTCTAAAAAAATGAAATCATGAGATCAATGCATAAATCAAACGTACTGGATTGCGAATTCGTAAATAGATTAAAAAAGCATTTGAGATGTTTGTTCTTGATATTGAATCCATGAAAAAAGTAAATAACTCATTAATTTCAATCAAACAATATTGAAAATGTGAAGTAAACAAGTAGTATGACACAATTTATCAATTTTATATGAGCTGTGAACTAACTTGAAATTTAGAATAGAAAACCGTTGAAAAAATACTTGTATAGCTCTGAAAAATATCACAAAAAATGAAAATTGAAATGCACAGACCGATTTCAAAAGTCGAGAAAGATTCGAGGGAGATTAATTAATAATACATAATTGAAAAATGATGAAAAATTCATGGTTGAGGACGTTGAGAAAATTCATATCTAGAAATAAACACAATCTACCGAAATATATCACAAAAAAATCCTGAATAGGAACTAAGTTTAAAAATACGTTTATGTATAGTTTGGTCTATAAATGACTGGACTATATTACAGTATTATAGCTACAAAAACCCTCACTGATCAAACGAGTCACTACAATAAAAATGATAGTCTGTGAGTGGCTACAGTTTTAAATGCTTCAGATGGATTAGAAAACTAGTGAACAGTAAAATTCTATATATTGTGCAGCTAAGTACAAATTTGAAACGATGACTTGTTTGAAAAAATCTAATAAATTTTCATAATAATTGCAGATATACAAAATTGATAATAATTTACTGTTTGTGAAATAAATACCCTATTCAGATAATATTCTAGATTATAATTCAAAGAATTGCTAAAGTGAAAAGCGTCTATGGTATTACTACAAAGAGATAAGCGAAATGGTAGAATAAAATTGAATAAAGAAAATAATTGAAGCAGCATGCAACTGCTAATACCATCAACGCTTGCCTTCAAAGTTCAATTGCATTAACGTGGGCTGCAAAATTTGCTTCAACTCTAAATACGGAAGAAAGAACAGAAACAATCCATAGTATTTACAAATATGCATAAATTATCATTCCATTAGAATAGTAAATATTCAGCACAGTTTGAAACAGTATCATCAGACATACTATACTGTGTACTGTATTCAATTAACAATTCAACTAGCAAGTCAACAAACAATATGTGAAGGCAATGCATTATTGAAAGTACACTGAAGAATATTTATAACAAGTGAATCAAATACATCAGTAATGCATAACATGATTGTATTGGAAATTGGAATAATATGTACTCTCTAATAACTATGATACTTGGAAGATTATTTCACACCCTTTTACCCCGATCTCAATTAACGTGTGCTGTTAGCTTCAAAAGATAATAAGACGGTAATAAGACTCAGATATTCTTATTTGAGTAAAAGTACAATTTATATGACTACTGACTATAACCTTACAATGAATGACACCACCTAAATTCATGGAAGATAGATGAAAAATATATCCACGACGATACATTCTCACTGTTACTATTACACTGTAAGTTCCATTACTGACAATAAGAATGTTTGCATAATAAATTAATTTTAATATCCAGAAACAACATTTTTTAATTCCGAATTCCTCAATGTGCTATTAATTTATACTGATGACTTCCGCAATGGCGGATATTGACAACATCATTGAATAGCTGAAGGAAATCGATGAATCGTATTGTACAAAAATATCAGTCACCGCCGGAAATCGAATTGCCGGTCGTGCGCCTTAACCACTAGATTACAGTAACCCTTCTGCACAGCAGCGCTCATTTTAGACTTGGCCATATCCGCTCGTACCGTATCTCACAAGTTTTTTTTTTAGGATGAAGCCCACATATGTTTGAGACCTGTACGTGGGAAATGAGTTGGATGATGGTGATTGATGAGTTGGACCTACAGTTTTAGGTGGGTTCCGGAACACCGGAAATTAGTTATGAAGTGACTGACAATTTAACAAACAGTAGCATTCATCGATTTCCATCAGCTATTCAATGCTGTTGTCAATATCCGCCATTGCGGAAGTCTTCAGTATAAATTTGAATTTGAGGAATTCGAAATAATAGTCACTTCAAAACCAACTTGTAATATCCAGGTGATGCATTTACACAAAAGGACGGAGTTAGGGCAAAATACGAGTAGCCCTATCTTACACTCAACCTACAATAACCTAATATTTTCCTACAACCTAATATTTTCCAACTAAAGAAAAATAATCAAGCTATATTTTTCAAGTGTGACTTGGATCTAAACTACAAAGATTTGGATCACAAATTTCAATGTGAAGAAAGCAGTTTTGGGCTTTAAGCGTTAACAACGTTTATTCAATTGTATTAATTTAATCTAGTCTATGTGAATAAATAAATATTGCTTAGATCCTTCAAGGCAACACCATCAGTCTATCAGATGTCACTGATCAAACGTCAATTTATTATATAAATAACAACTTTCAGTCCTAATTTGAATGTACTCAGTACTCAGTAGTTGATCATAAAAAATAATCTCTCCTACAAGCTCTAGGATTGAATCGGTAAACATATAAATAGTGATCAACTTCAACATTTCTATTGAGCATTTATTTCTAGAATATAGAGGAAGCAATCTTTTAAAACACATGAGTCCTTACGTATTTTTTTTTACAGAAGCGCAACTTTTTTGCTGATGCTGCCCCACTTGAGCTGGAGACTTGTCTTAGGTGAAACGTTGAATTACGAAAATATGCCAAGCTGAATGAGATTTCAACCCGCAGGAGTCTCATCAGATATCGCATTCCAATCCGTTTTATATATCTCTGGCGGCGTTATTTATTTTATATAAAAGATTTTTTAAACAATATTATTACGTAACTTTATTATTAATTCTGCTATATACCAAATTGTGACTAAATCACTGAAAAAATCATATACTTTTCATATAGTGTTAAAACTTTTATATGCAAACTATTACAGCCGTTTCACTGCATGTTAAGGGGTTTTATTGATTGCCTAATATGTAGTGCCATTAATACCCTTGCAATATTAGCACCTCATCATAGAGTGTTAAAATCTTGAACATGAATGAAACCTATAGAAATCTGCTATATTGAAGATGTATTTATATATATATATATATATATATATATATATATATATATATATATATATATATAATGCACGGATGAAGTGGATTTAACAAACAAAAATTACTGTGCAAAACATACAAGGCTTGGGAATATATCCTGAAGCATACTCAACATAAAAACATTGCATGTCCCAGAAAAAAATCAATTTCAGGCATTCAAAATCTCAAAATGCAAACTCAATAACAGATATTGAAGAGTATTAGAATACAAACAGACCAAAATATAATCTGAAAGACATAAAATACTTTTTTATAAAAATTAAAACAATCCATGCAAATGGATTAATTGAAAATATGCCCGATTTTATAAATATTCATCCATTGCGACAAATATTCGTAGATATTTATAAATAGTTCAAATGTTTACAATTCCTAGGCTATTGTAATTTATTTGAAAATAAACGGAAATGGATTGAGGCAGTTTAAAACAGTAGGAAATTCAAATGTAGATGGGTGGATTAAGGGTGCTTGCAGATGGAGCATCTCGAAGATAATCATTATAGCAAATAAAACAAGGAATGGAAATAACTAAGGAATGGTGGTATTTACGCTGTTACAATCTGTCATACGCAATTCCACAGCACGTGTTCAATTTTGGGATAATCGTTATCATCAATAATTGAAAGCTCCACTGTGCAAGCACCCAGATAACAAAAATAAATAATAATTCGGCCAAATAACAAATATGAATCCCCAAGTGCAAAGAAATTAATTATGTAAATAATAAACTCGAAGAAATAATAAACTAAGTAATAAGATATTGTTTTGAATAAAAATATTGAACTCAAATGTGTTGAGCAACTAGCAGAAAAGAAGATAAGATTAAAGAAAAAAAATAATAAAAATGATAACAAACTTTTAAAAGATCAAAAAATGAAAAATATTAAACAAATTTTCATATTTAAAGCTAGCTAGCTTGATAAAATATTAAATTTCAATTATTCGTAAACTGTATAATTGGTAATCAATAATTACAAAATTTTATTGGAAAATTGAGATGGGAAAATACTATTTATTGCATTGATAAATCAAATACGGAGAGGAAGATGATTTATAATGATTTTTTTATAACAATGAAGTGTTAAATGATTATTACAGTTAAAGATCGAATGTTGCCATCCAATAATAAGACGGAAATGTCACATACAAATCAGTTTATATTAAATCTGGATACAAATGAGTTCACTAATGAATACAGATAGAATTATTGAGTTGGGGCCTTAAGTGATCCTCTAGCAGTACCAGAAATAAGTTATACAGGTATTCATTATAGAGAGTTTAAGAAAAACTAAGCTAAAGATGATGCTCGCTATACTCAATATAGAGGTAGTTTTCGCATGCTCCGACTTAAATGAACTTAGTGGATGAGCTGTTTTATGTCTTACATACAATTATCTCTCAAGGTTTGGCTTAAAATTTATCAATTTAGGACAGGTTTAATCGCTGATCACCAAATAGAAAGCAAGATTTATAATAATTATAATTATTATCTACACGAATCTGAATGAGTGGTAGCACAATCATGATTAACAACACAAAGATTTAAGAATAACCATACAATAATTTTTGAAAATTGATTGGCGATTTGTAAAATATTGAGGTCTGTCAAGATTATGCTTATGATACAACAATTATTTTTTGAAAATGTTCTTCGGAAATTGTTGCTAAAATAGACTTGAACATTAAAAAACAGAATAATAAAAGTAGACAAACAACACAATTCACAGTTTTAAAAATTAACTGTAGACTTTGATAAACAAAATTTGACAATAATTCATTAGATGCTCCTTATATTTTATTATTGATTTTTTCCAAGCAATTCTATATTTATGGTCATCTGCCCAAGCTGGATTTAAAATTTCGCGGATGATGTGAAGATGGCTTCAGCTAGCGCTAACAATAAGGGAGGAGTTAGCGACGATTTCCTCAAATTCACTTATTACTGCATTAGTGGTGTTAATCGAAGTTAATTGCAGTGTAGTCCTGTCTCAGTGAGACCAACTGCCAAGTCAATAATTATTTTAGTCAATAGATTCAAAGCTTAATCATTTGACCGGCCAAATCAGTAGTTATTTTCACCAAAAATTTGGTTCGTTAGATAAACAAACCAAAATAACACTTACATTGAAAAAGTAACGACTCCAACATGATGGGAATCTAATACTTACTGGTTGTAGAGCTACCTATAATGCACAACAATCAACTATTCAAGATTTTAATAAACAAAAATTATTCGAATGGAACCTGCATAAATATTTAGTAGATCTCTGTACAAGCAATATTTATTGATCTAAAGAATTTTTTGACTCTGTACAGTAGTAGCTATTGAAAATTGCAGGTGAAACCCATTTTCAAAAATGTAAAAAATCGTTTAAATAATAGTTATAAAAAATATTGATAAAATACTGATTAATGCTTGACTAGAAATCAAGCCATCAATGAAGTTCTTATGATGGTACAGTATTAGATATAGAAACTTCAAGTTAGTAATAGTCATGTCAAATTAGCAAAAAGTAAAGATAAAATCCGACATGGTTGAAAATTGGAATGTATGACGATAAAAACATGCTGAAACATACTAAAATATACTAAGAGTCCCCAAGAATCATAACTGTGCGTCGGCCAACATCTTGGAAACCTGTAAAATGTTCATACATCATTATAATTTTCTTCGAATTTGAGACCGAACTAAGCAACGGCAGAAAACGTTACTCCTGCATTAAAAAAAAGAAGAATTTGATACCAGTTACAGCTCTGTACCTTAAATAAGTCTCAAGTTGCAATTTTTCAAACTTTTAGTCGATTTTCAAGAAAATTGACAATTTTGAATTTTGTATAATTTAAACGGCAGTATCTCACAAAAAGACGGACCTAAATTTGTAATTCAAAATCCCTTTGAGGACAGTGAAGTTTTCAACGATTGTAAACCTAATTTCACCTTTTTATCTCCAGTAGTTTTTGAACTGCATCTATTTGAAAAATTTCATGCACCCCCAAAAAATTGGTTCGAGAGCTAAAACAAATATTCCAAAAAATGGCGATCGATGTCTATCTCAGAGATTTTGTTTCTGAGACTCCACACTATCAGAAACGTCATCCGATCGCCCAGAAATGCGATGTTCTCAGTGATCTGTCTCTTATAACTAAAAAATAACTATAATCAACATTCATATGGCTCCAACTCAGTAATTTTTCAACAAAAAATTGTGAAAATAATCTCAAATTGAAGAATAAATCATTTTTTCAAATGATTGATAGTTCAGCTATAAGGACTTACAATGTAGCTGATGCATGACTATTTTTATATGATGCAAAATTTAACAAAACTATCCAACTTTACAAAATTTTAGACCAAAATAAGTGTTGAATCATAAATTTGATAGAGAACTTTTTTTCTAGATAATATGAACGAACTTTGTGCCAATTACTATACTCTACCCCTCATAATTCCTGAGTTAGACCCTCTTTGTAATTGAAAAATTTAAAAAAGGTAATTCCAGATTATTTTTTGTTCAGCTTTGTCATCTCTATGTAAATAAGAAGTAAGTGGAAATTATGATAGGAGTCAAAGAACATGTTTCACATAATTTGAGACTAACTTCACATTTGTGTTGAAAAAATTCCTGAGTTGGAGCCATTTAAATGTTAATTTTGTAATTTTTGAGGTATAAGAGGGAGATCACTGAGTACCACTGAAAACAAAAATCTTAGTAATGAGCAAAATTTAACATAATATGACACATGAATTTGGACCACCTGAATGAGCTGAGATGAATGAGCCGTCGGCTGATCAGATACGATACTGTATAACGTTCAATAGTTGTGGAGACCTGAATTCTGGAGCCCCTTCTGGCCACCCCCTTTAAAAAATCCAATAAAATTTCTGGGCACAGGGAAGGCGTTTCTGATAGTTTGGAGTTTCAGGAACAAAATTCCAGAGATAAACATTAATCACAATTTTTTGGAACATTTGTTAGAACTCTTAAACGAAATATTAGGGGGTTTTGGGGTTTATGAAAGTTTTTCAATAGCTGTAGCTCAAAGACTACTTGAGATAGAAAAGTAAAATTGGTTTCAAATTGTAGAAAACTTAATTTTTTCCAAAGGGATTTTAAACTACGAATTCAGTTCCCAGTATTAGTAAGATACAGCCGTTATAATTATTCAAAATTTAAAAAAAATCGATTTAAAAAAAAAACACCTTGAAGAAAAAATGTAACCGACTTATTTTAGGTATAGAAGTGTAACTAGCATCAAATTTTCTTTTCTTGGAAAAAAAGACAAAAGTATCCTTTCTGCCCGAGGCTTATTTTGGTCTCAAATTTGAAAAACCCGAAAATGACAATGGGAAATTTTACATTTTTTCCAAGATGACGGCCGAAGCACAGCTGTGATTCTTGGGTACTTTTAGTGTGTTATTCAGCATGTTTTCTGGTCACATGTCCCGATTTTAAGCAGATTTGGATTTTTTCTTCACTGTTTGCTAATTTGATTAGAATTTATGTTCCCTGAAATAATGATAATCTAGAATATCACCCATAAAAATAATATACATGAAAAATTTAAAATTTGTAAATTGTGATGCATTATTTCAATTAATAATATATATTGTAAATAAGTGTTTTTGTTTTGGAATATCCGTTTCAATAGGAATTTCTATTTAGAAAACTGAATTTAAAAAATCAGAACACGATATGAAGCTGTATATTTGTTCATAAAAATAGATATTTCAATTTCTGTTATTTGAAAGATAGTTGAGCTCATGATCAACCTCAAAAATGAGGAAAACTCAACCCTTGAAAGTCATGAATTAGAATATTGCTTATGGATGTCTTGTGTATTACCCTAAATAACAATAACCCAACACTGGAGATGATCAAGCTAACAAATACAATTAATCTTCTCATAAAACATTATGTATTTGCCAATTAAATTGAGAAATATTGTTAGTGCTATAATATGACCTTCGATTCAACCTTAAACGATACCTTGATTTTGAAGGAATTCTGGGAAGAACCAATATAGATCCAAATTTGTTTCAGTTCCAAGATAAATTTAAAACTATCGTCAATGATGAATCTATTTTTAAACTCTTTATTCACAAATCATTTGGTAACCGTATTTTAATTGCGTCACTTCAATGCATTTAATTTAAAAACTTAGATGAGATTTCAACTGAAATATACACCACTTCAGCTTACCGAACAATGCCAAACTACTCTTTGACAGACAGTTTTATTTCTTTCCTCGTAAGAGAATGTTTTCCTTCAGCTTGGTATGCAATTTTTAACAAGTTAAACCAGTAAGGCAGTCCGCACACGGAGCGTTCGTCAAGCGTCACAGTCGTCATGTAATTGGTTGAGCCGACCTAGTCAATGACAGCATTTTATTCATGACGCCTGTGGCGGTTGACGAACGCTATGTGCGCGGACTTCCCTATTGGTTTAACTTGTTAAAAATTGCATACCAAGCTGAAGGAAATCATTCTCAGTTATAACCAGCTGCACACATAATACTATCCATTTTGATTCTCTACTTATTCTACATGAAAGAGCACCCAGGTATTTCAAAAATATAATTGATGGCGAATATAATACTTGGACTAACATGGCCCATATACAAGGTGTATTCTGATAACTTTCACACTAAGGCCCTGTTCACACGAGCAACTATTTGCGGCGCTACAGCTGCTCCACTAACGCGCGTTGTGGAGCGACGGTAGCGCAGCAGTAGCACGTCTGCTGCTCCACTACGCGCGATTAACGCGCTACAGCTTACGACCAAAACTATTTTCATAGTAGTTTTATGATTACTACCTGGCAGGCTCGCTTCGCTCGCCTCACCCGTCTAGCCAGGGGCTGCACCCCCTGGACCATAGGAGAGAGGGATTTATTTATTATCGAGCTGGGTAGACTCATTTCATTTTTAGGTTCAATGCAAGCTTATTCTATTGCAAGAATAATTATTAATTAAAATTATAGCAAACGTCAAATTAAAATTAAAAATACATCAAAAACATCAAATTGCAAATAAAAATACTATACATAAGAAGTACATTGTCACAAAATAAATTGTATTATCATGAAAAGTATTACTCCATTAAGAAAAAAAGCAAATAGGCCTATCGTAACGCAAACGTATAAAACTATAGTTAAAAAATGTTATTAATCAAGGGTTACCCTCGAAATTAAGAAACCATGTTGCTTTCAATGTACTCCTTCACTGATTAATAGCTTGATAGACTTAATAACTATTTCTCCATTTCTGCTTTACATTTTTTTCTGTTTTATAGTTTTTATTTTGCCATTGATTGGTAAAGCAGTTTGTATCTTGATAAAAAGAATTTTTCTTAGCTGTGGCTAAGTTATTCGGGTCGATGAGAAAGGATGGGAGAGTGAGAATAATCGTAAGTTATATATATTTTTTTTAAATAACCTCGGCAGTCGGCCGAGGACTGATATTTTATCAGTTTACTTATATATATTTTCTTGAATCAAACTATTTTTATGATTATTTTATTGACTAGTTTGTTGATGCTGCAATTTTATGCAACACTAACATGCCATTATCACCTGTTTCAACTCCAGGAATTCTAGTGAACAAGTGTCAATCTTGGATAGTGTAGACTAGAATGAATGTCACTCAAGAATGGAAGCTAATGTATTATGATTTTGTGCAATTTTTTCATTATTTGCTACTTTGACTCCATTAATATAATGAAGTATTTTGAGTGGTTGAAGTCTTTTCTAAGTAAAAGGTCCCAATTAGTTGAAGTTGAAAAAAAAGTAGAGAGATCAACTATAAATATCAATCTGAAATTCACCAATTAATAAAAGGAGTCTCACAAGGAACAATACTGGGACCAATGTTGTTTAACTGTATATTAATGACCTGCTAGGTAATTTGCCCTCAATTGTGCAAAGTGTATTATTTGCTGATGATGTTAACTTCCTACTTACTGGTGATAACTATCAGGAACTACAAGCTGAAGGGGAGAAAGTTATCAAATTCATAAGGGATTGGTGTGAGGCGAATGATTCAACAGTTAAATTTGCAAAAACATGCTACATGGATTTCGCTATTGGCCATTCAGACTCTCACAACAATTTCAATTTCTCTATAGATTCAACAAGCATCAAACCGGTGGAAGCATGTGGATTCTTGGGGATTTATGTCGATGTAAGATTGAGGTGGCATAATCACATTGATCATGTGGTAAAAAGGCTCAACACGGCAGGGTTTGCAATGTCAAGATTGATGAAAGCAATGGATAAGAAAATAGTCCTAATGGGGTAATATGGGTATTTTCAGCCAATTCTAACATACGTTTTGATATTCTGGGGTGCGACGCCAATGAATGATGAAAAGGAAACCACGTTTGACCCCCTGCCGAGAATTATTCCAACAATCTTTACCATGTTTGTATATTTTTGAACTGCAAACCATGGATTTATGTATTTTGATAATTATTGTATTGACGTTTGCAATACATCCAATGTAATGTACAAGCGAAAAATAAAGTTATTATTATTATAAGGTAGTAGAGCTTATTAAACTTGAAATACATCCGACTTATTAAAACACGCGTCAGCTGCGCGTAGACGTTCGACTACGCGCGTCCGTAGTGCTTTAGTTTTGCGGCTGAAACAGCTGAGACCTTCGCCGTCAGACGCTCCACTTTTTGTCGCAAGTTTCTGTGGCGAAGTCAACCACCGATGAGCAGCTAAATTCGTGGCGAAGCGCCGTGTGAACAGAACACGAAAATCTCATATAAGACAATACTTCGCAATCAGCTGCCCGACAGATGCTCCACAAAAAGACGCCACGTGTGAACAGGCTCTAAGCAGATAAATATAGCCAGAGCTGCTCGGTGACCCATTCATGTGCAGATGTGTAATACAGTAATATGTTATACATGACCGTTCATGACCGTAGCCATATTATGTACATAGTATATTTAGTGTGCATTAAAGGGAAAACACACCTTTTAAAATTTTATAAAATTTAAATTGATTAAAGGACTAAATTTTGGTTGATTCCATTGATGTGGATTGAAAAAATAATAAACAACTGTCTCACCTTCAATACTTTTCCTGTCCTCATGTTTGATGAAGCTATGCTCATGAACTTTTTGCAGAAAACGCGCCGTCAGCGATGGGAAAGTTTGCTGTGACATTTCCATGTACCTGCCACGGATGTGCATTGCCTCCACAAGCAATCTAGATGCTTGCCGCATGTCTTCGGGGGCCACCTGCAATTTTAAAAAAATATCAATTTAAAAATTTTATTTTTCATATAAATATGTTAGATAAGTTGAAACTATGGAGTATGCTGAACAGAATGTTCAAGGAGGAATGTATCATACTGTTTATACAGATCAAAATAATAAAATCGTTTGTATAGAAATTGCCAATTATCTCAAAAACTTTGTGGTTAGTGATTTGTTAAGAAATGTTTTCGAATTTCCAGCATTTTACTTAAAAATAGACTAACTTACAACTAAAATAATAAACTTCATTTCCAAAATGTATAAATTTATAAAAATATAAAACTTTCTTCATCATCATTTCTGCAACTAAGCATTTCCAGACCATGTAGAACGCTTTTATTCTTATTTTGAGTTTTATAATAATCAGTTTCTGATACGATATCTGATCCGTTCTAAAAACCTATTTATAATGCAATAGTAAGGACGTGTTGAAATGACGCTGCAAAACTTACTTCAGTACATTATTATAATAACAGTACAGACAATAACAGTTCTGGTGGGTGAGTCTATTCGGACTAGCTGTCGACCGTATTTCAAACAGTTGAAAATTCTGCCTGAACATAGTTTAAGTATATTTGAAACAATCAATTTAATAAAGAGAAATGAATCAATGTTTAATAGGGGTTCCATGGTTCATTCTCATAACACTAGGTACAGGGATGAACTTAGAAAAGAAACTCATCGCACTGCTCTCTATGCAAATGGTGTTAGAAACTCAGGAGTTAAACTTTTTAATGTTTTACCGGCCAGGCTTAAGAGACTTCCTCTCAAAAAATTTAAAGAGGTTTTCAAGAGAGAGCTAGAGGACTGTGGTTTCTATTTAAGCGAAGTATATATAGAGTATTATAAAAATCCTAAATTAATACAGCCTGAACGGAAATAATAAATTTAAATATTACATTGGACAAATCCAGATGCCCCCATGATGGGAGGCCAGTGGATGCTTAAATATCTATCTATCTATACATCTATAACTGAACATGCAAGAAAAAAAATGAAATGTGGCATAATTGTAGTTCAAATAATTTCAGTAGAGTTGATGTTAGCTCAAAGGTATTAATTCCTTTCATAATTTTTTTTTTAATGTAGCACCTTTTCATCATTGGAAAAAACAGAACTTGTCAAACTTTACATCCTAGGTGAATCTGAAATATTTTCAAATAACAAAGTTTGTCAACGGTCACAATTCTTGCCATATTTTTTAAAATACTACAAAGTGAGAAATACCTATGTTGTGATGTAATTTATTACATCATTACATTAGTGAGAATGATTATGAAGGCTGCATAAAAATCACAATTTTATCTCATTTAAAAAAAATAATAACTAAAATTCAAGAGCAAATCAGATAATTTGACAATTGAAAGCTCAAAATGTTTTGAGAGTCTCAACCGATTGAAGTTTCTTCAAAGATAATCAACAGTTTGATAAACTTTATTAAAATAACTTTTAAATAAATGTACATTAAAATAAATCTAAAATTTTTATAATCATAATTCTAATCAATATAAAAATAATTATTAGGCTGCAAGAAGAATACGTTGATTAATAATGTTTCATATCGGATTAGGATTCAAGCGAAACACCAGGAAATAGATACACGATATTTTTTCAATAAGGAGCACTAATGACACGCCAGTGCCCTAATAAGTGATAATCCCATTTGCCATTTACTTTATTCGTTTTACCATGCTTCACGCCATACGTGGGTTCTATAATGTTATCATTACAATCCAATAAGCTGATAAGCTTACGGAAGAAGCCAACCAAGAACTATATTATTTAGAGCTTTGGAATGCATTTCTTGTATTTTATAAAATGACGTCTTTACCTAAGTTAAAGTTGATCACCGTGACAAATCGATCTCTATTGACTTTTAATGAAACTTACTTATCTTTTGAAGCATTATAAATAATAAAAATGCAAGAATACAATATGAAACTGTAACAAGCAGCTTGATATTTAGCTTGAAATACCACATTTCAAATCTATTAATTTCGATGGCTTTTTATTAGAGAATTTGTGTCACAGAAGCTTGATACTTCCTACACGAACAAAACGTGGATTTGTGAATCAATACAACTGACTGAATTCGAACAATTTATAAATTTCTCAAAAACTCAGTAGCTTAACTAAAGCTTAATAACCAGTAAAATAAATAAAAATACGAAGACGAAGTTGAAATGTCAAATGTTTCATTTAACCTCTAAAAGATTGTTTGATAGTTACATATCATAATTATTTTCAAGCTCAAACCCCAACTTAGGAAGAATAGAGTCCTCAATGTACCTCACGTGATGGTCGTTGCGCCATTAAATGAACTTATTCTATCAGTTAAAAATATTCACTATTATTGATAGTTTTATGTCATAACCTAGCAATTTAGAGCTCAAGCCATGGCCATCACTACTTTATTCAAATAAAAAATGTCATGCCTGATAAGAGAAATTTGAAAATACAGCTGTGTACTTGTACAGTGAAGAATGTGGGTACCGGTACTTGACATTTGTGATGATTCGTATTGCAATTCAACTTGAAACTTCATTCTCCATACACAAAAACTTCAAAATACACAAATAACATAGACAGTGGCGGTCCCAGGATTTCATTTCGGGGGGGGGGGGGGGGGGGGGGTCTGGATCCCCCCCCCCGGAAAAAAATGTGGAATTTAAAGCCTAAAAACGTATTTTTATACGTATTTGAGCTCTAAAATATGCTCAAGCTAATAGTATCATTTATGTTAGCTAATAAAATAGTTTTTCATTAAAAGTTTATTGTACCTAGGTGAAATAGGACCCAACCATAGTATGTGTTTTTCCTTTGATTTCCTTTAGCTACACAAAGAAAATTGATTAAAAGTCAATGTGATTATTTAATGAGCATGATGACAAAGTTCAGTTAAATAAACATATAATGAAATCAAAAATAAATCAAGTGTTCACTGCGAATCTTTCTTTATGGTTACGCCCTATTTTTAACATGTAAGTTACGGAGGAATAGCCAAAAAATACTTAGATTGTTACGCAACAATGTAATGTACATTTATTACAAGAAAGAATACAAGAAAGTTTACAAGAAAGAATATCACAAATAAAAAATCAAGTATAATACAAAAACTATCGTAACTTGTAGTAAAACAAGAATTCGTACAAGAATTGTTTGGGTGTTTATTCTTCTAGCTAACAAGTAACAATGACATCGATTAAATTTATTTCTCGCAAAAAAAATACATACATAATTATGAATAAATTCTTTTTAAGGGGGGGATCCATCTTGATATTTCAGGGGGGGGGGAATCCCTCCCATCTTCCCCCCCTGGGACCGCCACTGAACATAGAGAACAGTTATTTCAAGTTTTATAAATTTCATCATCTAGGCTAAGTAAATCTCATTCATATTATATTAGATTTAATAGTAGAGTAATATTGTAGTTTTCTGTGGAATGTTTGTAGAATTTTCACACTTTCAGGCCCTAAGCCAAAGTTGTAGTGCTGGCCCCTGATTATGTGAATACTTTATAGCTCGCTGAATATTACCTTAATGGTCGATTACATTGGGATAGTTACTCGCTAAGCGAGTAGCGAGTAGGAACGTTACAGACCAACCATGCTACAGCAGTTCAGCATACCCAACCGAATTATATAAAAATTAAACTTCCAGAATCAACTCCATACTATGAAATTTCAAAGACAATAAATAAAATTGCAACACAAAATTAGCATATGAAGTTTACCAACAATTATTCAATAAAATTTCATCAAAACAGTTCCCAGAAAATACAAAATATCTCATCTGAAGTGTTATGTTGGCAGCCTGCACAGTTAAATGTCGGCTACTTCCCATAGAGCCTGTAATATGAAATTATGAATAAATTCTACTCGTAGGTCCTGTTTGTAACGGTGACCGATTAGATTGGCCAGCAAAAAAGACAATGTTCTCTGCTGAAAATCACTTCCCGGTGGTTCGGAACCCACCTAAAACTGTAGGTCCAACTCATTACCCACGCACAGGTCTCAGACCCATGTGGGCTTCACCCTCAAAAAAAAAAAAAATATAGACAGGCTCTCAACTTTGGATTTGGTCAAATTTGGTACTCGCTGGCAGAGTAGCCAACACCAAAATATTGTGGTCAAAGCCGACATTTAACCGCGTAGGCTGCCAACATAACACTTTAGATGAGAAAAAAATTATTTTCTGGGAACTGTTTTGATGAAATTATATTGGATAATTGTTGGTAAACTTCATATTTAATTTTGTGTTGCAATCTTATTGTTTTTGAAATTCCATAGTATAGGGGTAATTTTGGAAGTTAAATTTTTTATATAATTCGGCTTGGTATGCTGAGCTGCTGTAGCATAGTTGGTCTGTAACATTCCTACTCATTACTCGCTTAGCGAGTAAGTATCCCTATGTAATTGACCCTTTAGAATAGGGATAAATCAAATTGATGGTTCCTCTATGATATTACGCATGCGCTGTACCAAGACTGCCCCACAAATAATGACCATATGAGTCAACACATGTGCGACATTTCGCGCATGCGCAGAAGCGTAGTCTGTGTGAATCGAACAAAGTGGAATGGAAACTGGAATGGAACTTTGGAGCCGATCCACTAGCTGGAGCAGGTTAGGTTAGGTTAGGTTTACACCCTTTATGTTGTAGGTTATGCTATAAAAAATTATATTTAAAAAAACAGGTTATGCTATTATGCAAGGTTAGTATGGTAGTTATTCTTATTCTTCAACAGCAACCGTTCTTCTTGGAACGGTTACTAGTAGCTACTAGCTATATATTCACAGTTCCTGTTTCAGTTTTTATTTCAGTTTCCGTTTCAAACAAATTTTGTTTCTGCGCATGCGCAAAAATGTTCGCACATGTATTGACTCATATGGTCATCACAAATACTACGATTACTTTGTTTTAATTACCGAACTTTGAAATCTTCATTTGTTTTAAAATTAAAATTTAGTTTGTCGGTCTATTGCATGATGGTTGTAATTGATTTGAGTTGAATTTTTTCTTAAATTTTAATCCATTCGATACTATAAAAAATTCAAACTCACGCCACTGGTGTCCTCGCCACTGATGCTGACGCGCTGGAAATGGGGAATGAAATCATGCTCGTCGAGTCTTGACTGGTCGATTATGGCAGTATTCTCCAACGCTAGCGCAGGCTCGTACAAATTCTTCTTCTCTTCAATGTCTTTGGCAACTCTGTTGAACAAAAGCAAAGATGGTTTAGATAGGTACAACATAAGTTGAAACGCTTCTAAAATCCCTGCAGCAAATTGAAATCACAAGAAATAAAATATTTCAAGAAGCGCAAATAAGACCCGACTTTAAAAAAACCAAAGTAAGAGAATCAACAATCTAAATAAAAATAATTAATACATCATCATATGTTGAAGAGTATCAACATTTTGCAGACAAATACAGGTTTTTAGAAAAGTATTAGAAATGAAAGATCTCCTTGTCTTCAATTTCTTTGGCAACTAAGTTAAAAACAAAGATAGGTTAGATACATACATCATTAAAGAACATCTGAAATACAATAAAGCCAATCTAAAGACAATGCAGAACCCCAAAATCATAACAAATTTCAAGAAAAGCCAAATTAATAAAAATGAAAGCTTTATATGAACATAAACAATAATGAGAAAAAATAGGACAGGTACATAAATAAAACTATAATTATTATATGTAATTGGCAAACGAAAACTTTAAATACTTTATCCCATAGTTTACTTCATATAGTTTACAAGAACTGGTTGTACAGAGAAAAATAATATACACATGTAAAAGAGATAGAAAATAATAATCGAAAACTGAATAGATATAAATAAAACACATTCCTACATCAGCTCAATAAATGGATGTAGGCATTACCAAGATTAATTTAATAAAAACTATCTTACAAGTACATTATCTTGAAACAAATGACAATTCTCTAAAAAGTGTAATCACTGAAGACAATCCACTAAAGTTTACTATACAAAAATGAACTCACTGAGAAATTAACAGACATTCCCTCATCTTTCAACACAACAAAAACACTTAACAAAGAAAAGTGAACAACTGTACTTTGGTGTAACAGTACAACCGCATATATATAGCACTGGAATGTTGTTTTCTACAATCAAGTATAGTAAAAATGACTAGAGCACGAAGCTAAAGGATGAAAGAATTGATCGAGATAAAATGGTGCAATAAATTCGAGTAATTAATGCAGCAACCAATGTACGGTTTAGAATTGGTACTCATCAATAGTTCTGAGAACTCGAAATAAATGTTGAGAAAATTAGCGTTTACGTTTAGAACTAATCGATGGTGAACAGAGCACGCATTGATTGAATGGCAAGCGGTTAAAGTTTGAACCAGTTTCATGAAACAAAGCAAAGCGTTCAAAGTAGCACGTTTCAACTCAAAGTGTATTATTTGTATCAGAATTCTCACCTGACTAAAAAAAATAAAATAATTAATTAATGGAAGTCACGTGATCGCATACTTTGATCGGTTGTGTAGAAAAACGTTTCTAAATGAATGACAAATTAAAATTCTAAATAAATACTATCAGTGAACGTCAAATCTGAATGATTAACTAGAAATGAATGATTATCAATATTGTGTAATAGCAGTTAACAAATTTGTATCATTGACAAACTCTATTCACGTATTCGATCACTGATTAATGAATAGCCTTTATTACAGCATTTATTAATTTTTTATTTTATTTATTAATAAATAGTCTTTATTAGATAGCGTATTAAGTATCTATATTAGCTAGTACATTGGTTGAAAGAAGCTTTGTTTTTCAATAAGTTAATAAACAAAATAGTGAACTCACACTAAAGGAGACGGTAGGTTTTAAATAAAATACAATATTGTTTGAATGATTATAGAAAGGAACGGGAAAATTAGAAACTACAATATATGAGATTGTCTGAACATAACCAACATCGAAGGAGTTTGGAGACTCGGGACAAGATAATATAATGAAGAAGCCTTTCAGGGAAACAAATAGGAAGAAGAAAAAGGCTGTTTAAATAATTACACAAGCTATTGTAAGTTATAAATAATTAATAAGTAAGAATTTCATTATCCCTTTGTGACAGATTTACAAGCTGTGAAAATCATATAATTGGATTTGGAATTGGTTCATGAAGAAAGGAGCACAATAAAATGATTGAAATAGAAACGACCCACATAACCAATGGCATAAATAATAAAATGAAAAAATAAGAAAAACTAATAAACAATAGATGACACTGTAGGTTAACTGTAGTAATCTATAGAAATATACCGCAGAAAAATATCACTCGTGTATTTTTACTGTCAATAGACTGAAGTTTGAATAATAATGAATAATAAAGTGGTTTGACAACATCCAAGTCTTATTATTCATCATGGAAAAGTACCACAACAAACAACACAATCCATTCACAAACAACTGCACTATAAAGACTAAAGTTTGCAATGAAACCAACGTGATTTCATTCATCTGGATATTTCCTAACACCGTTGTTCAGATAATTAATACGAAAGAACTTATCCTTTTGATTTTTTATAATACCTGAAAAACTTTTGATTTTATTCACTGATTAAAACCTCAATTTTCATCAAATTGTAGTATACCAAGTAAAAAACATATAACTTACTCTTAATACTGTACTACAATAATATTTATGAATAAGAGGCTCAACAAAACTATTAAAAAAGATTAAAACTATATAAAAATAACTATAATTTGATAAACTTTGAATTTATATGGTAAAAAAATAATTTTTTTTCGACATCGGCAAAAATAATCTTATTATAGTTGCATTATTATCATATATTATGATGCATGAGAAAGTTAATGCAAATGTTTCACCACTCATGTTGTTCTGAATAAATTTATATTATTAAATATTAATAATAGTTATTTATGTATTAAGAGCGTGAAGCGCGACTTTATCGCTCGAGCCGAAACATTTACTGCGCGACGCGTAGCGGAGCGCAGTAATTTTGCGAGAGCGATAAAGAAGCTTCACGCGCGAATTGCATACAATATTTTTCCTAAAACTGCAGTTCAGAATTCCAACACAATAAAAGCTTGTAGTTTGTAACATCACAGACCATGCGCGGCTTTGGTTAGCGTTCGCCTTTTTTGAGGTTATGTGAATTTCACGGAATCAGTGATCCACCAATGAGAAGACATCAAAATCAAAACAGAAGCGTAAAGAAAACAGCTGGCGAGCGTAAAGTACTTTACCGCTTGCGGAGCAGTAAAGAGGTATTTTACAATTAGTTTTCAGTATGTAAAGAACTACTTTACGAGCAGTTGTAGGAAAAATATATTTTAGTAACATTATGTTCACCTACTGAGGTGCAACCTGCCCTGAGCTTTTTCCACATCTCAAGTTGCCATTTACAGTCACGGCCAGTTAAGTAATAATTAACCAAGTCGAGTCACTTTGTTGTTCTTGATGGCGTGACTAGTAAATTGGCGCGACAATATTACAATGAGATACCGTACACGTACGCAAACTGTTCTCAAAAGTTTTGCAAGTTTAGTTCTTGGAAGATCGAATTATAATGGAATTCAACACGTTTACATAATCACTTAAATGATGCCAGCCAGCCCTATGTTACTAACTTCAGGATAAAAGGTCTGGGCCTGTTTCATAACAAAGTACAAACTAATAGTACTAGTACTTCTAGTTGTAGATAATACAAAATGTTTCGGAAGTTTTCACTGGTAGATTGTGCGTGAAATTTATAATTTATTATGAAATGTACCGCTGAAGCACAACAACAAATAGATTATTCTGGTCAATGCAAGAGGAATCAAGTTGATAATATTTGTCCAATATGTTTTTAAAACTTCTGAATAATAGCTCGAATGTAGCTCAGCCTAATAGAAATACATTTTCAAATGGAACAAAGTTAAAATAATTCAAACATTCACCTTATATAAACTGGTACTAATTAATAATAATAATAAAAATAATTTTGAAACTCAAAATTTCAACACCTTGGTTAGACGGAATTCGTAAGGACATGACAAACGCCAACATAACACAGATTTTAGAAAAAACACATTTAGACAAAAACAAATTACAAAACAGCCAAAAGAAAAACAATTCAGACCTAAGAGGTCGGAAGAACGCAAAAAAGCCTTTTCAGAAACAGTGAAAGTCTATTGGGGTAATAAGAAAACAAAAGGATTACATGACTGAGTCTTCTGCTTATCGTCTTCCATCTTGGGAGAATTCGCCAATAATAATAATAATAATAATGTGTAGCCTGGCTCTAGTTATAAATTGTGTCCACAATAATAGAATAATATTATATAACTATTAATTCCAAAAAAATAAAGATGGATCGATCTACTGTAAAGTCGTCACTAATAGACTGGAAAATAGTGCTAACACTGATGCAACTCAAGCTATTTATTCAACCTAATAGGAATAGAACAAAAGTTACAGTAATTTCAACATTCAACAAACGAAAACAGGTATCTACTAATGATAATATAGTGTAGCCTGGGTCAACTGGTGAAGTTGACAAGTTTGTTCGTAATAATTAAATACTATAATATTATTAATTTTGACAAAAATATTGATCGATCTACATTAGAGGCTAATACAGTTTGCAATACCATCTACATCACATGTATTTTTCGATTCTGAAAATTGCATGGAATCCAATGAAATTACGAGTTGAAATTTTGAAATTCCATTCCAATTTATTTAAAACAGAGTTCTTAGTTGGCAAGAAGTTATCGAAGCAAAGATTTGGAGTTCAATTAATGTGGAGTAATAGTTTCAAAGGCTGACAGGAAGATTGCTGTATTTAAAATTAGTACTTTGATGTTTTTGCAGCTGCTAAGTCCCAATTTTATGACCACTTCTGCACTGATAATAGTTTCAATTATTTACAGTCGAGTATTTAGTAGAAAATAAATTAAATTAATCTGCTATATCACTCATGTAATCTAGAAAGAAAATTAAGATTAGTAGTTGTTATGTTTTACTTTTTTGCTTTCTTGATAGCTGTGTTCTGAGTGTCACAGTTAGTATTCTTTTATTTATTAGTTTTATTTTGACGTGTCCTTTTGTGGGTGTCCTAACCAGCACACTAAGGACAGAATCACTTACTATACACTAAATAACTGAATTACTGTCATATTGATAATTGTAATAAAACGCTATTTATCACAAAAAGAAACTTCATTGTACAGTGGGTAAAGTGGGTAAACTTGTTTACAGTGAACCTTCTAACACATAGCAGATATGACTTTTGTTTAGAATTTTAAGTCAACTAATAGCCACTTTAAGTCAATGATAGTCAACAAACATGTGAAATCGCGTTTAAAATAAATATAATTACTTACTCACACTGTTAGTTATGATAACTAGTTAGTTTATAATAATGGAATATACTTTTTTCTGCTTACTTGCATGCTGCATTGCTGCCCATTATAAATAGTATATTAAAAGAAACACGAATAAATTAATTGTGGCTAAAAACAACGAACGAGGATGAGATAACATCAAGCTGCATTCATTCACATTAAAGATGCAACAAATTATAATATTCCCGGATTTCTTGTTCCATGACGAACTGCGTTGTTAATATTGACTTTCTTGGTGAATTCAACGACTTGCAGTCAATTTTTAGTTAAGAATAAGTAATATTTTACTAACTCTCTAGGACGAACGTTTTCGAGTTATGGGAACTCATCTTCAAGGCATCCTAGATCGGCGATGTTGGTTTGTTGGTAAGAAAATTGTGTTTTTTTATAATGTGTAAACGTTGTGTGCACACATTATAAAAAAAAACACAATTCTTCTAACAACAAACCAACATCGCCGATCTAGGATGCCTTGAAGATGAGTTTCCATAACCCAAAAACGTTCGGCCTAGAGAGTTAGTAAAATATTACTTATTCTTAATTAAAAATTGACTGCAGGTTGTTAAATTCACCAAAAAAGTTGAGATTATAATATATAACACAAAAAGATTTTTTTAAATAAATTTATTCAAATGCAAAAATGACTGTTAGTCTAGGGGTATTATTTGAATGACGGTTTCAAATTAGAAGCTGAAACTCCAGACAAGTTTTTTTTATGAAGGTGAGCGAATGCTCTGATGAAAGACTGGATGAAAGCCTTCAAAAACGATGGATGAAAAGCATAAAGCAAGCTTTGAACGTTACAGGGAAAATCATTTGGGTCAAGCTCTTCCACCCGCATTTTATGGCGGTAGGACTCCTCGCTCAGAGACCCTACTAGAGCTTGGTTCAACATGGGTACTTGAATCTATACAAAAGGTGCACCAATGTACACAATACATAATATTCAGTGACATACTTCCGAGGTCAAGCGTCAACATGTTGAACTCACATGAAATGTAAATTATTTATTAGTATTTCAAGAACTGGACGACAAAATGCAATGCAATGTCCAGTAATGACAGTCAACATAGGCAGATCGCTAAATGAAAATAAATATTCACAACCATTTAAATAGATCATACAAACCATTTAATCTTATTAGTATTGGTGATATTACGGTAGCTATCCATAACAGATAATACAAATGTTGTAACAAACACTAAATTAATTAACATGCGAGTTACTATAGTTTCGACAGTCCCTTAATTGTCAATCTCTATCAAACTTTGCTAATCTTTATTAGGGATTGACAATGACTAACTGTAGAAACTGTAGTCCATGCTAATTAATTTAGTGGTTGTAACAACATCTGTATTATTGGTTATAAACCACTTCTGTCGAAGTAAACAAAAATCTCTACAAAAGTTCACGCAACCAAATTGCAGTGTTGCCAGATATGGGACCATGCCAGCTTAGCAGCACGGTAGCCTCAATGAACGAATTGGCAACACTAATCGTGCCATGTTGCTCAGTCGAAAGTAAATTGCCTTCAGCTTTCGAGTGACATCATTTCTTGACCTGTCGCAGCAATGCAAACACAGCACGAACGTGCAAAACTAGAGTTTTTCAGAGCCGCCTGATTTGGTGGCGTGAACTCTTGTTGATTTAGAATAATATCACTTCAGATAAGAACAAGAATCTAAAAACTAACAAACATGAGTATATGAATACTGGATATCGTGCTCAACAGAAGGATTAATTAAAATGGGTATAAAAAGCCAATCAAAAGGTAATGCAAGCTGAGATTTCAAAATAATTGCAGAAAAAATCAACCAATGCTCTCAATTTTCATTTGAAATTGAGGGTTTGCATCAAAAGGACAGAGTGAACTCAAACCTTTGACATGAGCGAGGTAAACTAAGGTAATATTACAGGAAAATAGACGGTATATAGCGAGGTAGGTAGCATTCCATTTTGAAGGCGTTTTTTTCACCAAAAAAATCAGTCATTTCCGGAGTCTATAATTTGAGGAGCTTGAAGAGCAATTACTGTTGACTAAAATGAACGAATTCGCTTTAAAATATTACAAACATGTTGCAGATGATTGAAGCTCCTTTTAGTTACTATATGAAAACCCCAGAATCCAAACATTCAGCACCACAAGATTATATTTTTATTTTACTTTTTCAATTTGGCCAGCTCTTGTGAGCTTTAGTTGAATTTCACTGCTAATCAACTTCAATGTAATTTGATAGGATACTAGAAAAATTTGTAGCCTAGCCAAATTTTGTACTCGATTAACTGAATTTGCATATCAACATTATTTTTATGAAAGCAAAAAATATCGTTTCACTCAGAATTAATAGGTACAAAATATTATTTAAAATTTGGTAGCCTACTAAACACTATTCTTCGAAGAATCGCCTAAAGCTCACAAGAGCTGGCAAAATTTAAAAAATAAAATAAACCTATAATTTTATAAAAATAAAAATATAATTTTATTTAAATAAAAATTATATAATGATATTTTTATAAATAAAAATTATATAATGATATTTTTATAAATAAAAATATAATTTTATTTAAAAAATATAATAATAATAATTTTATATAAATAAAAATATAATTTGAGAGTACCTAGTCTATTTAACCAATTTTGGAAACAGGAAGTGAAGCAAATATTAAGATTGATGCAAATCAATGATTTAATGAAAAGTAAAATAACTAATAAAAAATATATAGAATCGAGCACATTTCATTCTAATTGATTAGAAATTAATTGTTTTGGTCGTGCCATTTGAATTGAGCATTAAGAGCGTGATCAAAGGATACTATTGTAGAAAATTGAAAAAAAAATGAATTGAATTGTCTGGAGCAGATAAAATCAGATAACCGAATTATAATTTGATAGTATGATTAAATTTGTAGTTAAATAGTATTTCTCAATCTGAAAACAATATTAGATCCAATACTAAATTGCCTAAAATAGAAATAATACAAATACAAATAATTTAAAAATAAAAATAAAACAAAAATAATAAAATAAAAAAAGTAAAATAAAATAAAATTACAAATACAAATTAATGTAATAAGAGAAAGAATAGTGTGACAACATAAACTGAGAAAAGAGAATAATAAATCATCAGGAGATTTATGAATTTACCATAAAAATTAGAACATTTTATAAAAAATGGATTATCATAACAGAATAATGAAATCTCAGGCCACTTAAAAGTAATTTGTACAAAAATACTTTTTCTTCAATTTTTTAATCAACTTCACATTATAAATAATATTGATCTTATTGAAAATTTATCATTTTTTCAATAACGTGAGAGAATTATTTTGAACCAGGCCCATCATTTGTCAAATCAAAGATGCCTGAAACCCACATCGAAATTGAATGGATTGTTTTTCCCTGCAGTCACCTTAATGCCTTACTACAATATATAGGCTATGCAATATACAACCATATACAAAGCTTTAACCATGCACTACTTGTAGGTATTCTCATTCCTAAGCTAGCGCTCAATTGGCTTCTTAGCAGTTTGCAACAGGCTTGTAAGAAAGTCCTCCACAATATCTAAATCACTTCAAATTATGATTCCTGGATTTCTTCTTCTAACCAACAAACCAACATCGCTATCTAGGATGCCTTGAAGATGGGTTTTAATAACTCGAAAACGTTCGGCCTACAGAGCAAGTAAAATACTACTTATTCTTAATAAAAATTTGACTGAAAGTCATTGAATTCACTTAAAAAGTCAAATTATGAAATTATAGAATTAATTTCGAAATTCCTATTAATGCTATTATTCTTTTTGACAATTTATTAAAAATTGTAAAAACTTCCAAAATAACTTGCGCGGTTCTGTGAAACTACTTTGATCAAATAGAAATAACATGGAGTATACAATAAAATGTGACAGATAAATAATGTACTATTAAATGCTCTTGACATTGGTTATTTTTGAAACTAGGCAGCTCTTACAATTATTATATAACTGATATGATCGCCTAGTAAACACATTGGTTTTTAATGCGTAGCTCCTCAAGATAATGAACTGTTAAATAACAATTAATTTTGAAGTAATTATACGAGACAAATGCATTTCTGGTTGTTGATCACGGCTTTTGTATTGTAGATGAAAGAAGTGTTTTCAAGAATGTTTGACAAAAAATCAGAAATGATATTAAATGTTCCTATATTTTCAAATGAATAAACTCGTAAATCGAAAATCTATATTAATTGAAACAGATCTAAAATTTTATATTGTAGATGCTTGCACCTAACAAATTTTAAAATGTCTACAATAAAATATCCAGAAATTCGTTATAGTTCCGTTCTCTTTTACACTATAAATTATCAAGTTTGACCAAATATCTTTAGTAGTGCATAACTTCAGTAGTTATATATTATAATAACTTTACAATTATCTATTTTCATTTGATTGCCATTTAACAATTGTATTGTACACTCAAAATTGATTGTATTCCACTACAAAATTTATTTAGTTACTTAATCAAAGTTAATCATAGACAAACAAACTTTAGTTAAACGTAATACAAAGTTTTGTATCTAGAAATCTTTCAAATGTTCATGTCATAAAATAATAATTTCGGTATTATAAAGAGAACAACAAAGCAAAATAGCTTCGTTTTGAACAGTTATTAGAATATTATTCACATTATACAACTTGTCAACTTAACAAAGGAATTCGTTTAAAATTTAAATAGTTTTTTTTGCTAATTTTGCTTCAATTGGAAATGGTTGTGAAATTAAATACTGCGCATTAGTAATTTGTAAGCGAAAAGTTGAAGACATCTCAGGTGTAAAATTGAAGATCTAACAGTTTACTAATCTCGAATTAAAACCAGAAGCGTATTGCCAAACCGGCAATAGCCCCCAACGACTATAGTCCTCGCCGACTTTCCAATACGCTTCTGGTTTTAATTCTACTTTACATAAAAAAAGTAAATTTTAAGACCATACTAGTATCGGTACTAGAGGACTAGATTTAGTAAATGTGAAGGATGAATGGGTGCGGCATTCGGCGCATTCCAGCTCACAACAATACTGAAACTCATATAAACCAACCAAGTTTATGTGCTGATTTACTTGGTAATAAAGTGAAGTACTATTTGAATGGAAAATTAAATGTGGGTTTATACAGTTTACAGTTTTGCGTGGAAAACACCAATTACCTAATAGAAAGCCTCTTCCATCTTTTATGGTCAACAAAACACTAGATGAAGTTTTGAAGATAAAACTTTAGTCAGTATTTGTAGAATGACTGGTAGCACCAATGTGGTTAGTACCAATATGGCAGTACAGTAGAGCGTCGATAATCCGGATTACCAAACCTCATCCGGATTACCAAAAAAATACGGATTTTCAAAAATAGGCTGTTTTTATGCTTTAAAATTATAGAAACAACTGAAACCTTGAGAATTCACTTAAATATGTATGTAAACAAGTACAGTAAGTTCATACAGTTAAAGCTGTTGTGTATTACTTAGTACTGCACTTTAATGAAACCGAAACAACACAGAATACAATACGGCACAAAACGTGAAGTACAGTACAGGCACAGTTCACTAAAAAAAACTACAGTACGTAGTTAGAGAATATTACACACTCTACACATTGTTAGGGCTCTTAAAAAGTCTTCAATTGATTTTTGTACTGCAGTAGTTGTTTGCTTTTTTGCAGCCAAGTCTTTAATACGTTTTAACAGAATGAGCTAGGAAGGTGTACATGAATCCGGATTATCGACGGTTCAGATTTTTGAAGCCCGGATTATTGAAAGTAACACTCGAACTTTATTTAAACAATTAACTCACAAAAGACACTAATAAAGTAATTATCACAAAAAAGTCAATAAAGAAACAAACAGTTCAATAACGTTCAGCTAATGATGAATATTTCTATAGCAAGATTAATCACTAAACAAAACTAAGAAGTAACTGTCAAAAGGCCGACCAATAATTTAATATAGTGTCCAATAATCTGTTCAATGACTTAATAAGAATGTCTAATAAACACAACACCTACCAAGTACAATTACTGACACGGTTGTTAACACAATAAAAACGCATCACAATTGTTTAGCACTGTGCATACTTGCACGAAAAGAAGAATGTCTATTGTCACAGAAAAAAAATGATAGCATAAGAACATGTTGAGATCTGAATTTATGCCATGCTTTTACATTAATACAACTTGACTTTTCAAGATGATTTTTGAAATCATCTTTTTACTTTTTATAGCATTAGAATAGAATATTTTATTAGCCCAAAAGAATATCACACATTGATACATAGGCAAGTCAATGTAAAACTAGATACAAATAATACATTAAATAAAAAGAATGCATTATAGTCACTTAATCAATTAGACAATTATTAAATTTAAAAACCCTCCACAGTCAATTTCCTGTCATGGAACCCTTTAACTGAGTAAAAGAGGTTACTCAAGAGGAATGTTTGCATTATATGTTTGAACTTCCTGTGATCAAGTTGCTTCACCTCAATAGGAAGCCTGTTCATGAGCTTAATTGATGCATTTGAGGGACTTTGGTCTGTTTTATGAAGCCTACTTTGGGTAACATATAGAGATTGACTGAATCTTGTATCATATGAATGTGTAGCACTTCTCATCACCATTGGTGGTTGGTTTTTAAAAACAATTAACACTGTATATTGAGAAGAGTGATAAAATACCAAGTTCTCTAAAAATGTCTCTACAATGCTCACGATTGTGATCTCTGGCAATAACTCTGACAGCCTTTTTATGTATTATGAAAATGTTTTGTGCTTGTGAGGCACAACCCCAGACTGTCAGACTATATGTGTAATTATATTGTGTGATGGTTACTGTAACGTATTCCCATTTAATTTAAGGGCAAACACACTGCTGCTCAACTTACTTTTTAGACTAGTTATGTGTTGTATTCGACTTGGAGTTGTGTCTACAGTGATTCCTAGGAATTTTTTAGTATTACCAGTACTATTAGTAGAAGATCTATTTTTAAGTCCAAAAGTGACAGTCATTGTTTTGTCTCCATTAATAAATAATTCATTAGCATTTAACCAACTCTTGACAACATTCAGATTATTCTTAAACAGAGCCATAGCCTGAGTCATCTGTATCCTTATTAAGAACTGTGGTTTCATCTGCATACAAGACAATTTCTGAAGGGACATTTATGCTGAGATCATCAATCATGATTAAGAAGAGCAGTGGACCAAGGACAGATCTCTGAGGCACACCACATTTAACAGTTAAAGTACTGGAGTTCTCACCATCCACACAGATATACTGAGTTCTGCCCTGCAGATAGGATGAAAATAACTCAAGAGCAAGTCCCTCAACATGTAAGTGTCTCAACTTTGCTAGAAGGATGTCATGTGACACAAAATCGAACGCCTTGCTCAGGTTACAGAATGAGACAGCAGCAGAAGATTTATGCTCAAAACAATCAGGACCACAACAAACCATCCCAATGACAACCTGGTCCTGATTTTCAGGACTAGGTTGTTGTGTGCATGCAGTGTCAACCTGTACCACTCTGGAATGTAGACCAGTTTGTCATTGGGACACATTGTCGTTTGTTGACAGAAACTGATCTGGACCAGTTTGTCGTTTGCGGGCAGTGTCAAACTATACCACTCTGGAATGTGGACCAGATTGTCATTGCAAAAATTTGTCGTTCACTGAAGAAATATTCAATATATTTATCTGGCTAAACTATCAATATACCAACATATTGAACTACCTATTCTTTAATAATCGGTATGTTGGAGATATCAATTCTTTAATTATTGATGTATTGGGGAAATTGATATTACAAGAAATAGTCATAAAATAAGTTTCCCTATCCAATAAAAAACTTAAACAAATCTGAACACCTTAAAAACTATTGATTATGATTCTGTACATCATTTTTCAACATAGTTACCATAAAATATCTTATAAAGGTTCTTTTAGAACTTTGACTGTAAATTGCCATATTTAAAAGGCCATATTTAAAAATATAGCATATAAGATAACAAATAATGCATCACATAAACATAATTATTTATATTCTACACTAATAGCAATTTACATAAAAAATGGAACACAAATAAGACATGCAACATAGGTATGTTATATCAAATTGGAGTTGGCTAAAAGGTTACTATTACCATGGAGTACAATGCCATACTCAACTATGCTCTGGAAATAAAGCAAAATATATGAAGACTTAGACAAATCATTCAGGGACAACATTTTTTAACTGTCCACAATAAGACCCTTGACCACCTGCCTGTATATTGTATGTCTCTTTCTTATAATGATCTAACAATAGAGGATGCAAAAACGGGTCTGAACTCTGAAAGTGTAGTATTTTTCATATTCTTTTTGGGCAAGGCAAAAATAATATGGTTTGAAACTTGCTGGAAAATGACAACTTGTTACGAAATTAAAAAATATCGATATCATTAAATATGGTTGATATATCGAAATGTCGACCTTGGATGTTGGAATATCGATGTATTGAAGGCAACTTCCAACAATCTATATTTAGGATATATCGATGATCCAGTTTGTCATCTACGCACAGTGTCAACCTGTACCACTCTTGAATGTGGACCAGTGGACAGGTTGTCATTCCTTGACCAAAACTCATTTGCACCAGTTAGTTGTTTGCATGCAGCATCAAACTGAACCACTCAGATGGAATGTGGACCAGCTTGTCGGTGGGACAGTTTGTTGTTTGTTGACCAAAACTCATCAGGACCAGTTTGTCATTTGCATGCAGTGTCAAACTTTACCAGTCAGATGGAATGTGGACCAGCTTGTCAGTGGACAGTTGGTTGTTGGGACACTTTGTCGGCAGCGTGCAAATGGAAATGGACCAGTTTGTCAGTGGGACAGTTTGTTATTGTCCCAAACAATCAATAATTTCTTCAACTAATCTAATCAGAGCATGTGTGGTTGAGAGACGTTTTTGAAAACCAAACTGTGTCTTACAGAGCAAGTCATTAGCCTCAAGAAATATACATAATTGCTTTCCAAGAAGAATTTCAATAATTTTAGACAATATCAGAACCAGAGCAATGGGCCTATAGCTGGTTATCTCCTCATGCTTTCCTTTCTTGAAGACAGGTACAACCTTGGAAATTTTGAGAGAGGTGAGACATTTTCCTTTAGCAATGAAGTCATTTACCAGAGCAGTAAATGGGTTTACAATAAAATCCATAATACATTTGATTCGAGCATTGGACAGTCCATAATGATCCCTGATTTTTTGGAGACAAGCTTCACAACTTCCAAAACACACGTCTCTGTAACAGGCTTAAATCTAAACTCCTCAACACTTTCAAGAACATTCTTATTTTGCAGTAGTCTTATTTTGCAGCTGATGTTACACTATCATTTTTAACTAGTTTTTTCTTAATTTCTTCAGCAATATTTAAAGGAAATGTATTGAAATCATCCAGAGATATACATTTCTGAGGTAGCTCTTTTCTCTTTGATTTACTTATGTTCCACAGTGTTTTAGACTTATTTTCAGAACTTTCTATGATACATCTGTTAGCCTCTTTTTTTGCTTCTTATACTTTAGTCTATATAAGCTTTTTTCTCTGATATACATATCCCTATAATCAGATTCAGTCTTTGAAAGAGAATACAGGAAATCCAGAATATTCTTATGCTCTCTTAATTCTTGAGTGTACCAAATAAGTTTGGCATTTGTATGCCTATCGTTTTTTGATTTGAACTTAGTTATGTTGAAACTTAGATAATAATAATAGAGAACTGTATTCATAAATACATCAAAATTCGCATTAACATCACTAGAATTGAAAATATCTGTTCAGTTCTCCTTTAGTAAGTAGCACCAAATATACTAATACTATTCTCATTAATTTTTGTCACTTTTTAATAGATCTTGTCTGTGGTTAACAGAACCTGTTTTTGTTAATCAATATAATTATCTCTATTAATAAAGATTAGCTGGCCTAAGTGATCGCTAACATGACAGTTACTTATTAGTAAATGAACCATCATTTTGAATTTGAAGCCATACATAGAGCATAAATTAACAAAGTTTTCTGCATTCTTGTCATTTGCATTGAAATGCAGGTTGAAGTCACCACATACTATTGACTTTCGGTTTTTCTTATTCAAGTAACTTGGAGCTAGTTCCATAACCCTACACAAAAGGTTTCAAAATCACCCTGAGTAATTTGATAAACTGTAATGATCATAATATTAATATCCAGTAATTTTACATCTGCCAATTCACAACCGAACTCCACAGAAATATTATTCACATACTTCAATACTTTGTACTGCAATGCACTAGATTTCGAATATATGGCCACTCCACAGTGGATTTGTATTGAGTGGCATTAGCCAGTCACCAATTGTAGATGTTTCAGATTAGAGTTTACTTTTAGTTTAACATCAGTCATCCAATGCTCAGAGACATATAACATCTAGCTTATTATCAATGATGATTTGTTCCAGACCTATTTTATTTGATAGACTTTGTAAATTCTGGTGGAAAATATTAATCTATATTACAGTTACAAGAACCATTTGTAACATTCCCTGCTCTAAGTGCACTTAAAACTGTTTTACTTTGCTCATTGCTTATAGGCTCTTGCACCAAAAGTGTTATATTATCTACATCTGTAACAAAAACCAAGTCATTTGTTGACGTATTATCTAGATTCATATTCTGATCCGGTTCTTTTTTCTGGTCAATAAGCTGCCTTGATAAATAATTCTTATCGATGTTGTCATGACAATTTAGTTTTTGTTTTTAATAAGTTAACACTGATTTTGGGAGAAGGAGCCTACCAGAATATATTATTAAAATGTTTGCATTGGAAGAACAACTGAGCCCATCTATGTTATTGTTTGTTAAGAATCCAAGACAGATGGAAGACAAACAATTGTCTACGCCACTCATTTTGCTTCCATTCATCCACATCGATTCCATTCATTGACGGCACGAGCTTCAAAGAGATTGCAAATTACACTTGTTTTGTTCTTTCTCCCAATAATGTATCCCTCACTCCTGTTTCGCGAGTGCATCTCTGGCAATTCACGCACAATGGAGAATGTTCTAGATTATGCTACCAGCTTCCAGAGTTTCTTGGAATACTTTCAAACACCATATAAAGAGAAGTCCATGTTGTTGGAGTCACTTGTTGTTTGCTCTTCCCAACGTTCATGTCCAGTGACACTTTATACAGACAGTGTGATTACATATATCAAGTGCTCGTGATCAATTAATGTGGTAAACTCTCTGAGAGTAGACTTCCTTCCTTCTGACAGAATACTCAGTGCTATTATTGTGGTTATTAAAAGCCTGTAACAGACTGTACTTCATAAGTGTTCAGTTTTTTTATTGAGTATACAACTGATTTTTAGATATTACTATTTACGGCATTGAACAACTTACTGGACACCTATTATTATTAAATTATTGATTGTCCTATTAGTATTGATCGACAGTTAGTAATCAGTTTTTGTACAGTGATACAGTAAATGCATTATTAGCTGAACGTTATTGATATATTTGTTTCTTATTGGTTTTTTCTTGGGTGATATGAATGAATAGTGCGTGTTGTACGTAATTTGTATAAAGTGTAAGTGTGAATTTCAAGTGCTGCCAGCATTATTTGAGTGATAGAACCCGTAGCATTATTCTCTCTAATGCAGCACCTAAAACAGCGATCGCACAATTTGCAAGACAACTTCTAAATCAAAACATTGATTAAACACGATACTGATGAAAAAATCAAGCAGAAGTAGCAGGGACGTTCTATTGTTGAAAGTTCTCTCCCTTTTTAATAAGGTTTGCGCTCTTCAAAGGATAAAGACAATGCCGCCTCCAAAATTAATGCTTCCTGCTTCACATAAATGCAATCTTGACGGCTTGAATGACAATTCAATTTATTCAATCACATATTATAAACATAACATACGCGGTGGACGACTATATTGGACTGCTGTTATTTTCAGAGCAGTGATGTCTTATTGAAAATGCAAATGCATTGGGCTTTTATTGTATTACATGTTATAATACAAACAACAAACTCTTTATCTTTGTTTTCAAAAAACATAAAACGATTTCTTTTTTCATTTTAAACGCCAATTGCCTCTTGAACGACAGTCATCATTGCTGCCTCCAACCTATCTGATCTGTTGCAGCTTAGAACAAGTTCACAGCAGTCTAACCATGTAAAACTTTAAAAAATAGTTTAATTTATATTATATCAATACCAGGTATAAACAAAATTTTAATGCTCTCTACTTTCTTTGGGCATACCATTTGCTTATTGGTTATTCCAATTTATTGAACCAACTGTACTTATGGAGCTTTACTCGTCCCAGTGATAACTTCATTGAAAATTTCGAGAGATTTCTGGTATGCTATCTTCGTTTCATAAAAATATGAACATTACCACACCTACACTTACCTTTTTCAAAGTACAGTATCAACTTAAATAAATATTTCTTACTAACGGGTATTTCAAAAATGACGCAACCCTGAGATCGAATGGTGAAGTCATGCATGGGGTGAATTTTCTGTGCCCCAATCGATGTCTATGCAACATTTAATTCAATGGCAACTATCTGAGTCTATATGGGATGTACTAGACGAGCATTAGTTTAGTCACAGCAGTCTTTTCATTAAATTGTGTCCGATCTATTTTTTCAAGATGATTCTATTCTTGAGATCCCCGGAACTTATCCTGTCTGATGTTTTCCAATAGGGCTCTTTGCATTATGGAGTTGATAAAACAATTCTTATACAATATAACAATATACATTATTTCAAGTAGAGTTAAAACGAAAATTTGAAGGAAAGTTGTCACATGTGTTAAAATTAGTACAAATCTATTCTAAAGTTCCAGGGCATCAAATCCAACATCTAACTTCTTAAAATTAATTCAAGATTGAATTTTAATTATGTCACATTATACGTCACGGGTTGCATCAGTTTTTAAACAACCTGTATTTGTATTAATATAAAGTGCTTCATTTTTATTAATCCTCAAATATGTACTGCATTAAACCTTGTTGAAATTGCTGAATCACCAAAAGAAATGATTTCATTTATTTGATTACTCTTATCAATAATTATGAGTGACTTAATTTAATTTTTCGTCAAGCTCAATATAATAAAAATTATTTATTTATACCAATTAAGTATGGAGATTTAATTTGTATTTTAATTGGAACACACCGACATAAATAAATAATTATGTACTGTTAGACCGTGTGTTAAATTATCGGTAATTTTATAGATTTAAAAACTTTCTAAAAGTAATTTGAAGGTTAACACACCAGTTTAATGAATAACTTCTAATACTGATAAATTGACTAAACCAACTCTCAACTCAATAATAATAATAAAATCGACAATTTTTTAAACTAACAAAAAATCCTACTTATGAGTTAACTGTCTAAAGCACATTCGTAGGTTCTCATTGTACTTACAAGGGAGGTACAGAGCTAAACCATATGGTTGCAGATTCGCTAGCTAAGCCGAACATTTTCACTCGAATTTGTACACTTCTGCCAGTAGAAGAAAATTATCAGAAGCGGCTGTTGCAAGGGAAACAATGTTTGAAGATTAAATGGCATTATAGAGACGAAAAACAAATCAAGCGGACACTAGATGACGACGAGGGCCATGATTTCGGTTAGGACCCAGCAAGGCAGAGGTTGACACGTGTTTTTCAAAAAGAAAACCGTCGCCGACGCGCTGACGCGTGCGTGGGATAAGGGCAATTGCGTCAGATAGGTGCTTCCGGCACCACGGCACTAACAAAGTGAATGAAGTGATTCAGATATTCAGAATGAGGAACAGGATAGGAAATATTTGGAACAGCGCAGATACGCCACAACTTCACCACTGCGCACGCGCGACTCTTGACTGTGTATCTTGTATCCATGTTTTTACACGACTTTGATGATACAAAACACAAAGCCATGTATCAACAGCATGATACGTTTGGAAAAACGCTATGCAGGTGTAGAGGAGGCATTTATTCCATCAATATACGCAGTAATAGCATTAGAGAGATTAGGAGCCCCACATTCTCCCTCAGAATTATTGGATGTGAGAATTAGTGACGTATGTTGTAAGACATATCTGTTGAAATGCACGATAATAAAATCAAGTTACCATTTTAACTTCACAATTCAAGCCTTGGTTTCCAACAACGCGGAGAACACTAAAATTGAACACTATATAACAATAAAATTGCTTTTAGAACAGGAACCTATATCAATAATGTAGTGTATTCCAACCCTTCTCGCTGTCCATTTAGTCCGAATCCGCGAGTTGGAAACTCAGGCTTCAGTGATTTTTATCTGATTTCAAGATTATTTTCTGGCTGTAGCCTCCTTGTACTTGAGTTATGAGATGAATGATTTCACAAAATAAATTTTGGAAGTAGTACTTTTTTATAAAACTACATTTTTAGGATGATAATGGAGGTGTAAGAGGAAGTATAATTGATTAAATTTCGAAAAATCCGATAATGCTAACCTCAGTCGGTTATCAAACAGTGCTTACTTGCTTTGATCCTTTTGGACAAATTTTATTCATCTTTCATAACAAAGAAACACATTAACATCAGAAACATAAAAATACATTTGAAATATACAAAATTAAATAGTAATTGATGCAGAAGTTATACAATAATTCTATTCAATGTAAAGAAAAAAAATTGCTAGCTTTGATGAAATAAAAATTGGCTTTATCCTGGGATTTTGTTCCAGAGTGCCAACTTAGTGTAGTAGAATTAGCTAAAAAAAGCCTTGACCTAGAACAAATTGAAAAAAAAATGATTCCTGGTGGAAATGATAATTGATAGGCTACTTATCAAAATACTTGAAGCATACATCCCAACTACTGCTAGGAATTTAATTTTTTGCCGCTATCTTGAAAATTTGGGTACATTTTCCAGATTTTTTTAAGGTTTTAATGGTAATAGCATCAAAGAACAAGCTAGTCTGTACATTTGAGACTAACTTAGCATTTTTATTTCCAGTAGTTATTGAGATAGAGCTATATCAATATTGAAAAACCCGTCATTTTCCAAGTAAAGGCCTATCATTTAAAGTGAAATCCTTAATTATGGTCTGGATTTGACATGTTACATATGCATTTGGATCGTCTCAATAAGATGAAAAAAATGAGCAATCGCTCGATGGGATGAGATTGACCAATGAAGGAGAGGAAAGGGATATGACGTTGGGGGTCAAGTGGGCCTCCTCCCACCCCTTGACTTGATAGTATATCTAGGGATAACTGATTGCTTGAGATCCAATGAACCTGAAAATGTTCTAAAAATATTTTTTGTTTTTGGCTTATAATTCCAAATTATAAAGTATTAATGTGATCTCATTAGTCCAGAAGGCCTACCCAGGTAATTCGGTGGGGGGGGGGGGTATCCATTTGATAGTATCCAGATTCTGAAAATTACAGATAATAATAATCATCATTCTAGAATTTTTCCTGTGCCGCAAATTGCCAAAATATGGAATTTTGGCCGCCATCTTGGAAATACCTCATGACGCAAGCGTTTTTTTGGGGTGCCAAAGTTCATATTTGGATCTAGCGCCTAAAACTACATAAGAATCCGTTGAGAAAAAGCTACTATATGTTTTTCCTGACCAAAGTACTGAGGTACTGGACTAATAAGATTGTAATAGAAACCGTTTGAAGACATACATATTCAAACATTTCGAAATCATAAATGGGTACTTCAAAGATCAAAATTCAAAATGAGAAAATTAACAAGCTATCTAATAACGTTTACCGTATGCTTATTGAGTTGTGAATTGAAGATTCAGTATTAAAAATTTATCAGTTTAAAAATGAGCCTAACCAGAGACTCAAGGTGTAGAACAGGCCCGTATAAGGACGGATGCAAATTGTGATATTAATATCTTGGCGACCTTTGGGTGGTTACATAAGTTAATAATAATATTATAATCCCATTCATGTGGGTACTGTTTATTTTTATAATTTCCACATATTTTTCAATCATTTCAATCCATAAAACTGATTTATTGGTCCACAATTGATTTTCCTTGAGAGTTCAAGAAAATTTCAAAATTTTACATCTTATGAGAATGATTCTGATCCCTGTCGTTAGCTATTTACCTCTTGTTCAGATCATATCAGTTGAAACTTGAGTGTAGAATTCATAATTCACTTGCTATTGAGCAAGAACTATGAGAAAAACTTATAATTTCAAGTTTGTGAAAAAATTAAATAGGCCTACTTTGAAATTTCTCCCAACAGAAAGATTGGAAGTAGAAACTTGGTCTCAAATTGTAGATAATTTTAATAAAGGTTCAGATATCATTTTCGCCACAACTGATGATTAGCGAAATATTTTGAAAAACTGAAAAATAAACAAAACTTTTCAAGATGGCGGCCAAAAAAACATTTTTTTAGGAGCAGTTGGCATGTTTACTTTTAGAAAGTTGATAAGTAGACTATTATCTAGTTTCATCAGGAATCATTTGTGTTCCAATTCGTTCTAGGTCCAGAATTTATTTGAGTTAATTCGACTACACTAACTGGAGGAATCCTTTTGAGAATTAGGACCACTGAGGGCTGTACTCAGAGGTCCTCGATTGATTCAATGATTTATTACAGCCAATAATACAATGGTAGCAATGGAGGCCAAGTCATAATACATAATATACATACAAGATTGTGTATTATCTGATGAACAACACGGGCAAGACTATGTTGTCTACAGATGGAACATGCAAGACGGAACAGGACTATAGACAGTGGCATTTGATGTTGACTTCATCCATTTCAGAACTAACAATATTCATATCAATGTAAATAACTTTTAATCTCTTTTCATTCAGAGCAATGAAACCCAAGTCAAAATAAAACCAAATGCAAATAAAAATGAATTATTTTTCAATTTCATCAACGAAATATGCCAAACTGAACGAGAAACGAACCCGTGACCGCAGAGTGGATTCGTCTTCTGGAATATGAATGTTAAATTTTTAGTCATACAAAGTCGAGGCCATAAAACTTGGTGATTATTTTTTACAAAATTATGAGAAATCAAGATCTATATCAACACGACACTTATTTGAGTAATTAGTCCTTGAACTGAATCCAGTCATCACAATCTATAGTGAAAACTTATTTATTTTGCAATAAAACTGAATTTTAGAAGATTTTCCACATGGCAGGAAGTTGTGACATTATGAAGATAACAATCCAGAACTTCTCGAGCAAAGAAGGTAATCAAACAAGTTTTAGTAAAAAAATCCAACATATTGAACAATGAAAACTGAGTAGCCAAAAATCTTCAAATCAGAGTTTTCCGGTCACATTTGAAAGTTTTGAAAGTTCAAGTTTTTTGGTTTGGAAACATGATCACATTAAATAATATAAAATATCGATAAGGCTTAAAGGTTATAGTAAAGAGTTCTTGTCAATTTTGCGAACCTGGCCATAAATTCAAGTCACAAGGTCAAACAGTTCAATGCCTGCACCCAATTTGCGTTAATTAATTCAACAATATTGCCATAGTAACAGCAATTAGCACTGTACCACAATAATGCCTACATTGCTTGCCTAAACGGAATTTCGGCCAAAGCAACTGAGTAGTATAATTACAAACAACACCCGCCACAGATTACATGTTCCTCAAAGACGGATTTAGATTTTTGCCGCCTAGGGACTGGCAGCAATCTGCCGCTCTTCCGCTAAGGGGGGAATGTATACTAAGTAAAGGGAAAAAAGGAAAAGCCCTCTAACAATATGAAGATAATATAGCCAATGACTAATTTCTTGTAAAAGAAGGGAGGGGGGTTCGGGGTTGCTAATTTCTTCTAAGAACTGGAGGGGGTACGCGCCCGGAAAGTTTTTGAAAAATAATCTCTCTAAAACCTCAAATCCATAAGCGAATCTAGACATGAATCCATCCATTTCAGTCCACCTAATGAGTCAAAGTAAATTTTATCTACCCTCTCCTATTCTAGTTACTTTACTAGTTAATTTGTCATTTTCAGTAGGAATTTTCAGGCAGATGCAGACCCTCATTGATGTAGTGAAAAAAAAACAAATTAATGCATGCCTACTTGAAATTATTATTACTCTGCTATTTTTGAACACCACCTCACCTAATTGGGGTACTGTGCAGTACCACACTTATAAAACTTATTTAAACAGGGGTTAGGAGTACTCCCCGTGATTTTTTTGAAAAAGTAATCTCTCAAACAACATTCTAAGTGACTCCAGACGACTTTGACTCTCTTTTGAAAAATTGCCTATCAAGGCTCCAATTCTAGAATTTTTCGTCTTGGAGACTATGGGGATATATCCCCTTGATCTTAAAATTAAAAAAATTTCCTTCTAATGTCAAAAGTTATGCTGAAGACTTCTACTATTGCGGAGTTTAAGGAGTTGAACGACAATCGTGAATTGATTGATTATGTCCATTATATTAAGACAATTTAATAAAATTGTATAATGCTAATATAGCCTACCAACAACTGCATCTGAAAGCATATGTTTAATAAATATATTCAATTTAAGAAATCTATTCCAAAAAATGTCAAATTCTTTTTAGTTATTTAAATTAGTATGTTTTGATAAATAACATCTTGAATCTATAAAAAAACTTCATATTTACGGTTTTGGGGAAAATATGTAAACAAGGATCACGACGATCCCCTATGATAATAATTTATTATTTGATACTGGTCAAAATCTTTGGCCGTAGACAAGTGGGTAAAGCTAACCCAGAGGTCTCGTGTTCAATCCCAGTTCTGGCCAAAATATTTTCCTTGGGCCACGCCCGTGTTTCGGAGGACACGTTGTCTGCCTAAAAACAGTCAAATCAATGAGGCCTTGAACTTATTTAGGAGCGACCTAAAAACTCCAGACCTGGGCCAACCAGTTTACACGGTATTATTCAGTCATGTGTTTAGATATGAACTGTTTGTTGTTGGATAGCTGCTGATGCATAGATGTCAGCATTGAAATGAAGATGGGATTTCCCATATTGCAGTTCTTGTTAAAAGCGCATCTCATTTGTCTAATTTTTCAAAATTTGTACAATTGAGTTAATAAAGTTAATAAATAAAGTGTGTAAATAAACCTCTTGTAATGAGGTTTATTAAATATATTGAGAATATTTCCATCCTTGGCTGCGTCCACCTTCAAGTCGAACTAATAAATACTCGTAGATCAACAATTTATTGAATTGTGTGAAGAGAAAAGAGAAATGCATGCCAGTTTACAGCTACTCAACTATTACTATGATGATTATTTACTCACCAACATTACTACACTGTTCTCACAATAAAAAATTATACATAAGCATGGCGCCACCAAGTTTGAACACGTTCCGTGACTATTTAAATGCTAACACCATTACACTCCTGAAGAGTGACAGGGAACCAGGCAAAGTAAGGCAAAAGCTTTTCTTTGCTATTGATCACAAATTTGAGTCGCATAGTTCACCCACTTTGTCCTCTTCTTCCTTCTTCTATCTCTTTCACTCTCATAAACTGTTAGCACTCACTGAGAGACGGATAAGAGGTCACCGTCGTGCTTTTGTTGGTTTATGCATTTTCTTATCACGCAAACAGTTCAACATCTGAATCATATTGGCGCTGAGGCGCCAGCTGCCATGGATTTCAAGCGCCTCTGCTCACTTCATAAACATCATATCAAGCCGTGACTGAAACGCATTTCGCGACTTCAATTATCATATACGGTGGCATTGAAATTATTTGACTATTTAAATTATTCCCCCTTAATTCCTGTTCATTCATACTTAATTCCTTTTTGAATAATAAGACCTTCCACAAAACCACCTTCGCCACTACAAACATAGTTAATTCCTTTTCATTTTCAACCATGCATGGCCAGACTACAACTGGGCATCATAAAATTAGTCCTATAAACTGATGGTTAACTACAGTATATTGTAACCCTTGTAAGCCACCTTAAATATGCCTCCTGGAGTAATAACAGATTTTTTTTGTTTTGGAGATTAATTTCTCCTTGCAGATTTGACGTCGAGTGAGGTGGACTTCCTGTTTTAAAGGTTTTTTCTAATATCAGTTCTTAGAGATGCAACAAAGCCCCTGAGCTTTTGCATATTTATTTCAGTAATTTGGAGCCATGATAGGATCTGCATCTCCAGAAACTATATACAGGTCGGAAAAAGTTGTTAACAATGCTCTGTAATGCTTCTTCTAAATTCAGATGATTTATCTTACAAAATTATCAGTCAAATGAAAGAGGTTGGAATGTCTAGAATCGTTCTGATGCCTTGTTTGTGCATGACTGCCTTCATGTACAACTGGAAAAGTACTGCTAAAAACCATGCCATAGAATAGATCATAATAATAATTAGTAGTCTATCTATTCTCTGACCACGGGACTGGTTCATGTTAGTGTGCCAGCCTGCACCCTCAGAGGGGAGGACACCATTTGTACGACTGTCGTTTTGACCGACCTAGTAAACAAAGGTGGATCAGTCACATCTAGCCAGGTTAGGTTAGGTTTGGTTATGCAGTTATAGCTGCGCTAGCAGTAGATCGATCAAACTGTTAGGTCGTCCTAAAGGATACCACCCCCCTCAGAGTTGTTCACCTACGTATAGCTGTGCTATGGAGCTGTAATTCACCGCTGGTGCAAATACAAATACATTGATGGAAGTTTAAAGAAAATGATAAAATGTCTAGCAGGTAATCAATGACTATTATTTAATTTTATCAAAATTGAATAATTAGAATAATATAAAAATGTATAATGACTTCGTTGAATCCCATTTTTGATAGATGCAACAGAAAAATATAAAAGACTGCCTTTTTTCAAGAACTTTTGTACGGTAGTATATATTTTTTTTCATTTATGTTCTATTTTCTGAACTTTCTGTTCTATTTATTAGGTAAATATTTAACAATTTACTTTCAGATTAGCCATCTCTTTTTGTAAATTTAACATTCGAGGTGCAACATTCATTTTCAAGACGTCAGTTGAAGAATCAAAGGAATTAGAAGGAAAATCAAAGCTAATACATATCAAAATGACGAAAAATGAGTGATTTGATGATTAAGCTAATAAATTTGATTAATTAAAAACAAGCATAGCAATGAAACTGAGGTGTAGGTAGAAGTGGCATTCTCCAATAATTGATAACTGCTGAGGTTGTCAGGTTAGCTAACAACTGGGCTTTTACAATGTCGGTTAGGAACCTCGCACTGGTTCATTTATTATTAAAAGGCAATAAACTGATGGACAGTGCCCTTTGATATGGTATTCTGATATTCTGCGTTCGTACTGCAGCATCCGTGCTGAAGAGGTAATTTCTTGCATCTTAACCTTCCCTTTCCAAATTTCGCTCTCTATCGCCAATCCTCAATCCCTCTCACTCTCTTACCCTCCAGTTGCTCGTTCATCTCGTAGCCGTTGCATAATAATTTTCCTTCTACGTTTGTTGGAGGCAGATTGCATCTCTCCATGTGCCTCTCAAACCCCCCTCCCTATAACACACTCCCTCACTCCTCTTCCAGTGGCAATCGATACCTTATTACGTCATACTTCACTTCCATTTTCCTCGCTTTCCACGCTCGTCGATTAATAACTGGTTAACTACTCACTGTCTGCATCCGAATTTAATTTTTATGACGTCGATTGTGTTTCAGGGTGGAGGTATCTGGTCGATACATGACCATGCATCTGTTGAAACTTTACTCCCACTTTGCAACTTCATCCTATTCACCAGCACAGATACATTCCATCACACCTTGTAGTCTACAATTTGAGTCTGATTAATTGGGACATCCGTCCTGCGGTATATGATTCCAGGAAATGTTAATATCCTCCTACAGTTTGAGAAGTTCACGCATCATTTGGTAAACCACAAACTGTACATTTTATTGTTATTATTAATGCGCTAATTCATGAGTATGTTGTTAGGAGTTGAGAATAAAAGGCATTTATAGCTTTGGCTAAACGATGGTAGTCAGATTTCAGAGGTGCACAATCGATTACGAAAACAAGCGTTTTAAAAAAAATTAATTAACAAATTGACTGTTATGCAAAAATATATTTTCCCTCCAAATTTAATTCAGTGAATATTGAAATACATTTTTTAATTCACTAATTATTGAAGTCTTTCAATACTTGAAACAGTTTTGTTGACCAAAATTGACCTTGAGCCTTAACCCTGAACTTTTAACTCCAGAACTTTGCAACTCTGATTCAAAAAACATTACCTGAATTTCAGTGAATAGTTCAGTTAAGAATTCCTATTGATTGAAGGCTTGCAACCATATTTCTCATATTTAAAATCATATTTTTAATATGAAAAACCAGTAGATATTGTTTTTATGCTTTAAATAAATTTTGATTTATTTTTTCATTGCTTCTATGTACTACAAAAACAATTGTGTTCATTTTATCTTCTTGCAATATATTTTTTGAGGAATAAACAATTTGATTTGAAAAAAACCATTGTAAACAACCGTTTGAGAAATAAAAGTGAAGCTGTCATCGCGCTCATCATGCTACTTACTTTGGAGTCAGATGACGTTGGATGGCCAGCTTATTCTCTATCTGTTCAATGGGGAACTGCGGTACCTCGTACGGAGCTGATATCTCATTGGACAATTCAGAGTTGTATTTGCCAACACCTGCTAGTGATTTGGCGAATGGTGTTTCACTATCTGCAATAAACAAGAATATCCGCTATAAGTGAAATCTTTGATTGCAAAGTAGATCAGGTAGAAGTAAGTATTATTGATATTTTATTTCTCATACTATTAAGAATAAATTTATATATGACAGGCAAGATTAGAGAAATGCTACAGCTTAATAAACGTAGCTGTATTGATATGTCCACTTCAAATGGTCAAATGATGAAACTGTTTTCACAGATCACATTTTTAATTGCCACTATCAAGAAGAGACCCATAACTGTGATCTTAGATATTGGGGTGGAACAGCTTCAACCAGCGTAACGTAACAGGAAAGTTATGAGATGACGTGACAATTTATTCATAGTCCTTGCACAATTACAAAGGGTTTACAATTTACACTGTTCATATTCCTACTTCCTACAATCACAATGTAAAGAAACTGATATCTCTAAAGTTTTTATCAACTTTTTCACGCTCCCGTTCAAATTCCAAGTCAATACCATTCGGGAATAGAATTACCAACAGGGTTCTGCGCTAACAATTGAAATACCTGTGGTTAGGTTTCAACAAAAATAAATTGTTTTTCTATTTTGCCATTATGCCAATTTTCACACTTGAAATATCTGAGTAAGACATTTTTCTGGAAAATAGTAAATTCAGTGTTTAGGCCTAAAACAAAATTTCTGCAAATGAGAAATAATTGAATATCAGCAAATTCTGATTATCGCCATGGATATTACAGACTAAAATTATTCCTTGATAAAATTGAGTGTTTTTCATTATACATGTAATAAGTTGTAATTATTATTATTATTATTATCATCATCATCATCAAAAGTTTTGAATCATCAGGGATTCGCTAGTTTCATTTTATCACCAAAATATACTCCACCTAGATTTTATAGACATTTTATGACAAATTCATTGAAACCAATCTTCTATTAGCCCTAGGTTGTGCAAGTGGCTTACAGCAATCCCAATAGAAAATAAAAATAATAACATTTATCAAAAAACGTTAAAAAAAACAATAAACTCTGTGGTGGAGTGCAAATGGTCTTGAACAACTTAGTTAACCTATACATTAGACTCAAATAGATTACATCCCACCATGATTTGATGAGAAATTGAAATTTTTTGAAATTACCTGATGAGCTACTGAAAGATTCAGTCCGAATAAGACGAATACTCATTTTGTAGATGACTGAAGAACACACAATAGAAAATTAATTGATGGAAGATGGTAAAAAGCTAACATTAACCTAGAAAACGTCGATGCTTACTGCTTAGAATGTGACAAGAGTACAATATTATAATATAGTAAGCGCATGACATGTCAGCTGATAAGAAATCTGTAATGCTGCGGTTATCGCGTATGAAATTATTACCAAGGCTAGAGGTAACCAGGAAGTGTTAACAACGTTAGGAAAAAGTGTTTGGGAATTGCCAAAATTCAATTATATCGTTTAACAAAATGATAAAAGCCGATCAAAATCAATTATCAATAATTTTCGAAGCTGCATTAGACAGATTATCAATAATGTAATGAGTTTAGTTCAGTAAAGTACAATTACAAAAATTTGAAAAGTTGAGCCGGGTTAATTTTATGCAGCTAACCGTGATAATATCACGTTCTTTGAAACCATAATTTTGAAAAGTTATATTATTACTTTTGCTATATTTAGTATCTTTACAAGTAGCAAGAGTTATAAATAGAAACACCTATATTAATCGGTTACAGATCCGGATGTATAGAATTTTTCTTGCTAGATACGAGTACAGCAAAATAGCTTCATGTTGTATCATTATAATTTTTTTATTGTTCAATTACAGTACATGCAGCAGGATTTGCTTCATAGAGTAGAAGCGGCTTAATACTGCCAAAACTTTACTGGATTGAGTAGCACAAGTAAATTTAAAAAATATATATAATATTTTGAAATATAGCTCTGCCTAATAATGAAAAAATACAACTTGATTAAGAAACATATCTTATTCATTGCAACAGACTATATTTATTTAAAACATTAAGCTAGTCATTCTCAGAAGCCGTGAAGAATATCATGAATCACTTGTCGATGACAAACTTGTCAATGTTCACAAATTTCCTGACAGTTGAACATTTCCAAGTGGACAATTCGTCAAAGTTATTAATGACAGAGAAATATATGAACTTTACTTGAATATTTTTGTTTAGATCATTATATCAAATTAAAAAAAAAACAGGAGAACCAATAGCTTGCCAAAACTGAAATAATTTTGTGGTAGAATTTTATTTAAATTTATAAACAGACATTAATATGTTCTATGTTGTATGAAAGTAATTTAATTAAAAAATGAATGCTAAATTGAATCTTAATTACTTCAGCACATAATACTTCATTGATATTTGTTTAACCTCTCCCTTTACGATAACCAAACATGATATTACAGTACACCTTCAGAGAAGCTAAGAATTGACTGGTTTACGTTCCAATCAATATCATTCGCTCCCCTGGGCCCTTTGCGACCGATTGGATCGGCCAGCAAAAAATACTTCTCTGCTGTAAAATCACTTCCCGGTGGTTCGGAACCCACCTAAAGCTGTAAGTCCAACTCATCAATCACCATCATTGCCCACCCAATTCAGACCTATGTGGGCTTCAACCTTAAAAAATATATAGCTCAATAACATGGCTTTATTGAGCTACGAATCAATCTCAGGTACTATATTATTGACTGATGGTTACATAAATAAAAAATAAATAGATATCTAATCTTTAGCTGTTTTCAATTTTGTGTAGGAGAGAAGTACGATGAGCGGGCAGAGCAGGAGAGCGCACAAGAGTCGCTAAATAGATGTACTAGATGATATTATTTTTAGATGATATTAAGGAGAACAAAGCAGCAAGACAAAACTGTGAAGAGTAGGAAGGGAAAGTAGTTTTGAGAGGGAAAAATAAGTGAGAGAACTGGGACAATCTTTTTTATAAACAGAGCTTCATCCTTAAAAATATATAGCTCAATAACATGGCTTTATTGAGCTACGAATCAATCTCAGGTACGAATCAATCTCGAAAGATATGTTAGACTAATTAATTCGATTATCATCGATTGAAGAAATGCAAAAAAATTTATTTACTTTAATTTCCATTATTGGGAGCATTTCAAGAATGCGGTTGATATGAATCAAGTAGTCCTTGAATGTTATCACAGTTATTTCAAACTGAAGTAATACTATATTAAATAGTATGCAAAAAATTATTGCAATTCGATTGTTAATTGAATTTGTGGTTGATAGATAAGACATGACGCACGCTCAAGATGGGCTATTATTGTATAGACCGAATTTAATCAATTTAAAAAAAATGGTTACATAATAGTGTGTAGAAGATAAATAGCCTACTTATAACTATCCATATAAAACAGTATTTATAGTCTTCAAAGGGAAGTGTATGAATCTTCAAATTCCAATTACAGACATATTTTTTTTCAATTTTTTTTGAGGAATTTAAAAAGTACTTCTTTTTATATTTGATATTTCTGCAAAAATGATTCTTTTTTTTCAATTTGAATAATTCTTTGTTGAGAATTGATGGATGACATGTGCACATCATCGAATAATATCATCAATAATATCAATGACCTTAAGAATACAATAAAAAATCCAACACAGTACCTAGCTATTACACAGTAGAATACTGAATAATAATAATAATAATATTCATTTGAATAATATTCAACATTTAGTACCTGACAACTATTACAGAGTAGAATACTGATGAATAATAATAATAATAATTTAAATATTATTCAACATTATTTATAGTGATTATAATCATGACCGAAAGTATAAAATGATTCAGACTCAATTTTTATAACGTAGGCCTACTACACTGAAACATTATTTAATAATGTATGACTAATAATAATTTTTTTCAGTTTTAATTAAATATTGTGATGAATGGTGAAATACAACTGAACTGACCTGCCAAATAAGACTCATCCAAATCGCTGTTGTACATTTTAACTTAACACTTGTTCACTCTAGAATACGCGGTTCAAGAAACAAGCAATTCTTTATGCGAGAAAAGATAATTATTTTATCTATAATACGGTAAAAACTGAGATAAGTCAAGACAAAAACGTCAGGTTACGTTTCACGTTTAAAAACAGTTCACTTCTCACTTCTTTGACAGTGTTCTACTCTGTTTTTTATTCTTTTCTTCAAGTTTGTCTGCAAACGCCAAACTGTAACAACAATTCACTGAGTATCTGGATGATATAACTATCAACTATCTAACTATTAACTATCAAATAAATTTTAATATCAAATTATAGGATATGACCGAGCACAAAAACTATAAACTATAACATAAATCCAGTGGTATATGAACGTTTTCTTACACAGAAATAGATAAGCATCACGTATGAGGTATAAGACATCACTGATCAGACACACAATGATCCAAGGTTACCGTACTGAAAACATCGACTATCAGAAGCCAACTTAAATATTGTTGCTGAAAATAATGATCCATTTGGGAATTTGGATTGGCTGTATTGATATTTGTTTGCTCAATCGAGTAAAAATATCCAAATGACCAATACAGTGCCACCGTTGTAAATGCATTAGATTTTTGAGTGGGAAACCGAAAATTGCAAAACGATGCAAGAATAAATATTTAAAATATATTTCACCATTCAGCGCAAATCTCAAGAGCGTTAACCTTTAACTGCCTCCACACTTGTACATTATTTGGCACACTTGCACGTTATTTGGCAATTTTAACACAAATGCTGTCTGTTGTTTTTGTCATACGGCACTTCCCTTCCCAACGCTGGAATATTACAATGATTTTCAAGTATGGAAACGTACTTAAAAAAGGCCTAAATAGTTTTGAAAATTCAACTTTTTGGAAAATTTTTGAGCCACGATTTCTGAGTTATGAGCCAAATTTTACATATGATATATTATGAATCTGGATGAGCTGAGACCAATGAGCCGACAGCCAATCGGATACAATGAACCGTTCAATAGTTATAGGGACCCGAATTCAGCAACCCCTCGTGGACCCCCACCCCCCCCAAAATATCCCATCACATTTTTGGGCGACTACATGGAGTTCTGATAGCTTGGACTCACGAAAACAAATTTTTAAAGATCAATCCCCACTTTTCGGGAGATTTTTTTGAGCTCTCAACTGAATATTCAGTGTTTTTTTTGTGGGTGCATGCAATTTTATGAATAACTACAGCTCAAAAACACTAAGGATAAAAAGGTAAACAGTGGTTTCAAATTGTAGAAAACTTAATTTCCCCGAGAGGGATTTGAGTTGCATACTTAGGTCCCACCATAAGTAAGATACAGCTGTTTCAATTATTCAAAATAGAAAATTTTCAATTTTTTTTTAAATTACCAATTCTTTGTAAAATTGTAGCCGAGGACCCGATATAGATACAGGGATGTAATTGGTGACAAATTATTAAAAAATGTTCTGTTTTTAAAAATATACAAGTAACTTTTTTGTCTGAAGCATGTTTGGCCTCAATTTTGAAATAACCGAAAATGACGTCGGAAAATTTCACAGTTTTTCCAAGATGGCGGCAGTAGCACAGCTAGGATTCTTGGGGCCTTTCATTATGTTACTCAGTATGGTTTTCTGAACATACTGTATAACCCCATTTTCAGCCGTGTTGGAATTTTTTCCTTTCTTACCCAAAATTTGTGCTAATTAGCCTTGACTAACTTTCAAGATTCAGATCCAATTAATTGAACCGGGCAACTTGCCAGTACATTACATTGTATTACGGCGCGTGTTCCTTTTAAATGAAACAATGTAATATGTTGTAATATGTTACCGGCGCGGTTTTTATATACTGTATTATGGGAACAATAATTTAATTATTTTAATGAAGCTAGCAAAATAAAATCAGAAAATATTCCAAATTTTTCATTTCTATTTCATGTACCGTAAGGGAAACAGGATCACCTTCTTTGCTCATTCTGCCAAAGCACAGAAGAACTCTTGAGTGAAATTGGAAATAGAATAGATTTACGACATTATTTGTACGGTAGTCAAAAATATCTGGCAATTAGAAAACACTGGAGTGTTGCAAATGATCATATGGAATGTTCAGAATGCGAGCAAAACAGCTCAGGCTATTAATCAACACCGAACAAATTAGGAGACAACTTTCAATGATTAATGACTATGACCGGGTGATGTGGACTAAGGAAAATGAAAAATTATTCATTTTCAAGTAGGTTAGAAAGGGAATTTAATATTGTGAAATTTCATCATAAAACTGTATTGTTTGAGTTCTAATACCGGCAACACTTGAAGGTATCACACAAAACTTTATCCACACAATTAACTCAACAGCAGATACCAATAAGTAATTATCATTCCTTAAAGAAACAAACATTTCAATAAATTTTAACTAGCAATGCATATTTGAATAACTAGATTAGTTACTGTCCAAAACTAATTTATAACTGTCATATAGGCCGATCAATAACTCAATAATAAATGTCCAATAACTCGATAAACTTACTGACACCTAGTCCAAAGGAAGTACGGTCATCACTAATAGTCTCGTAACAATACGACTATCGCAACTATCCTCATACTTTTCGCCGAAATGCACTGTACTGCTTACAGTCAGAATACATTGTATGAAGAGTGCAGGATGTATCTGTAGAGCTTGGGCTGACACAAAGCTGCTCACAACAGAGCTTGCTTATCACTCAAGTCCGGAATAAAAACTGGCTGACTGTGATAGATACAGCCCTTTTTATAGGCTTGCATTGCTCTAGATCCTTCTATTTCCATGTTTTACCAATGGGAGGGAATCGGGCATAGCCAACGAACACTTAAGTTCTAAAGTAATCAAACTCGCACCGACGTCAACTTTGTCAACAAAAACGTTCATCCACTTCGTCCATGTGAGTAAGGTTCATTCTATCAACTGAGTCAGTACAATATTTATATTTTCAGAAAAGGAATTTAACATTGAAGATAAACAGACAAGACATGCGCTTATAAACACACTACCGTACTGTAGACTAATTTTCTGTACAAAATTCCGTAATGATAAATTTATTTTTATTTATTAAACAGTATAAAAATTATATTCAGTCCTAACTAGGCAACAATATTTATGAAGAAAGTAGCATAAAAAATTAAAGACATTCATCTGAAGGAAAAATACATAATGAATGATATGAAGAAGTACTACAATTAATCAACCTACTAAAGGCTACTAAAATACTAGTTAATCAGCCTCACCAATTCAAAATACTTTTTAAAACCTTTCATCTCCAAAAATTCAAGAATAAAAACGAAAATCTTATTCTCACTCAAGCTAAACTCTGAAAATAAATGTTTAGTTTTCTTCTAGATAAAATTCAAGTTTTAAAATTAATTTTCATGAATTCGGTAAATGAATAATTCATTCACTTTAAACAACTCAGTAAGTCTCAAAATTTTCCTTTACCTGTAGTCCTAATATCTTTAAAATATTTCAATTAATAGACATAATTTATTCTTCAATAACAAACTAGACCTGGTTAGCTATTCAATCATTTTATTCCTTCAACCATACTTCTTCAATCGTATACTCCTCACAATGCAATGGAATCCGACTTTAAAAAATGTAATAATTCTATTTAATCTATTATTCTTCATTTCATAATAAATTGGGGCCTGATGTTTAACAATTAAAAATTTTAAATACAATTCACGAATAAAAATTTTCAACATTTTCAGTAACTACAAATACAAGTACTAATTAAACTTATTTGTAAATTATTGTTATTTAACTCACATCCTGGAGAGTTTCAAATGAAGTTTAGCTTCGGGAAAGTAACTACATACAGTTTCAATACAGTTCAGTGTGATTTAAACTGTATAGATGCAGTGTGGTAGTTATAATGATATAAATAAATAAAACACTGTACTGTGATATGGTTGAAGGATTATCTAGATCATGTTGGCTAGTAGATATTCAGAACTGATAACACGTCTGCTCAAACTTTACATCAAACCCATATCAATCAATCCACCTACTTTACATTTTGACTTCTTCTATACAAATTTTGCATGAAACTGCCATCATTCCATCTACTTTACATTCTGATTCCATCTATCGAAGCTCAAATTGCAGAAAAATAAAATAAGCTACAATCATATACGTATTAAACGTTTTCCGCATAAATGAATAACTCGCTTGTTACTGATGCGGTCAAAAAACTCAAATGTCAGAAATCGTTTTTGAAGAGCTCTCTGAGAGAGCACGCTTGTGTATCGAGAGAACTGAAAATAGATTGATCCCAATCTCAATGCAACTCAGAGTCGATCAACTTCTTTTAACGGTCACCGTCCAGTGATGACGCAGTTTCAACTTCGTTTTTCTCGGAAGTATTTCGCTGGTTTCCAAGGAAACCAATATCACCAAATATACGCTGGGAAAAGGAACCTCGCTAGCAATAAAATTTTCTCAACAATCGGACAATTCTATTTTTGATAATACGAGATTCTCAAGTCGGCTTCCCACACGTTTCCCAAGCGCTACTGATAACAAAAGATCTTGTCATTTACAAATCGTTTTATAGCAATGATAGGCTCTTGACAATATATTGGACAACTATTCCATTCACCAATATATATAATGAATGACATGTATTTTTGGTGAAACAATAACTTCAATATAAGTTCATATTTAATTTACTTATATATTAATCTTTTACTTTATCATAAATACTTGTATAAATCTTGTATAAATCTTACTTGTCATGAATCTTTGTATAATGAAACCCCAATATACACACCTGATGTCAAGCAGGTATTTTGAAATGAAAACCAGTTTCAAGGCAGCACTTAATTTATGATTATACACTATGCTCAACCGAGGCAATAGGACTTTTCTAGATCCTCAGGCTAAAACAATATATTTTCTATTAATTTAAATATTAAATAGCAATTGAATTTAAGTGCACTGATTTACTTATGTAATCCAATACTTATACTTCACCTCTGTACTTATATAACTTTAATAATTTGGGAGCTGCTGAGATGTCTCGTTTCTTTATCACACCGTATCATAAATAATCCTAGTGCGTGTATCTGATGCTTTGGTTGATTATAAAGTCAACGGTGAGAACTGAGAATATTATTCAAAAAACATTGATTCACGTTGGCTGACGGATGAGTGGGCCGATAGGCAGCGACAATTCTAGTGGTCACAAGGCCAGCAAACAGATCTGTGCTTGAATAATAATTGAATGGATAAGTTCCACTTCCTAGCTTCAATAATAACAATAACCATGTTTTTCAGTTTTGATCAATGGTTGAGTTCCTGGGAGCCTTACCGGCAACCGGTAAATGTTACCGGTGGAGTCTGATTAGATTATTCAAATTCATAGACGTTGAAAAATTTGAATACACCAATCAAACGCCACCGGTAATATTTACCGGTTACTGATACGACTCCCATGAACTCAATCATTGATTACAACACATATTGGTCTACATACTCATTGCATCTACATACCCACTATGCTAAACAAATATTTGGCAAAATTGCGTAATGAGAAATATCAGGAAAACCCTGCAACTGGTCAAACTTCCCCAAAGTTTTGTCACTCTCAGAAGACCCACAGTTTGAGTGGGTTTTTGAAGGACTACAATTGAAAAGGTCATATAAATCCATTTGGAGAACCTCGCTGAGGAGTTTAAGATATTGTACCGGATATGAAATTGGAGAGAGTTGGAGGAAAGAAAAGACAATGGTTCTCGGTGTTATGATGTTTACTTTTAAGCCATTAATTACACTGCTTTTGACACTTTTATAGTGTTTACTTGGTAATTGGTAGAATGTTCTATTTGTTCGATTAGACATTAATGGAATGTTATCGAATATTGTAGAAGGTTCCAGTTTCCTTGATTTATTTGTTCAGAAGATGATAGAAAAATGTAGAAATTGCTCGATATTTGAAAAACCTATTTAAGGCGAATGCATTTGTGTAAATTAGTTCAGTCTTGTCTGTAATTCGTCATGGTAAACAAGTGTGACAGTTGAGTAGTTCAGTTATTGTTCTACGTTGATAAGTGGCAGTAGTGACAGTTCGCGTTAATACAGACAGTACAATCCCGTTGGCGCTTTTACAAACCATCTAAGGAACTTTTATTGTCTGTAGTGATAATTCTCTTATCTCTTACTTGTGCTACATGAGTTAATGGTTCTTCCTCGATGTTTCTTTTTGTATGTTATTGGACAGTTTATTGTACAGTTATTATTGAATATTAGATCGGCCTTTTAAAATTTAGTGATTGATTTTTGTACAGTTTATTGAAAACTCATTATCAGTTGAACAATATCGTTTTATCTGTTTCCGATTGCTTATTTTTGTGTAATAAATTACTGAAAAGTGTGAGTTGTGAATTATTTGTGTTAATAAAGTGCGAGTGATAAATTTAAGTGTTGCCAGCGTTATTTTAGACATAGAACCCGTAACAATATACTTCCCAGACACTTGTGATGAAAGTATTTACAGAATATCAACAGACCCTACATAATAAAACGTAAATGCAACCCCTCCAAATGGATTGATATAAGTATTTTCAATTTATTGTAGTCTTGCATTTACGTTGTGCCCTCTTGCTCCAAATCAACCAAGAATTCCGATGCTAGTAAAGAAAATGCAAGCTCACCCATCGCACTAGTTTATGGTAGAATACGTATTTTTTCAATATTTTCAGCTCAAAAACTTTTCTTTAATTGAATTGAACATATATGCTATGTGTGTAGCTAATATTTAATTGTAATATGTGATGGTTAAAATACACGTTTTGTTCGAAGTGTACACAAATTTTCAGGGCGTATTAGGGCCCCCTTGGGCAAGGGGGAGCGTGAAGCAAAAACATTTTGGGAACCCCTGTTTTAGACTCAAGTCTAAAAAAGCTTAAATCCATCCATTTTAGTCCACATTACATGAAGAATTTTGGATTTTCTATGCTGTGATTTTCGAAACTTGATTTCAGGCTCAAAAACTGTAATTTTACACGAATATCGTATAAAATGAAGTTTATAAATTGGCTATAGTGAAAGCTTAAATTTAATAAATCCTTGCTTTCATGAACCGTTTGCCTACGAACTTAAACCCACTTTCCGTATATAGTTAGTTAATTAGTTGTAAACAAACTTTAATGTATGCAAGTTGTGGAAGCGAGGGGAAAGGGCATTCTTGAAATTTTATTTAACTCATTCTGCTCAACATTTATTTTATTACCCTGAATTGATGCTGAAGAGTGGCACCAGTGAGAACAATACACTATACTGTAATATATATAAAATGTGTACAAATATAAAAATTATTATAATTTTGAATGCTTGATTCAACTTGCAACTAGAGAATGTGCAAAAAACAATCGACATTTTTAATTTTGAATTGATAAAGCATGCAATTCCAAATTCTAAATTTAGTAATAACAAATGGATGTTAACAAAACCGTGCAAAATTGGGGGGTTTGAGGGGTTTCCCCCCGAGAAAATAAATTGTTTTCTAGGTCTTGAAATGCAACACAACACTAAGATTTTTTTGTAATGAATCTCTTCCCTTATATTTATTATTTGTTGATTGATTCATGGCGTGACAAATTTTACAATCACAATGAATTCTATGGGGTGTTGGGGCGCCTTGATTATTAATAAGATAAGATCAGATCTGATCAGTGACAGAAATAAGCATTCGAAGCCCATCCACAAAAATGTTAGAACCTTTTCCTTTCAAGCCTACTGCGTCAACTTCATTCAAACCCATGTTTGGTGGCTCCGAAAAGACTGGGACTCACCAGCGTCGTGGGCCCCTAAATACCTCAAACTGGGGCAATAAGGGGCCCTTGAAGGCCCAAAGCCGAGGCAATTAGGGGACACTGGTGTATAAGCGTTGAAATTTGAAATATTCTAGAAGCAGCCTACTTGAATCTCTACTTCACATGACTGCAGTGGCCAGTGACAATATAAACGGGCCCGAAGGCCCGCGGCGCCAAAGGCCTCTTGGGTCTATTAGGCTTTTGAGCAATAAATTGGGCCCCTTATAATATTTCTGTTCTATCACTTGCTTACATTTGCCAAATGATGTGGCCTCTTGAGGTTGAGACCCGGGAAAATTGCCCTGTTTGCACCATTTCCTCTGTAACTTCAACCAAATTATATTGTTTTTTCTAGCTGTAAATTATTTACTCTTCACTAAGAAAACTTTTTTACCTCCAGCTCCAGTAACTGATATAATTGTTTTTTAATTGTTTCCTCCCTACTCGGTTTTGGGGCCTCTTTTACAGGCTGAAGGCGGGGGTTGTACCCCCCCCCCCACCATTACTACACCAATGGTGTGTGCGTGTTTTGTCTCACGGATTTCACAAAATCGGCAAATATTTGGAACACTAAATTTGGCATATAGCTTTCTCTAAACTTGATTCTTACCCCTGCCACCATTCTGCACCATAACGCCCAATTTCCTTTCAGAATTATCAAAATTAATGTTTAAAACTTCAAAATTCCACAGAACTGTTGTTATTGTCCTTTAACCATAGATCGTAAAAATGTCATAATTATTATTGTCTCTCATAGTTTCAAGAGAGCTATTAGTAGACTATTTTCCACTGTGCAGCGAGTAGAGCATGCTTAAGAATTTGGGTTCAAATCTCTCGATAAAGGAAAAATGCTTTGCTAACAGAAGTCAACTCTACCAAATTAGTTTTGGATTTCAAAACTAATTTGTATAATTTTTTCTCCCTGTTAGTTCTGAAATCTGTTTTGTAAGAGAAACTACTACTTCCATTCTAATCATCATAATAAATAAATACGTAGCTTTTTTAAAACAATAATAAATATTCGTATCTTAACTAAATCCGATGTTGTTTAGGCTTGAATGGGGATTTTTGGGAATTATTTTTGCCTATAAATATTATTAAAAATGAATCAATAGAAACATCAAATTAAGTTGAATCAAAACTGACATGATTGGAAAAGAATAAAATTAAAGGATCTCATGAATTTAATATGAAATTCAACTCAATTCAATTTTGTGACAGCTACGGTACCATAAATTATCTGCCAGAAAATAAAAAATCCAAACTGGATTCCCGGGCAAGACCCGGTAAAATGCTAGTAAAGTACCGTAGTAATTAAATAGTTACAGTAATTTATTGCTTGAGACAACATGTAATAAAAATCATTATTTTTTTCCAAAATACAATAGGTACTAATAGAAGATTAGAACGGTTCGTTTAAAATCAGTTAAAAAAATTCTAAGCTCAGTATTGTTACATTAATACATTGTGAAACTAGCAATACAATCATACAATCCGTTCACTCAACATTATCAGTATTACTATTCTATCAGTATTTTTTATACTGAGATGTTCTTTATACAATGAGATATTTTTTAAGAGCTGGGAACGTTCATTGAACTATATTCAGAAGGATTTATAATAGCAAAACAATAAATAAAGGCAAATTCATACAAAAAGGGCATAACAAAAGCATAATAGGCCTAAATGTGAAGCAGCTGTTTGATGTTATATCATTGCTATCTCACACAGGATTACTGTTATAGGTAAACCGTAACTCAATTTTTAATGAATTACGGTTTTGATAAAATTTAAGCCGTATCCATTATGATTGGCTAGCTAATGGACAATGAGCAATGATGTACATACAGTAACACCACCTCAATTGGTAGAAAAATAAAACAAAAAAAGAAACCGACTTCAATGAAATGATACTCAAACATTAAATAATACTATCGTACTAAAAAGGTTAAAATAAAGTATTTACTTTAAACTGAGAAAATTTTAAATTTCATACAAGTAATCTTTTGAAGTCGGCGCCAAATTTCCTACAAACTTCTAAAATATAACATTATTACTCTGAGATGTTTTCCATGACAAAATACTTGAACAATCTAATATCAAAACTGACACTGTATTTCAGCAAAAGTGAGTGTAAATCCGTTGGTTTAGAACATACCTAAAACTGTAGGTCCAACTCATCAATCACCATCATCCAATTCATTACTCACGCAAAGGTCTCAGACCTATGTGGGCTTCATCCTCCAAAAAAATGCAGTGTTAGTTTTGATATTAGATAGAATTTCTTACCAACTTCATAAAATATTTGGCGCCGACTTCAAAAGATTACTCGTATGAAATTTAAAATTTTCTCAGTTTAAAGTAAATACTTTATTTTAACCTTTTTAGTACGTGAGTATTATTTAATGTTTGAGCATCATTATTTAATGTTTTAATTGTTTAATGTTATTTTAATGTTTTCATTGAAGTCGGTTTCTTTTTTTGTTTTAAAATTTGTTTTAAGCTTTTTAGTTGAATTTTCAAATTTTGAAAACATGAGACATTTCTTAATGCCTACATTATGAAATATTTATCAAATTAGCAAGCCAATATAAAATCTAAACTTAAGTACGGTAACTGAAAATCCACCTAAGGATAGATAAACTAAGGTAAATTCTACAACGCTTTATTTAATATGGAGTATTATATTTAGGAAAATTATAATAGCGAAATGCTTCTTAAAAGTGAAATGGCTTTTGATTCATTTTGATTCCCTATCAGAATATGCGGTACCTACACTGAAATAGTAGGCCTATATTACGTTACAAGTGCGGAAAATTGTGTTTACTGTATGATGAGTTAACGCACAAGACGAAGTCGAGTGCGCTATTATCATACGAGTACGGTAAACATCTTCCCGAGCGAGTTATGTACGATATATTTCGTGATACTAACTTAGTCTAAAATATAAAAAACTTAAACTTTGAGCTAGTACAATAAGCATCATCAAACATAACCTCAAAATCAATCACATCAGAATAAAATACTAAAAATACTTCTAAGATCAGCTGTTTTTCCAAATTCTTTGTGAATTGGCGATTATTACGAAAAATTAATAACTTTGAAGAATATTGTTCAATTATTTTTTTGAAAAGAACGATTTCAAAAACATTTTTCACTTCTACTCATGATTGAAACTAAATAACCTTATTCCTACGACTCCATAACATCAACTAAATTATTTACAATTTTCATATGAACAGATATTACGTTCTTCTTATTCTCAATTCAAATTAAGTTCACGTGATTGGTCAAAACGGGACATTGCAGGCTTGTTTCACACTGAACCAGTTTTGGGTAACCGATGTCGTTTACCCGGCATAATTGCATTGCATCATATGATTTCGAAGATCGTCTAGATGTGAAGTGCTCCATATGATACAATGATCAGCCTGGTAAACGACACTGTTTATCCGACTGGCGGTTATGTGTGGAACTATCCTATTCAAACTTGATTGAAATGAAGACATCGAAGAATGCTCCTTTTTGTTTAATATTAGGGTAAGTATTGGGCCGATCCTTGCGAAACTTGGATGGGACCACCGCTGAGCGATGCTCTTTCATTTAAAAAAAAATCATCGAAATCGGTTCAATAGTGTTCGAATGATTGATGTACAAACAAAAAAAAAAAAAAAAAAAAAAAAAAAAAACAGGTCGAATATAGAACCTTGTTCTTTTTGGAAGTCGGTTAATAACATTGGTTCGGTAAACAGTGAGAATTGAATAAATTTCATTGATTTAGGATAGTAATCTGAAAGTCCTGCCCCACATTGATCCCAACTATTATATAAATAATAATTATTGAATACTGAATAGAGTTAAAGGACATTATTATTCAGTAATGAGTAAGGTAAGGTAATCAGTAGACAGACATCTGACTGTAAAGAGAACAAATATCTATTCCTAAATAACTATAATAATATTCAAAATAAAATTCATCATTTGTATGGTATATTGCACTAGATTCCGCAATTCGAAGAATTGAAAGCGAACAACAAAGCAATACTAAAAAACAAGTGACTGACTGATAGGGAAGTCTGTAAGACAATGCGATAAGTTTTGGGACTTGATACACCGTAAGTAATATAGGCCTACGTTTGAAATAAAGTTTGGATTTTCCATGGATGCATAAGAAAGTGGAGGGAGCATAAAGTCAGAAAAGTGTAGCCGACGATCTTGACCGGCTAACCGGCGACTTTACTACACAATAGATATACACCAATGTTGTTGTAGTTGTTATATTATATTATTTATGATGATCTATGAACTCTACCATGACTATCTTTAAAGATAATCACCACTCTACACTTCATTGTAGGTTAAAGCCAAAAATTTATTAGCGTTAATGAATTTATTGTAAATACTGTACGACTGTTAAATCTTGATAAATGTTTTCGAAAAATCATTTTGAGAAGCAAATCGATTTCTAGACATGATAAGCATAGTTTAAACTTTTGAACTGACATGAAAGCGGTATCTTGTAAAAGTGATTTAGTTTGAAATTCCCGGCGATATAGCCGCGAATGGCGTCAGATCCCAAGCAGGGATCTCATCTATTTTGCTGCTTTCATTTCCTGTTACACTTTTTTAACATTGGCTGAAACTAACCGTTCACAATTTGACTTTTCTGAGAGAGAATCTGAATTGGTTTCTGAATTTAGATCTTTACATTTTTCTTACATTATTTTGTCAGAATATATAAATACAATTTTTACGATATGCTCCCTCTACTTTTTTATACCTCCATGAGATTTTCCAACTCACACTTAATACACCAGTAACACATGTGTATTTTACTGGAGAAAAATGAATCAGAGCGCATGCATAATTTGCTTCACTGCCCAGTTTCTGGGGAGCATTAGCGACAGCATACTGCAACATCTGGCAACCTTCCCATTCACTCACACTATTACTGAAACCCTTATTCAAACCCCCACACGGTGACGTCAGTCAACAGCAAAACATTTCCAATTTTACTATAAGGTGTTACTTGAATAGTCATATTTTAGAAATTGAATCCAATATAGTAAGCTGCTACGAAAGTAATAAAATGCAATTTTTTGGGATTCAAATATCAAAACAGTTTTCTCATCTATTTCAAAAATTGTTTTTGTGGCTTGTGCACAACTAGCATGTGCTGATTCGATCGCATTGTCAAATATAGGCCTACTCGCTGAATATCACATCAAGGTCTGGACTCTTCACAAATAGGCCTGATGGTTTGAATTATTGTTCCAGAGCCTTCTATTTACACAGAGATATCGAGAATTTTCTTGTTCAATTCAGAACAACCGAGAAACACATTTAACCAATAAGAGTAAAAGAGAGCGACGAGACAAGGAGAGAAACAACAAGCGCCTCAACTATTTACATAGGCAGAACCATGCCTGATATCCAATGTAAACAGAATTGCAAAGGCGACTGTTGACATAATGCAGGCGCTTGAAGGACGTTTCACTCTTTGTTTTAGCTCAATAACGATACATTTTTCGAGAATGATATAATTAGAAGCCACACGTTGTAAAAAACACCAATATACTTAATCTATTATAATAGCGTTTATATATTAGCATGACTATCTTAAAAAATAAATAGACTTGAAATGAAAAAAGTGTTTTAATAGTACTTTGAAAGTTTTATTAAATTGATTTTTCTATGTCTTCAGATGAAATCTGTAATAAAAACAAATGAATATTCATTTACTAAAGATATAAATTATTCTTTTTATGATAATATAGCCTAAGATTTTTGACAAAGAAAAAACTACTTCAACAAAAGATATCGAAATTCAAGGTCAAAGATCAAAACATTAGAAATGAATAGGTCAATACTCATTATATTTGTTTAACATTCATCTGAGCTACTATAAAACACGAATTTCTACACTAAAACATGACTAACAGATTTGCATGTCACAAAATCAAAAATTTCCAACTACTTTTCAGATTTCACTAATGAATAATGAAAAATAAAATGAAAACAATGGAAGAATTCAAATGAGTTCTATGCCTTGAACAAGTTTAAATGTGGGAATCCCCCGTACTAATTAAAGCTCTATAGAACAGCTACCAGCGTTTCTTGCTGTTACGACCGACCTTGAAACCCTAGTGGACGAACTTTATATTTTCAACTTAGCTACTTTTGAATTCTTCTGAGAATCATAGACGTGACAGGGAGCACTAAAACTTCATTTCCAATAGCCCAGACAAATTAAACCAAACAAAGGCCGTAGTGGACAAAAATTGATACAAAGCTGGATTTTTTTAAACCGTCCTTGTACCAGGTGAGACTCTGAGACATGGAAGACAAGGTGTAGTCATTTCCAACCCAATCTTAATAAGTGTTTTTTTTTTTTAACAGAAACTAATTTTTATGTGTAAAAATATTATTTATTCTAAGAGTTATCAATATATACAATGAATGAATACAGTGCAGAGATAAATAAAGTTCAAATACTAGTATGAGATACTACTAATAAGCTAACACTACTAAAAATGCATGTAAATAAGTTCAATCAATTAAGACACGAATACATTGAGGGCAAAATACTTTTTTATGTTCACCACACAATTGTTGGTCACATTTCAAGCATTTGAAATTGCCCTTCCTGTCTTTCCCACAAACACAAAAAGCAAATCTTTTTCTTGAAGTACCGGTAGCAGGAACTGGTGGATCTTCTTCTTCAGGAATTCCCAACAATTATTTCATTGAAAATTGGAGTTCTTTTGGGATGAGGATATTATCAGCTCTTTGTGTCATCCACGGTTTCATAAGATCAAAGGATAGTATCTTCAAAAAAAAAAAAACAGAATGTGCCTCAGTTGTATATCGTTCAAAGTTGAGGTTGAACTTGTCTAAAACGAAACTATTCTCAGCAGCAATGTCCAAGATTCCAAAGAAATATCTCAGTGGCCAGTGCCTGGTTGTTCGCTTTGTTGTCTTGTCATGACATAACTTGTCCATAAAATCAACCCCACCCTTTGTCAAGTTGTAGAATTTTATTATTTATGAATTATAATTATTATTATTATTTTATAAATGAAAGGTTTCAACTAATTTCCCCCTCCAACCCTTAGTTGGGTTGTAATAATGGAAAAAAGAAAAACAGCGGAATTTTGGGAAGATATAATAATAATGGTGGGCGTAGATTCACGGCATCACTGTTTACGGTCAAGGGAAAAAAGGAAAAGTCCTCTAACAATTATGAAGATAATACAGCCTATGACAAATTCCTTCTAAATGGAAGTTTCGGGGGTACGCCCCATATGATTTTTTTGAAAAAAAAAATCCCTCTAAAACCACATTTTAACGTTTTTGGTAATAATTTTCTTTTTTAAGTTTCTTGTATTGGACGTTATTGAGGGACTCAAATGTTATCTATTGCCAAGAGAATTTTTTTCAACAATTATTTTGTGAAATATGGGGCAGTTCAACGTTGAAATGTTACGGTTTTGGGGGCAATTGATCCCACCTACAAGTTATTTTTAAATTTTGATAATATTTTTACAAGTAAAATACACCTGGTGGAACGAAATGTCATATTTTTATTTCAATCAAAAAATTAGTTATTTCAGGTTAGTTTATAAAAACTATTTTTTTTTTAAATTACAAAACTAATTGATTAAAATGAAAAATATGTCCACCAAAATATTAAACTTTACTCGTACCCCATTTCTCAAAATTTTGAAATTTTTTACTGCAATAGATAACATGGCAATATTTTAATAATATACAATTAAAAAAACATATGACCAAAAACCCTGCACACATCCTTGAGCGTTTCTGGACATGAATTCATCAATGCAAACATTTCAGCCAACATTATGAGTCAAATAAGCAAGTTAAATTTCATCTAGTGCTTTCATCATTGTCAATGAGAGATCAAGCCCTTTATTTAGTAAAAAATAACGGCCTATTTGAAACTATTTTCACTTCACTATTTTTGAAACTGCGCAACACCTGTTGAGGTACCTTACAGTACCTTAATTGAAAATCTCTTTCAGTCTGGTATTTTAAGGCTCTTTAAATTTTCTTTTAAGGCTCCAATTCTTTTGTCTCTGAGGCAGGGGATTCCCCTGATAGTTATGCCACTTGAAATCCCCCGCTAACGTTTTATTATGTTTATTCTCGTTTTCGCAGTGGGATGTACTATTTATCCATGCAAATCTACCCTAAAACCAAAGAGGCTTCTAAGGAATAATGCATAAACAAGAGTAGGCAAATGATAAATTTTGAAATCATATTGCTTTCAAGGTTTACAGTGGTTTTCTTTCGACTTTAGAAATTTTCAGGTGTAGGTGAACCACCAAAGGGCTACAGTTACAATGGTTCTACACAGCTACATTTGTTGCACACAACAGTATTTCTTCAATATTAACGTTTTTCTTAAAAAACTATTAATAATTTTAACAGAACACCTTATTCCGAAAACAGTCACCCCCTAAATCTGGCCGCCCCTACAGCCTACAGTCCCAAAATCCCCCACTGGTCCAAGCAAGTTGGCATATCCAAATTTAACTCTATCTAAAAAAAGGAATAGCAACTAAAAGAGACCGGCATTCAACAAAACCATGATATCTCATGTTGAATTCCAGCTATAATTGAGTATATACGTATACTTTTAACACAGGGGCAATACCGGTGTATAATTTAATTGATTTTTAATATATGCTACAGAATACGTTTCAAATTGTACATTGAGTTGAATGCTTTTCAACATGTTTCCCATTATTATGCAAGCTTGACACCTGAGTAATGGAAGATACAAGATTTAAAAATAGCCGAGCAAAAATGGACTAATGAATATTGAACTCAACAACACTATCATATTATTTTAGATTAGGTAGTGCTTTTTGCACTAGTTTTAAAATATCCAAGCACAAAGACCTAACCTTGAATCGATTTTATGGACATTTGCCAAGAGCACGTCTCTTGGAGATTATTATTTGATTCATATCATCTTTCTGCTTCAAAATTGTTTGGTTACTAACCTATAGAGTCGTCCCTGGGCCGAGAATAAAATATAGGACTGGGCTCATCTGTGCTGTCGGCCTTTAACAAGAAGAAACCCCGCGAACACATAATCCGTTAATCTTCTACTTCAATTACCCTGTGTATTATCTATAACTTGATAACTTTCTATACTAAACACACAAGAAACCGAAAACCAATAACACGTTGAAACACCGCTTACAGCAGTGAACTAACTCAAACTGAGTTCATTTCGGGCGTAGCTAGTTTCCCCACACCGATGATAAAACAAAAACGAGCTAACCAATGACACAACAAGAGAAGAGAAGAAGTGAAGAAAGGAGACGAAAATCGTAACAACAAATATGAAGAAAGAAGATAGAACATCAAAAAGATAGAGCAAATTTGTTGGCGGGCCAAGGAACGTTTTTCCGTATCGCCCATCCTGCCAAACCTCTCCCCTCCCCTCGAAACTACCCCACCCTAAACCACTCTGACTCGCTAAATATCCTTCTGATTTTATTTTTAGACTTGTCAGTTGAAGTTGTTGTCTTCTATCTAAACAGACAATTCATTCTTATTACTTCTTTACCCTATAAACAAAAAAGGCCAACGCTCCCCTGTGGCTAGTACCGTTCTGCTAGTTCTAGTTCCTTGCAATTGATCACGAACAGCTATGAAACCTACTATAGATACTGTATATCACCAAGAAATATTTGGGTTGTTTCATTTACTGATGCTAGAGGCTCTAAAAGCTGAACAAACTTCTGATTTTTTCTACTTTTCTCAAGAATTTCGATAAGAGCTACATCAGAATAAACGTGAGAACGACTATGGTAATTGGTTAATGTAGACCGAGCAATACTATTTTTAAAAAAACTCACGAAATAATTAAAACCCCTTTCCTTCAATTAATCAACTTGCCAAGCCCTGAGCTCGCGCTGTATCGGGAATTTTAAAAGCTGTACTTGGTACCCATCAAGTCTTTAATGGACCTGACCATTACTTGGACGTGTTACTTGAGAAACGGTAGTTAGATGAATTTTCAGCAATCGTTAATTTTTAGCCCAAACGCAGGAAAATACTCAATTCCAAACATTGTCATTTTTTGGTATTTCCAAAACTTTTCTTGGTGAGGCAGCAACATTACTTGAATGTTATCAATTTCGACCTTATCAGTGGCGTAACTGTATTCATCTTCAATTCTATAGGCTGATGTTAGTTCTACAGAAATGTTCTGATTGAGTCTTTGTTATGCATAATGTTGAATGAGGTTTATGATTAAATCGTGAGAGATGCTATTATAGTAAAATTAACACAGGACACGAATAACTCATAAAATGATTAATGACCTCGAAATAACCAACAAATAGGCTACAACGAAGAACCACACAATTTAGAAGCGTGCTAATACGCACTGACAGTTTAAACGAACACCTAAAAAGCTAATTGCATAATTTGTTCGAACTTCTTATCTGAAAACAATCAATGCAATGAACTCAATACTGTTGAAACAGCTATAATTAAAAATAATTATCATCAGAACAACAGAACATTTTGAAGCTCCAAATATCAAAGAAAATCTTAACAAAGGTGAGATTGTTTTTGAGCCAATTTCACTTGAAACTATCCATAATCACGTTTGTCACTAGAATCTATCTCATAAGAAGCTTAATTATCATTTTACACTGAAGACAGAACTTTCCAGACAGTAAATAATAGCTTCATTGACTCACAAAATAGTCAAGCCTTTCAAATAAAATCTTCTGTTAAAACTTTAATTCTGAAAGTGGATAAGTTTGAAGTCGTTGAAAAAATCTTCTATTATTGGAAGTATTCCAAGTGACATCTAAAACGGTTCTAAGTTAGGTTTAGCTTACATTAGCTTCAAAAATTTTGCGAGAAAGCAACAAATCGACATTGAACATCTTCAGAGAAGATTAAATCGAGAAGAAAAGACAAAGAACTATGAATCACTGTGGTCGAGGTCAATGTTATTCATAGCCTACCTTTTTATTTTGGTAGCCTATGTTAAATTGATTACAAAAAATTAGCAATACAAAGAAGATTGAAAAGGAAATTAAACTGAAGTTCTAAGTTATTTACATGGAAACCCCTTCCGCACTCAGCTCAACTTGTATTCTATTAGTGATCCAACATAATTGTGATCAGTATAAATAATTTATTCTCAATCTGCTGATATTTATCATATCTTAATAAATTACAGTATTCTAGTTTCATTAAATCATAGAAAAGAACAACCCAGTTTGCAGTGAGTGTCAGAATCAAGTACGTAACAGTAACTTAATGATTTTTGATCACAGATGTTGGTTAAAGAATGTATCATAACTACTAACTCCGGTAGAATAATGAACATGACTAAGCAACAGCTAAACCCCACAAACAGCTAAACCAAACTTTATCTTAAGTGGTAAGAATCACATAATGTCATAGTGGTTAGAATTGGCCCTGCCAACGTTTTTGAGAGATTACCTGGAGCTAGAATAAGTTATTACCATATAATAATAATAAGCGTATGGCTTTTAATGGTGGAGAGACCCTTACGGGTAGTTCCACCTCGCCGTTTGAGCCATGTTACGGGGAACATGGTGGACCAACTATTTTAGGTGGGTTCCGAACCACCGGGTAAGTGATAATAAAGCTTGTAACATCAAGTCATTGAAGCACGGTCACCCATCCAAGCGCAGTCTTGAGCGGTCGTGACTGAACATCACGATCACTTGAACACCACGCTCACCGCATGACCAATCACCACCAGTTATTACCATGAAGGGCCTTTACAGTAAACCCAAAATGCATTAGATATTGGAGACCCTTAATATTGTGTTAGTCAATTGAAAATGATAAAAATAATTGTGTTACAATTGTTGATTTCGATATCTAGGAATTCACGATCTAGCGAGGTTAGGTTAAGCTTGTTCAATAGTGGCCTCCGTATACCACATAAGTGCCAAAAAACAAAAGAATGTCATTCATGAAACATGAATGAGGTGAGACATCGATTTCATGAAATAACTCTGTTCTCTGAGCCAAAGTCAGACTTATTCTTTGCTGTAAAATCACTTCCCGCTGGTTCGGAACCCACCTAAAACTGTAGATCCAACTCATCAACCACACTCATCCAGCTCATTAACCATGTACAGGTCTCAAACCAATGTGGGCTTCATCCTCAAAAAAACTCGAGTCTTGTTTATCTTAGCCTAACCTAAAAACTGTTGAAAATTGAGATGATCCAACATCCATATTACTGATACGATGCGGCAACAATTACACACCAATATTGATTTAGTGCCAAATATTTTTTATTAGAAATTCATAGACAAGTTCGCTATGTGTTGGACATTTGTATCTGCAGACAAAGGCCTTGTTCGCAGATTCCCGGAAGTGATATCACTGGGTAGCAAGTATGCTTGCACGTTTACAAGACATCATTAGGTTATTTAAAATAACTAGATGATTAAACTTACTTGGAATTTCTTCATCGAAACCGTTAGTACCGGTACTGTCAAAATCTCCGTCATCCTTGTCTTCGAAAGCTGAAGGAAAACACAACGGCCGTTCATGAGTTGCTAAAACCGTTTCATCCATGCCAAATTTAAACGATGACTGATAATAAAGTTAAGTTTTAAATTTGAATCTAATCTGATGAAAAAATTCTAATTAATTTACTTCAGAAAATGCAACACCCTATCTCACAACGAGATGCTGTGCTACAAGATACTAGATTACAAGACTCAGGATAATCTGATACTGAGGAGTGAGGACTGTGGACTGTGTGTGTACTCAAAAGTGGAAACCTGGATAAAGCAGAAAGCACACATAAACAAAAATGCAATGCCTTCTAGGTTAATTCACTCAGCTGGCATCCAAAGCTTTTGAATTCAGTCAACAGAGTGTGTAATCGTAGCGGCAAAATTTAAAAATAATTATATTGAGTGTTGGAAAAATTAAATTTTGAAAGTTTAAAAGCTCAATAATTGGAATTTCTTGCAGTTCTAAGTTTATTTTGTGAGAATCGACTTATGCCTTGTTTGAATCGAGTTTACAGTGCTTCTTATGAAATTTGAACTTGATTCATAATGAATAATCGATATTAGAGGTTTCGCAAATATACGCTAAAAAATACGATTATTTTTTAAAATTCGCTAATGCGAATGCGAAATGGATTGTTTTGACATATTGCATCAGGTATAAAAACATTCTCTTTGCCATAACAATATCCTTACCCTTTGATAAAATCCTTACAATAATAATATAAATGACTGTAAACGAGATTAGGCGGCTTGGAACTATCTGTTCATGACTATCAAATCTTACAGGTAAAGTTGCAGGGTCATAAATCTATTAAAACGATTACAGTAATGAAATTAAACAATGTGAACAGGGGAATATAAATTATTGTTTGAAGCAGAATCTGTTACAAGAAAACTGGATTAGGGTTTACAACAGCAATAGTTTAAATAATAAATATGTTCGTTGAATTAATATTTACAGCACATAGAGAATACTAAACAACACCAAACACTCAAACAAAATAATTTACTGGCACCGCTACGTTGATGACATTATTGTACTCTACAATGGAAACCAAAGACAATTTGAACAACTCCTAACACAATTGAACAAAGCCCATAAAAACGTACAATTCACAGCAGAATGCGAAACAGACTACACCTTAAGCTTCTAAGACCTCACTATAAAAAACTAAATAACATTCACAAATTCAAAATCTACAGAAAACCAACTCTCACAGACACACTCATTCACAACTCACCCAACCATTCACATCAACACAAACTTGCTGCTTTTAACTCCATGATCCATAGACTCTTAAATGTCCCACTATCACAAGCTGACCACCAAAAAGAAATCAATACAATCAAATATTTACCACAACAAAACGGATACAACACCAATCTAGTAGACAAAATCCTGAATAAAATGAAAAATAAAAATCCAAAACCTGCAAACCAAAACAGATTTATCACACTCACATAACTCATTTCAACAAAAAATCACACAAAATAGCTTACATCTTCCAAAAATCCGGATTTAACACAGCATTCAGAGCAACAAACAACCTGAAACAACAGCTCCAACAAAAAACAGCTCACCTAACAAACAGCACAATTCACAAATTCAACAAACCAGGAATATATAAGCTCAAATGCAACACATGCCCCAAATACTACATAGGACAAACAAGCAGATCATTCAACACAAGATACAAAGAACACATCAAAGCACTACATTCCAACTCTAACTCAACATTTTCAGATCACTTAATCAACACTGGACACTCACACAATAACATCCAAACGGACTTAGAAATTCTACACACATTCCAAAAAAGCACATACTAAATACACTGGAGCAATATGGAATATTCAAACACCATAAACAAGATAGAGCCAACTTAACGACTAACCACAATTCAAATCCAACCCAATTTTTAACTACATAATGGCCGCTCATCCTAACCTCAACAAAGAACGACCACTGGCGGCAGGCTGATGAAGCTTCTTTTTAGAAGTGAAATGCATCCCTCAAGCTTCTCCAATATAAGTGAGTAAAACAATATATAAAAGTGAAATACAGTTTTAATATTAGATTGTTTATTAAGTATTTCGTCATGGAAAACATCACAGGTTTCATATTACTATAATTTGTCCAGTTAAAAAATTCCCTGTAAAAAAAAATTAAACAAAATTGAAGAGTGTATAAGTGATAAAATCCTTGCATAAAGAAATAGGGTTAAAGACGCATATATAATTATGATGAATTCAAATTATCTAGAAGTATGCGAAGTGAAAATAATTTTAATAAGCTCTAAAGAATTACTATATACAGAGTGTTTCGGAACTCTCTACCAATACTTATAGGCAGTGTTTCTGGACCACTAAAGTAAATATCGTAATAAAAAATCCCCAGTTACTCACACAGCCGCAATTTTGTTTTTTTCACTCATTATTTTTTTATTCAAACACCTCTGAATGTATAATTTTGAAATTTTGCATACAGCTTTATAACAATTAAAACAATCTAAAAAAAATTAATCAAAATTTTCTGACATTAAAAAACAAAATGGCGGCCATTTAAAATCTTTGAACAGGATTAAATTAATAATGGCTAATGATAAAGAAATTTGACTAGAATAACTTTTTTTAGATATTTTTATTGCAAATCCAACGATACCTCATTCTCTAACATCGGCCAACAATTGACAGAGATATGCTACTTTTTAGGGTGTGCGGTGGTTGGAAGCGAAAAACTGCAACCCACTCACAACCACCGCACACCCTAAAAAGTAGCATATCTCTGTTAATTGTTGACCAATCTTGAAAAATGAGGTATCATTAGATTTGCAATGAAAATATAAAAAAAAAGTTATTCTAGTCAAATTTTGATACCATTAGCCATTATTAATTAAATCCTGTTCAAAGATTTTAAGCGAATGAACAGCATTCAATACTCCGATATAAGTTAACTGAACGCTTTTAAATACTTCAACATAGAATGTTTGTTATTCCTAGTCTGAAACAAGCGAGAAGTAGAATTTTCAATTCAATTTATTTTACTCAAATCAAATAAAAAATCTTCATTACACAATGACAAAATATAAATAAAGATAACATTTTTTCAGTTCAACATCAACTTTATAAAATAGAAATTTATGTTATTTCTTTTCTAATGAAACAGTTAATTACTTAACAGTAAGAATAAATTCATAATCAGCTGATAAACAGTTCAACAGTAACTGAAATATAGAGATACTCAAACAAAAATATGACACTCAGATTATTTGAATAATACATGGAACTGAAAAACAATTGATACATTGAGATAGCTCCAAAAAAGTAAAACAAGTGATATAAATAGGAATGTGAACAACTGACAGGCCTTAGTTCAGGAATTGATCTTCACATGGAACTATAACATTATTATTATCACTATTTTTCTTTTTTTTCTTTTTCTTTAGCAATAAGATATTTTGCAACTTCTATTCGTTTTGTTAAAATAAAGTTTTGTTTCAATAGGCTTAAGCCTTGAAACTATTGCCAATGTCAAATAAATAAAAATTTTTGATACCATTAGCCATTATTAATTAAATCCTGTTCAAAGATTTTAAGTGGCCGCCATTTTTTTTTTTTTTTTTTTTTTTTTTTTTTGAGGATGAAGCCCACATAAGTCTGAGACCTGTGCGTGGGTAATGAGTTGGATGATGGTGATTGATGAATTTGTTTTTTGATGTCGGAAAATTTTGATTAATTTTTTTTAGAATGGTATAATTGTTATAAAGCAGTATGCAAAATTTCAAAATTATACGTTCAATGGTGTTTGAATAAAAAAATAATGCGTGGAAAAAACAAAATGGCGGCTGTGTGTGTAACTGGGGCCTTTAGAAATATTTTATTATGATATCTACTTTTGTTAGTGGTCCAGAAACACTGCCTAGAAGTATTGGTAAAGAGTTCCGAAACACTCCGTATATGCTGCATATAGTACCATAGCCAATTTCGAGTGTAGGTGACTCTATAGACCTCAACGTTATGCTTTAGTCCACAGAGCGTACTACACAAACGAGGAGTGAGGTAGTTTGTGATTGCTGAGCCAACAGAACTGTATCAGTATACCAAGCCCACTGAAACAATTTCTGAAGCTCTATGCTTGACAGACCACTCCCACCTTTACACAGAGTATGACTGCACAGATGTGTGTGCTTTCTGTCTAGCACACTTCTGAGTTACTTCCTGCATCCAAGCCATCATTTGACAGAGACGTTTTGAAAGTAACAAAACTGACGTAGCCTTTTTTGTATCTGAGATGAAAATAATTTAATTCATCTCAAGCTACAAAAACTATATGAAAGAAGTGAAAAAAGCCAAATGTAATAAAACAGGTGAAATTTTGAATAAAAGTGTGAACTACAACACAGCTGTTTGGTATGTAATAAAGTAACACAACTGATGTAGCCTTTTTCGCTCTCACTGTACGAAGTACATAGGGGGGACATGGCCGACTCAAGTAACTAGAGTCGGCCGGGGGAGAGCAGTATGCGTAGGCTTTGTCCGCCTGTCTGTTCATACGCATAAAACTTCAGAGCAAAAACTACAGGGGTACAGGTACAAAATTTTCAGGAGGTAGTAGGCACCTCATAAGAAGAAATTTTCATGTATAATAAAATCGATTTTCCTTCCAATGTTTTTAAAAAAGGACGTTTGTGAAGTTGCTTAATCCCATGGCGTATGTTGCTAAGGGAATATAAAATAAACAGCCAAGTGCAATACGGTCGGGATAATGAGAGCGTTCCCTTTGAATTTACCATAAGGTAGATTCATTCCACTTTTTTGTGTCTTGAGATGAGAATAATTCATCTAAAGCCACAATAAGACACACAAACTATATGAAAGAAGTGAAATAACCAAATGTAAGAAAACAGCTGCAATTTTGAATAATATGGTGTGAAACATGGGCGCCACCAGATAGGAGCAAGGGGGTGCCGCGGCTCCCTCCTGGCCCTTTGGGAAAAAATAGCTTAACATAAATCATGTATTTCAAAGTTGTAGTTTCATAGAAATAGTGAAATGTATTTAAAATGATTGAAAACTGTTGTACATGTACTTATTTCTGTACGACTTGTATTAGTATCATACTTCGTACAATATTATTTTGCAGGAAGTTCAAGAGTTGGCTAGGGAATAGAAATAAAACAGCCAACGAAAGGCTAGTGGACTTTGCCTGATGTCTGCACACAGACAGTTTTTGAAAAAAGAAGAATTTGTGACAAATTCAATCAATTTCTTTGCCAGTGAAAGTAGAAGAGTTGATGTAAATAGAAAAATATTAATGAATAAAGCTAATTTTTAAAGACTGATAAATCTGAAATTTTTTGCTGTCCGCATTTTTTTCCATTGCAGAAAATTAGGAGTAGAAGTCGTAAAACAAGCTTCTAACCACCAATTTTACTCAGATTTTTTAAATTTTCTGGTGGCGCCCTTGGTGTGAACTTTAACGCAGTAGTTTGGGATGTACTAAACAATAAAAAAATTATTTTGTTCATGACAAATGAGAGGTTCTGGCATGAAACTATGGACATAAATGCTGGAAAAGGAAGTTCTAAATCCTTTTGGCAAGATTGGGTTCAGAAAGAATGAAGAGCTATAGTCAACATCAAAACCCAGTTTGTTTCAAAATTTTATAAGGCAATGCCATTGACTAAAACTACTATTGAAAAAATTCAGCCGCTTTTTTCTGAGAGACCATGAATATTGAAATTATGGGTTTGCTACACTATCAAGTGATGAAAATGGACGACTTTATTCAATCATTATTTTAAGAGGAATTTGTGATATCACTAGGTGTGAATAAAAGTCATTAATTAATAATATTAATACAGTTTATTTTCAAATTTGAAATCATTTTCCCCATTACAACCCACAACATTAACATGGTGTTACAATAATACTAGAAATAGAGTACACATATTTTCCATTCAATCACAAAACAAATGATCATGCGTCTCAACAATTATCAGCACACTATAATACTGAATCAACAATATTTACAATTTATTAGGCCTTTCACTTTTTTCTAGTTCTAAACTTGTTTTCATGATAAATAAAAAAATGTATAATTATTATTTTATTGACAACATAACATAACTAGTACCATACTCGGAAGACAGAGGGAAAATGTGAAAAAATGGGAAAATAGGAATATACAATAATAGTTCAGCATTGAGTAGAAGTGTTTCTAAATTAAATAGCGAATCACAGATTGAAAATGAGTGTTCAATACTCACTGGTTTAACACTAACTTTAGTATAAAAATGCAGTTGAAGTATAAAAAATATGTATAAAACAAGTATGAACGAACGCTTGTGAGTGTGTGTGAGAGAGAGAGAGAGAGAGAGCAAATATTTTTTGTTTTGATGATGATAATAATACTCAAGTGAGGATAGTGGGACAAAAACGTCATCAAATTATCGACATTACACATTTAGGCGTACCCCACATACCATTCTTTTAAAAATAATGATATTACACCCAAAGTTATGAATTCTGACTTGAACACAAATTTATAAACAATTTTTAAAATCAGGCTGGCTAATATGCCAAACAGAAAAACACACTGGTGAATAATTTCCTATTCATTCATGAAAAACAATAAAATGTTCGATACTACCGGAAAGATACAAATGTAACTTATAGGATACCAAGTTCAAATGAAGAATGGTGAATATTGAATTCTGATATAATAATAACAGGAACAAAAGTTGTTACACTTCTGTTGTTACAAAAGTTGTAGAGATTGAGACGAGACTAGACAGTTCATTAGAAATCTCAAAGCACAGACTTGTTTTATGCTTGCCCTGAATTTTCAACCTTATCCAGTTGGAAATGCATGGAACACTTATTTCACAGTCATCATACACAATAGAGGATTAATTTATAAAACAATACGAATTGGTGTAGAAGTAGACAATAAAAGCTTAATTAGCATGCGATTGGGTTGGAAAATTGCTCATTGTTGAAGTTCAATTTTTTTAATACAATAATTACATTATAAAGACGAGAAAATCCTGAAATATACCTGAGTGGATAAAGCAAGTAAATATATATGCCTAAAAAAAATTGTCTGTGGAAGTAAATTGTATGACAATACAATTTTTATTGCAATGCAAATTATTATGTATAATATGTGGCAAACCCCTCGCCATCATTAGTTGAAAAACCATAATAGAAGATCATATATTGACACTTTAAAAATAAATATTGTAAAACTCCTTTTTTGAAAGAAGTTGTGAACAAGTGTACATACGGAACATCCAATAAGGGGAAGCAAGCGTTCATAAAATATCTTGCAATTCAATTTCATTAAGCTAGTAGCAAAGTTCGTAACTTATAATCGAAAGATATTTTTCTAATTTGATACTGATATTAGGCCATTATAGAAAAATTTCTTTATGACAAAGAGGCACTTGAAGAGTGGAATAGCATAGAATTTTGTAGATTTATATTTACAAAGCATAAAAATCATGCATGATTTTTAATAACTAGAATTTATGTACAGGGAAATATAGATCGCAAACAACTTATGCATGAAGAAAGCAGGAATCTTTATAAATTTGGAAGCTTTTAAATTTAAACTAATATACAAATAGGGAACGGAGTGAATAATCAGCTAAAGATATAGTTTGATGGTGGGAGAACACTCAAGGAAAAACTTATTAATACTGGATATTAAAGTTTTCATACGCTAAATAAAAATTAAAAATAAAATTAATTAGAGAAATCTCAAAAATAATTTTGAAACGAAAAAATGCACGAGAGAAATTAATTAATGAATATTGACATTTTTCATAAACAATATTTGTAGAAACAGCACGATTTTTTTTTTATTGCTGATGATGCCCACATAAGCCCGAGACTTGTGCGTGGGTAATGAGGTGAATGATAACACAAAGGTGCCAGACGGAGGAGCGGGATTCGAACCGACGACCGCTGAACGACAGCAAGCTGAAGTTGCGACGCCCCAACCAACTGCGCTAAGCGGCCCGCCAATTTGTAAGTACAGATCAATATACTATAAGCTCTTTTAGTTTATCTTGTTTGGTGCCAATTTGCACATTAAACTGATATGAGTCGAATAGTAATATGTGGCAATAGTATAAAATTAAAAATTTTCTATTCAAATTAATGTTTCACAATGTATAGCCTAAATTATAGGTAGGAAGAGTCAAGAATAACCAACCAATAACAATTGTTGAACTCTAGAAGTACATTATAATAAGTAACAAAAAATGAGATACAAAAAGTAGCAGCATACATGGTACACTATTATACAATCAGTAAGATAGGTGATATGAGAGAAGCATTTATTATAGTGATACCTATTGTGAGGGTGAAATTAACATTTTTTAATGAGCTGTCAATAAAATTGAAGTATCGTATACAATTGTTCTGAGTAAAGGTACTATAATATTCAAAGCAATAAGATATATGTAATTTTTCAAATTATTATTTGACAATTATAATGTTTGTATAGCACAACAAAGTAAACATAAACCTTAACTAGAATACATAGTTTTTAAATTTACCAACCAAAGAATAACGTTTAAAACATAAGATAAGGGAGGCTGCTTTTACAGTCTGCTTCATGAACTGAAATTTAATATCAAAACTTTGGAATTGGATTCCAATTGATTTGCTTGTAGCAACAAAAACATCAATAACAAAATAACATTAAATAATTAATTTGTTTAACTGTCCAATGGTCTCAGGTATAAAAATAACATAGAATTATCACTACATTTATACTTGTGTGAATAGAATATGCTGTTATACTTTAAAACGGGATGATTGTTCTTTCTTTATAAAATTAGGATAGGTACTAAGATTCATCAGGAAGTTATGCAGAAGATTCGGAAGTAGTCTAAAGGAAGCACACAAAATACATTGAAAAATACAAATAACGTTTACATGTTCAATTTCAAACATTATGCATAGCGCAATGGAATGCTAAGAATATTTTGAAAGCTTTTCTTTTAAATTCAAAATATTGTCAACCACCCAACAACAGGCATTGAATTTTAAAAATAAATTGAAGTTTCAAACAAAACCTTTCAAGTGATACCTAATGTTATCTAATAGGTATAACAAAATATTATTTCAACAGTAACAGTAAGCTGTTATTATAAGTTAGAAAGTACTTACAAAAAGTTGGAAAGTACACAAAAATATGTAAATTCCTGCCTAGATGAAAAAAAGTTAAAAATTGTGATGTGTTTGTTAGGCGAGTATTGTATAACAATAGTTTTGGAATGTTGGGTTGAGAAAATACTTGAGTACCTATAAGTATGAACACAATATTGAACAAAATCTAGTCATTTTTACAAAATCTATTCATCTGTTCATTCAATACAGTTGTATGTATGTGACATTGAAAAAATATATTGTATAACTTTGTATAAAAGCTTGGAAGTTTTTCCAAATCAAAAATGAATTGGAATAGATGCATAGGATAAACCATCATCGTTCACAACTACAATAATTTAGAAAAACATTTTGGAAGAATGAGCTCCAAATAGTAATTAACAGAAAGATTTCTTTAAAGTGAGTAATACAATTTGGAAGAATTATTTCCAAATTGGATTATCAATACAAATATTTCGTAAATTGAGAAATGAGATTTGGAAGAGTAAGTTCAAAAAAGGTTCATTAACGCAAAAGTTAAGTGATATTGTGTGATACAACTCAAAGGATGAGCTTCAGATTCAGTCCACATAATGAGTAGCTATAGTCCATTCAACGATACAGGTGTAGCATGAGCTGTGACCTTGAGTTGCGCAGTAGAACCGGCGGTTGATTTTTCAATTCACATTTTTCATTTGATTCTGAAATGTGCACAAGTGAATCTTTCAATCTAGTAGCTAGAAGCCTGAAATACAAGCGGTGCTTGCACAGTGAAGCATCCAATACTCGATGATAATAACGATTGGAAAATCAAACACATGATGAGGAGTGGTGATATTGACACTGCTTCAATCTACCATACATTATTCCTAAGACTCTAAAACCTCTATAAAGGTGTCTATAGAACCTTGAAGTTTCAAAACAATTGCTTGATTCTGTCATGATATTATCATAGAGTACTGGAAACACCCTAAACCTTGCTATAGATATATAGTACAATTATGTTGGACGCTGAATGGATTAGAGTTAACCTCAATTATGTTACAATGAAGTCTGCCATTTCATATAATATGGAATGTGGTTCAAAGTGAGAAGTGGTTCAAATTTGAAGGATATTTTATAGAGCCTTAGAGCTTTAAAATAAATTAAAATACTACCGAATTGTAGTTAAATGAAATTGACTTAATTTAAAAGATCATTTTCTGTTACTTTATTTGAACACAATTTCAGACAAATGGCTGTTGCGTCTGAGGATAGTTTTATTTTCTGGTGATGATGCCCAGTTGAATTTGAATGAGTCTGAGATTTGTGCGTGGGTAATAGTTGAATGATGAAACAGAATATGCCAGTCTGAACTACGGGAATCGAACTTGTGACCTTATCAGAGATAACGCCTCAACGGATTACACCACTGCGATTGCCAGTCTGAACTGGAGGTCGATTTTTTAAGCACTGTTTACAGAATTTGTGGCCGTATATTGGCAATAACGCGGCGAATGTTGTCTTCCAAGTCATCAATCGATTGTGGACAAGGTCTTAGGATTAATTGAAACAAAACAGAAGTTGTCAAATTTCAATAAACTAACAATTTGAGTCACAGGACCATGGTCTCGTGTCCTGTGACTCAAATTGTTAGTAAAAAATCTTCTGTTTTGTTTCAACTATGGAGAGATTTCACAATATCAACATCAACATCAGTTCTACTAATTTTAATAATTTACTTATCTGTGTAAACCAGACAAATAATCCAGCGACGGTTGACAACTTGGGAGACAACATTCGTCGCGTTATTGCTAATTTAAATGCCCGAATGCTGCAAGTGCTTGAAAATTGGACTTCCTGATTAGAACACGTACATGCCAGCCGCGGAAGACATATTTATTTCAAATAAAATGGCAGAAAATTATCTTTGAAATAAAGAAAATCTCATTTCATTACTACAATTTCTTAGTTTCAAAGTTCATTTTAAAGATCCATACCTCTAAAGAGCACTCTTTATTTGAAAGTAGATGGAATGGCGTCAAGGTAATAAAATTGATGAATGATTAGAAGGTGGTGCTGGTGCGAGGAGGTGTCGGAGCGGCACTGTACTGCACCAGTTTCCTGAACTTGACTCCCCACCGAGGTCAGAGTCGATGATTCTCCCTAAACGACTCCCACCTGGCGTCGTCCGACTCGTGAGTCAGATAGCGACAGTTTGACGCCGACTCCAGCTCTCTTAGATCGCACCACGTTTGATAATCCTGAAAATTAACATTTCCATTTAGAAGACTGATAACTGTAACTGAAGGTTCACAATAATAATACGAAACGGCTGTCACATCAAAGTATTAGTAGTGCTTTTGTACCACAGTAAATAAAGCAAATGAAATGAATACATGCGAATAAACAGCATTCAATACTCCGATATAAGTTAACTGAACGCTTTTAAATACTTCCACATAGAATGTTAGCTATTCCTAGTCTGAAACAAGCTAGAAGTAGAATTTTCAATTCAATTTATTTTACTCAAATCAAATAAAAAATCTTCATTCCACAATGACAAAATATGATCAAAATATAAATAAAGATCGAATTCTTTCAGTTCAACATCAACTTTATAAAATAGAAATTTATTTTATTTATTTTCTAATGAAACAGTTAATTACTTAACAGTTAGAATAAATTCATAATCAGCTGATAAACAGTTCAACAGTAAGTTAAATATAGAGATACTCAAACAAAAATATGACACTCAGATTATTTGAATAATACATGGAACTGAAAAACAATTGATACATTGAGATAGCTCCAAAAAAGTAAAACAAGTGATATAAATAGGAATGTGAACAACTGACAGGCCTTAGTTCAGGAATTGATCTTCACATGGACCTATAGGGGTCTGTGAGTGAAGATGACTTCACATAAGTTTGTCTACATATTTGAAAAAAAGTTGAGGATGTAACATGAGTAGGTACCAATAATATTTAAATTTAGTAATATATATAAAAGTAATATTAGTATTTGAAAAGATGACAAAAGCAGACTCCAATGGGAACAGGCTCGATAGAAATGGACTACTTTAAAAGGAATGGAAAGCAATCAAGAGAAAGTTGGACAGTAATAGAGAAATTTATATAATTATCAAGAAATTAGGCTGAAAGTTTAGTAAAATTTACAGAAAATCAACCAGAGGACGATCCCAAACCATGCGCGGACGCACCAAAACATGTTGCTGTTAATAGTGATAATGAACTAAAAATGTAGGCTCTATCTGTAGGCTGAGACTATAAGTTCCTCCGAGTTATCTGATCCAAGGAGTGATAATAGTAAGTCTTTTTTTCTTGAATGCGCCTATGGATAAAGACTCAAATAGGTTCAAGTTGGCGAAACTATTAAATATATTTCTATAAAGAATTTGTGAAATAAATGAAGGATTCGTTGTGGAGTAAGTTTTATACAAAAGAGAAAATGAAATGGCGATATTTTGCGAATAACGAGTATTATAATAATGAGTGACTGTAGAAAAAATGAAGTTTTGATGTTTGAACATATGAATGAGGAGAACTTTTATGAAGAGTTGCTTGATTGTGAGAATTGATGTTTCGTGAAAAATTGTATCATATGGGTGGAATCTTGATTTCTTGAATATACTCCATGCATATACAAATTTGGATCAATATTCCAAACTATAGTATCAAATAAAATACAAATCTTCAATATTATTTGTTCACTAGAAATATATGAAATACCATTTGGTATTTCAAGCATAAGCATTGATTGTCCGCTCGCTGGTAACCATTATTTAATTATAGCTATATAAAAAAATATAAATAAACAGTTATTAATTCAGCTAGTTATAAACAATAAACAGAAAAGCACTAAAAATAATAAAATTATAAAGTTAAAGAGAAGAAGAATTTGAAAGTTCTGCATGTAGCCTGTTTACATGGACTGTTTTTTGTCCAAAATTGATGATCACTGAAAATGTTTAATTTCGATCATAAAATAGACTATTATATTCTGTTTGAGTATAATATCACAGGCCATATAATAGAAATATACAACATATAAATACGGCATAGGAATCATAAATACGGTACGTAACTGTTTTATAAGTTCAGTATTACGTTTTGAATGGACCAGGGTTTTATATATTATCCGTTAAGTCTCCATCATTATCCAGTTAAATCGAAAAACGAGATCAAGTAGAAAAAAATTGGAGAAGACAACAATTGGTAAGAAGACATAAGCTTATCAATTTACAAAGCAACAAGGTAAGAACTAAATGCTCAATTTACCTGTAGCCAAACATGAGACAAAGATTTGTCCACAGTGAACCTCTTGCGTTGCTTCACTTGTAGAAGATTATTGATCAGATCAATAGCTGAAAAAGAAATGAAGTATTATGAATTAAAATTCAAATAAATACAAAAATATGATGCTTAGTTTCGATAACATAAGAGGTTTTATTGCATAGTTGATTGCGATACTAAAAATATATTCCATAAATATTGTGAATTTTACAATTCAGGCGAGCATTTTGAGCCAAATATCATTAATAACGAATTACTTTGAAGTCAGGCCTAGAAAGTCCTAAGTTTGTATTCATTGCAAATATCAGAATAATTCTACAGTCAAATAAGATTAAACTTCGATTCAATTGATTATTAAAACCACCTAAATATCCTCAACTTACATTAATTCTTGCATTAACACAAAAAGCGTATTTGATACTATAAAAAATTACATTCATTCAATTAATTATTTAGAACAATTAGATATTCAAATTAGCGTCTTCACATAAAGTAAGATGCATTTTGAAGATTACTGTACTTTTTAAACTAATTTATTGTAGATTAATTTATTTGAAGGCATACACAGTGGCGGATTAATGAATTTTTATGGGAGGGGGCGACATACCCCAAAAATACCCGTTGGTCGGGGGGGGGGGGGGGGTGTATGGAATAAAATTTTTGGAAATTTAGTAGCCTTTAACCGCATTTTACACCATTCTAGCACTTAAAATGTAGTAGAAATATAATTTTTTCATGTTTAAGAACAATCAAATTTCCCCTAGCTAGAGTAGTTTATTTCTGTATATTCATGTGGAATTGAGAATACAATTTTTTTTATACAATACAATATGTCTTGAACAAAAATTGCTTTGCTAGCTTAATTTTTATCAAAATTTACAGAGAAATGAACAGAGTCTAAGCAATTTATTCGTGATCGTGATGATTTTTTGACCTATATATATATTTAAATTAATCTCAACATTCTTTCATGTTTCATAATACCTGTACTACATTAAATATGTATTAGGTCAAAAACAAACAGAGATGTATTATGCCCCTACCTATTCTATAAAAGATTAATCTTATTCAAACTAATTTCACTTGATATAAGATTTCCTTGATTCTCTGTCATTTGTTAATTCGTCATTGAATTAAAATTATGTCAACAGTTAAAGATAAAGTAAAGGTAATATAGAAAATAAGGCAAAATAAGTATTACAACATTAAATTTGTTAATTCCCGGCCGGCGGAGGCGGAGTGGTAAGACAAGTTGGAGGTATTCCGTCTGTGGCGGGACAATTAAAATTTAACCGTGTGCATGTCACAAGTGTTACCCTTTTTAATTTTTTAAAATGTGCAAGCCCTCGGGGGGGGGGGGCGGTCGCCCCCTCCGCCCCCCCCTTTAATCCGCCCTTGGGCATACAAATTAAATGAGTTGAATGAAAATGATCATATAAAGGAAACATTTTATTAACAAGATTATATTATAGTCTTATTAAATATGGCTTATTACCATCTCGGGAAATATCCTTCCATGGATTGGGTGGGTACATGAATGCCGCGTTCTGTATCTGTTCGTTGATGTCTTCATCTTCGTTGAAAGGGAATGTGCCACTCAGTGATACATACACAATCACTCCAACACTCCACATATCCAGTGACCGGTTGTAGCCTTTGTTTCTTAGAACTTCAGGAGCTTTAGAACAAAATTGGAAATTCAATTAACAATTTATCTAAATAGTATTCAAAATAGAAAAAATCTATAAAGACTGTAGTATAGTTATACTTTCAAAAAATCAAATATTTCTATCCAATTTGAAAAAAAATAAATAAATATATAAATTCGGAGCAGCAGTAAATAAAAGGTGTAAAACTATTTTGCAGCCTCTAATATTGTAATGAGTTATTTATTTGTATTTTAAACACAATTATCACTCATGTTATCAATTCAACATTATATTTAGATAAAAAATATTTAGCACAGATGCATATTTCTATCCGCTTATTATTTGCTGGTTCATAATTTTGAAGAAGACAATATTGAGAGGTGTGTGCCTAGATGTTTTTCCCATTACTGATAGGATTCCTATCAACTATAAACTATCAAGAACACATATCAAAGGCTGGATTATTAGGTGTTCTTAAGCTGGGCATTCACTTTCCGATTTGCAGTACGACTTGCAGTCCAACCACCAAGGTTGGATCCGATGTCGGAACGTGAATGGTATTGTTGGATAGTTGGAAGTGTAGATGGACGACTAGAGGGACGACTGGAAGGTTCGAATTCCGGCTGTCAACGGTGTGGAGCGTGTGTGGGGGAGTCGGATCAAAGTCGTCCAACTAATTTCAGTCAATGCTTGACCTTCGAGCAAGTTCGGGCAACTTCGGTTACATTTTTCGGGTCGAGAGCGATGCTCACAGCTGACTAGGAATAAAGTTAGATTGCTAGTCGGATTGCAAGTAGGAGCGTGAGTGGAGTCGACTATCCAACTAGTAAGCCTACTAAGTCGTACTACAAGTTGGAACGTAAATGCCAGCTTTAGATAGAAGATTTCTTGAAGAATAAATATTTAAAACAGCATGTAGAATATGAAAACATCTTAGAAGTGGAATTAGAAGGGAAACTTACCTAAATAGGCAGGAGTGCCCACAACTGATCTACGGAAAGATTTCTCTCCAATAATACGAGCGAAACCAAAATCACAAAGCTTCACTTGAGGAAAATCTGAGTCTGAACTTAGAAGAACATTTTCCGGCTTCAGATCGCAGTGAACTATATTTTTACTGTGTAAATGTTTTAATGCAATTAGAATCTGCAACAAATGTGAAAACAAAATGTTAATTAGCTTCCTAATTATATGCTGAAAATGTTCACACAAAATTGTATTAATTGAACTAATCACATTTTTAGATTTTAGTTACTGATAAGACAAATATTAAAAAATGTTTTAAATTGCGGATTAATCAATTACATTTTGTCTAGAGATTATCAAAGTAAAATATATAATTACTATTTTAATGTAATAGATTTATTTATTTAATATAATTATACATGATCAACAAAGCATGAGAATGGTTTCAGACATTTCCATCTTCATTGTTATCTTACTGAACTTTCGCATGTATTTATTTATTTAAAGTTACATTCATGTGGGAGCAACAGATATATCGATCCATTTTGCTCCCATAGATAAATGAAAATAAGACATGATTATAAGAATTATTGTAAGTATAAAAATAAGAGTAAGCAAGTGATAAACAATAGGTACTTAGCAAAATAATAAAAGCAATAATATTTCCTAGAACAAAATAATTAATATGATAAGCTTACTCTCAGTAAAATCACAATAGTAAAAAATGTTATGAAAATTGTTTAGGTAATAAAAATGAAATGACGATAAACATGATGAAATATTCCCTAAACACTCTTTAGAATGAAGACTAAGAAAGTGCAATAATGATGAAATGAAAATGATCACGATAAGAGAGAAAAAAACCTTGAAAACCTAGTGATTGTAAATAGTAAAAATGCATCACTTTGCAATTAATCAGAAGTCTCACTAGCATTCTTATTTCTTAAATCTCTATAAAATAATAAGTTTCATTGAAATTGGGATTTCTCAGTGTTGTAAATTTCATCATGTTTCGTCACATGTAACCTAATACTGTAGTAAGCTATGAAAGATAAAAACCATTAATGATTAACTGATAGAAAATTAATGAATTACCTGAGTGATAAGGAACTTGGTTATTCTCTCAGAGAGGCTTCTTTTCTCACTAGACAATATCATTTCCAACATATCTCCTTTGAGCTTTTCCATGACAACAAATATACGTTCAACTGTTTCAAACATACGTTCCAAATTGACAACACCCGGATGTGACAAATTTTGCAATATTGCCACTTCGTTTTTCAATTGAGCCTCTTGTTTTGTTGGAAACCGAAGCTTGTCTATTACTTTTATGGCTACAGCACGTCCTGATTTCCTATGTAAACCTGTGGAAAGAAGATATCACATCAAAATATAGCTGTGAATATGTATATTACCTGCACTTTGTTAGGTACAGTACTTATGAAACACCCGTTAGTGAAATTAGAATGAACATAACTGTAAGAAAATTCATTCTTTATACTTATGATTAATTATCTTTATAATTACAATCTCAATTCAAATAATTTTCTTATAAGTAGCTTTTCAATAATTTATTTGACACTTGAATTTCAGTGAAAAAAAAACAACAAATTAATAATATTATAAGCCTCTATTGGCCACGATGCTTTGCATGTGCATTGCATGTTCAGCAAAGTGACAGCACTATAAAGAATTGGCTATAGACAATTTATGCAAAAAAGTATTTTCAATGTCAAAAATAAAATAAATAAATTAAAAAGTTTTCATTATGCAGAGATAGTTGAATCTGATAAAAAATGGATATTTGACTCCAAATAAAATCATAATACTTTACAAATTTCCTTTGAAGGTGAGCAAAAAATGTTTGACTGAATTCTCTTTTCAGGGCAAGTTCAAACTTATTGTACTCATTCTTAGTTATGCATAACGTGGCTATTTTTTTATTGCTAATGATGCCCACATGAGTCCGAGACTTGTGCGTGGGTAATGAGATGAACGATTACACATATAGATGCCAGACGGAGGAGCGGGATTCGAACCCACGACCGCTGAAACGACAGCAAGCTGAAGCTGCGACGCCCCAACCAACTGCGCTAAGCGGCCCGCCAAGATATTTGGAAATATCTTCGGCTTCTACAAATAAACTCGATTAATGGAAGTACATTCAATATTCAGCCACAAGGAACTTCAAGTGAGTATTGTGTTATGAGACCTCCCACGATGATTGCCAGATTGCATCATACAGGAACTTGTTGTGGTAGAAGTAGTGGTAGTAGTTAGTAGTAGTAATAGTAGTAAAATTAAAATTGCTCTGGAAGGGCAGTTGGTTGGAGGGCTTGTCTGTGATACGATAAGGCTTCGTTTACTGCAGCCTTGGGTTCAAATCTCATTCATCCATGGATGTTTCACCCATTCACCTCATTACCCACGCACAAGTCTCCAGGCTCATGTAGGCATCATCCGCAATAAAAAAATAAAAAGGTTTTTTAGATTACGTATTGGAGACTCCGGTTGAGGAGTTCAAAACAAGTCAGATCAACAATTTAATCATATGCATATACCGTATTACCAATCTTATATACTAGTTAATTACTATATCAATTTTTTTTTTATTTGAGGATGAAGCCCACATAGGTCTGAGACCTGTGCGTGGGTAATGAGTTGGATGATTGTGATTTATGAGTTGGACCTACAGTTTTAGGTGGGTTCCGAACCACCGGGAAGTAATTTTCAGCAGAGAACAGTGTCTTTTTTGCTGGCCAATCTAATCGGTCACCGTTACAAACAGGACCTACGAGAACGCAGCTTATCTATCTGATTGAACAGATACCTGCTATGGCTCGCGGCTATCTAGTTAGTTGAGGAAAGGCTTAATTTTGATGTGAACTCTTGCACACAATAAAAAGCTTTATTAACTAAATATTTTTTAAATCGTTTGTAAATATTTCTATATTTTCAATACTTTAAATTGTGCTGTAGCTTGTTGTAGAGTTTCCTACCAATATAACTAGGCTTTTGTTTGAATAAGCTACTATTGTGATAATCTCCTCGGTTTCTTGTACAGTATTATAATCATGTACCTCTAGGTTAATATCAAGAGTTTGGTTAATATCATTCTTTTTTACATAAAAAGTAGCTTCATACACATATAAGCAGAGTACAGTTAGGAGAACAAGTGTCTTGAACAACGGCCGACATGAATCTAATCTATTTAATCTTTCCATACAACTAACAGCTTTTTTGGAAATCTTTAACACCATTTATCAAGGTTTTTTTGATGAGTTACTCCATACCTAATATGTGACTGTAAGAGTCCATCGAAAGCTGTAAAAAGTAACTTTTTGTCATTTAATCTAGCAAGCTGTCGCAGGAAAAATACCCCAGATGAAATTTTACATCTGGAAACATATATTCTCAATGTAAGGAGCCCAGGTCAATCGTCTATCCATCAAAACTCATAGAAAAGCAATGTTTTCTTCCTGGTCTAGTTGATTATCATTTACAAAAACGTTTATAGCCCTATGTTTGTTTTTGAATTGAAGCATCGAAGGTATTGGAATTTGTTACTAATCATAATTAATTTCAACTGATTTAAGAATTGGAAAACAAACTGCACACCTATATGGGCATTTTTTATAAATTATCTGGAATGGAATTGCTGAAAATTAGAGATGTATCGTCTACAAATAAGAGGGCTCTGCCACTAATTAATTCTTTAGGTGAACGGTTGACACATAAAAAAAAGGCAATGGACCTAGTATTGAACCCTCAGGCACTCCAGCTTGGACCACCAATTTATTAGATTTATTTTTGACTATTATTCCCAACTACTGTAGTTAGTTCTACACATTGTTTTCCCCCAATAAGGTATGATTCAAATCATTTCAGTTATTTATTTATTTCAGTTCAACCCCATTTCGCAGTATTTCCAATAAAAAATTATGATTAACACAATCAAATGCCTTCGATAAATCTAAGAAGACTGCAGCAGCTTTACCACCCGAATCTATCATATCTATTCGTTTTTAAACTAGAGAAAATATGGCTGTCTTTGTTGATCTCCCTTTCTGGGAGCGATGCTGTTCATCGCAAATAAAGTTAGCGTCTTAAAGGTGCAGAAGTAACCTATTTAGATCTACTCTTTCAAAAATGTTACTAATTACATTAACAATACTAATGGGCCTATAGTTTTCCACTTTTTCTCCATCGCCACTTTTGAAGATTGGAAAAATCTTCCCCTCTTTAACTTTATCTGGAAAAATTCCTTGTTCTAATGAATGATTGATCAGATGAATTCTAACAATTGATATTTACATTCTTTTAGAATTTTACTGGATTCCCCAGTACAGATACCTACAGTTTTTTTGTTATTCAAAGTATCAATGATATTTGATAACTCGTCTTTGGATACTGGATGAAATTTTAATGCATTCTGAATCACCTCTGCATTCCACATATTTAAATTACTAATAAGTTTTTAAGAGATTTTTGACGATTCTTAGCAACCAGTTGGTAATCAAAATCAATTTATTTTCCTTAAAAAACAAAATACAGATAATACAAAATATTCATTTTTATATAAATATGGAAATTACACTGCAAGGTCGGGGACCAGTGCGCAGTGTAAGAGTGTTGTTTTTCTATTATTTAGAAAAATTAATATATTTGTTAAAGAACTTACAAATGTCTACTCTATCATCAATATATTTGTTATTCTCGTTGATTATTATCGGGACACTAGTCTTTATGAGCTACATGCCTATTTTTGTTTATTACATCCTACACTGCTGTGTTAAAGTTCACAATATTATTCAAAATGCCAGCTGTTTTCGTAGATTTGGCTCTTTCCACTTCTTTTGTGTAGTTTTTCTTTAGAACTTTGCAATTATCTTCACTTCACTTTCTAGATAATTTCAATCCATTATATGCATCTTTAACCGTATTTCTTTCTGGAAGGATATCATCAGTTATCCACTCTTCAACTATGTCTAATTTGTTTTTTACAGGCACTTTTTAAGTGGACAATACATAGTAATATAGAACCTTAAAATATTAATGAAACTATCATATTTTTTATTTAAAATTAGTAGTCTAGTAGTAGTAATTCATGACAAAAACAATAAAGCAAATACGCAACAGGCTTTCGTCCACATCTGATTTCTTCGCAAATGTTCAACTCTGAATTAGTAGTAGTAATCATTTCATGTATTAAAATAATTTTGTTATTTTTGGATTTGGCTTGCAAAAATCTTTAGTAGATGATAATATTATAATATTATAATTAAGTTTAGACATTCTGTAGCCAATTAACACTTCCAAAATATGAAATAATATTTTCCTTATCTTAAATTCATCAAGTTGCTTACCGCCATACACAATTCCGAACTGTCCCGATCCTAGAACTTCATCAGGGTGGATTTGATACAGTTGGCTCATATCAGTTACCCGTTCCTCCGGTTCTGCTGATGCTTCTGTTTCTACAATTAAAAATATTTTTGGAAATTTCAACAATTATAGTATTTAAAATAACTTACATAAAGTTTATAGCTTTTTTAATTCAAATAAATGCAGTACTCATGCCAAGTCATCAGCAATCTGGAATATTATTCTTCAATCTTAGCAAATCATTTTCAAATGATCGTATGGTTCAAGAATCATGACTTCTGTGATGTTTTCCATGACGAAATACTTAATGAACAATCTAATATTAAAACTGACGCTGTATTTCACTTTTAAATAATGTTTTACTCACATATATTGGAGATGCTTGAGGAATGCATTTCACTTCTAACCTCAACAAAGCATGACCCCTGGCGGCAGGCTGACGAAGCTTCTTTTCAGAAGTGAAGTGCATTCCTCAAGCATCTCCAATATATGTGAGTAAAACATTATTTAAAAGTGAAATACAGTGTCAGTTTTAATATTAGATTAATCATGACTTATCAAACATTGCACAGGATCGATCTAGTCAGCAAAATATGACACTACAAAACCATGGTGAGTAATTGTAGTTTGGATTGGATAGAATTTGTTGGTTTCATTTAAAGTGGAAAAGATGTTCCACGATTTTGAGATATTGAATGATTACCAAAATGGTGGTGTATAACAATAACTATGAGAAAAATAGTTATATTGTCCTGGAAAGTACTAAATTATTCAATTATTTTGCAGATATTTAACAGATATGTAAACTACAAATTCCTTCAAAACTAAAAAATTATTTTTTTAAGAATATTATGATTCTTAAACATATCACTCTTTATTAAACCAAGTGGAGGATTAATTTTCATTAAATTTTCTAATTGAGAGACATCGTTTCAAATATGACTGTAAAACAAATCAAATAATAAATTTCACAGAAAACAAGAACACCGAGTACATTAAATTAATATTCTTCTTCACAAATGAACAGTTTCCAATTTTGTGTAACATGTCGGCAAAAGACCTTCTTTTTATTGATGATGGTGATATTCTGGAATATATCCATAATTAGACTGATGTCACCACAACAACTTTTATTTAGTTAGTAAAAAAAGTGGATGAACCAAAATCAGTCTTGTCAACTAAAAATTAAAAGTAAATGCTCACAAGCCAACAGCTCAATTATGAAGTGAACATTTTATGTTCAATGTATTACAAATAATATCCTGAAATTTCTTGTCACATAGTGATTAGAAGAATAGTTCAATATCAATCGTTCAAATGTTTATTTGATACAATAATACAGTAATGTTTAAGTTCTTTCAGTTACCATAATGCATTTGTAAATTCAATACTAAACTAGGTCATCTTTATTCCTCGTATTACAGTATAATTAACAGGGTTTTGTTCACATTGTAGATTTTTTTATATTCTTATTGTACAACTTGTCAACTCTTTTTTGGTACAGTAGTTGAATGAATTTGCCTAGCGTATGACGGCACTCTAAGAATACCAATACTCTATGCTGTGAGATGTTCACACGTACTCCATCATATGGAGAATGACTAGTTCCCAGTATAGCAGCTTGGAACTCAGTGGATGCGTAGTGGGACAAATAGAATTATGTTTGTTCGCACTGCCAAGATTGAGTAAATAGACCTCAAAATGTCTTTGTTATTGTAAACTTAAGTTTGAACTCACTTGTGTTTGGTGCAACAGGCATTAGTGCTTGTCGGATACTGGTTTCCCAGCTTTTGGCTATATGAGCTCCAACGCCACTTTCTGGTGGAGGCAGATTGATGGCTGTGCCCTCCTTGCGGCCAAAGTACGCATCTTCGCCCACAAAATAGTCAACATTCGCCGTTCTCAGCTCGAAACAGTGCATCACATCTGATTTATTAACAATGAAATTAATCAAATCAATCAGATTAAATATTACAAACATGAGCAGAGAAATAACAAATAAAAATTGATCTAAAGCTGGGTTTTCCTAGCTCCGCACTTTTTGTGTAACGCACTGCACACCAGTGTTGCCAGACGCAAACTAAAGAATTCGTTTTGTGAGTTTTGACCCAAAATTATCGTACATTCAACTGTAATGTACAGTAATTTCAAGCTAAAGTTTAAGTTTAATTATTTTTACATACGGTAATTTTGAGCTGAGCTCCCCACAATTCTTTAGCTTGCGTCTGGCAACTGGTGCGCAGTGCGCTCCACAAAAAGTGCGGAGCTGGGAAAACCCGGCTTAAATCTTCAATAGAATAGAAATAGAATGACTGCCTTCATTTTTACCCAAGAGGGCAAAGCTAGTTTAGCCGGCCCTATCTTGCACTCAGCCCTCTGCTACAAAGTACCTAATATTGAAAACCTAAATAACTACCAATCAGAAATTTATATATTTTTAAAATATTGAAAATATTTTTTGATAGACCCAAGAAGAAAGGATTTGCGATTTCCACAGAGTTTCTCATAATAGATTAAATGTTATTACCAAACCCTAATCTTACAGTAATCAAAAATGTTATCTTTTTTTGGCTCCAATAACGTGTTTCAACCATTTACCAATTTACCAACTAATATCGATAAATGTCAGATAACATTTTTTTTGAGAAAATTGCGTAGACACCTTTTGATGGAAGATAACATAGATAGGTATTTTAGTATTGTAGTTTAGGTTTATTATATGGAAGGTAAAGTGTAATTACTCTACTTAGAATTAAAATGTTATAATTACGTATTTTTCTGTTACAATTATAAATCTTTTGACGGTTTGGATAGGAATTAGTAACCTTTTAGTATAAGTTCAGTTTTGAAATATGGTTGAATATTTGTTATTAATTTCTGCTATTATTAATAGTATAATGGTTTGTTTTATGTATTAGTGTTTTCCTTTTAGGGAAAAGCCCTTAGGGGCTTTTGCCCCTACAAGCCACTAGTAATATATGATTAATATAACTATTACTTAGTTATAATTCTACTGAACTAGCCTATACTGAACAACTAAAGTACATGAAAACAATTTATGGTTCGAGGGATCTTAAACCCTAGATTTCTAGATCCAGAGGGAGAATGCTTCATTCGCATCTTATTACTGTAATATTATGGTACACAGTAAAGACAGCACGATTTGCTTTGTGATGCCTTTACAAAATTTCCTGCTGGTTTAAGTGATTCTTTTTACCACATTAAATATTGTAAAATTTTCTACAAAAAAATACCTTCTGTTGCTTTTTTACCGAATTGGTTGGATTTTGTGTAATCCATGGCCTAAGGAGGCACTTCTTTAAAAAATTCTAGATTTATTTCGTGATTATATTCTATTCATTAGGTGCAATTATCATAGGGCTCGATACCCTTGAATGCTACAGCACTATTTTCAACTTGAAACCCTACTTCATGGTTGCCCAATATGAAAGTTCAAGATCCTAATTTCAATAAACAAGTACTAATAAATTCAATTAGCTTATACAGTTCAGTGAGCGTAAGTATTAAGAACTTTGTTACAAAAGAAATAAAGTACTTATTAGTTAATTTATTAAAAATCAGTGATGCATACCTCCTTGCAGTCGCCTAGCTGATTCTACGGCTAAAATTTCAGCCAACGGAATTTCTTTGTAATACTTTGAGCCAGTGTCGCTTTGAAACAATGTTACAGACTTCGAATCCAGTCTCCAATAATGCCTTTTTCTCTGAAAATATATTAATTACATGACAAAGAATTTGTAAGAAATAGAGGATTAACTTGTAAAAATAATAGTCCATTATAATGTTGAATAATATTAGAAATAGAAAATATATATACCTGAAAGTCTTGGTTAGGATATACGCAAACTGTTTTTCAAATTTTAAATAGCACATGAAAAATGAAAACCATAAAGTCTAGCAAATGGCTGTTTTATTCTATTTTAAGTAGCACATGAAAAATACTAGGTAAGAGACCAATGCTACAGGGTTTGCCACAATGCCACAATTCCGAGCTAATGACTTTTCCAATCATGCTTTCAAAGAACGAGGAGATTTTGCAATATTTCCAGAAACGGTAGTAATTTTTTGATTTGAATTATAAAAAAATTATAAACTTATATATTCATTAAGATATTTTTAATGCATATGAAAATAATTTAAAGTTCTACTAATAAAAATTTAGTAATAGCAGCAGTTCTGTGCTAAAACCTTGTTGTCTCTTAACATGTTAAATATATAAATACACTTAAGAGCATTTGTATCCATAGCTCAAATTGTGATAAGATATTTCCAAGTAGGAAATGCTTGATGCTTCAAATAATTTCTAATGAAAAGCAAATACAGCTAAATATTAGCCTGGCAATGTAATAGTTTGAGCCAGTGTCGCTTTGAAACAATGTTACAGATTTCGAATTCAGTCTCCAATAATGCCTTTTTCTCTGAAAATATATTAATTAAATGACAAAGAATTTGTAAGAAATAGAGGATTCACTTGTAAAAATAATAGTCCATTATAATGTCGGCTTGAATTTTCATTTACATTGTGAATTTGTTTTAGGAATACTGACAAAAAATTGATTCAGTCCTTAATTTAAACCATTGGATGAGATACAAAATTAAGAAGATAAGTAGGAAAAAGTGACTTATTTACCATTCTATCTTTGTTTGTGAAGTGCACCATCCAACCCTCTTTCAATACTTTCGATCCTCTTCGTTTTGTATGTTTAACTGATTGCACAATTCTCATAAGTGGAATGTTATTACTTGGTGATGAGCTGCAACAGATTTACTTTATAGGAGGGAAAGTTAATTTGCATGGACTTCAACCAGTCGAAGAAAATACTAGTTGACATAGAAGATCACACATATATGAATACTGATTGAAGAAACAACGGTATAAACAGTAGTTCTAATCCGAGATCTGAATTACTATACATGATCTAATTGCTACTGCAGAAACAAATTGAGGATAATGTTAAACACGATAATACGATTGTTAAACAACTGAATGAGCTAATGCTGACAAAGTTGAAATGTAGGAAGAAATTGCGGAATTTACAATTACAGATACAGTAATCAAATAAACAATGTAGAGTACGAAAATGACCAAAAATATATTGGAACATGGAATAGAAGAATAAAAAGTAAGTTTTGGAAAAATAAATCATGGAAAATTCACAGCCTTCGAATAGATGATAATTCAAGTAGAAACAGTTTTAAAATAAATAGTTAAATAAAATAAATATGTTATGAGCTTGCTGTAAGCATTTGCCAACTCACCTTGTAGGTCTTTTCTCTACGTCTGGTTCCTCAAAATGAGTTGTTATAACATCCTGGGGAAAATGTAATATTTTAGTCACTATTCTGATATCTCTTTCAATAGAATTAAATAATATCAATATAGACATTATAGATAAAAAATTTTCATAACAAAGTAGATTATATTGTATGTCATTAGAAACGATCAATTTGTTTTTGAGTCCTCCGAAATACACATCATAATCAAGATCATAGGCGTAGCCAGAAATTTCTCAAGGGGGTTCGTCAGCTAGACTTTCCCCAAACACCAATCCCTACCAGTGAAAAATGTGTTACTTGATAAAGTATAACATTTTTTCACTAAAATAATATTGAAATCCTGATTACTTTATAACCTGCTTTCTGCAAACTCAACAAATTAATTCTATAACTTTTGCTACTTTTTATACTGTAAATATAACATGTGATATAACTTAAATATATTTTACCAAAGAAAAAATTGAGCAAATTCAAATACAGAAGGCTTCTATCATTGAGTTTCAGATCCCAATAAGCCTACCATTGACTGAGAAAGACGAACTACCGATAAAGACTGATAAAGTCTACCTTTACAGTAGTATATGCCTATACTTCAAAGTATTAAGAAGACCACCTCCAACAATTTTGATGAAATACAGTATATGACTCTCTCCTACAAAAAGGGGGTGCGGGGGCTTTCCCCCGGGAAAATTTTCAAAGAACAAACCCTCTAAAATCAAATATTGAGCGTTTCTAGGCATGAGTCCTTTCAGTTTCAACGCACATTATGGGTAAACGTAAATTCTATCTAGTGTTTAAAAGCTTGAGTCATCATCAATAGGAGGAAAAATGGGACCCGGAAACCCCCTTTAAATGCGCCTCTGCTTGTCACACAGGCCTTATTCACATCGAATTTCGTAATCTCAATTCGCAAACTCAAACTGTAACTATTAAATCGACTTGTATATGGACCCTAGGCGCATACCTAAAAGTATTAAGAATGTGTTGTCTCACAATAGGATGATATGATATAAATTATGCATTTCCTTTACAAAAAGGGGGTACGGGGTCTTAACCAGGAAAGAAATTTGTAAAATAACCTCTCTAAAACCGTATTTTGAGCGTTTTTGAAAATAGATCCTATTTTAACCCACATTATGGGTCAACGTGAATTCTATCTAGTGCTTGAGTCATCGCCATCGGACCCGGGGACCCCACCCCTTGGCTAAACCCATTAACAAGATAGGAACTTAACAGTCAACTGTTGACTGAACTCAGTCAACTGTTTGGTGAGTTCAGAAACATTGTCTGCACATGAAGCACATGAAACTTTGAAATTGTAAATTGAAATTGCTGATTTTGCTAATCACAGCAAACAAAATTATCTTCTTTTAGTGCTGCCATTTTAGTAGAAACAGCAGCGCCCCCTGAAAATCAAACCCAATTAAAACAGCAATAAAAAATGTAATATTTACAGATACAGTACCTCTTATTTTGGAGTTTATCTTCAAAATCCCTCTAAGGGAAATTGAATTCTCCACAACTTGAAACTAATTTTCCCTTTTTATCTTCAGTGGTTTTTGTGCAGCTGTAATTCAAAAACTTTCATGCACCCCCCAAAAAAACCCTATAATTCCATTTGGTAGCTCAAAGAAATATTCTAAATGATGGGGACTGGTATTTATTTTTTGAATTCTGTTTGTGAGACTCACTGTAAGTAAATACAGTTGGAACTTCTAGTCAGGCTGTTGAAAATATGAAAATTTCTTCTTTCTCTGAACAATGGAATTACGATTTTATCTTTTTCAGTTTGAAAAAAATAGATGCTTGATATCTGTTCCTTTTATAGAGCCTATATTATCTACTACTAAATACAGCACATGCGCAAAACTTATATTGGCCAAGATTATCTCTACATCGTAACGTAAATTATTACCAAATGCTATGCTTAAACTTTCTATTGTCTATGCACGATATCGTATCGTCCATGTAGTCTGACAATGGAAGAGGTTTCAAGGAGTTAGCTTTTAAGAAATCAGTTGTTTGTGAATGGATGTTGAGGTACTTTTCCATGATGAATAATAAGACTTGGAGTTAGCTTTTGCTTTGATACTCACTATATAAGCACCATTGGATAAAGGCGAAGTCGGGTGAGTTGCTGAGGAGGGTGAAGTGGGAGAGTTCATTCGGCGAGCTTCAGCTGGCGAAGGCGAATTTATTTCATTATCACTGTCGTCTTCAATCAGATCTTTGCTATTCTCTCTCTCCGGCTCACTGCCTACACCACTGTCCGGGTACTCGCCAACTAAAATCAAAACAAATCTCATCAATAATTATGGTTCCTCTATCAGATTAGTATAATTCATTCAATTCTTCTTAAAAATACACACAGTATACAAGGTAAATGTAAAGTGCGAGTTAAATAGAAGTGCTAATATTTTCAAGAGATTCGATGAAAGAAATAGATGTGGGATATTGGATGTTAATCCAGTCAAATTAGCAAAAAGTAAAGTTATGATGGCCAATGATCATGCGGTCGCTGGCGATGATGAGATTGCTCGATTTTCCAAGGCGATTAACCAAAACCTGGAAGTCGATGCATGAGCACTAAAGTTCAAGTTCGACATACAACCAGTGGCGGATTTACGGGGGGGGGGGGCTTTCGGGCTGAAGCCCCCCCAAAACCTCCAGAGTGTAAATTTTTTCCAATATAATCAGTTTGAAGCTCGTAAAGTATTCATTATAGCAAGAATTACCTAATTCCACTACTAAGTCTTCAATTGTAACATTAGTTCCCATATTTCTATAAGAGGAAAACTAATCGTCAGATAAAAACTTTAGAAAAACATCTCTTTTTACAGTGTGGAATTCACACAAAGTTTATCTATTAAATCTTGATGAAACATTAGTTCATTGAAAAATTTGTATCTTATTAAAGCTCCCACATTGATTTTCATTCTTAAAAATTGAATAATATGACCGTAATACCGGAATAATACTAGGTCTACGTTCCTTGACAAACTGTTGAACACACCAGATTCAGCCATATTCAATCAAAATTTTCCAATATACTTTAAATTTAAGTTAATTTTATAGCCTATATGGTTCAAAGTACTAGTAAAGCTATTTTTTATTTCCCAATCATATGAATAGTTATAGTTCGGGTATGATTGATTATGAAAAATTCAAAAAGCTTTCACAATACTTGTTTTCAGTTCTCCTCTACCACCCCCCCCCCCCCCCCAAATATCATCAGTAGCAACCCAGCCATCCCCAAAAACATTTTCTGTCACTGCATACAACAGCACCAACCATAATATTTTCGAACGCTCTGTATATTGATTACATTTTACTGTCTAATAATTGTACTACAAGTCTTGTAGTATTAATAATAATAATAATTCAAATTCACAATAGCGACATTCGTCTCAATACTTCTTTATATACTATATTATTAATTGGCTGTGTTATGGGAGTAACCAGGTGGCAAGTGTTGGCCAAGAGAAGGGATCATTGGAGGCCAATTGCAGTTGCAGAGGAGGCCCAAGTCCAAAATGTCCAAATGTGAAGAAGAAGAAGAAAACGATGTTTGGTTTCAACTCATAGATAGGTAGTAAGATACTTTTTTTGGAGGATGAAGCCCTCATAGGTCTTAGACCTGTGTGTGGGTAATGAGTTGGATGATGGTGATTGATGAGTTGGACCTACAGTTTTAGGTGGGTTCCGAACCACCGGGAAGTGATTTTACAACAGAGAACAGTGTATTTTTGCTGGCCAATCTAATCGGTCACCGTTACAAACAGGACCCAGGAGAACGCAGCTTAACTCTATCTGATTGAACAGAAACCTGTTACGGCTCACGGCTATCACTTCCCTATATAGTAGGACTTTCAGAGCATTGAAATGAACATGATAAATTCAAATAGCTTACCAGACGGATCGCGGGGGTTTTCGCCGGTACAATCTTTGGGTACTTTGTCAATGCACTTTTTATGCGCATTGTAGTGACAGTCCTTGCACTGCACGCCCTGCTTGAAGAGGCCCTTGAGCAGTTTCTTGCAGAATTGGCAGACAGTGGGCCTGGTGTAGGAGTGCAGCACAAATGTGTGCGGAATCTTGATGCGGCTGGCCAGCTCCTTCTCTACCCACGGCGGCCTCCCTCCCAACGACGGCGACCGGCTTCCCTTAGGCACTGTCAGGTTTTGGCTGCTACCTACTTGCTGCAACACAACAACCAATGACTTAATGTTATTTGAAAATCAAATCAATTAGAAATGAATAATTTTATTCAACCAAGCCACAGCAAAACATAACTAAAACAATTTTTTTAAATGTGAAATAATAAAAAACATTGAATGAATATACATAGGAATACTTGGATAATCAAAAATATTTTGACTTGAAAAATAAAATGGTTTATCACCTCTCTAAGCTAAGCTTGTGCTGAGGGATGGGTCGCTCTAACGGTAATCAAATTAATTGTGGAATACTTACAAAAATATTCATAATATAATCATCTCCATGATTATCTAACCATTTCTAAGTGAAATCGATTAAAATAATAAATTATGACATCTCTTCATGTGAAATTTAACGACTTTCAGTCAAATCGTGATTTGACTGCAAGTCGTTAAATTTCACATGAAAAGTTAATATTAACAACGCAGTTCGTCATGGAACAAGAAATCCAGGAATATGACATCTCATTAAAATTAAATTAAATTTAACAGTAGACAACATCATTTCAAACAGAGCCAACAACATTACAATAAGTCATATATCTCTCACCAAAGTAAAGTAAGAGATATTTTCAATCAAAACTTTGAAATAAATCATAAACTAATAATCATAATCATAACTGTGATTGAGATCAATCAGAATAGGAAATAGAAGTGGAATTATTATTATCATCTTTACAATCTTATGACAGAGGAAAAACAGAAGTCTTCCAGTTTAATTTTGTTGCATTTCAATGAAACATTGAAGCCTGTTTTAAACATTATTATAGTTTTATTGATAATGCGGATATGCATGACTGCACGCCCTGCTTGAAGAGGCCCTTGAGCAGTTTCTGGCAGACAGTGGGCCTGGTCCCTGGTGTAGGAGTGCAGCACAAATGTGTGCAAAATCTTGATGCGATTGGCCAGCTTCTTCTCCACCCAAGGCGGCCTTCCAGGTTTTTTGTTTTTAAATTGAATAAACTGGGCCCCCAGGCAAAAACATGAACTGCAGCTGCCATGAGTTTTAAAAAATAGAATCATTGTTTTTAGAGCCGCAGCTTTTACTTATTTATTAATTTGGATTCAGCTGGAGTTATATTTTTAATGAATTTCATGGAATCAATGTTGTCATAATAATGTGACAAATTATTCAATCCCACGTAATAAACCATGAGTTATAGTGATGTAACTTCAATGGAGCAAGTCACTGCCAGGCGGACATCGTTTCAGAACTGTACATTTTGAGAATAGGAACTGTAAAAATTCGATATACCTTGAATAGAGACCTACAACCAACATGGGAATCGGGGTGGCTTTCTGAGCATCAGCTTTTGTCTTCTGAGCTCGAAATGTAGACAATGAATATCTAGAATCTAGAGCCCCCTCACTGAAAAATCTCATAGAAACTCATAATATCCATACTGCAATCCTCTTTTCTATTAGAAAATTAAACTTTTAATAATAGATTACTGTGCATACTGTTCCCATAACGTTCTCGAAACTGTTCCAAAAAATGCAAACCACAGACTGATGTCATGTTCAAGACAAATATGGCCTCAGGCCTCACCGCTAGAGGCCCGGCCACCTTTTTAAACACACTTTATATTACAGCAATGTTAAAGAAGCTAATAAATTCAATAGAAGGATTTAAGCTTATCTGGATTACATCTACTAACTATAATTTCACTTGTGTGACAATCAATATTACTATTTCCTTCTACTAACGTTATAATAGTAGTTTTTTTTTTTTTTTGTAAATAATGTGAAACTATATACTGTAGTACTAAACACTTACAGAAGTAACCTAATTTACAAGAATAATATAAAAATAACATTATAAATGCATGGTTAATATGAGACTTTATTATAACTCATATTTGAAATATTAACTTATTTGAAATTTCTTCTAACAAGGAACTGATCAATAATTTTATCTGCAAATTGTTCCTCGATGTAATAATTTCTTTCTTGTGCAGATGTTAAATTATGTAAATTGAATAATCAGTGTCTCCATGCATTCAATGAGGATTAGATTTAAAATATGTAAAACTCTTTTCTTATCTTTTTAATAAAGAATTAATTTATAATCAAAACCAAATCAAGGTAGGTCATTCTCACTTGAAAAAGCAAATCATGACTTGTCAAAAATTTAATCATCTATTTTCCAGAATACCATCAGTTTCATCTTTCATGTAGAAATTAGTGAAGGCAGGCACGCAGTCAGGGTTTGATGGGCTTCAGCCCCCCGAAATTTTAAGGAATACTAATATTAAAAACTATGTTGAACCAAATATGAACAAGTTAATTTTTTTACCAACTGATCGAGTGTGATTGTCAATTTTATTTACAATTCTAATTCATTATTATTATTAATTTATCAATCTCTTCCATACAACACAGAATTAAAAAAGATGCAATAATAATTCTAAGAAAGGATAGATTTTCGCATTATTATTCAACAAATGCAGAATCATTAATTATTGATATCACCGATTTTTAAGATGCCGATTATTTTTTGATAAAATATCTTTTTGGGCTGGTTTTGAGACTAATTTTATTTGGGGGACAACGTCAACATTTGAATAAAGTGCCCCCCAATTTTTGGGGAAATCCCAGTTCTCACCCAGTTCGGATTTTTGGAGTGTCTAATTTGGGTGCGGTTGCTTTTAAATGAAAATGAAGTCCATTTAATAGCAAGTTTAACCCATGACACCTTTAAAAAATCATCCCTTTTTTGAGTGACTGGTGCTGGATGTAAGGTACAGAATGTTGAAATATTAATATTTGGAAAGAACTTGAACTTAGAAAAATTGAGATTTTGTTAATCTTGGACTTTAATGTTAATGATAAATTAAGAATGATTATTATATAATTGGAGATATATATTGAGCGCAGGCTGATGCTAAAATGCATATCATGTTACGTACAAGGGGTGTTTACTAGGGGGTGTCAAAATGTATAAACTTTTCGAATATTGTTTTTTCTGATAATTTTATTATTGAGATTAGATCATTTTTATATTGATAACTTACAGTAATAGACTCGCATATATTGATTATAGGCATATAAGTAACCTTCAGATCCATCCACGCACTTGATTATTGCCTTTCTTTTAGTATTGTTGCGATTTTCATTTATAATTGAAATTTATTGAGTCATTTGACAAAAAATCGAAACAATGTGATGTACAAGATTTAGTGTGTAAGTTAACAGCAGAACCCCCCTAAAACTTTGAAAAAAATCACAAATAAAATTTTTAGATGTTGATGAGTGCCATCAATTAAGTTTGAGTGGTGTATATAAAGTTTATTAATGTTCAATAAAGTGGAGATACAAAGCGATAAATGTAGCCTCCATCGAGTCTTAAGTTGGGGCAAGAAAATTAGTAGAAAGTAAGGAAAACCCCCAGCACGGCTAAATCCAGATATATATGTTCAAAAAACCATGCTGAATATCATTCTGATAGACATGGAGAATGTAATAGCTTCGGCCACAACCCAGGTAAACTGTAGCACTTACCAATATAATTTTAATTTTCCTGAAATTCACCAAACTAAAAGTCAACCAGTAAAAAATACTCCAATTTTATCAGGAAACAGAATCTGACTGAAGCTTCCTCCTTGCATACCTTCATCACAAAATAGTTATTAATTCTACTGAACAATCATCACAATAACACATACACAATATCGGCAACTGTCGGTAGTTTTCTTTTCTTGCATACTATTTAAATTTAAACAAACTTTCATTTTCGACTTTGTTCGGCCTCTTCAATTCACATAATAAGATTTAATAGGAACTGTTACAGTAGTTTCAGTGAAAAGTCCATCGTAATCAAAATCTGTGCATAATTTTTCCCTTCATTGATAAAAATGAATGACATCTTAGCAAGATTTTCAACTTCAAAAAGGAACAGTGCTTCTTTTGAGGGACAAGTTTCACAACATTTTCCGGAGGAGGACCCCCGGACTCCCCACCTGCAGGGGGGTATTCCATATCCACTGGTCTGACACTGAAATTTCAGCCCCACCCGAAAGAAAATCCCAGCTACGTGCCTAGTAAGGGACAGTATATCCCATTATCTGATTGTAATGAATGAGTTGATGTGAAAGAAGCCTTTGAATTGAAGATACTTGATGTGGCCAGTAGTCAGTTCTTTAGCATATCAAAATCGCTTGTTCTTGTTGAGAGCTCAAAGCTTATTGGTTTAATGTTATTTGATGGAGTATTTAATGTATTAAAATCTGTTACACTACAGTCAATCTATTGGTTTAATGCATTGATTGCTATGCAAAGTTAACTGATAAAGAACCAATTGCATCATGAGGTTCTAATAGGTTTAAATGCATAGTTGAGATGTAGTAGAATTTACTTTTTAGAAGCACAATAGTTGGATGCCAATACTATTGGATTGAATTTTAATATATTTTAATTCTATTTGTAAAATTTTAACAAAGCCTATAGGCTATAGGCATTAATATCGATATTTGGGCTATTTCAGACCACATAGAACATGCAATAATCTCAATATATTTTACTTAATAATAATAATTATAAAATGTGAGTTTTTGTTCACTAAAAAGTGAACAATTATTCCGGTATCATCAAATACTCGAATAGAATTTGAATAAAATATAAGTGTACACGTGTTTGTAACCAATCTATTGGTTGAATGCATTGATTTTTATGCAAAGTTCATCTTGACTACTCAACCAATTTTTCTTTCCATTGTTTGGCTTCTTTCTGGAGTTTATTCCAAAATTAATATTTTATGATTTTGGAATTTCAATAATGATGAAAACATTGCGTTGATAAAGGAGTAGCTAGAGACATCCAAAAAATGAGCGTTACCGTACTTATGAAAAAATTTATTAGGAAAAATAAATCATATTTGAAAATAAACATAGGATACAACAATGAGAAATACATGAAAATATAAAATTACAAAAATATATATTACGTACTTCAGATCATCACAAAACTACCTAGTAATTTAATGGCATGCTTACACTCATTACAAAATTAATAATTAAAATTCTACGATATTTTTTGTTTAACATGGTTACATTCTTAATGCTAGTAGTAAATTTACACCATGCTTCAAGTTGAAAATAAAAACCATGCCACGATAAATTGTACTGCATCATAAAACCATACTTGCAACAAGTAAAGCAGAATACAAACTTGCCTTAATATCGTTTTTACGCCAATGAAATAAATGTACTGTCAGGGATAAGAGAAACAAAAAGCACTTCTGCTATCGTTTAAAATTAGTCCAGTGTACTAAAGGGCAATTTAGGAGAACTAAAAATTGGCCTGTCCTTTTTAAAGAAAGTATATTGATGAGAATAATTCACTCATGGGTTATGTGAGATAATAAAGTACAATTGTCGAATTATAAGTAATTTCATTATAAATGAACTATAATAAAAAATCAAGAAATTAGTAAAAACAAACGTCCAAGTAATTGATGTAAGCATGCGTATGTGCAATGCTACATACAGCAAGCTGTATCGAAAGTACTAATCAAACATACCATTATTTCATTACAAAAATTCTGAATTAAGAACTACGGTGTCTAATAAAAAAGAAAGTTATAAAAGTAAAGTGCATGGTTTTAATCCAATAATACAGCCATTTTTTGAATACAAAAACATTCCTGTAAGCCATGTAATGAAATTAATTCAAATATGAGAAAACCACACGCATTCCATAATTTGATTCTGACACACAACTACTACTGACTTTAGATCTTGATCTAGATCTAGATAGATAGATGGATAGAGATAGAAGCGGTTCTTTTTGCTTCGGCTGATGCTGCCGTTCGCAATGACATGCCCAAAACTTTAGATTTGAGAGTATTATGCAACAACTCATTCTTTAGTGTACTCAGTTTTAAAATATTTTTCTAACAAGAACATTTTAATTAAATTTGTAATAAAAATAATTTACAAAAAACTTCAAATTTTCAGAGTAATCTACAATCCATCCCATTTCTATAGTATTTTTCAATTAATAAATATGGAGCTCTATAAGTGTAAAGATTTGAAGCTCACAACACATAAGTAAATCTGCTTTTGTTCAAAGATAAACAATCAAGAGAAGAAGAAAATTTACTTTCAATATCACTACATTGATTTGATTGTAAGTTACTGTAAAATAATCTACTGTGTTACGTTATCTAGAATATTCGAACCATTCATCGGTATTTAAAATTCAAACAGATAAACAGTAAACAATTTTGAATCCATAAATAAATTTTCATATTTATTTGAAGATTCAGATTCCTGTGGGTATGACAGTAATCAATGTCGCTGATGTAGGGTAAGTTCGTGGATGCATTTTTGAAAATTAATAGATTCAAAAACTGCACCGCAAGAGCAATTACTTCCTATACCACTAGATTTGATTGCAATTTACTGTAAAACGATAAAAAGTAAGCTATCTAGAAAATTCATAAACGGGAAAGTTTCTTCACATTCAATAATAGACAATAATAGACAGTTTGGATCCATACATTTTCGCTATTTCTTTCAATGATTGCCTTTATAAGATTTCTATTTCTGTGGGCAAACAATAACTATTGTTGCTGATGAAAAAATTATCAACTGCCTTTATTTAGGGTGGAGTTTGAACTCAAAGTCCTCTCTCACTCAACCCAAAAAAGCCAAAAAAATGTTCAGAATCGATCAAATTCAACGATTTACATTTGCAGGTGAGTCTGTAGCTCTGGGAGTGACCAGTTCAGTTTGATTCGTGATTATGTCAATAGGAAGATTTATGTTTATGTTTAGCTATCAATTAATACTCGATTATAATTAATTAATGTCCAATTAATGAAAATATCTAGGCTAAATAACACAATGCCAGACTAAAAGATGCACAATAGCGATACAGTGATCATGATCATTTGCCAATAAAATTGCGTAGAGTACTCTGGAATGAACTGACCAGACTGGAGTCCTCTGAGGCGGCGGAGGTGAGGGAGGAGGTGGAGCTGGTCTCAGAGGGGCTGCGCGGCACCTGCAGCGTCGACGAACGACGTCGCGACGGCTCGCTCGATGACGTACAATTGTTCGGAATCTTTATCACACATCTCTTGTGATAGTTTAGACCACAACCTGTCAGAAAAAAATAATAATATTCATGGTGGAAATAACGTATATGGTTTTGTTTTAAATATGTGTGATGTTGTGAATTGAATTAAACCTGGGAGGGCGAAGTTAAGGCGCAGTCAGCCCTCTCCACCACTTAACCCATACAATTCTAATTCATCAATACATATCTTGAAAATAAAATAAAATTAAAATAAATCTTTTTATAAGAAGGAAAACAAAAACCTGAACATACATATTCAAAAAATATTGTGTCTCAGTAATAATAAATTGTGATGTAAATATGTAACTCACATTTATTGTTCTTCGAAATGGATATTTTTATTTGTATTATTAATCTTGTCAAAGTTTTGCTTAAAAGTTTGGCTTATTTTTGAATTGAAGTTTTTCTACCACAAACTACTATTGCCACCACCACTTCAATGACATTCTGAGCATTAACATACAAACTAGAAACAGCACTCCATCAAAGTTTTAACATACGAACTAGAAACAGTACTCCATCAAAGTTTCTAAAAAAATTCGCATTCAAAATACAGTGACATTAATGAATTTTGTTACGTAGCCAGCTGCGTAGTGGCTGCAAGTGGGGTCATGTTGATTAGGTTATGGTCTCGCTATATTTCATTAGTTATGTATGACACAGGCAAATAATTATCTATTCAAAATTTGGCTATCGTCTATTAATTATAATTTATTTGTCTGTGATAATGCTCGTTCAATTATCTAACATGCTTTGGACCTGGAGCATGTTGTATAAAAATTTATAAACTGCAATAATTACAATCTAAAAGTAAAAATTTCCATAAGAATTTACAATGACTACAAATAATCTAACAAGTAATAATAAATCTAGTTAGTAAATTGGTTAGCAACAACCCGTATGCACATTGAAAAATGTCAATGAATGCACTTCAGATGCATTTGCAGGTTGGTTTTCTGTTATTTCTTTCTGTGTTGCTAATGAAGAAGAAGGTAGCAGGAAATAGAAATAAATAATTGCAAAGCAATGGTGTAAGATCTCCAAATGTCATTCACATAGAGAGGCTCATTTCTCTAGAGCGCTCTCCCATAGTAATCTATTGCTCTACGATACCACTCTAGCGCGATAAACATCTGGAAGGGCCTCGCATGAACTTCTGAAATCCATCTAATTCGAGAATGACACCATCATAAACCGATAAGGAACACTTCTCATAGCAATCTCTCACCCAATTTTTCAACATTTTCTCTTGATATATATATTTTTTTTTTCCGAGGATGAAGCCCACATAGGTCTGAGACCTGTGCGTGGGTAATGAATTGGATGATGGTGATTGATGAGTTGGGCCTACAGTTTTAGGTGGGTTCCGAACCACCGGGAAGTGATTTTATAGCAGATAAACAAGTCTTTTTTTGCTGGCCAATCCAATCGGTCACCCTTACAAAGAGCGCCCAGGAGTTTCGTAGCTTATCTCTGATTGAACAGATACCTGCTACTGCCCTCGGCTATCACTTTATGATATCTCCACCTCATACTTTATTCCCCGCAAAATTCTCCATTTATCACCTGGTTCTTCCAAAATATATCCATGTTTCAGCAGTAATCTCAACTCAGACACCAAAATCAAACCTTCAACTTCTTATAAAATGCATAATCTGCATATATCTGGATGATATTCAATTTTCCTACATTCGTTTTGAACTGTTACATCACAATTCTCTCTGAAAACGGTGTAAAACTAAGAACTGATGCGTTGTTCACATTATCAACAATCACTCACAGATTGTTCTATTCTCTCTGCAATCACTCCTACTCCATAATGCTGCTTCGCATAATTACTTCCTGAGTAGAACACTCCATTATTTGTTTTAAAAGTTCCACTGCCCAGCCAGCAAACGTCACTCACTCCCAGAATGCTTACGTCGAGTCTTGACATCTCCTTAAAACGCAGTCTACTTTTCCTGGTGCAAGGAGACTTCTTGTATTCCATGTTCCGATCTTCAAATTCTTGATGTTTGATTTCACGACCTGGCTTGCCACTTCTACCCCCGGAGATCCAAATGCATTTTTACCACCGGATAATATTTTAGTATTGAGCACACTTATGTTTGCTGCAATGATTATACAAAGGGTACCAAAAAGGCCTTTAATGCAGTGGGTTCCCCTTGCCTTCTGCATCCACATGCCATTGATCCATTTTTAGAGATTCTTCCGTCTTTGGAGACAATTATTCAACTCTAGGGCAAGTGAGTGCCCTACTCTTGCTGACTCCTCCACCCGAAGTTGTTGATCAGCAAGAACTAAAATAAACTAAGCGAAACGTAACTAAAATAAATAAGGATGAAAATAAAATAGGTTGACGTGTAATGGAAATGAATAAAACAAAAATAAGATGTAAAAAATAATAAACTGAGACCAGAAACTAAATAAAAATATAGACAGAAACAAGGAATTAAATAGAAATGACATAAACCCAATAAGCACAAGGAACTAATAAAAACAAATAAACTGAAAAGAAGAAAAAGAACTAAATAATACTAAAATGAACTAAATAAAAATATGATAATATTGATAGTCAGTACAGGGATGCTAGATGAAAGTATAACTGCACTGACTAGCTCGTGGTATGGAGGATCGCATACTTCAGAATAGCAGGAGTTGCTATTCCCCCTACAGGTATATGATGGAGAAGCTCATTTTAAAAATCATAGGTTTCCTATAGAAGAATGTATCAGTGCCTTTCTTTTCTTCCTTTTAAATATCCTCTAAAAGCAAGCAAATTTTGAAAATCCTTACACATAAATCGCTGGGCATTCCTTACAGGAAGTTCCATGCAAAATTTTATATAATTTGGTCCTTGCGTTTAGCCGAAAATGCGTTACAAACAGACAAATGCTAAACGGTAGACTTGAAACAGAGAGCTCTCTTCGTTCGGACAACTCTTCATATTTGTTTTTTTGGTTCCCATCAAGTAGATCACTGCAATCGCGTCCATGACTGGATGTAAAGAGCAGTCCTCTTCCTTTCCTACCTTTATTCCCCCTTCCTATTGCTGCTGTTTGCAAAACTTGACTGTAACTTTTAGTTCGACCATTTTTCATAACTTTTCCACTCGTTTTAGATTCTATTTTTTTTTTTTTGTTTCATGAGAAGTTCAGATCTTTCAATAGTTTTATTTTGTATTTTAATAATTTTATTTTCTCTGACATTGATCGACATTGACTCTTGAGTTAAGAAACTATCCTTTCTTCCTCAGCATTTTTAGAATTGATTTTAGTTTGGTGTGAACACGCAGTAATTTAACTTTTCAAGTCTTAGAACCACTTAAGTATTTTTTTAAAGTTTTTAGTACATATTAGTGGAAACAAGATGGATCTTCAACATCAAAATAATACTAGTATCAGTAATCAGTGATTAATATTGGTAACTCATAACGGGTGTTTCATTAAGGACGCAACCCTAATTGTTAGAAGGTGGTAGTAATAAATGGGAAAATATTAGTTTCCTAAGCCTGTATATTTGTAACAGTGTATTCAAGCTCAATTTATGATATTCTGTCATTAAGTATCAAGCTCAATTTCATCTAAGAGTCACAATGTGATATTCGGTCATTAAGTACTGTTTCCGGTGTCGTTTCGTTGCGTTGTGTCAGCTATGGTTTTTTCCAAGGATGAACGCGTGTTGATTGTAGAGACTTATATACAGTGTAAATCTTATAAACGTGTGCAATAATCAATCTTAAACGTTATTTAAAAAGCGAAGTTTACAGAAACAATCCTCATACTATTCATGAATTGAAAGCAAATATTGAAACCAAGATTTTAAACATTAGCGAGCAAACTTTGAGAAAAGTAGCCACAAAGGTAATTAAAAGACTACAAATCTATATTCAAGGTAAAATTCATAGTCAATTTCTTAATAAATGTTTATTTTGTGAGACAAAAATCGTATAATTATAGTGTAATAAATTGTGTCCTTAACTTTGGGTTGCGTCCTTAATGAAACACCCGTTATTATACATATTGGGCTATGCCGAGCTGGGTTATAACAACAGTGTGCATGGACATTAATAATGGAACTATCTTTATACTATTATACAATTAATTTGACATATGTATGTATGTATATGTATGTATATGTTTGTATATGTATGAATATGTATGTATTGTATATAGTAGCCTACCATAGCCGATTTCGACTGTAGGTGATTCTTCAGACCAAAACGTTATGCTTTGGCCCAAAGATACTGAATACTGTGCTACTATCCTGTCTATCTTGCATTGATATAGATCGCAAAAATATGTAATCTATAAAGGCTGGTAAACTTCCAATCAATCCATTATCCAACAAGACATGATCGCCGTTTAAACGACGAGGGGGAACTACCCGTAAGGGTCTCCCCACCAGTAAAAGCCATACCGTACACTTATTATTGCACATTGTATTATAGTTGTAATCAAAGAAAATAAAAAGGACATCATTATCAAAAGACGAGTGTACAGCTGCTGGAAATCCGGTTGCATTCTGACTGTGCCATTGGCAAACGCAAGTAGGGATGGAAATATAAATAGAAACCCACAATCCCCTATCAGTGGTTTAGCGTCCGTGCCTTGTTCCTAATCCGCTTTGGCAAATAACATCACTGAAAATGCCCGGTAGAGCATTCACAGAAAATCACATAGCGCTCGTCCTTAAGTGCCTTCTGCAGTTATCTGTCTGCTACTCTAGCTCTACTGCTCTAGCACTTGAAAGCCTTTTGGGAATAGATCACTAGTCTGTGGGCCAGACAGACAAATAATGAACCGAATTCCAACTACGCACAAGGATTACAAATGCTTTATCACACCCACTGTTACAATGTTTATTTTGGAATTTTTGCAATGCAGAGAGAAGGGGTACTTCTACCGGGGGATCTTTCTCTGTGTTTCTACAAATTTATTAGTTGAATAGAATGGGGAGAACATGGAAAGCAAGAGCTTGGAATTCGTTTCATTTTTTATTAAAAATTAGGTTGTTGAATTTCTATTAAAAATTAAATTTAGTTGATTTTTATTATAAACTAGCTGGCCCGACGCGCGTTGCTGCGTTCTCATAAAAAATTCTCCTTGATTTTATTATTTGGCACCTCCCACTAAGGTTACATTTCGAATTTTAACCTTCTAGGACTATTAGGGAAGAAGATAGTCCTAGGGCTCTTCCAGCCGATCATAGTTTCCTTCAGTTTTCCGGTCCTTCATTGTTTTCTTAATCACCACCTCTGAATGAAGAAACATTTAAAATTTAAACCTACGACTATAAGGATAGAAGCTAGGTATTTGATTTTATTATTCGCCACCTCCCTCTGAGGCTTCATTTCATATTTCTAGCTGCATTGGTTAACAGATGTCATCAAACTGGCATAATTATTACATTTCATCATACCCAGTCATATGTTTCCTACATACTGCAAAGCTCCGACTACATGGTACATGCAAAGTCTTTGCGTTTCAGACAGCGTAAATAACGCCGCTAAGGGGGTGCCATATGATTAAAAACTGTTGACTGCTATCAGCTGTTCCTTTAAGGATAGATTTCTTCTTTTTGTGTCCTTCAGCGAGGACTTTTTAACTCCCGAACTTCACAGGAACCATCTCGGGACTATTCTAAATTGTGCCTGAAAATTTCATAAAAATCGGTCCAGTGGTTCCGGAGTCTATAGGGAATACATACATGCAGACAGACATTCATTTTTTATATAAATATAGATTGAATGGGCATTTATTTATTTTATTTTTTTGAAGTTACTGCTAAATGAATAATAATAAGACGAAATTGACAAAACCACATTTATTAAAAATATTTTTAATAAATGTGGTTGTGACAATAATTTCGTCTTATTATTCATTATGGATACCTTCCACTATATCACCTTCGCCACTACAAAGAAAGTTTACTGCTAAATCTTAGGCTATAGTTCCTTTACAAATACAGCAAATAGAAAATACAGTAGTCTGAAATAGTCGCACGCGACAGCGACAGCAGCCGCTCTGTCTAAATATAGGCCAGACATTTTCACTGTAGTTGTAGATAGTAATTTTAATTATTCATATGTATTATCTTGCTGTGCAGAACTGACCTTTTTTAATCGCGGCGGACGCGTTTCGAACTATGTTGTTCTTCTTCGGCGCTTGGTTGCAGACTCTGAACCAAGCAGAGTCTGCAACCAAGCGCCGAAGAAGAACAACATAGTTCGAAACGCGTCCGCCGCGACTCAAAAAGGTCAGTTCTGCACAGCAAGATAATACATATGAATAGTTCTACTGCAGTTCACGAAAAATGGATAACCACAACAATAATTTTAATTGGTAAATATTTAATCTACAGGTTCCTGGTATGAGTTTATATTATACATTACGATATTATTGTGAACGGAATGGGGGAAAATGAAAAACAAGATTTCAGAATATTCAGTAGGATATCATATAGAGAAATCAATGCCTGTCAATTGTCAATATTGTCACTACTTTACAATAAATTGCAGTAATATTACTGCTTTGAGGTATAATCTCCAGGTTTGAATTAATTGTGCTGTCGATGTGTCGGATGATGTTTTGCAATCTTTGTTTTGTCATTAACAGCTGTTCGCATTCTACTTTTATCAACTCATGTAAACCTCGGTTGCACAAACGCCGTAATATTATGTAACATACTACTATAAATATAGCATAATACTCAGGACGGTATAGTTAAGGGCGAGAACGATCCTTTGTAAAAGAGGCTCGTGCCGACCGTCTTCAAAAAGTGGGAATGAGTGGGAGCTGTGATGTCACCAACGGAACAGAATCTACAGTTCTAGCTTGCAGGATGGTGAAGTCCATGCTATTTTTGAATTATTCTCCAAATTTTGACATTCTCTGACAGCTATGCTACTGTTGTAATCGTGTGCTGACATCTACCTGGCAGTTGGGCAAACGGTGACAGGCTAATGAGTTCGCTTTTGGCTTGGAATAATCATTGATCAGACCGAGTTCATTGGTAACCATTCGTTGTAAACCAAATATTATAGTTTGTATTATTACTGTCGGTTCTGTAATGTGTAGAAATCGAAGAAGTTAAATGTGCATATGCCCAACATCACAATAAATTATTAATAACAATAATAATAATGATTTTATTATTATTATTATTTCATGTAAATAAGTCGGGTCCTTGGATATTCTGTTGAGTCGGTTTAACATTCTAATCATCTCTTAATTGACCGAACGAAGAGAGGTCTCTGTTTCAAGTTGACCGGTTTGCATTTGTCTGTATGTCTGTCTGTAAAGCATTTACGGCTAAACGAGTGGCCCAAATGCTTTTAAATGTGGCATGGATCTTCTTTTTAGGAATGCCCTGCGATGTTTAAGGATTTTTAGAAACTGCTAACATTTAAAAAATAATTGAAAGGAAAAACAACAAAAGCACGCAGGCATTCTACTATAGAAAACACATTATTTTTAAAATGAGCTTTTCCGTCATATGGGATAGGAATCAGATTTCAAGGTAGCCCTCAGGCCCTCTTATTCATGTTATCATTCTGAGCCTTCATCTGAATTAAGTTAACATTTTTATTGGAGAGAAACAAACCATTTCTAATGACCCAAATTAAGTGATTACTAAGAAAATGATAGTTATGCAAATTTAATTAATGTTGTTCAATAAATTGTGCTAAGTAGAATGATGTAAATATATTTTTTAATTTGACAAACTATCATGAAAAGGAGAAGACTTTTCAATTCCAGTCCTGAGTCTGTATTGAATATAAAGATCTTAGAAACTTGATTGAATAAAAAATGTGTGTTTTGCAAGTCCTTTCTTCTACTCCAACCAAAGAGGATAAAAACCCCAAATTCCATATTCCTTTTAACGATTTTTTAACCGACTTCCAAAAAGAACAAGGTTCCATACTCGACCTGTTTTTTTATGTTTGTACATCAATCATTGGAACACTATTGAACCGATTTCGATGATTTTTTTTTAATGAAAGAGCATCATTCAGCGGTAGTCCCATCCCAGTTTCGCAAGGATCGGCCCAATACTTAGCCCAATATTAAACAAAAAGGAGCATTGATGTTTTCATTTCAATCTTGTTTTTCATGTAAAGAACAAAACACAAGGAATTCGGGGTTCCGCTAAATGAATTACCTTGAATTCAGCTTGTTTCATAGCCTATTATCTTACGGCATCTTACACTGGGGTGGAAGTAGTCATGTGTCAGATGTTCTACTACTCCAGAAAAAAGCTGTAAGAATTATTATGGGAGCCACATACAGTGAACATTGTAAGCCGTTTTTTGTTTCACTTGGAATTCTAACAGTTTACTGCCAATATATTTTTATTGTGGCTCAGCACATCATAAGAATAAGTCCAACATGAATACAAGAGGTATGATTCATGAACACAACACCCGCCAAAGACACCAACTTGATACTCAGCAAACAAGGTTGACAAAAATACAAAACTCCTTACAGGTTATCGGAACTAAATTTTTTAATAAGTTGCCAATATCACTGACAAGTCTTCCCGCCCCTCTGTTCAAGAGGTCCCTTCTTGAAACCCTTTGTATCATTCCTTTTTACTCCTTGGAAGAGTTTTTTACTCATACGTTTTAAAAATATTTATCAACCATTTTCATGTTGCCGATGACCGTGGTGTCCGATGGCAAAAAAATATATATCTATCTATAAGAGGAAACGTTTTTCCAGGAAAAAATCAACATCAAAAACTAGTAAACCTTTTTACAAGTTTTACTTACCTTCACACTTTAATCCCTGACGCACAAGACCAAACAGCATTTCACCACAGAAATCACAGAAAGTTGGAGCTTTATATGAATGGACCACCAATGTGTGGGGGCGAATAGGCACGGTCTCTTCAGCTGGTACATGAGCTGCAATAGAAGCAATACATAAATTCATTCAGTTAGATCCAAGGATGGGATAAAACGGGTTATCTAGCCCAAAATTCATAATCAACTCTAAAAAAGCTACATTTTTGTCTTTTCCAGGGGTGAAAACATTTTTAGGTGATATACCGTAATCAAATCTGATATACGGTCGATTTCCAGAGCCCTCATTGAACATTTCTGGATTTCCCCCTGATATAATATAGGGTATGATTCTCTATATTATAAATAAAACATGCAAAATAATCATCATTTGTCGGGTCCCAACTCATTCAGGCCCCTGACATTTACATTCCTAACACATGCTTTACTCATGTTGAGGTTTCACAGAAGAACCACACCTATATCTTAGAAGCTTCAACGGGGGGGGGGGGGGGGAACGTTTCTATCATGGTGAATCTGCAAACTCTTTGATCACAATAGACGTTGAGGTAATTAATAAACTAAAAATAGTCTGTTTTTATTTTATTCTTAGTGCAGCTTGATGGGCTCATGTAATTGAGGTCCCTGATCTTACTAGGATAATTGTATTTAGTAGTGGAATTTCTATTGGGTTAAATGGATAAATTCCATTTTATTCCCAGCTCAAAACTTGGAGCCAAGCTTGCATCTTCAAAAAAATGATGAAAAAAATATAATTTCTGTAATAATAAATCAAATTATTCCTATTTTAATTATTATTTTTTAACAATTAAAGTATGATTACCTTTAATGGCTGATTCTCGTCATCAATCACACGATTATAAAGTGGCAGAATAGTGTAGTCAATTTAAAATTTATAAATGAAATTTTTATTTCTTTTAGGAATAAAATTAATTAAATTTTATTTTCCTGATGGAGCCAGCCCTACAATAGAACAGTTAATTTTTTTTCATGTTCACACAAGGAACCTATAAATTAAATTTATAAACCACAATTAATTTTACTTTAATTTTATTGTATATCTCTATTATTTAATACATTGAAAGATACATTTTTTTTTAATTTTTAAAAATTAAATTTGGTCAAAGTGCAGTTATATTAAGGGTTTAATGGGTTACATTAATTTAAGTTTGTGGAAAATTTAGTAAAAATTGAAAGGAGTCTTTAAATTAATAAATATTATTAAAATAATTATATAACCAAGAATCCTTTAGGGAAAAATAAGGGAGAAAACCAACCCTTAGAGAACGAAATTCACTTGATTTCTAAACATTTCTTAATTTGTCAAACATAGGGTTATGCATAATCTATTCAACTAATAAATAGTATAAATATACAAAAAAACAAAATACAGTACATGAAAATTAATATAAAATACGTCAGAAATTCATCATTCAGTTTAGCATTCTTCTGCTAAAAAGAATAATATTGTTTTTTGAAAACTCTGCCAAATAAATAATCTTAACATTAATATTCTTCATTATCTATCAGCAATTCATTCCAATTTATTATGATTAATAAACGATCTAATCTCTACAATACTTCAATAATACTTTATATTATCTCTGACTGACTGCTACTTCTGCGGTCACTGGTTCGATTCCCGTTCAGCCCAGCATATTTTGTGTAATAAATTCAATTCACCATCCACGCACAAGCCTCAGGTTCATGTAGGAATCAGCACAAGAAAGAAAGAATTTTAGCAAATTAACACCACTTTTGGAGAATTAAATTTACATTGCCCTAGCCATTCTTCTGAGCGTAGGAAGTGACATACCGGTATTATTATATACCTAGTAAATAGAACTAGAAAACAACCAATAATTTCTATGTAGTAAGTTAAATAATTGAAATTATTAAAGGGGTACTCACTTACTTAACACGTTCCTTAAGCTTCAACATTATTTAACAAGAAAAACTTTTCCTCAAAAAAATGAATTCAATTCGAGGGATAACTTTCGAATGTCAATCTGACATTGAATTTATATTTGCGATGAATAAACTATGCATGCAAATTCTAGCTACTAAACGAACCTGTCAAAATGATTTCAATGAGAGTTTCATCAGTAACTTCGGAAGCTGAGTAGACGAGATGAAGGATATTGGGCGATGAGTAATCATGACGGAATAGAAGGAGCCGATCTGACAATCGGTTCACACCGTGCTCAGGACACTGAAACACAAAACAAAAATAACATTTAAAAACATCGAAGAAAACATTTTACAGTGGAACTTAGTAATATTCTGAACAACATTAATAAGTATCCTTCTACATAATAAGAGAGAGTAGGTGTGTGTGTCATACGGTTATCACAAAAACGGCAACGATTAATTTGGAACACTAAATTTGACACAAAGCTTCCTCTCAACTCGATTCAGTGCGCCTCGAAGTCATTGTTCCGTATCAATATTGCAGCTCCTAATGACCTTTTTGGAATTGTATTTGCATAGGCGGTTGAAATCCATATACTGTATCCAACGAACCCATAAGACCATTGGTCTTATGTGTTCGCTGACTGTATCACACGTTTAATTTAAACATCCCGTTGCAAAGCGCGGGCGAACCACACGTGATAAATAAAAACAATGATGCCAACTTCAATCGCGAAGAAAACCCAGGTACATTTCTCATAACATAATCATCATCATCCCCACCGTTTAATTAATCTCGAACTGATTGGCTTAACAAAATATCGCATTTTATTTGTTACAAAATTAGTAGAATTACTAGCTATTTTGCCCGTCCTTCGTACGGATTATGTTTGGAAATAAGACTGAATATGTTTCGGATTTTTTGATAGCAACGATCATGAAGTTGTTAGCAGCTTAGACGATAGCTTAGAAATTGTTAGCTAGACGATACAGTTTTTTAGAAGTTGTTAGCTAGACGATACAGTTTTTTTGCGGTACGGTTGTTTTACTGTACGGCATCAACTGTACTGTGATTTTCACACGGTCCGGCTTTACTGCTTATTGCTGTGCTATCCTCCTTCTTCCATTGCGCTTCCAGTTCAGTTTTATTTATTCCAGTCCAGGATTTTTTTTATTTGTGTAAGATTTTTTTAAATAAGTTACTTACTGAAGGTTTCTCTTAAATTTTGATCAAAGTACGCAAACTCTGGTTTCAATATTCCACACATTTCTCGCCGCGCTGATAATTTTCTCTCTTTATTTTTATATTAATCTTAAGTCTTGTCCCACAAGGCGGGTCTCTCATATATTAGAGAAATTAAATTTTCACAATTAATATCTTCCATTTCTGAACACTGGAATTCACTAATAAGAAGATCAATGCTGAAGAATATCAATGAAGAAGATCAATGCTGACGATCTGAAGAGTGCTTCCAGCGTAATAAGCGTATCGTTTGAACATATCCATTACCGGTACAATACATGTGCCACCAGATACGGATACAGTTATTTTGCGGTACAGCTGATTTTAGCGATACAGTTTTCGAAGACAAAACCGAATGTAGAAATCGGCTAGAACAGCTTTTTTACTGGATCCAGTCGAAACAGTATTGTGTGAACATACAATATGAAACGTACATGCAAACGAAAGCACTGCAAAATAACTGATACAGCAAATTTACAGTACCGCACAAAAACTGGAGCGTGTGAACAGGCCCTTAGTAAACAACTTAGAACGTAAGCAATTCAGTGACAGGTATCGGAGAGAATATTTTTTGAGAACAGCTGATTGATATATCATGATAAATTACGTGATTTGTTCTTATGTGGTAATAAAACTTAGAAGAAATGTATTCAAAATCGCACAATACTTGGTTTTTAAACGTTTATTATTCTGTTAAAAAAAAGTTAATTTAGCTTTTTTATAGCTAAAGATATTGTCAAAAAGGTTTTCAATACTGATAAATAACTTAAATCCCGATCGATGCTCTCGTTTTTCAGGAGAAGGCCGCGTAAAATGTATCCAAAATCGCAAAACACTTGGTTTTTTAACGTTTATTACTCTGTTAAAAAAAAACTTGATTTAGTTTTTTATAGCTAAAGACATTGTCAATATAGTGTTCAATACTGTTCAATAACTAAAATCCCGATCGATGCTCTCGTTTTTTAGGAGAAGGCCGCGTAAAATGCCTTTGGGGCCGTGACAGACAGACAGACAGAAAGTGAGATTAGACTATTTTCGGCTTATTTGATGTATAAAACGTAAAAATAACCAAAAAATATATAATTCTGATAAATGTACAGACAAAACTCTAATTTTATTTATATAGAAGATTGGCAATATTGAATTCATTGAAGCAATCATGTTATGGAAAAGTTCAAGATTAATTTTATGATCAACTTAGAAATACACAACTGACATACTGTACAAAGGGTATTTACATTTGAAGAACAACAGAGAGGATCAGAACGAATGAAAAAGTACTGGACAATGCAAAAAGATAACTTATTATAAGGACTTATAATAACTCATGAACTTCTTATAAGGAGGACCAGGAAATGATTGGCTCAAGTGGTCCAATGAGGCCGTAAAAGCAAAATATATAAATATATGCCTTAATAAATGAGGCAGAGCATCCTGTGACTATAAATTACGGGAAGGCGTAAATCTATTAATTGGCCGAACGTAGTGAGGTCTCAGTTTGAACTCGTCCGCTCAGCATTTCGTCTGTCCGTCTGCATGTCTGTATGTACACATTAACGGCCAAACGCTTTGACATAGGTTGATTGATTGATGTAATCTCACTTTGCCAGGTCTTGAAAGACCTATGGCAAACATCAAATATCAATTACATTTTACAAGAAATTATATTACAAAAAAATTTAAATATTATAGAAGAGGAGATAAGAAAACATTTTTTAGAGAATAAACGGAAAAAAACAACTACAGTAGTATGAGTATCAACTGATGTTAGCTTGCTATGAAAGGGGTTTCAAAATCTTGAAAATCTTCAATATTGAGATTTTTCAAATTTATTTTGGTAGGGCTTTTTACATGGAATGATATATTATACTAAATTTTTGATAAATTGAGAGTTTGGAGGTGGGATTGAGAAAATTGACTTTAAAAAACCGCATTCTGAGAATATTTCTGCTTTTTTCAATTGGGAGTGGAAAATAACTAAGAAGAAGGTTGTTACTGAATTACTCTTAAAATACTAGTGGAATTCTGAATGCTACTTAAAACTACTCTTAAAATACAAGAAGGAGTGAGAAATTTTAAATAATTGAGATAATTGGGAAATTCTCATTTTCATCAAGTAAACATAAAAACTCAAGTAAACATAAAGACTTCCATTAAAATAATTTGTAAAAATAATCCCCTTTGAAGCTAGCAGCGTAAATCTAAATTCCACTGGACAAGTGAGGGGGAAGGTGCACGAATTTTGAGCATTTTTGTATTAAGAGCAGCTATAAATGTATAGTAACCCTTTATTAGGTATAACAGCTGATTTCTAGGGGACGCCAAAAATGTTTGACTCTTAAAATACTGATTTTTGCAGTTTTTAACATCAAGCAATGAAAATTGAGCCAAAAGTGCTATTTTTTTTCTAAAATATAAAACCATCCCCTTTTGAGTGAGGAGTGGTGGGCGAGTGAGGTCTACTGTTTAAAGAACTAATAGTAATACGAAATAAGAAGGCTATTCTGATTGCCCCTAACACCACTTACATTGAAACGTACGAAATTATCAACTGAACCGTTTCAAACTGATGTAAATTCACAACTTTCTTTTTAGGAAATTCATCTAGATAGTGGCACAACCAGAAAAGAACTTTGGGGGCAAAAGCGCCCCCTCCCCAAGAACACCAAGAATCTGAGATCTATAAAAAATTTAATATTTTTCAAGCAAATTGATTGCAATATCAGGATGATTAGTGTTGGTACATTTCATGATTTCAAACTTCTTCAAATAGAATAATACTGTATATTCATAACACTATCGCAACAACACTTCTAAAGCCGCGTCTCCACCAACCGAACATGCTCGGCGAACAGTGTTCGCTGGAATTATCTGATGTCGCCGAACATTGTTTGGTGCTGGTTTGGTGTGGACGCCTTCTCGAACATTATGATCGGTGCGGTGGGAGTAGTGGCGGAAACCTGTTGTTGGTCGTCACTGTTCGCTCACAGACCGAACATTTCAATTGAACTCACGAACATGTTCGGCGACCCATATGTTTAATGTTTGCCCGTTTTTTGTATTCGCCAACAATGTTCGGCAGACATGTTCGGTTGGTGGAGACGCGGCTTAAGACGTATTTTATAGATGTCATGGATGGGATGGAAATAAGCTGACTGGGATAGCAGCATTGAACATTCACCAAAAAAGTGAAGTCACTAGCGAAGAGTAACGATAGCGGATTATCTTTATTAAGGTTCTCATTCATGTGGAGAATTGAATGAATTTGATGTTGAAAGAGCAGGAAAATCCCATGGAAAATGGGGCCTTCACAGTTGTGGAGGGGGGGGGGGAGGAGGAGAGTGAATGAAAGTAGGGGTGGGAGGAGTAATATTGTAAAAAAGGTCTGCAAAAATCTCAGACCACCGTTGGGGGAAGCCAAAAGTCTGGGTGTGCCCCTGTACCCAGATTTCGCAATGTCAATATAGCTTGTGGGGAGGGGGGGGGGGAGAAATCGAATTGGATGTGATGTGAATGAATGAATGAATGAATTGGTTGACGAACAAAGGATCCAATAATGTAATATTAATTTACCGCTTTCCTCATTTTGTAAACCAACGAATGACGACAACGACGAACAAAAGCGAAAGTGTTCCACTTTTCCGAAGATGAAAAGATTGAACAAAAGTAATTTAATACGACAGGACAAGGAAGTGAGGAGGAGAAGGAGGAGGAGATTGAAGAGAAGGAGAAGGAAGAAGGAATGATGAGGTGGAGGAGGAGGAAGAGACGGTTTCACACGCGCGCGAAAAAGTAGAGATCGTGTCAGTGCGTAGTTTTGCGGCTGGCCAATCTTGACGCTATTCTCCGCCGAATAAAAGATGAATGGAGAGCACTTACCAGACTTCGCACACGAATAATGGCGACCAACAACAAGGAAAGTGCAAGTCTGACTCAATACAAGTTCATAGCCATGTATTTGGAAATAAATGTACAAATATCCCAAATATTGATCAGATAATTCGCTCTCCAAAACTGACTCAATAATAGATTGTTCTATATTTCTATACCACCATTGATCATGAGGAGGTTATAGTATAGCTGATGAAAATAGATGCATAGATGCTTTCTTTCAAATTTGATAAGAATTATTTGTATCGATGTAAAAGTTTTTTATTGCTACCACTATATTTCCACTATAGCTATTTCAGGTTGCATTTGATTTATAAGGAAAGTTCTCAACTTTTATGAGAGCTAATCTCCCGGAAAAAAGCTGAACCTGTTCAAACCTGATGAAAATAGATGCATATTGTACAGCCTAGTCACTCAACCAAGACATAGTTCAAAATAAATTATTTTATATTTGCTCTCAACATTATAAAAATTTATGCATGTCTGAAAGGCAGGAATAGCTGGAGGAAAGCGAAAGGTTGAGTAAGCGGCAGTGTGAGAGGAACGGTAATGACAAAAGACAAAGATAAAAAATAAATAAAGACAAAGACGAAATAAGTGGGTCATACCAATATGGTCTAATGTTGAACGATAAATGTGCAACTCTCACTTCCATTGCTACAAAAGAATGCCAAATATTTATGAGCTCCATATTGAATGATAATTAGGCTGCATTGGTCGGTCACATGGCATGATTTTTGACTCCCTGGAAGTTTAAATTTTCGTTTAACTAATTGTTAAATAAATGTATTGATGCATGTGCAAGAAGCTCAAGTCTCAGTTCAAAGACGCCTTGGTATGTCTGACTGCCAAAATTGATACTGAACATAAAATTACATAAAGGATTTATCAAAAGAACAAAACCACAATTATTTCAATATTCTATAAGTTGGGAAATCATCAACATTACTAATTTCTATAATTAAATTACGTGAATAATTTCTGGTTGTTCCAGAGTACTGGTAAGACCCATAGCTAGGTCGTTATGGAACGGGGAGCAGTAAGAAAGTACGGGACTCCCTTTTCAAATGTATGACCTTTTTTGCAAGTTGCAAATTTGCTCTGTGGGCCTCGGGGTAGGAAGAAAATTATTGACACTACTGGTCTAATAGGCCAGTAACAACCTGTTACTGGAACTCTTGGTTATTTGTATTAATTACAAGGTTACTTTCCATTTTATGTAAAAAAAAGCTTTCATTCAAGGAAAGCTTTCAAATCTGATGAGAAACATTTGTATTAATTTAAAAGGTTTTTATTGCTACCACATATTTACACTAGCTATTCCAGGTTGCATTTGATTTATAAGGAAAGCTCTCAACTTTTATGAGAGCTAATCTCCCGGAAAAAAGCTGAACCTGCTCAAAGGAGTGACCCCACCTAAATTAAATAGACTCGAGGAAGCCATTCGTCGAGTCGTAATTCGTTTCAACATCAAGTACTATGAATGCAATGACTGCATTAGAGCCGAATAAATGGATGGCTCGGAAAAGCAAGCAGTGACAAAAGAGGCCATTAATATCGGGAAAATTACAAGAGGACTGAAGTTGATGAAATGAGGCGTGGTCCGGTCTCTTTCATTTGCTGGACGTAGAGCAAAAAGCAACGCTGTGTCACACTATTGATGGCATCTTCGCCTTGTGCAGTAGTTAATCACGTTATAAACGTCACATTTCTTCGTATAAACAGACCTAACAAAATGTCAACCGCTTTTAGACGAAAACATGGAATGGGAAATGGACTCCAGCTTCATTCAATTCTCACGTAAAGGCTCACCGCCACTACTGGTCAACTTCTTAGCCAACTTAATAACCCTTCATCACTTTTGATAAATTACATGGAAAAAATTGAAAAACCTTATTAGGTCATTTATCAAATGTATTTTAAGAAATACTCTCAAAGACATACTTTGTCTATGTTCCAAGTATTAATGTAAAAGTTTTTTATTGCTACCATATATTTCCACTATTTCAAGATAAAAATTTTGCTTTTAGCTATTCGTTTCATTTTGATTGAGATTAAGATAATTACAATATCGATTCTTATTCATTATTTGATAGGAAAGATATCCTTTGAAAATAAGATAAAAGAATCATATCACATATTTCAAGTTCTTTTGCAAATCCCATCAGTTATGTGTTTCAGTAGTAGAAAAAAAACCACATTTTTGTGAGTTATTTCAGTACAAACAAGTGAGTTATTTCAGTAATCTTCAATTTACAATAAATTAATAAATACTGTACTTCAAGTACAAGTGAGTACAGTAGTGTTTACTCATATTAGTTGCTTCAGTTCTATTATTTATTCACAAGTTCTATTATTTATTGTTTCTTCAGGATTTAAAATAGATTAGATGTTGAAAGGACTTATAGTAAAATTAAAGGACTTATAGGACTTATAGGCTTAATTCATAGTCAATCTTCAATTTGACACTAGCCGGTAGCCTTGCCACGCTCTCCTTATATTAGTTACCTTCTGCAGGCACGCTTCACCAATTTTCGATTGATAAAAGTCAATTTTAGGAATATTTTCGGGAAAGTTTTGAAGCCCTTAAAGGAATTTTTTAGCACGCGTCTAGGGACTTAACATAAGCATTCTGAACATGTGTATCAAATTTCAACTTTTTGACAGATTGGTTCTCCTTTCAATACAGTACTGTACTTTTAACATTGGCTACTCACATTGGCTCTTCTCATACTTACGCTTACTAGTAAGCGTAACAGGTCTCACTGTACAACCAACCAATCACAAAGCTCGTAGCTCATCAAGATAAAAATTTTGTGATGTTGAAGATCCATCTTGTTTCCACTAATATATAATAACAACTTTCAATTGCACATTATGACTCACGTTGTGGCGTGACGGCCATTTCACTCTGTTGTCAAAAGCATCGTCAGACGACCCACAGCACACTCGATTGCTGACGTCGTCTGACGATGCTCTTGACAACAGAGTGAAACGGCCGTCACGCCATTCTTTATCTGCAAAAGACTTGTGATTGTGAATAATTATTGTGCTTCAAAGTGAAATTTCAAGTGAAACAGCGACCTAACCTAAGATTTTGATCCTACTTTAAAATTTTGTGAAAAGCAGTTTTGGGCAGTAGCCTGTTGTATTCACATTTATTGTATGCTAGTTAAATGAATAAATAAATAAATAAATAACTTGAGTCATAATTTCCACTTATGTGTTTTTCAAGTTTTTATTAAAAAAATTTCTTTTAGCTATTGAATATTTTAATTTTGATTAAGATTGAGAATGGTGTAATTCATTTAAATTGATTTACTGTTGATATATATCTTATAATATTTATTCTATTTTATTTTTATAACAATGTGGTTGGGACAAACAATATCGAGTCTTATTCATTATTTAATAGGAAAGACATTCTTTGAAAATAAGATAAGAGAATCATATAACATATTTCGGCTATTATGTCTAATTCATTGAACTATCTTCCTTGAGCCAACAGATCTATGGTTCACTCCATCAAATTAGGCGTTCCTGAAAAATTGCAGTATTGCCGATAATGGGACCATGCCAACAGCTGACAGTAGAAAATCTTCATCTTCAATGCACAAATTGAAAACACAAATCGAAACACCTGTAGCCATGTCTCACGGCTTTCAATGAAGGCATGTCTTTCTTGACCTAACACAGCACAAGTGTGCTACACAGCAATTTTTCATAGCCGCCTAATTTGGTGGCGTGAACTATAATACAGGTTCAAATACAAAGTTCTGAGAAGGCATCAGTTAACAGTCCGGCTGGTTTACAGTCAAGAGGGATTCAACACCCTACTCTCTGTTCAAAGTTGAACTAAGTCAACTCATTCATATCTAACTTGAGGTCGATAGCGTTATCTAAAATGGGAATAGATCTCAATGCATCAGGGGTGTACTATGGAAGTTTATATGTAGCCACAAACCTGTGTGGCTAGACTGATAACTTGGGCATTATCTGAATTGCGAAACTAGGTCAATTTACTCGCCAGGTAAAGTTTGAACAGAAATCAACTTGATTGTTGATTTTCCAAGTGGACTACGGTGGGTTGATATTATCTACTTTATGCAGAAATAGATTCACGGAAAGGTAATCTTCTAAGGAGAGGAAACAGGCTCAAAGTTAAATATTTTGCTTTATTAAAAAGCAAAAAATAACAGCTTAGAAATATACGAATAGTAGAGAAAGCTTTTCTATTCGATAAGATACTTTTGTCAGCTGAACAATTCACTCTGTAACCAAAACCTGTTCTGCATACTTTTGCAGAATTAAAGAGAAATGAAGGCAAAATTGTCTTCAAAATACGAGTATCTCTGGTTTATTACAAAAAGGACCGGATTCTATGGAGTTTGTATTTAGTTTTCATAATATTTTCAATACTTATTAAATGAATCTATCTCTCCGAAATTGAATTCTAAAAATGATTTGCTTAAAATTCAACAAGAGCCCTAAATCACTTCAATCCTATGAAATATAGAGTAGGAAATAATGTTCTAGTTGATTTTGAAATAATGCCAAACAAGCTCTCTTTAATCGATCAAATAAATATTTCGGTCCAAGCAAGAAGTGCTCCATTCATAACGCAATTTTTGAATCTCCCACTCTCTACCGTTTACAGACATCGATATTTTCTTCTTTTGAGAAATCAGCTGTTCGACTGTCAGTTAACGATTGTCAAGTCCATGTACCTCATGTTTTGAACCGGATGTTCTGCTTACTTATTTTTTGTTCATTTTATCATTAGTACTAGCAGCTACCCGTCCTTCGTACGGATTATGTTTAGAAATATGACTAAATATGTTTCGGCTTTTTTGATAGCAACGATCATGAAGTTGTTAGCAGCTTAGTAAACAACTTTGAACGTAAACAATTCAGTTACAGTTATCAGAGAGAATATTTGAGAACAGCTGATTGATATATCATGATGAATTACGTGATTTGTTCTTATGTGGTAATAATAGTGCTACCTGGCGAATTCCCAAGAGCCCAGCACAAACCGCACCTTCCTAAAATGTTAATTTTTGTTTTGATAAATTTAAATTAGAAAATTTTGTTTTTTTTTTCAACAAAGAAATAATTGATGAAACATAAGATGAGCTTTGATTCACCAGTCATATGTTTCCTAAAAGACTGCAATGCTCCGACTACACAAGTCTGCAGACAGCGTAAATAACGCCGCGAAGGGCCCACCATTCAGATTATATTTGAGAACAGCTGATTGATAAATTACGTGATTTGTTCTTATGTGGTAATAAAACTTAGAAGAAATGTATCCAAAATCGCACAGTACTTGGTTTTTAAACGTTTATTATTCTGTTAAAAAAAGTCAATTTAGTTTTTCATAGCTAAAGACATTGTCAAAAAGGTTTTCAATACTGATAAATAACTTTAATCCCGATCGATGCTCTCGTTTTTCAGGAGAAGGCCGCGTAAAATGTATCAAAAATCGCACAATACTTGGCTTTTAAACGTTTATTACTCTGTTAAAAAAAAAGTTAATTTAGTTTTTTATAGCTTAAGACATTGTCAATAATGTTTTCAATACTGTTCAATAACTAAAATCCCGATCGATGCTCTCGTTTTTCCGCGTAAAATTCCTTTGGGGTCGTGACAGACAGACAGACAGAAAGTGAGATAAGACTATTTTCGGCTTATTTAATGTATAAAACGTAAAAATAACCAAAAAATATACAATTCTGATAAATGTACAGACAAAACTCTAATTTTATTTATATAGATAGATAATTATTTTAAGAGAAAATATGGCTCAACCTCAACATAATATTGCAACTCGGCAGACTTTTTTTTCAAATGATAGGTAAAGTCACCACCGTATTTGGTAAAATCAGCACTTTAAAAAAAAATGTTAAAGTAACATTTTTTATCTCTAATCTTGTAGATCATCAATCAATTTATAATTCTAAATCCCTCAAATAATAATTTAGTTCTTTATCATTTAAAACCAGTTTCACTTTTTTATCATGTGTTTTTTGAAGCAGAGCTGTACAAACGTTTTCGTGCATACAAAAAAAATGTTGAAATACAAGTATGGATTTGAACTATAAATTTCTGAAGATTTACATCAGGATTTTTCTCTTGGATTACTGTTTATAAAACTCTATTCTATCAGAAACACCACTTTGTCACCTTCAAAAGAGGCTGATTTTTTCAGGGGGGCCAAAAATGGGCCGTCTATTGTCCAAACCTTCCGAGACAATTGAATTGTGAACGAGTGATCGAATATCATTGATGATAGCTCATTGAGGCGGTTCCAATTCATAGATCACATATCAAATTTGGGCTGAGTTGTGAAATTTAATTTCTGAGGGTACTTTCATTTTCTCCTACATTTACAAAATGGCTAGTTTTATGAATGTCCTCAAATTAAATTAGGACTAACTTAAAAGCCTCTACGGCTAGAAATTTGAAATTGGTTTCAAATTAGATATCTTAATTTTCTCTTTCTTTTGTAATAATAATAATAATAATAATAATAATAATAATGATATCGTGTGACCTGGCTGGCTCAGGTCTGGTGTCAGAGTTATCAGGTCGCACCTGAATAAGTTCAGAGCCTCTGACGTGACTTAACGACTGTTTTTAGGCAGCCGGGACCGACAGCTTAACGTGTCCTCCGAAACACGGGAGTGGCCCGAGGTAAAATCTTTCGGTCAGAACTGGGATCGAACCCGGGACCTTTGGGCTAGCAAACCAGCACTTAACCCACTCGGCTACGGCCACTCTTTCTTTTGTTGTACTGTATTACGAATTCCATCCCTGGCTATGTACACATTCATCTGTCTGTAAAACTCAGTTTATAAAATTATTGTTGAACAACTTGGACTGGTCTAAAAGACAAGAAGCACTGTTCGTTCATTCATAGATAGTTTATCAAGTCATTCGGCTCATTTGTTGCTAAGTGCAATTTGTGTTACTCATTCATTCATTCATTCATTCATTCATTCACCACTCATTCATCCAAATGCGGGAGGCTTTCTTTTTATTTTTTCGCATATCATTGCACCCGCAACAAGAGCCGTCACAAAATCCATTGCTGAACTGAACTAAATGAGTTGCTGTGAGTGCATTTGTATGCGCGACTAGAAAGCGGTTCCGCTTTCATAGAAAATTAATAAAATCGTTGTGAAGGAACTATTTAGACAGGGCCTGGCTGCACAGGTGAGTGTGAATTCTATCCAGCACACCCCTGATCTACTTCCTGTATCCAAGCCATTTTGACAGAGACGATTGAAAAGCATTACAATAATAATTGATGTAGCATTTTTGTATCCGAAATGAGTAAAACTCAATTCACCCCCAAGCTACAAACACAAAATGTAGTCTTTATTTTTGAAAATAAGTAGATTAAAAAACAAATTAATCAGAATACGAGTAATCTTTAAAATCAAACCTGAAGTTTCATTTCGAAATTGATATTTTATTTATTTGCTGCATATAGTCTACTAATAAGAAACAGTTAGAATTGTGTAAGTTTTCTAGATCAAGGCTCTCTCTTTTAGCTCTAGCATTTCATTTGCTCTCGCTCTGTTTCACTTCTGTCCTTGGCTTTGACAGTGAACGTATAGCGCCACTAGAACTGCCAGCATAGCAAGCAAGCAGCAACCAATGCACGAATTAGATTTCAACCTGAAGCTTCTATAGCTGCTGGAGTCAGTTGCTCTCCTGCTCTGTTCTCTTCGCTTCTCTGGTCTCTGAATTCCTGACAGGTGCGCTACTGCTGAACCGCATGTTAAATGCATGAAGTGACATGAATGTCAAGAACGAGACACACAAGCCATGCGCGAAAAAGAGAGAATGAAAGAAAGAGGGTGCGAGAATGATTATGTGAGAGACAGAATGAGAGAGAATGAGAAAGAAAGGAAGAGAGAGAGAGAGATTGATTGATCGCCTTTATTAGGGCGGAGTTAGGACTCCTGGTCCTCTCTTCCACTCAACCCCACCGATCTAGAGAGAGTGTGTGTGTGTGTGTGTGTGTGTGTGTGTGAGAGAGAGAGAAAAAGAGGGGGGAGAAAGTGTGTGTGTGAGATAACGGGGGGGAGAGAAAGTGTGAGAGAGACATACTCTCTTTTGATCAAAATTTGAACACTTCCAGTTCGTCTGGAACTTGATTACGAAAATCTAATTATTTTAAGATTAATTTTAGGGGCAGTGTCATCCTGAATTATGATTTGACTCGGTTCTTGTCCAGATGACTCGATTGTTAGGCGAAAGTCCATTTAACACTGACTGATTTTCCCGAACGACCTCCATCCGTGTGAATTGATTAAACGTAAATACTGTACGTTGGTGAGCGCTTGAAATGCGTTCCAGCCAGAAGTGATCTAGTGTTGAAAGAGATTGAGTTTCAGTCTTTTATGAGGAAGCTCTAACGCTGATTCCTGCAATGAATGATTGCAAACTAGTCAGTAGGTTTATTATTCGGTATTTTTTATTGTGGTAATTGAACATTTCTACCAAATTTTAATTTTTACATTGAGTATAACTTACTTGGTTTGCTTTTCTCAATTTAAAAATATAATATGAACAATAATATGTTTTTACATGAATTTTCTTAAAAATTACGTGTGACAGCTTTGCTTCACTAGCTTTTTCCTTTCAATCCTTATTTTCTACTGTTTTAGTATTATTATTACTTAAAATTGTCCAAGCTTCTGCTTCAACTGTGTTATATTATGTAATGTAAATGTAATGTAAAATTGTTTGAGTTTATTAAAAGAACTCGTTCCTTGCTCACAGACTATGCCTATGTGAGGAACCTTCTTTAATTGATTCTTTACATAATGTAATTATTGTATTGCCAGGTCTTATAAGACCCATTGCATACAGATCATTCAAGAACATTCATTCAACTATACAATGGTAGAGATAGAACAGAAACAATAATAAATAAGCATAATCAGTACAGAGAATAGAATGTAAATCAAAATAAAAATACTTATAACTAAGAGTAGAACTTATTTGTTGAATTTAGAATTGAAATAAAAATCTGAATGAATTTAAGATGGTACCAACTACCTACCAAATTACTTCTGCTGAATTACTATGTGAATACTTTGTGATTTGTGTTTTTTTTATGAAGAATAGTAAATTTCAATTTTATAATACGTGGAATCTGAAGCTGAGTTTTGCTAAAGTGTGTAATTACAAAAATATCTTACTTTTGTTTTTCTCTGTCTTCCTAAGGTGTTCTAGTTGGAAATGCATAGCTCTATTTTTTTCACTTTTCACAACTGCTATCCAAATTCCAAGGAGGGACAGTCATCTGATTATCGTATTCAACTGATTAATTGAAGGGGAAATGAATTCTAATGGCAAAAATAACCTTTAAATAGTCGCCAATTTAAGAAAATTTGGAAAATAATAAAAACCTACTGTATCGCAAAAACCCTAGTTCACATAAACTAATTGTGCACTGAAACATCTTTAATGAGCTCGCGGTGAACCGGACCTAAATATACTAATCTATTGTATAATTTATCAATTAATTTTCCACAAAGAAATAATCAATTATTTGGTGTGCTTAGCAGCTGAATGGAACAGTTCATTCGTGCGCCAGTGACTAGTGGGCAAATGAATGAGGTCGACCTTGAACGTTTTCTGTATGACTTCACCAGGGAAAACCAGACACATTGAATATTCATAATATTAATTTTTTTTTCAATTCTATCACAATCAGAGATCCCGCTTTGTACCGTACTGCTACAGATGACAACTAGGTCCTTGCAGTACCTTTTTAATACATAATATATAATTATTTATTTGTAATAATGCATAAAATCGTCATATAGTTCATCGAACTTATTCCGAATGAGACATAATGATAATGATCTTAGTAATGTCAGTAGCCAATGACGTGAATGCTGAAAACATGCAATCCTAAATGGTCATTTTGATGATATTGTAAACGATTAATCTGTCCGAAGTGTATAAATTATATTATTAGAGCATTTTAATAAAAATGTCAAGTGCAAAACAATAAATTGAATCATAACGTTTACTCGAACTACAAATTGATCAAACGAGGATTTTGCATAGCCAATCTCCATACTCTTCAGAACTTCAACGTAATGTTTTCCCCTTCTCAAAAGACGATTGATTAATTAGTATTATAATAATTATTCATTATAAATACATCTCTAACTTCTATTGACAGGGCCTAAAGCCTACTTCTGAAACGACAAACAATATTTTACCCCAATAAAACATATTCTGTGAAATAAACTAACAATGCGGTATCACAAATCAAACTTTCCGTTGAGAGCAGACTATGGTTTAATGGCTGAATGCACTTTATTCAGCTTTGTTTCATTTATTAGTTCCTTCTTTAGTTCATTCTTCTACTGTGGTTACTGCAGGGGTTTATTAATAAACTATTTGTTAGGCTTAATAGTTAAAAAATAAACAATGATTTTGTAAATCAAAAATAGATTATCTTTAAGCATTAATTCCATATACAAAACTTTGCTTGCGGAGGAAATGTGTCCAATTTTATGCTTCATGTAAAGTTGTTTGTTCGACTGGGATTGACCTGTTTATAAAATGCTTCAGGATGAGCAAGGAGTGTCTCTTTCCAGCTCAGGAAGAGCTTCCCTTCAATTTTGTTTATCCTCTATCACTAGTTATTAGCCAATATCGTGTTTCAAATGGGTGGATCTCCGTTTCTCGAAACTGTAACCTGTGGAGCGCTTAAGCGTCATTGTACGGTTGAGGGCTGTGTCAAGATTCAAACTCAATGATCTACTTCCTCTCTTAGGTGCTGTCTTTTCTGAAATCGATCTTATCAGAGGTTATTACGATCCCTTTCTCGTATCAAGAGGCACTGCTAGCAAGACACAACCTAGACCTTCCATTAACTGGAGTGTTCTTCTTTACGTCTCGTTAGCTGGCTTGATTGTTCTGTCAAATCGGAAACTTTTCCCCTCTACCCATCACTTCTGGGGGATTTCTGCATCCCCCACTGGAAGTGAACTCTTATGAACGCACGCCGATTCCCCAATTTGAGAGTTTCCTTCTCTACGTTGTACGAACGTACTCTGAATGAATGAATGGTCTTATAAGCCGTTTGTTGGTTTCTTATCCCACAGAAAATGATCTGGAGAGGAAATGAAGAACGTTTCGAAATTACTTTTGCAGCAAAGGTAGTGAAGGGTTTATCTCCTATTTCTCTCAACTTAGCAGTGGTAGCTACTAGGGCAGAGTGTTCTCCGTATTCAATAGCTCTGCAAATCTAATGAAAGGAAATATAATTTTCCAAGACAAACATTGAATCTAGAATTTGGCTCTTAATCAGAGATTTCAACCAAAGAGCTTAGCATTAGGCTACTCTATTCTCTTGGTTTCAATATTACCAATCGATCTCCGAGGAAATGAACCTCCAGCTGAAAGGAAGTCAACATAGCTCTTAAAATACTTCATTATTGTTGGTAGAAAAACGAGAATATGCAAGCTCCCTGTAAATAAAAATCTCCTTCAGTTCTATTGCACAGTTCAGCCTATTTATAAATTATGAATAAACGTACAGCATTTAAATTTTCAAACGTGATTTTCTGTAGTAATAGGGATGAAAAGATTCTCATTCACTACCATTTCGCAAACAGCAACACTCTCGAAAAGTAAACGATTGAATTTAATATGTGCACAAGTCTCATCACATTCAACTCAGTTCTCAATCTACTCATTCGTTGAATATAATTTGATTAACTAATAAAACAGAAGGGCTGCTCGATCAATATTATTGAATGAAGCTGATTAACATGAGAAAGGCTCAACACATGAAAAGTAGACAAGGAATTACTAATTGTTATTATTATTATTATTATTAAAATCATTGTGTGCTAAAACAGTAGACGTTTCTTATGGACAGACCATCAAGCACCATTCTACACTCATAATATGGAATACAATATAGAAGATAAGCCAGTGAAGCTGGAGTTTTCATTTAATTAATGAGTCCGTGGACAAAGAGCTATAGAAATTGTCACCACAGAGCTCAACAACAACTAATGAATATGATGAAAGGTGTTCCTACACCTTTATAATTATTATTGATTGTGATATTGTGAAACAATCAATTTAATAATTAATCATATAACAATATTTTTTCAAAGTTCAGTATTAAAGATTCATCAATCTTTATGTATTTTTGTATAAGTTGATCGTGTATTTCGGAAAATTTCCATCAATAACGATTTTTTAAGAGAAAATTTTTGTCAGACACGATCAATTCATACAAAACTACTTTATTGTAGTCTTATCCTTTTTAGCCCATACGAGTCTCACATGAAACTTTTTCATGCTAGAAAACTAGAAATGAAAAAAAAAAAGCTTTTCAACAGCTTTTTCCATTTTCCACAGTTAGGCTCTGCTGAAAGAGATTACAATTTTCATAGCCGAGTCTGAAGCATTATCAGTGAAAATTAATAGCCATGTCCACAGTTTTACATCTCTTTCAAATTTCCTCTTCTGCTCCTTTCCTCTTGCAACATTTCGTCTTGAGGTGGTGGGATCTGAGGCATGCACCTGACGCATGCCCCACGTGCCTCTCTTGACAGCAACATGAAGCATCCTCCAAACACTCAATGACTGCATTTAATTGAGTAACTAAAATAATAATACGCGTATGGCTTTTATTGGAGGGGAGACCTTTACGGGTAGTTTCACCTCGCCGTTTGAGCCATGTCATGGAGAACATGGTGAGCCTACAATTTTAGGTGGGTTCCGAACCATCAGGTAAGTGATAATAATGCTTATAACATCAAGTCATAGAAGCATGGTCACCCATCCAAACGCAGTCTTGAGCGATCGTGACTGAACATCACGATCACATGAACAACAGTTCACACCGTGTGACTTAATCACCATTCATTAAAGAATTGTTACTTCGGTTACTTGCACAATGGAGCATCCTCCAATATCAAGGAAATTCACCATTGCAAAATTAAACACATGTTGCAGAAAGGTGGTATTCACGATGCTTCTGACATCATTCGTCAGCATGTCTTTTATTTTCAGTGATTACTTGATTATCATCGATTACCATCGAGCCTATTGGATGCTCCAACGTGCAAACAGTACTTGTTACAGCACTTGAAAACGCTTCAGTCATAATAGGGATGCACACTAGAAGGCTGTGTACCTGAATAACTTTTTTGCAATGGGCAATGGGATATTTTTCTGCAAAGCTTTTTCGATTGAAGCAAATAAACATTGGATGAACGATTTTTCATTCGCTTTTCGTATCTTGAACAATTAAATTCACCTGTATTGAAGAATTGAGCAAACACCGTTTAGGCGTTATTCCATATCACTGATAATAAAGAATACTGCAGATATTTTGACAGGGATTGCATTCGTAGACAGCACGAAAATAGCATCCAGTTATCGATCTACCTTGCTGATTTGCAACTGTAGGTTTGTTCTTTCCCACACACTCACACCCTCACTCACTTTCCCTCCTTTAGTCTTAATAACCCTCTCACCCACACTCCCCCCTCAACCACTCACTCTCTCTCTCTCTCTCTCTCTCTCTCTCTCTCTCTCTCTCTCTCTCTCTCTCTCTCTCTCTCTCTCTCTCTCTCTCTCTCTTGCTTGTCGTGCTTGGAATGCACTTCCAAATTCCATCAGGTGCATTGAAAGTCAAGCGGGCTTTATCTCATCATTAAGGAAATATCTCATGGAGAAAATGACTGCGTCTGTCCAACCCTAGAGCAACTGAATTCACCTCCTTTGTAAATAATTTTTCATCAGTATTGTATAGCTTATTGAAAAAATGTTTCATTAGTCACCACAAGAAAACTTGTACAGAATCAACTATATTAAATTATCTTCTCTTTTCATCGTCCATCACTATTATAGTTATCATAATTAATTTTGTCAATTCATAATTTTTATTCTCTATTTTCATCTTAATTACACACCTGCTACTTTAATAAACTCCTTTCATACTGAAACAAAAATAACTGCAAATAAATGAAAACAGAATAAGTCTCTTAAACTATACTGGTAAAGTGTCAAGAATGGACGAATCTTTGTCCAAACTTCGCCATTTCACGTAATTGCATCACTTAAGAATCTTAGATTATCATGTTAATATCATCCAGATCATACAAATGGGATCATTGTATATAATAACTTGCACTAAAAAATAGCATTATCTGAATTTACTATAGCAAACCTACTATATGAATTTACTATATTATCTATGTGATGATGATTTTGTTTTTAACTCCTTTCTGCAAAATTTGTGAATTCACATCAATAAAGAAAGACAATCTAATCTAATCTCTCCCCCCCCCTCACTCTCTCTCTCTTAACTGGTTAAGTGTCAAGAATGGACGAATTTTTGTCCTAACTTCGCCATTTCATGTAATTGCATCACTCAGATTGTCATTACCATAGTTAATATCGTACAAATGAGATCACTGTATATAATATCTTGCACTATAAAAAAAAACATTATCTGAGTTCACTATAGTATCTATGTGATGTTGATAATCTTGTTTATAACCATTCATATGCATAATTTGTAAATTTACATGAATAAAGAAAGATAATCTAATCTAATCTAATCTCTCTCTCACTATTTTTCTGCAGGTTAAGTGTAAGAATGGCCTCAATGGCCAATATTTCGCCATTTTGCGTAATTAATCTCAAATATATAAGCTCTCATTCTTTATTGCATCAATAATTTCTTTTTTATTTCTAATGTTATTTTACCATTGAGTCTTTCAGAAATCATTGTACCGTACGTCAATATAACTATTCAATATAACTATTGGATCTCAATATAATCTTAATCTTAATCATACTGAAATCATCCGGCCTACATTGTAAATTTGCGGAAACAAAGTCATCTGAATCTGAACCTACCTCTAGAAGGTTTTTGCGTACTAGGGAAAGGTTATCCTAGCGTTTTTTTCTTAGCGATCTCAAGAACTACAAGGGCGAAAAAGTTGAAATTTGCTATGAATATTCAGTTTTGGACCTAGATGGATACTAAGAATGTTTTTTTAATTTTCCCCAAAATACGCTTAGTAAAAGCTATCTCTTTTCCCTGGTAGATGAGCGAAGCGTTAATCACTATGCATTTATTCTATTTGTGAAGCTTATTAGGATTCCATCCAATATGATTGTTAATTTGTAGACTACTTGGCAACAGATTGCCATTGTTCATTTGAGGGAAAATCGCAGAGCTCTATTCAGATACAAAAATTATAACAGCATACAATTCGACATGAATTTATTGAGTTATCCAAAGTGAAAAAAATGATTTCTAAGTTCTATTCTCATCTAGGAGAGTAATTCTTTCTCCCCCATTCGACAGAGACGAAATCATGAATCTGAGTCTTGTGCTTTGCAAATGAGGGACCAGGGACGTGATGAATTGATCAAAATTACGAACAAGGTGAGTCTAGCAGTCTGCTGATTTCTCTGGGGGAAATATTTGCCTCCAAAATTTTACCAATGGAATAATTCTCACCCAAAACATAACTGCGTGTCATAAGAATACTGGAATGATGAATCTCCCCTCGCAGAATGAGTTCACAATCTGTTATTTTTCTCTGTGGAGACCAAAATTATTGGAGAAGTAAATGGACTGGATTGAGAAACCAAAGAAATATGAAATTTAAAAAGCTGAAGAAGATTAATCCCATATGAAGGGATCTGATGCTACGGTAAGTTAGTAGATAAATTTATCTTGGGGCTAGTCTGTTATTGTATAACTTAAGATAATAAAAAATATTAATTTTTAAAGATTAATAGTCTATAAATTCAAAGTTTGTTTATTTATACATTACGGTGAATATTTCTTAACAATAAAATAAAATTAAATAGGAAAAATTGATTATAATTCAACTGGCCAGTTGAACGACCTACTTTATTATTATAACGGCCTGAAATTTATTTTGCCACCTAATTTAACATGACTAGCCTAGATTACTAGAGCAATTACTAGAGCAATAAGATAACCTTATGTGATGATTGGGCCACATAAATGCAAATCATGTGGCCTACCTGTAGCATTAATCAAAACTGTATCACAGGTTCATCTGCTATATTTTATTAGTTAGAGTAGAACTAATAGTAGTTCTTGTGTCCATTATTTCGTAACTAACCGAACGTAGTGAGTCTCAGTTTCAACTCGACCGCTCGCTTAGAATTTTGTCTGTCATTCTGCCTGTCTTTTACGCAATTACGGCCAAATGCCTTGACCGATTGCTATGAAATTTGCTTGAATGTTCCTCATTCCTGGGCCGAGCGATGTATGTAGAAGGTTTTCAAAAATCCCCCCCCCCCCCCCCCTATTTTTTTGGGGGGCCAATTTACCCTAGAATATTGAAGTGCCAGATTTGGGTGCGGGTGGTTTTAAATTAACAACAAGACGATTTAAGAGGGGATTTGACCCGTGACAAAAATTCCATGGACCCAACGGTTCGAGAGGGGGGTTCAAAATCTTTAAAAACTTCAATATTACTGAATATTATGAATGGAAACTGAGACCAAAGTGCTCTTGAATTTCATAGGAAGATTTTGAGTGAGGAGTGTTGGGTGAGCGAGGTCTACTGTTCACAGAACTACTAGTATATTTTCATAATTTTCAAATCTAAATTTATTCAGATTCTTCCTGAAAATATAACAAATGAAAAAAAGAGCTCATTTTTAAAATTGATATTACCTGCTGAATAAACATTTATAATTTTAAGATAACCCATGCATGCAAGTCCGCACATAAAACACCAAACAACCATCAGTGACATAGCAAGCAACATGAGCATTGAAGGATTCGAAGCATAACAGATACGGCAATGCTATCTAAAATTCAAGAGTTGGAATGCTGAGCTAAAATCCCGGGGGTGTTTTGGGGCGTGGGGTATCTTCCAAATCCGAGAATTTACGGGAAAAGTCGATATGCTCTGAAATATGAAATGTTATGAGCTGGTGACAAGTTCGGTTATTTCCAGCCAACGATCGGCAAAAGAGAATTCAAGGCACAAATCATGTGTACACGTGAGTGACCGTGTGTAGCACAAACTGAACAGGCTCTGCAGATTTTGAAGATTTAAAATAATATTGAACGGATAAGTTGTAATTTCGTTTTTTACATTATTATTTATAATATCTTAATTTCAACTACTGTGTTATATTCTTTAGTATAATTTAGTGTCCTGACAGTGGCGTACCGATAATGGAGCGAGTGGAGCAGTCGCTCCAGGGCGCAAGGCTCTGAGGGGCGCACCGTTCTTGAGAGAAAATTACCTTTTACTTACAAAAAAATGTATTACTATAATGAAGGCCAAAAGGGTGAAATGCAACACAATTTTAAAAAACCGTATGTAAACATCGCTGCGCATGACTAAAAGGAAAATTCATGTCAAATTTAAAATAAATCGGTTCATGCGTTCAGCCGTAAATGCGTTACAACCAGACAGAATGCAAAACGGTCAAGTCAAAAGTAGCAAAGCCAAAACAATTTAAATTGGGTGGCAAAAGGTATAACAAATTCAAGTAATTGAATGAATACTTTGAATTTATTCTGAAAAAATAAATCCACAAGAAGTTCAATGGTTTTTATATTAAGAACAGGACTGAAATACTTCACTTTTGAATCCTATTTTCAAAATATAAAAAAAATTTCATAAGGATGACTTGCAAAATACGAAAAAATAACTGCAACTAAATTTATAGAAAAGTGAAAAAATCCAAAACAAGCTGTTTGGAAATTGATAAAAGCAGAATCTGGCCTGGCGAAAAATCATTCCTTGGAGATTCGCATCTCTAACAAATACGGCATAGTTAGAGGCGGAAAAAAAGCCGCTGGTTCATTAAATGACCACTATATTAATATCAGCCCAATCGGGTGGTTGAGTGTAAGAGTTTTGGGGGGGGGGGGGGGGGGGGGGCATCGTTAGACACTTCCGCTCCAGGGCGCTTAAAACCTCGGTACGCCACTGTGTCCTGATAAAAAGCCAAATTACGTTTTTGAGGTTAAATTCAAAAATTGTCATAGTAGTCAATAATGCTCAATGCCAGAGAAAATAGAATTATTAAAATCAAATGTGAATGGAACTATTGAAAGATCTGATTCTCTGATAAAAAAAAAAAAAAAAATAGAATCTATAACGAGTGGGAAAAATATAAGTAGTAGAATAGTAGTTTATTCAAACAAAACCCTAGTGGTAGGTAATACACCTAGAATTCTGTTTCTAAAAGTGTCTTGGTTATATCGAAATATTTATAAAACAAATAAAAAAATATCTAGTTTATGAAGCTTTTTATAGTGTACAAGTTCCTTTCAGATCAAAATTGAGCCTCAACTCAAACTAATTGAAATTTTATTAATGGTATCTAGTGAATAAGAACAGTAATATTATATCTGACTTGACTTGTCTTATACTCCGTAACCTGAGTCTTCATGACGTAATTTAAAAAAAAAACTGTACTTATCTATTATATGAACGTCTCCATGTTGTCCTCTGTCGGAGAAACTCTAATGCTGGAGAGAAAGGGGTTGAAAGAAGAATGAGAAGAGAAATGGAAAAGAAGAAGTAGAAAAAAGGAGAAGACGTAGAAAAAAGGAGGAGTAGAAAAGAGGAGAAGAAGTAGAAAAGAGGAGAAGAAGTAGAAAAAAGAAATAGAAAAGAGAAGAAGGAGTAGAAAAAAGGAGAAGTAGAAAAGAGGAGAAGTAGAAAAGAGGAGAAATAGAAAAGAGAAGTAGAAAAGAGGAGAAGAAGTAGAAAAAATAAGTAGAAAAGAGAAGAAGTAGAAAAAGGAGAAGACGTAGAAAAAAGGAGAAATAGAAAAGAGGAGAAGAAAAGAGGAGAAGAAAAGAGGAGAAGAAGTAGAAAAGAGAAGAAGAAGTAGAAAAAAGAAGAAGAAAAGAGAAGAAGTAGAAAAGAGAAAAAGAAAAAAGGAGAAGTAGAAAAAAGGAGAAGTAGAAAAGAGGAGAAGAATTAGAAAAAAGGAGAAGTGGAAAAGAGGAGAAGAAGTAGAAAAAAGGAGAAGTAGAAAAGAGGAGAAGAAGTAGAAAAAAGGAGAAGTGTAAAAAAGAGTAGAAGAAGTAGAAAAAAGGAGAAGACGTAGAAAAGAGGAGAAGATGTAGAAAAAAAAGGAGAAGATGAAAAAGACGACGGGGATGGAGAAGAAGAGAAAAATGAAAATAAGGAGGAGAAAAAGTGAAGAACAAGGAGAAACGGCACTTTTATGGCATAGTTTTACCAATGAATGTATTCATTGGTTTTACTGGACTAGTGTGTAAATAATCATCTATATACAATCACATGGTTACATCTTCCACGTTAGAGATATAAAAATAACAAGAATTGAATTCCTTATTTCCGATGGAGCATTCTGTATGATGAAGATAATGACGGAAATTAGTTTTCGATGTACGAATTTCTAGAGTGGAAGAAAGAGACGACCTGATTGTGAGAAAGTAGGCCAATTAGGACTAGGAATCCCACTGAGAGACTTTGATCGTTGATACACTTTCTGACGATAAAATAATAGTGGAAATTTTCAGCGCCACACAAAGCCTTTCCGTTTTAGTAGTGTCATCAATTTTCACGCAAGGGAAATCGCTTCGCCCGCCAAATAGCATCAGGGAGCATTTATGTGGGATGATAATATAATAGATTGATTAGGGGTTTCGATACAAGAGCCGCGTGGTACATAAAATGAAGACTGGGGTGATAACAAGTAATGGAGCAACATAACGCTAGATCATACGGCTTATCTTGAAAGTGGTCTACCACTCATGCTTTACAAAATAATGATACTTTCCGATATGCAGACTTTAAACATCAATCAATTTTTCACGACGGAAAATATATATTTTTCGGGCATTTTCCAAGCACATCACAACTCGGTGAACAATGTCTAATTAATTAGCCAACGTGAATTCATAAAGCGCTTTATGAATATTCAACGACTACCAACATTGATGAATACCAGACTCCAGCCATAGTCTGTTCCAGCTTAGTGGATCTAATTTAATTCCATAAAGTCCTGAGAAAAAACGTTTGGAAACTGTATTAAATTGAAACTATAACTTTCAAACTTTTCTTTCCATTGATATAATGAGTTGCGGACGAGTGTTCTGAATGGAATTATGCAAACTCTGAACGTCAAAAAGTGCTCAACAAACTGTACTGCTGATGAGTTTTTTCTACTTAAATATCAGCTGGTTGATACTGACACTATTAAAGTCACAATTGAAACTTTTCCAACAAGACAAAGTCTGGAAGCTGCTAGAGCAACAGCATTCCTAATCTAGCTATGGGCAGCAGCATAAAATTATCCCAATAGAGAAACTTCTTTCTTTCGCGAGATTATATCTGTTATCAATTCCCAAGGGGTATATTTTTTGTGGATGAAGCCCACATAGGTCTGAGACCTGTGCGTGGGTAATGAGTTGGATGATGGTGATTAATGAACTGGTTTTAAGTGGGTTCCGAACCACCGGGAAGTGATTTTACAGCAGAGAACAGTGTCTTTTTTGCTGGCCAATCTAATTGGTCACCCTTACAAAGAGTGTCTAGGAGAACGCAGCTCATCTATCTGATTGAACAGATACCAGCTACGGCTCACGGCTATCACTTCCCTATTTTCCCCCTGTTTCTTCAAAGGCGTTGCCAGGGAAACAGTAAGTGCGACGAAAAAGGCAAATAGTGAATGGAATATTCATTGGAGAATTCAATAAAAGTTTAGAAAGTTCATTGCAATGTAGCCAGCTAATTATGGTTCAAATTAACTCAAATTTATTCATATAAGATGATAGTTTTTATAAGACAACTTGACAATATACTGTTACAAAAGCAAACAAAGCAGTTATTCGCGCACTTGTTCTATTTATATCATTCCATTGTTTTCATGGACAGACGCAGCTTGCAATCTGATACTTCCCGTTCTCTCTCATTAGATGTCTTTGTCACTCTTATTCTTCAAGTGTGCAACTCTCTCACTCAATTGAATTTCTCGAGTTTTCTTCAGACTTCCTGAACAATCGAGGCCTAAATTGTGTGACCTTCCAAGCATTCTTGAAGATTCGAGAAGCCGCCAATTCTTGGAATTATACAACTACAACAGCAAAAAAAGAAGTCCACTTGAGCAAGCCAGTTAGTTTACAAACCTGCGTGCTAGATTGTGTTACATATCTCGTGAGAGAGACAATCCAGGGCCAGTGGAGTAAACAGTGCTTGATTCCAGTGTCAAGTGCAGAGACAAGTGTTTACTGTTTGTGCAGCTTACTGATAGTTTAAAGACGCTGTGTTAAGTGATATTATTTGGGACTGTCAAATAACGAATTGGACTATGTTTTTGTAAGTGTTTAGTTGCTCTTTTTATAATTTCTACATTATTGTACAGTTTATTGGACTATTGTTTTTTTTATTATTGATCAGCCTGTAATTACTTATTCACTAATTCTTGTAAATAATTACTGAAAATAAGTATTAGCTTGTCATTCATCGATCTGTTTTTCTTTATTAATTGAACTTACAATTAATTTGTGTAAATAGACTAACTTGTGTAAATAAAGTGCAAGTGTGAACTTTAGTGTTGCCAGCCTTATTTTAGACATTAAAACCCGTAACAATACTTTAATAGTAGTTTATGCAACGGTTGTATTATGAGAGCCTTTAAAGCACGAGTTAGATGTTGGTTAGGGCACGAGCGAAGCGAGTGCTCTAAATATCTCACGAGTGCTTTAAAGGCCAAATACAACCGTTGCATACACTATTTTATCTACGACCACTGATATACAGTGATAAAAAATTTTTCAGAAAAAGAGTCAACATGATTTGCTTCTTTCCAATCAATGAATTGACTGTAGGTTTTTTCATACAAACTTTTCAATTTCTCAGGCAAAAGGCTCTTCAATGCCGAATTTGCCCTTTCAGTTATTTCTTCGGGTGTTGAGATAATTTCATTTTCACTGTACTATTATTCATGTTTAGTTGGATAGATAGATCTATCATGTACCGGCACCAACAGCTCAGCCAAACATACGCATGAGTAACATAACCTATACAGTGCTTTTATCAGATGCGATACTGTTTTGTTCCGTTCCAGTATTTCGAAACTGGAACAGTGAACTAGGGTCGTGTTATAATGTACAAGTTGTACTGTAATGAGGTCATTACAGTACAAGTATCAAATTCCATTTCGAAAAAGCTACTATTTCGATTTCAATTATGAAACTGTAATAATTGCGTTATAACACGGTCGTAGATAAACAAATTATAAGCATCACTGGATAATACAACAAAAATATACAAATGAAAATTCAAGAGTAATAATTGTTTATGGGAATTTCAACAGAATATGCAATAATAAAATTATAGTTATTGGAGATGACAATCTTACAAGAGAGGGCAACGTTAAAAGGATATAAGACCCTGTTTTGTAATTCAAACCAATTATTTTTTTAATTCTAAAATGTTTAAAAATATATATACCATACCATTTCAAACATTACCATTAGCACAATGAAGTTTTGATGATGAATTAGAATTTTAATAAAAAATATAAAATATATTCCACGACTTTTATGTTTAAATAGTCGATACTGAATCTATAATTTCACAGTAATCGTATATTCATAATACAGTATATTCATAATAGAAAATCTCGTTTTCTTTACCGATAAGACCATAGTTTATTAATGCCTTCAATACCACGTTAAAAATAGCACAGTCTACTATCATTGTGATATTAACTAAATTGCTTCCAATACATAAATTTACATGAAATAATTTACTATTTAGAATAGTATGAAATCCAAGAACCTAGACTATTATAGTAGTCCGATGTCAGACACTAGTGCACTTGAAAGCATTTGAAGGCTCAAAAATCAAGTTACTAATGGTAAATTTTACCATTAACATTTTAAATTTTATAAGGAAAGTATATAAGATTGACAAAATAACGGTTCATTATTCTCCAGAGATTTTTCAAGTCAACGTGTCTAGAAGTCTAGATGTTCAAGTAAAGGGCACAGTCTGATCTATTCTGAAAGTTGTGAGACAAGTCTTTTTTCGAATAAAAAAGCATTATCCTTCCTTTGATCTCGTCCAAGGAAAAGGCTGTACGCCTGTCAGGATGTAGGCGGGACATTGTAGAAAGAAGTTGAGTCTTTTCAGAAGTATCGCTGAAAATGTTTGAGGGAAGCTCAAACAATGCCCAACATGGAGCCGGAAAGTAATCTAGACTTTTATGTACATTATAACCAAAGCAAAGCAAGTTCTCATTTTCTGTACTTGGATCTAAAATTATCCCTCTCACATTTTAACGCACGCGCATTTATAAATTATTATTCCCAAGAGAGAATAAGCAGCAAAGAGGAAAGAGATAATTAAAATAATTCACTTTTAAATGTTTGAGCACGTGCTTTGATGATCCCATCTGTCAACAATGAAATTGAAGGAAGTCAAAGAGAGTCTGAACCACTTGTTGATCATAGTTGCAAACCACTAAACGCCAAAGTAAAAAGGGGAAGTTTCAATCTAAATTTCTAAATTTAAATCTAATTCGTAGCGGAATTAGCTCATATTTCCGGAAAATAAATTTTACTTTACATTAAATGAATTTGATTTTATGCAATACAGTTTCTAGAAAAAATATAAAGTAAATTTAAGCCTGGTTCTGGTGAGAAACGATTAAATTAAAATTGCTGTTTCCTTGGTTTGCCGTTTCGAATTCAGCTGATTTGTTTGCACTGCTCTTTGAAAAGACAGCTTCTAATTATTAGCAGCAATCAATTCCACTCACCCACCAAATTTGATGACTGCTGAGAACTTTCTTAGTAATATAGGAGTGAGTTTTGACTTTGACTACAGGCGTTGACCCTGATTTTTCCTCAACAGTCGAGATACTGTTCCGTACTTTCTTAGTAAGTTACACAGATGATAGCAGATATAATAGATATGGAAAATGAAATGAACTCATAATAGATAGTTTATTATTTATTTGATTTGGGTATTCTGTTAATTTCCAAATATTATAACCCGCAGTTGTGGACAATCAATAGCATAAAAGGATAATCTGGCTTATTATTCGTTGGTATAATTTTAAACATCTTCCTCCCATAAAATTAAACTATGAAAAAACACTTTTATGTGAGAATGAATCACCACTTCTAAGCGTCTATGTGTGAAAATTGTTTCACACTGTTGTTGAGCATCATCAGCCACTGCTAGCACCTGAGTGAGACTGATGATTATGGAGTGATATGATGATTTATTTATAATTATTATGGAGTGAATGATTGAGGTTCGATGAAATATCACCCAATGACAAAGGAGGTTATTGTTTTATCAAACTTCAATAATACGCCAAACAACTTAACATTTTAAAATTGAAGTTCGAGATCCTGCTATATACAGTATGCTTTTCATGAACAACTTCCAAATCACAATTCTCACTACCAAACAGCATAAACTACATGCACTTGATAATATTCAAAATATTCTGGCAGCCATTGATAAAGTAAATCCTGACATTGCATCAACTATCATCTCCTAATGACGTTACTATTGGAAAATGGGAAGCTGCAATCTTCCTTCTTGCAAGAATCGAACTTCACAGGATGCGTTCGTTCGATCCTTGCAAGAAGGAGCACCACAATAGAAAATGCTATCAGCATCGGTTGCAGCAGCAGAAACCTCATTTCACGCATCGCTCCAACGATTTGAATCGAAATAAGAAGTGGGTCAGCCTCAGCCTCAGCGACCGACAACGCAAACGACTAGTTTATAGCACTTGGATGCGAGAACACCATAAAATCTAATGCTGTTGTATTTTCAAACAGCTTTAACAGTACAGGCAACGCCCACGTGCTTAAAAACGAAAACTAAGAAAAATAATAGGGCAAAGTACAGTAAAGTAAGGGTAAAAGAATATTTATTGAAATTGGAAAAGTACTGATGTACGAAACTAGCCCACATGATGCGGGCTGAGTAAACTATTTTTCGGAAATGGAAATGCCTTTATGCACACCAGACTCTCGAGAAATGCCACGAATAGCTGGCTAAAAAGAGCTCTAGTATTAGGTTAAGGTGAGTTGAAACCGGAGGAATAGGGAATTACTAATTACTGAAAAATATGACAACAGATAAAAATAAGATAAAATTACGTTTGCTTGAACGTGTAATTCCTAAGCAGGGACCTCTAAGACTCTATTACATGCCCTCAAAGGTCACCAACGTATTGTATCCGTTTACCACCCACCACCTGTGTGTATGTGTCACGTCACACGGCTCGTGTCGTTTGCGTCACTGCAGAGGAATTACAGCTCAAGTATGGATATTAAATAAAGCGTAATAAAGCGTAGAAATCCCCCATGGAATAGAAGCAGATAGAGCACAAAATAAAAATTGAAGATTAACTAGGGCAAAATCTTATCTACTCTGTTGGTTATAAAACGCATCTAGAATGAAGTTGGAGTTCTTATAAAATGACTAAATTGAAGTAACGGTTGTCACAAGTTTATCATGTAAAAGCTATCACGAGCTTGTCATGTAAAAGTTGCCAAAATCTTGAGAAAATATTGTCATTTAATTTTTAAAGGAAGTCTCATCATTGGCACATAAAACTTCATGTGTCATGAACTGTAGTTGGCTATAAAACCGTTCTACAGTTTAGTAAACTGACATGCTTTTAAAAAGACTTATCCCTTCTGTGGATTGTGCATTATATAAAGCTTGCCTTTCGGCTAGACACTAACTAAAATTGAATTTAAACAATTTCAGTCACGACCTCTACAGCACAGAGGAGCGGTCGGCCTCCTCTGGGAGTTGAGCTGGGCGTAATGTATGACCCCTCCCCATCCGTAAACTAGCACCAGGTTCCAGCCCGCTATCATTAGCGTAATTAATAAGCAGTTTTCTTCTCTCGTGTAGCTGGCACCTAAAGTGTGTCACCAAACACAAGGTTGACCTATCTTTTGAAAGTGTGTCTAAGAGAGACAGCAGAATCAAAAACAGAAACATCAAATCAGACTGAAGTCTTGAAATTTGTACATCAGAAATCAGAAACGTCCACGAGAGATGTACGATAATCATAATAAAACGACAGTCATTTAAATTCAACCCTCCCTTCTCATAAATGCTAAAATAAACGCAAAAACTGCAAAAAAAGAAAATGAGGCTTTGAAAGAGGCGAATAGTGTTATGGAAGAACGGGCAGTATATTAAATAGTAATTTTCTGTGTAATCTGCCTGTGTCAATATTGATTTCCAGAAGCGATTAATTACTCTTCTCCTGTTTTCCCCTCGCCTTGTGGTCCATCTAGAGACCTATGGAATATTTACTTAGAACTTTATGGAAAATCCTTATTTGCTCACTTTAGAAATTGATAGAGGTTGTGTTTAGAGGACTCCATCTCCTTACGATTCCCGCGATTTATTTCCTAGAAGTGGTTGCGTTTGTGTTCAAGAATGCAGATATTTTTAATGTTAATCAGATCAGTCATGCATACAAAACACGAGGTAAAAATGCAGGTTTGTTTCAGTTCCCGATTCATAGACTGACTCTCCTTGAAAAAGGACCATATTATTCAGGACTCAAGTGTTTTAATTGAATTCCAGAGGATATCAGGTTGTGTGGTAGCTATAAATTGTTTTTATCAAGGATAACTAAGACACTGGTAGAGGCATGTCCCTGTACCATGGAGGAGTGCTACACTGCATTCACAGGACTCCGGTCTTGAACTTGACATGTTGCATGACACTTGAGCTCTGCTCAAAAATTGTGGCTCTTGATTTTTGTACAGTGAGATTGCAAATTCTTCATTAGCTGAACATTATCGATATATCTGCTTCTGATTGAATTCTTTTGTGTGATATGACTGATTAGTGCGAATTGTCGGTAATTTGTGTTAATAAAGTGTAGTAGTTTGAAGTGTTGCCAGCGATATTTTAGAGATAGAACCTGTAACAATAGGTAGTATTATGTCAACATAGCCTACACTTGACTGAAATCTTAACTAAGATCTTTAACATAACCGAGGCCATGAATGACATGTTTCGAAATATTGCCCTTGAAAAAGGCAATTAAATAAAAACTATTTGTATACACCTACTGTATTGAACCAGAAGTACAGCCGCATTGGAAATTGGAAATGGGACCCCAATCAAAGGTGACAGAGATGATTTAGAAACCATAACATAAACTTTGCTTTCAATGCTTTAAAGATGAAATTTCAATTTCAAGAGTGAAAAGTGAAAAACTTCGATTTAGTTCCATTTCATTTAGTGTAGCGAATTTTTAACACCTGAGCATTGTTAGTAGTCTATAGTATACTATAATGGTGACCAAAACTCTTGCACCCAACAAAACTGTCTTGTATTTTATGGATAGATACATTTTTGATGGGTCTAATTTGAAGACATAAGATTTTATAGTTTATAGACCAATAAAACTGAAGTTTTATTATTAGGTACGAATAAAAACTTGATTTACCTATCTATTCATCCTATAAAATTCAGATATTTTAAGCAGACTTTTCGTTTCTGTCTTTCCTTACACCAATTTCCATCCACTACACTTCTCTTTACTTTTATTTCGATACTTTCTATTCTTCCTTTTCTTCTGATTTTTATTGTTCATTATTTTTATTATTGTTTATTTATCAATTTACTTATAATGGCTTGTTCATGTTCCAAAGAACAAACATTTACCAAGCATTCAACACTTCTACAGCTCTGAATGGCTTGCAGTTCATTTACCTCCTCTAGAATTTATCACTCAACACTACTAGAACTTTTTTATCTGCCTACGTCATGTTCCTACGTCATGAAAACTTTTAAATTTACCCATTAAAAAAGAAAATATTTCACTACCTTAAATCACCTCAACAAACCATAGAAACTTTCAGGCAGGATGTTGAATTTTTTATGTCAGAACTGTTTAATGAGATAAAAATTATTAAAAAATCACTTGGACTTTTTAGGCCTATATCAAAAATGTAAACTACTAACTTTGAATTTTGTTACAAATGGGAGTGTCTAGTATCAGCCAATGACCGATCTGTAACGTGGAGTTCAGAAGCTCAGTCTAAAACCTATAGTATTCGTCTAGGGTTTATATTAATTAAGCTATACTCTGAATTAATTTTAATTGATTTAATGAATTTAATAAATACAAGGTGAGGCAGAGAGAACGGACGTTTTTAGAACAGGTAGTATTCTGACACGGGTAGTAGGAGTGGGGCGACTGATTTAGTATAGTTTCAGCAGGACGGGGCGTCAGCTCACACAGCAAGAATTTCAATGGAAGCAATTCGTGCTGTTTTCGTGGCTCTGTGATTTCCCGGTTTGGTGACATTAATTGGCCTCCTCGTTCCCCAGACCTGTCCATTTGCGACTAATTTTTGAGGGGCTACCTCAAGTCAAGTATATGCGTGGAAGTCGATCAAATTGACGGGACAATGTTAGAGAGAGTGGAAGCCAACTTCCAAGAGCGGCTTGTGAAGTGCATTGCTCAAAACGGCCGTCACCTGGCAGATGTTGTTTTCAAGCTTTAATTTTGTAAAATGCCAACATAATGTGATTATTAATCTGTAAATATGTTTTTTATTCACAGGTACCTATATATAGTTTTTTGAATAACATCCGTCCTCTCTGCCTCACTCTGTATTAATTCGAATCTGTAGTATATCATATGTTATCAATGTGAAAAATGATGTATTGATTAATGTGATTAATGTGTCTCATGTGACAGTCGAAACTGTAGTATCTTATGTTTTATTCATTATGGTAAAAAACTGTTGATCACCTCAACAAACCACATGATTCAGGCAGATTGTAATAAAGCCACTACAAAATGAACAGATCAAGCATTGGCCTTTAGCTTTATAATTACTGTAGTTGAAATAACACGAAAATTCAGTTTCCTTTCAAAGCTGACAATGTTCATTAAACCCAGAACTGTAATAAAGGGCGAGACAATATTCACACGAGTTTATTGTTTTAAAGGTGTCATTTCATATGCAAAAGGCATTCGAATAATTAATAAGCGAAGGGTTCATTGTTCAGTTGATATGGTCTTTCGGGGATGTGGAACAGCATTCGCATTCATGGCCTGAAATGATGTTATGATGCTCAGACCAGTAGGAGGCGGTTTACAATGACATTCCACCCATAACCATCACGATATAGTCTGTGGATACATATGTTGTATATACAGTTATAGAGAGCCAGCCCACACATTTCACGCCGGTTGAATAAAACGGTATTTTTTGGAAGAAAACAGTACGCCTACATCGTGTAATTGTTGTCGAAATAATAAAGCAACACGATAAAGAGGATTCACTGTTCAATTAATATTGCAGTGGAGTGCAGTGAGCTCATTGGTAATTAACCCCTTCAGCCTTGGGTTCGAATCTCATTCAGCCATGGATGTTTCTCATCATTCAACCATCACCTCATTATTCACGCACAAGTCTCCAATAAAAAAAAATAATCCAAAATAACGTTTTCAGTACTTTGCCACAAATTTGTTCAATAGTATTGCCTCGCACTACTTGATAATGATTTTAGTCAATCAAAAACCCGATTTGACAATGATTTTTTAAAATCACAACATAATGGCTTTTCTTAATACAGTTGAACTCCCATGTAACGGAATCCATTATTCAAGCAAAAGGTCATTCTAAGAGAGATTTTTGTTAATGAGAGGTGATATTGCCGAGATTGCGGAAGATTACGTTTGGAAGTTCTTTATAATGATGTTTGACTGCATTAATTGTTTTATGCATTGATGTTTAACTTTCAACTGAATTAAAGTTTGACTTTTTTAATGAGCAATGGGTATGACCCAAAATGCCAGACCTATTAACAGACAATATACCTGGTCTGATAGATCATAGATCTGCAATGGGTCCAGATAAACTTCAATAGATCTGGAATCGAACCCGTTAGAATCAATACCGTTAGAATAGCAGTTGGGTGCTCTTACCACCGCTACACTACAGCCGTATTATCAGGAAGTCCTCATGAATCATGTTTTCCATAGCTTAAAACTGTTTTTTTTTTTTTCAATTATAAACATGCTTTTTGTTTATAAGAGCACCTACTGGAAAACCTAACATGGTTAGTGGGATCCTTATTATTGTAAATAAATTTGAACAAATAGGCTTGCAGTTGATAGGATGAATAAATAGCAACATTGAAAATGATAATAATTAAACGGAGTAAGTTGAGGGGTAATAAACTCTCAGTGTTTTCAGACGTTTCCATCTACACTCTTCATAGCTAGCAGCGAAAAAGCGTAAATGTTGTCGGTGTTAGATATTTGAAGAATACACATACATTTGAAGACACTTATGCACTTGGAATTTTCCCCAGAACTGAACACCTTTAGAGCTACAGATTTTTGAAAACTAGAGGGAAATACATTATGATATTATGTTCTTTTCACGTTACAACGTGATCGACTAGTACTTATTTTCAAGTTTCTCTAGCTATGAATAAAGGGAGTTATGGTTTTTTTTACAAAGAAGCATGAAAATTATTAGAGTATCATGAAGATAATAAATAAAGCTTTTATTGTTTCAATCACTGTAGAAAACTTACGAAAGTTTGAGAAACTAATATTTATTGTAATTAATACAGTTGAAATATTTTTAAAACATAGTTTTATGCTTATTTAAAAATGTAAGCCAGGCCTTCTAATGAGCATAAACCTCTGCCAGGTGTTCTTTTGCAAAGAAAGTCTGTAGCATGAGAATAACAGAGAAGTCATAACATGTAACGGGAATAATGGAACATTCTGAAACCAGGATTATCCTCATTTTTAACAAATTTTTACTGAAATTACTAATGAACAATTATTGCTTTTCTTGCCGATTTTATGTTTATTTTTTCGTTACTCTTCTATATTTCCACCGTAACCTACTTTTCCAACATTTTTCACCCCACTTAAAAATCTACTGACAGATGTAGACATAGGCTACGGCAGATAATCTCAATACAGAAAAATTCCAGCCACAGACTGACTAAAGTCGCAATTTTCATGAGATTTATGAGTAGTTCCAAACAATATATCATCATGAGAGTAGGCAGGCAGGTTGAAAATACTACAAAATACGGGTGACTTGCAAATTCAATAACAAAAAAAACGGATGAAACTGGCGTACCCAAGGTGTTGGCGAGGCACAGAATTATTAGTCACGTTCATTATTTGCAAAGTCACGCGCGAATCTGCTCATCATCATCATCATCATCATCATCATCATCTTCATCATCACTGTTATGCTGTCGGCCCCCATAGCCCCCCCCCCCCCCAACTCTCAACACACCCTCACTACTTGACAAATATCAGAGAGCTAGCTGTTATCAGCCAACATTCAACCTCCCACGATCATTCATTCATTTCTACTGCAGCTACACAGCCACAAGCGCCAGCCGCCTAGCTAATATTGTTCAGAAGCAACTCGCGTTTTCAGCTGTACGTTAATTCTCCCACGCCCACCTACCGTGGTAGCACACGCAACATTAATAAGGGTGGCTGAAAATTTACCACTATTGAAGTAACAATTCGAATAATAAGTTCAGTTATTACACATCAGTAACTAATTAGTTAATAAAAAGATAGTTTGCAGTTTAGTAGTAATCAGATACGAGTTACTAATAACGCCTGATCACTGTTTGAACGTAGGATTTGGCCCTAATTTGAAATTGATTAGGGATGCTTCAAAATTAGTTTGGAGCTTAACAGGGATTGAAGGTACAATGTATATGTCTAAGTTCTCACTTCTGAGTGATTTTTTTCAGCGCTCGCTAAAAAACTATTTTCCATCAGGGGAAAATAAACAATGAAGCTTGTGATTTTACTCACTTACTTGATTACAACTTAGTACTGTAGTAATGGATAAGAAGACAGGCAGAGGACAGCTGTAACGCCGTAATGAAGAAGAAATATCATTATTTAATAAATGCTTGCAAATTTGATGAATGAATGAGGTGGTAGAGGAGTAGGAAGGGGAGGAGGATATAAATGATGACAATTCGGGTAAATTTATAAAAAAATGGTGGCAAGTTATTACGTTACAGTAACTTGCTACACAGAGATTGAAGAATGATGTTCGAATAATTAAAAAAAATAATTTAATAAGAATAATTTAAAAGTCCAGTATGAGTCATCAGACGAGATGATGCATACAATATTAAGATAAAATAAATATTAAAGTAAACGATAAAATAGACAATCAAGAATGAAAATATGGATTTGAGAGCCAATCAATCTACTAGGAGAGGGAGGAAAAGAAAAAGAAAAAGTCGAAGAAATAGTAGGAAGAAGAGATGGAGAAAGAGAAGGAGCTGGTGGAGAAGAAGAATAAGAAGGAAGAAGGGATGGAGGAGAAGAGGATGAAGAAGAAAATCTAAAAAAAGAAGAAGCTACGGCAGAAGAAGTGAAAAGGGAAAAGAACGAACATCTGACTGTAGACAAAGTTTGGCAGGAGACTCATGTTGGACAGCAGAGATGTTTCCGTTAGAACTGTCACAACGAATCGCTGGAGGACGAAGGAGGACTACAACGACGAGCGACGACCACAAATCGAATTTGGCTAGCAGATAGCGATGATAGATGTTTGTATGATACATGTGGCAATGGCAATGGCTGAGAGGCGTCTCCTGAGAATACTGCACAGCACTGCTCTACTCAATCGAATTTGCATTCTTCAGTGGGTTAGCACTCACCACTGTACTGTTATGGAGTACAACCAACATAACAGACAGATGGGTCACTACCTCTACCGCTTTACCTCTCTACTCAAGTGACAATTTACAGGTAACACGATTGTTCGATGCTCCAGCATCCAGCAATTACATTAGTACGAAGCATCATGGGACGGTCTAAAAGGAGACCTAGACCCATATTCATGAACTTACCTTGAGACTTCCCTTAACTGGAGGAAGACCTGAAAAACCTTCCTTTACCGAAATTCGTATTTGAGAACCACCCTTAAATCAATGTATTTTCCCTTGAAAGTTCAGGCTTCCTTGAAATCGTTGTCTGAGATCTGTCCTCGAGCCAAGGTAGGTGGAAGGTTGCCTTCAGCCTTGAGATTATTTTTCATTATATGCGGTTGCATCGGTTAATTAAAAACCCATAGAAACATTTCTCTACTTTCTGCCATTGCAATGGTGTGTAACCGGTCTTTTTTTTGAAGGATGAAGCCCACATAGGTATGAGACCTGTGCATGGGTAATTGATGAATGGGACCTACAGTTTTAGGTGGGTTCCGAACCACCGGGAAGTGATTTTACAGCAGAGAACAGAGTCTTTTTTTGCTGGCCAATTCAATCGGTCACCCTTATAAAGAGCGCCTAGGAGTTTCGTAACTTATCTCTGATTGAACAGATACCTGCTACGGCACTATCACTTCCCTCTAAATCTAGACTAGTCTTATTTCTGATAAGACTGAATGACTGCCACTTCTGCGGCCACGGGTTCGGTTCACAATCAGTTCGGCAAATTATGAGTTACCGTTATCCTCATTACCCACGTACTAGTCTCAGACTAAGTGGGAAAAAGCAAATTCACTGTTTATTAGATCGCAATCCAATAATATGCAACTACCGAAAAATATTCCATTTGGGTCATCAATTTCTTTCCGGAATAGACCTACTCGAATCGGTTGTACTTCAGTCATGTCATAATCCGCTTGATAAACGGAAGACGCAGGAACGTACATGTTATTCAGAGCCTTAAAATTCTCCAAATTCTATCTGATAAAACGGAGGTTTTGATGCTCGCAGTTCTACGAAATACTGATAAGAGGGTAACCTATCGGTGACGTAGCGGTGAGGGGAAGGATTCACCTGTTAATTTTTCATCATGGAGGACCTCTTTTCCATTTGGATGATCGATTTTGTTCCAGTATAGACCCACTCGAGTCGATTGTACTTTGATTATTATTCATACCGTCCACACATTTATCGCTCACTCCCTTTCCATCGTTTAACCGCCAATCAACGCTTGACTTTGAACCTTTAAAAACTTAGGCCTATTGCTCCACTTAATTAGCTTGCTGTCCATCTCTTATTTCAAAAAGCTTATTGTTCTTTTGTGAATCATCATCATCATTAAACCAATAGAATTCACAGTTTCTTTTATATGGGAAATTTTCGTAGTGCCACCATTGCAACACAAATTAATTTAGTAATTTAAATTACGACCGCTTTTTCTTTGATTATTCAATTTGTTTCAGGTATTGCAATATTACGTTATACGTTTATGGCTACATCGGAAGGTAATACAATAATGAATTTTGATTAAGTGACGCATTGAAAGTTGTGGGCACAACCACTTTTTAGAAAAAAAAAGATAACAGTTTCAACATTCTCAATTTCAAAATATATTTCGAACATTTACATTTTTACCAAAGAATATATTTCTACCAAAATGGCAGTTTCTGATTGGGTATACATTAAAGAGACAGTGTGACCATTGTTCCGGCCGCCATAATATTGTGTCCATTTTATATATTATTTATTTTCATTTTATTCATCTATATAGACTAGATATATATTATAAAAATATGTTTCCTAAGTGACTGCATGGCCCCCACCACACAATACGCGTGTTAACCTTTGCGTACCCTTAGCGTAGCCTAAATACAATAGGATATCATAATATGGCCCATACTACAAACTACATTGACTCAAAAGCGATATATTTAAGTCACTGAAGTCATCACAAAATGTGGACACCAAATGGCGCCGATTGGACAACAAATTATCCAATCAGAAGCGTCCAATGACCACACTGTCTATATAAAGTCACTGAAATTGGCTGTAGGCTAAGCACTGTTACTCTCACTGTCAACCAATGACAGACAAAAGAGCACAAAAATAGCAAACCACTGGAAAACTATTAATCAACGATGAAATTATGAAAAGGAATTAATGAATAACGATCAGACAGTAAATTGCTAGACAAAAGAACTTGGTAGTATGTACAGTGTACAGTATAAGAACAGCATGTTCTCTCAACATAAGATTGCTACATACAGCATGTCAGGATTTTTTTTGGAGGATGAAGCCCACATAAGTATGAGACCTTTGCGTGGGTAATGAGTTGGATGACGGTGATTGATGAGTTGGACCTACAGTTTTAGGTGGGTTCCGAACCCACCGGGAAGTGAATTTACAGCAAGTAATACAGTATTGTACCAATCTGTACAAGTATATTTTCAATGATTGGAGTTTGAATAGAGTTTGGTCCCATACATTGTCTTTTACATTTATATGGTCTCTAATATTTGTCACATTCATGTTTTAGATAGGGTTAATATTGGGTCAAGAAGTGGAATTCTGTTTGCAGATAAAAGTTTGTCAGCTTATTCTAGACGCGGCTTTTAAGTCTAAAATTGAGAGCCTCAGCTGATTCAGGAGTATTTCTTTGATGTTTTATATTTAATTTTTATTTCATTTTCCTTTTGTTTTTTTCTATTTTTTATTGTTTTTTCCCCCTCTTACCCTAACAGGTTCTGTAACCTTTGGGATTTTGTTATCCAGTTAAATGTTTTTGTATTTATTTTGAATAGAATTTTATTTTAGAAGTTGGATTTTTGTAATAGAATGTATAGGAATTTAGTATTTGTTGTGAATTGTTGTATTTTCTGGATAATAAAATTGGAGTTTTTGAATTGAATTGAAATCAAATGAACTAAATCACGGAAAACGCATAAGTTACAGAAAACTTCAATAATACGGACGACCATAAGCGGTTTTTTGTTCCGCTCGCCAGAACAAAACGGTCAGCTTGATTTATTAAAAGCCAGAGAAGAAAGATAGTGGATTCAGTTTAGAAAAACTAACGGAGGAGAAAATTACAGGTCCTGTTCAGTCGGCCCACACACAAACTAGACTATTACTTGTGTCATATATATCTATGTAGTGTCCATCAGTGGCTTAATTCACCCATAACATTCACCATGAGATTGGAACTATTGGGAATGAAAGAACTCGATTTTATTCTCTATTCTCAGCAATTTCAACTTGTCTGCACCCGAAAAGCCTACAGTCTGGCAATGTTCGAGTCTATATAATTATTATCTCAGCAATCGAATAATGCAGATTTAAACATCGTGATTGTAGTTTTGTAATTTTGTATAAATTATTTGTATCAACTATAATCGTATATAAAAATATCCAATATCGTTCTGACCAACACACACAACTTGGAAGCAGCAAAAGGAACATTTCATTTAATAAAAATGCCACTGTTGACAATGATTCAAAGAAATTTGAAAGGCACTTGGTGAACGGAGTGTGCGTATTGCCTAATGTACTCCTTGGAGTATCCCACAAATTTCAACTCATAACCTTAAAGTACCTACTAAACAAGTAATCTGTCAAAACCAAACAGTACAGTAGACACAAACATCTAAAAAAGATGCGAGACATACGGTCAATTATAATATTTACCTCTGTAATATATCCTGTTATATTTTGAATAATTAAAGAAATAATAATAACCAATTATCAATGCATTTGTATGAGGGTTGAAAGTTGCCAATGGTATCTGTAAATTGTTCGCCGAATCATGGTCAGTTCTCGGTTTTTCATCGATTTTTTATTCGAGGCATTTGTTTGACATTCAAATGTAACAAAATACGAGCTCAACATCTATCAAGTTGGAATATTTTTATTAGTTCTTGGTTTGTTGAACTGTATATTTCTGTATTTTACAAAAGCGTAAGCACAGGCTGATCACGATTCATGACTTTGAAATCATTGGAACATTTTACGAATAAGTACTTGTATCTTCCTACTGAATAGGCCTACTGAATTTCAATGCAATTGGTGCTTGATAGAAAAAGCACCTTATAATATACGTTCGACTATTGATAATGCTGATTACAGTAGGTAATTAGTAGCTATTGCTGTAAAATTAAAATATTTGATAAAATTCTTAAATGTTATGCTAGAAAAAAAATCAAGTTATCAAGATAAAATCAATCATTCCCAATATTCAGAAGAAGCAGAATGGCATAAGATTTAAAAAAAATCAAATATCTCGAATTTCATGTTTTTTAGTTTTATAGTGGAGAAAAGGATCAAAGACAAATCACATTATCTCTTGTCATGCAGTTTCTGTCCGGCAGTGCTTACACATTGCACAGACGGACGACCAAACCAAGGTCAAGGCAGTCATATCTATGGTTCGCGGTCGTGTCCGCCAGTGATAGCCAGTCCGCCAGTCATTAACGAGACCAAACGACTTCATTGAAAGTAGAATTACAGCAAGACTACACAGCAAAATAGATGAATGGATGGATAGAATGATAGAAATGTGTTTTTTTAGATTGACACTATAAAAAGTAAGCATTGTAAATAAATAGTCATAAAAAATTGCTAGAACCCATATCAGTTGAACTCAACCATGTTTCGAAGGAGTAAGATAAACGAAGACTTTTTGTTTTTGACATTTCTTCATTTACCACATTTTATGAAAAAGTTTTTTATTGTATTTGTTTATAAGAAAAAATCTGCAACTCACTGCTGGCTCACAATTTTCACTTCTGGCGGTGCCAATTGTGTTTGATGCAAGTAACATAAGTTGATATAAGATGGCTTTTTTACTTTGTTACTTCCAAAAATTAATGTTTCAATAAGTTGCTTAGAAATTTAAGAACATGATTTGATATTGTAAAATCTGTGAAATGTTTGTACTTCGCCAATACAATGTCAATGTTAGATTTCCTTGTAAAAACACTTTTGGCAAAGTGCTAGCCGCAAGCCCTAGCAGGTATCTGTTCAATCAGATAGAGATAAGCTGCGTTCTCGTGAGTCCTGTTTGTAACGGTGATCGATTAGATTGGCCAGCAAAAAAGACACTGTTCTCTGCTGTAAAATCACTTCCCGGTGGTTCGGAACCCACCTAAAACTGTAGGTCCAACTCATCATCATCCAACTCATTACCCACGCACAGATCTCAGACCTATGTGGGCTTCATCCTCCAAAAAAAAAATAGATTTCAATTCAAATCATGTTTTGATGCGTTTCAAAATAAATTTGATAAAGTCAATATAACTCCATAAACCTGTAGTTGAAAATTTGTGGATTGTAACAGTATCACACTGCATCACATAAATTCATCTCATTAAAAATTCTATTCGTCTTCTTTGTCTTCAAGCAAACGTATATAAAACTCTCTTGGAATAAAGTATAAACCAATGTTACTTTTTAGTAAGTACAAATTGCACGTGCGCTAAGTTGAATAAAGCATTGTACTTTTCAATAGTACAAGACGAAACTAGCCAATAGTACCCAGAAGTCTGTGATTAGTTCAATTTCTCCTGTGTTGAAACAAAAAAGTTAAGCTGTCTCGAAGGCAACGTTAACTCGACGTACGTGATTTGAGACGCACGTATATCTCGTATAATGGCAAAGTTCGGTTGCTGTGTTTCACTGAACAGTATCCGCAAATGGAGCGGAGTTAATCTAACTCCAGCTTTGAAAAACTCAATTAACTCATTCGCTGCAGGGGAACCTCAGGAAAAATGTGAGTATCTTTTAAAGCAAACAGGTTGGTTCAGAGATTTTGCTTTCTACACAGATTCTACTTCCAACACAGATTTTACTTCCTATGAAAGAATACGCTCTTTGCTTTCTTTGCAATTTTTGTTTTTATGTGCAATTGCAAATGGGAACAACAGTATAAAATAAAAATTTTCCTTCAGTGACCCGAAAAAGAGCCTATTTTTGCACTAACAGTAGCACGCAAAATAGTCTATTCCTGCACCAGTGCGGGAAGGTAAATTCCAGTGCGCGAAAGTACTTTTCCGCACTCCAGATTTGCAACCTAACAACACAAAATAGTGATGTAATACGCAGGTTCTCTATTTTGCATTCAAAAATAGGTTGGCTACTCTGCTTCAGCTACGAAATAGTCAGCTGTAGTTGTTGAAATCGATTCGATTCGAAGATAGGATATGTGAAATATTGTCAGGTTCTGTATGTCCTGTTTTGTTATGTTTAAATTAATTTATACGTTACTGTAGGAAAACTTTAATGTGTAATTCGAGCGCATAGCATAGTATTGTTTCTGCACTCAAGAAACTTTTTTCTCGGTGCAGAAAAACTCCACTTTGCACTCATGTTACACAAATAGCTATTTTTGTATAGAAGAATCAGATAAACTCACCATAGATTCCACGTAAATAATTCCAATTTTTGTACCTGGAAAAAAAGAGTAATTGTTAGAAGATATTAGAAAATTAGCAATAGAATTCTGAAAACAAGACTATTTAATGGGTAAGATAATCTCAAGATTTCAAAAGAAAGATGACAAATTTGAAGAGCGTTTCGTCATTTGAATAGGTTTTGTTCTACAGTTCTTGGATCACATTAGTACAAGTGCTTCATAATTGATTATTATAATGTGAATTAAATAAATTATACTGTAAAAACGTTTATAGTCAACAGGCATCTAGTATTTTCGGATCCTCGAAGTGTGCAGAAGATGTAGTACGAGATCAGAATATTTCTTGATTTAAATAAAATATCACAGGAATTTCGAAATAATATTGATATTGATATGAAATAATATTTCTAAATACTAGTCTTGAGACTAATGAGCAATTTTTTTCTATCCTAACTTACTAATCTTTAAATAATACAGAGAGACTCTCATTAGAATCTCTTACTGCTAATGATAATGATATAGTCTACACCTATTAACTACACTAAAAGCTAGATTTCACTCAATCGTTGCTCTGCTTTTTCACTGGAAACCACTTGGACAAGCACTACTCTAATTCAAACGGCTTCTTCCTTTTAAGCCTCTGCACCAATCCTCCATTGTCTAGCAGCTGGTTTGCCTCAACGTTGTGTTGATGGAGCCGAGCTTCATGATTCTCTGCATACCGCTGAATTTCGCAGGATACCAGATTGACTCCCAGGTCTCTATGGATGTCGCTGTTCAGCACATAGATGCATAACAATGTTTCTGAGCACCTTGTTTTGGAAGTGTTGTTTGATGGTGACGTTACTTTCTTTGGTACACCCCCAGAGTTGAATACTTTAGGTCCAAAAAGGTTTCAATATTTGTTTATAAAAGAGTACGCTGTTCGGTATTGAAAGAGTTGAGTTTCTTCCAATAAGCCAGAAAAATTTCTTGTACTTTATACCAATCTCTTCTTATTTATTTTTAATATGCTCCTTCCAGCTAAGCTTAGCATCAAGTCACACCAAGGTACTTTGCATAATTAGCATGTGGTATAATGATGTTATTTACTTATTAGAAGGTATTCAGCTCTCTTGGTGAAATTGACATGAACCGACTTGCCCTCATTGAGTTTCATCCTCCATTTTTAGTTTAATCTTGTATTTTGTTGATGAAACTGTTGCAATATGAACTGTTACGCTGTCTACTGTTAATATGGCTGTATCGTCTGCAAATGTAGCTGTGGTATTTTCTTCCAGACTGGGAATATCACTAGTGTAGAGAAGGTAAAGGACTGGTCCTAAAACAGGAACTCCTGCTTTTATTTATTCCCGTTCAGAATACGAATCGTCATGCTCGACTCTGAAGTACCTCCCAGTCAAATAGGATTCCATATATCTGTAAATTGCTTTGGAAGCCTTTTTTCCGTTTATGAAGAAGTCCTTCATGCCATACTCTGTCAAAAGCTTACCCAATATTGAGGAAAACTGATGAACAAACGTTTTTCCTCCAAGCACTTCTCTATTATATTGACTATTCATGTACTTGGTCAATAGATGAGTGTTTTTCTCTGAAACCAAACTGATGATATTTGAAATTAAGTGCTTCCTCTCAATTATCTTCTCAATGAAATAGTACTTTTCAGCTTGAAAGTTTCCATATAAATTTGATATTATTCACGGTTTTCAGTGTTTCGTTTCGAGTGAACTTTCAAATTAATCGTCTTCAAGTGAAAAGGAATCATTTTATTATTTTTTTTGAGTGGAGTATTTTGGTAAATCTAAATTTTCAGCATTAAAATTAATCTCAAAGTTTTGGACAATATAACTTTGGACAATAATATTGTGAAGAGAGCAGTTTTGGACTTGAGTCTGTTGCACCTTCACATTCATTGTAATTTTGTCACATTAAATAAAAAATTGGTTTAAGCCAATTATCAGTTACCCTACTCAGAAATATCCTTTCAAACAACTTTAATAACACAGGTAACAATGATATTAGCCTATAGCCTATAAGAAGATACTTCTTGCGATTCTTTTCCTGGCTTGGGTTACATTATAGCCTCTGCTACTTTCCAGATTCCTGGTACAAATTTCAGTCTGAATGAAGCATTCAAAAAGTTTGTTAACTTAATCATTGTATCTTGGTGTGTTCTTCATAACTAAGCCGGTTATTAAGTCAAATCCTGGAGTATTTTATGTTTATATTCTTTATTTCCTTTTAATTTCCTTCACTGTGACATGCATTAGTTCTCAATTGTCCTGTATAATATTTTCCTATGCATCTACATTTTCTACTTAAACTGTATTGTGTGGCAGAAAATGTCGAAAGAATTATTGAGGTAAGTCAGAATAAGTCAGACGATTCTCATTCTAAAGTACTTGATGTTTAATTCTTCTTCCACTTTTATAATTTATTCCCCCACAAAACAAAGAGCAAGAAATGTATTTTGAGTATTTTCCTACAAATTGCACGTCTGTTTCTAGGGGAGAGTACCACGCTAGGAGAGTACCTTACCTTCAACAATATAATTCGGTAATAATATCGACTGTGAATATTCAAATTTGGTCTTTCCGAACAGTGTACAGTAGTTGAATTTCTTTACAACGAAACAGACTATACAGACAAAAAATCGTTCTAGAGAGGGAGGGATTTAAAATAAGAAGTCTTCTTACAAGATTTAAATCTCAAGGAAAAACATGAAACTCCTTACATAGAGGATTTTTTTATATAAGAAGCTATATAAGCTATATAGGAGTTTGACAGTATTTACGTTTCTTCATTCTTATTAGTGAATTGTATCTGAAACTCTATCGAAATAAAGTAAGACATTTGAAAAAGCTCTAGACTTTGAATATGCTACTGACAAATTAGTGAGATGATGGCATTAGGCCATTAGGTGACTGTGATAACGTGGATTTAGTCATCCAACCAATGTACTACTTTCGTCAGCAGGGTTAGGCTAGGTTAATCAGTAGATAGTTTAGCACGTGGCTACATCAGTGCGTGTGTGTTTGTGTGAGTTTGTGTTTAAATGTAAATGTGAACTCACCGGTCAGGAATCTCATCCATCGGTCAACTGTACCGCTTTGCTTTCTCTGTAGAGACGTTCTTTGCTGCTTTGCTCTCTCTATAGAGACGTCCTTTGGTCACAACATGGCACTGAGATCTCCAAGTCAATGTCCAGAGTGATTTGGTGGTTTCCTTCTGAAACCACTGACCGCAGAACTTCTGGTTTGATTCCTGGTCAGGTCCCTGGCATTCTTTAATCTGCGAGTACCTTATAACCTATTCACAGGTTATGTAATATTCATTTCAAATTGGAATTTGACATGCAACAACTTTTTTAGTGTAGATTTTATGTACTTGAACTTTGTCATAATACTCCAGCCACATTCCACAGTAGTTTGAACTAACAAATTGAGTGATTTTGAAACTTGAACGTTCCGAAATAGACTTCCAATATGAACTTGAAATTCACGGGCTCTTTTACAATAATTCAGCGCGACATTGTACGCCCTTTGAATGGGCCAATCGAGTATTTTTAGAAGTTGGACTTTTATGAGCTTAAACTTCACTCATTTTGTTACAATATTTGTGCCACTTTCAAGCAAATTGAGTGTTTTTCCGGTCCTAAATACAAGTTAGTTGTCCGTTACTATACTGGTTGACCGTGACAATCCTTACTTCTAAACCTCACTTTGTGACCTACAGAATTTATTTTTTCCATGAAAATGATTGAAATTTTAAAGTTTCCTTCAATCTCTAAGTTGCCTAGGCAGTGAAAAATTATAAAATGATTTATAATGATAAAAGATATATTTGGTAATTATTATTTATTATATTCATAACAAATTATATTCATCAATTGGTGTCTTGACCCACAGACTATTACAAACCACATATTCAAATACTTTATTCATTATTGCTTATCAATTTTTCAACCTATTACGTTAACAATCCTACATGCCTACCTATTCATTCACAATGAAATGCTTCCTAGTGCCCTCAAACATTTGTATTTTCAATAAAAAAATAAATTATTTCTTTTCAATAAACCTTACCTAACCTATCAAACTACATACAATTTCAAGGGAGTGTCTCCCATCGTCTAGATTTCAGACCGTCTAGGTCCTATTTTAGAACCAACCTAGAGTATATGAGACTACTTTCAATTAAGTTACTAGCCACTCTGAGACAGCGTAAGGCCCAACGCACACGGGTCGATCGAAGACGCGTCGAGAGGTTTGCGCGTCGTGCTCGTCATGTACGAACCCTGCGGCACAAGCGATTGCCCCCCGCACACAGGTCGATTCAGTTTATTCGCATCTTCCAACCAGGAACGTTCTCAGTGCATTCGTTGACCTTTTTTAATATGAATCAAAATGGCTATTTCGATCTGTGAATGTTTGTATATTTCTAATCAGCATTAATAATATACCGTATTTTTGCATTTTTAGTCTAATTTGTATAAACTTACAATGAGCAGTTCAAGTTCAAGTGATGAGGAGGACTTTGTAATGTTTTTGTGGTACCGGCAAATGAAAAGGAATAAACGAAGATTGTGGGTGCATCCTTATATTGAATGCAATTTTCATAAACGGTTATTCGTTGGTGCAAGAGAACTGCAACAAAGTGATGCTAAATTTCTAGCATTTTATAGAATGCGAAAGGAATCATACATTACTCTAGTAACAATAATTAGTCCAGCTATTCAATATGCGGATACCAATATGAGGGAATGCGTGAATTCAGAAGAATGCATACTTATAACTTTGAGGTAAGATATTTAATTTTTCAAATTTATTTACAAATATTTTTATTAACAATAAACAAAATTTACCAAAAAAACCAAGACAGACAACAAAAATTAATAAAAAAAAATACAATTTAAAATATAATGAATTTTTTATATATATATATAATAAAAAAAATGCTGAGTAGCTTTAACTCAACCCTCGTCATTGGAATGGGAGTGTCCAGGTTATATAATTCAGGGTATTTCTCCACTTCTCCAACGAATTTGACATTAAACACCTAGAGACAGAAATTAAATGTTTTCAGAATTTATAAACAATATACACTACCATTCAAAAATGTGGGTCCACCTCAGTTTTCAACTAATATTTATATTTTGTTTTTTTATAATATAAAATTTTAAAAAATGTAAAAAAAACTAAAATTATTTTTGAAATTAAATTTTAACTCAATCATAGTACATTAATAATCAACCAGTGTCACCTCATCAACAGCACAATGGAAATATTATTTGCAAAGAAAAAACAATTATTCAATGTCATATTTTCCTGCCGTTGCCACCTCGATTTTCTTTTTCTGACTTATTTTATATTAAATTATTCGTTCATGTTTATCTTTGAATAAAATTAAGAATACACAAACATAAACATGAATCAATAAAATATAAAACGTCAGAAAAAAATCACAGTGGCAACTGCAGGAAAATTTGACATTGAAAATTGTTTTTTCTTTGCAAACATTTATTAAAGGTAACAGGTTAAATTAAAAAAAAAAAAAATTAATTTAGCACAAAAACAAAGCAAGCAAATATAATAAAAATTAGCTCCATGATGAAGAGACGTGCGTCTCGCTCGAACTTTCCCGTTCCAAACCGATCGCAAGAGACGAGAGTTGCATGAGACGAGGATACTTGCGGCTCTAGACGACCACCGAACGACCAGTCTGCGGAGCTCAATGCCACAACGAAGGAAGTTGAGTGGTGGGGAGACGCGTACGTGACTGGAGTCGCGTCGACCACTTCGAGCGTCGACCCGTGTGCGGTGGGCCTAACGCTGAAACTAGAGGGTCCACAAATCTAGACGATCTGAGACAGTGAACCTAAACGGTTTGAGAACTCGACCCTGTGAGATACTAGTCTACTGTAGATACTAATACACCCATTTCATAGCATTCTAATAAACACGCTAACGGCTAACCTGTTACATTTCACATTCTATCTTACCTACACAATTAATTTACTGTCAAATAAGTCGTCTTCTATATCTGACTGTGGAATTTGGTTCAATTATTATTGATATCTCAAGTATGAAACCTTTCTTTTTTCAGAAAATGTTGTTTGTTTTGAAAAATAAAGAAAGCATCTCCAGAAATAATCTCATCTTTTCGCTTAAAAATGCTTTATACCACGTTTTCTCTCTTGTTTTCCTATAGTTGCTGATGTTGTAATTTATTACTTATTGAATTATTAGGCTCATTGTACTCATTCATGGACGGTTTGTTACAGTTGCAAAGATCTAATGTTTCAGTTTTACAGTTGAAAATTTAAATCTCGTGTATAACTTGAGCAGGGACTGTTCATATTGTCGAGCATAAACCTATTTAACCAGAGCGATAAATTGTGTTTTGGTTAGGTGAGAGTTGTGGATGGAAAGACAGCGAGGGCGTGTCATGGAGCATGGAGTCTGGCTTCTGGGCGGGGGTGTCTGCTAGCTTGTTCTCTACTTGCCAGACCTGATATATTCTCCGTTGTAATAAGAAGTGGGTCTCCTGACGTGAAAAAGGGGCCAGATAAGTGGATCAAGGCAAAAACAAGCTGTGAAGGTCATTAAACCTGAAGACCAGCCTCTCACTGCACACAACTACTCTTACACACTCACGCACCCACACTCACACACCTGTAACAATGCGGCTGCCAGGGTGTGGAAGGACATGTCCTCTTCCATCGATCCTCTCTCTTTGTTTCTCGCATTTTTCTGGGATTAATGCACTGGAATATTTTTCATCTCTTCATTTCCCCGCTGATAATTTTATTATTTTATTACTTCTACTGCATCTTTATTTTAGTGCTGAGGTCACTTTCCCCAGTTATTCCTTTAAACAAAAGTACTAGCTGTTTGCTCATAATTTATTTTAGTTTTTGTTAGCTATTTAAACTTGGTTTGATGTAAATATTGAATTTGATGTAATTATTGATGTAAATATTGAATTTTCCTACATTATGAAATTACAAAATTACCCCTGACATTCAAACACTAGAGAGGGTTGAGTGCTTATATTAGCCTATTATACTCGCTTATTCAACATTTAACCACTACATTGAAAATCTTCCTTCTACTTGAATTATGAAATGTGGGTTGCATGTCTGACTCCTGACATTCAATCCCATGGAGCAAGTACTTTCAATAGCCTACTGTACTCACTTATTCACATACTTATTATTACACCTTTATTCCTTTTATTTAGCTTTCCTTTTATTCTGTAATAATAATTTAAATTTATAATTCAAGTTACTTCTTTATAATTTTTGTTTTGAAACTTGACGGTTCATAAAAAAACATCTCCATTCTCCTTCTTTTTCACTGCCATCTTATTCATCTTCTTTTTCTCTTTCTTATCCCTTCCCTCCTTCTTCTCTTTCTTCTTCCTACTAATACTTCGTCGTCTTCTTTTATTTGTTTTTTATAAGAAAGCTTTCAATTTCATAACCTCTTTCTGTCTCTCACATACACTCTTTCTCTTGACCATTTTCTCGTTCTAAAAATGATAAGGAGTTCCAACTGAAGGGAAATCCAGAGCATTTGGTTTCCATTGGTTGCAGTTTAGACACGAGCCATCTCTCATATGCATCTCATGTATACCACCGCCCTCCCCTCCACCCTTTAGATTACACGCTCCGATGGCATTCTCTGGTTTTCCGCTTCCTGTAGTCGACATTTTCCATGACCCGTCTACTCTGATTACATTCAATACCATACATTCAATTTCATGATTGAGTACCATAAATTCCAAATGTCAAAAACATACCACAATTATATAATAACAAGAGAAAATTAACCTTGAAAAAGCTGTACCCCAACTAGGATCTATTTTCAAAACAATCAATCATTTCCTACATCCATATTAAATTTAATAAAAACTTAAAAAACACTTTCAAGTGGAAATTAGCTCACATTATGGCGTGACGGCCGTTTTACTCTGTTGTCAAGAGCATCGTCAGACGACCTAGATTACACTCTGAGTGTACTGTGGTTCGTCTGACGAGTTAATTTCCACTTAGAAGTGTTTTTTAAGTTTTTATTACATATTAGTGGAAACAAGATGGATCTTCAACATTGTTAAGATTACTGTTCTACCCTTGAGTAATTCTTCAGGTTAAAAACAATTATACACAAAAAAGGAACACCGATTGAAAGATATTCATCTCTAATGAACACACACATGTGTCATTTGTGACACACAAGTATAAACGGAAGTTGTGATCACAAGAAGTAAAACATGACGTCACATCGTCAGAGTAGCAAACTTAACAGACATCATATTAAATTGGTTATCCTTTCGGAATGAAAGCACTGAATAGGGCAAGACTGCGCTCGCAATAAATAGAAAGATCAGTTCCTGATGAATGGAGCTGAAATAAGAATATCGACAACTATGAAAGCAGCAAAGAAAAAGTAACTGATCGACTGCGCTGAACAGTAGTAAAGTGACAGGTAAAATAAATTACTCGATTTTTCACAGTTCCAAGTCGACACTGTCGACGGTTATTGGGCCAGACGAAGTTTTCTTCAAGTCGGAAGCTTTGGATGCATCCAATGGCAAGGAAAACGCGGACTGGGCCATGTCAAAGCTCGGAAAAGCTCTTTCATCAGTCGGAAAACTTCCGCCGCCAACGCTATTCCATTCAGCCGAGCATTTTTCAACGGGTTTGAGAAGTTTTGTTATTCGCCAATTACCTAGCACAACCAAACTGATACTGGGTAATTATTTATCGAGATAATAGCATGCATTTCATAGCCGATACTTCTAAGTTGGCTCCTTGTGTTATTTTATTCGGAGGATGAAGCCCACATAGGTCTGAGACCTGTGTGTGGGTTATGAATTGGATGATGGTGATTGATGAGTTGTACCTAAAGTTTTAGGTGGTTCCGAACCACCGGGAAGTGATTTTACAGCAGAGAACAGAGTCCTTTTTGCTGGCCAATCCAATCGGTCACTCCTAGAACGAGTGCCCAGGAGTTTCGTAGCTTATCTCTGATTGAACAGACACCTGCTTTAATATTTAATATAGCTCTCGGCGAATTTTGCTACTAACATTGAGTGTTATATGGAATAATAATGATTGGCTGAAAATAGTATAACAAACATTCTTGTTATTTGAATAGTTACTCCAATGTTTATTTATTTATCATCTATGCACATCATCACATTGCAGTATAGTATAATGAAGAGGAAGCAACTGTCTTTACAGCCCAAAACAGCTTCCTCTTCTAAATTTCAATACAGAAATGTCCTAATAAAGGCTATGTCTAGAAGTAACAGTTTCACTATTAATTTTTTACTAGAGAAAAAAATTATCCATTTCTTTTTGAAAAAAAAAAATGTAATGCTCATGGAACAATATGATCTTGACAGACCAGGAAAATTTCATTAATTTCATTGATAAGTTTGCAGTTTTAAAGTTTTGCAGTTGCTATCTTAAGATAAGCGGGCAGAAAACATACAAGAAAGTTTCTATTGTGGATTCCTTTCATAATTTTATTATACACCGTTAAAAACAAACGAGTCTGAAAATATACTACGAGAAAATTCAAATTACAAGCAGTTTTATTTTGTTCGGGGATTTTTTTAAAGAAGCCGTGTGGATTTCACAACGCACTACACTGCGGATATACCTATATATATACCATATATATGTACATCCACAAAGACATCATTTCTATAAACGCTTCCCTTAAAACTTTCTCATCATCATACAAGAACTCATCTTAACATTTTAAACTGTTGCCTGTCAGACACTATCAACCGAAATTATTGCAATAATAATTGAAGGAGTCGGGAAAGACGAAACTTAGCAATGAAGGCAAACAAGATTACCTTGAATCAACAACATTGCAATGCAGTCGTGAATAGACAAAAAGGACACAAAAAAGCTAAAAAATGTAACTAAGCAATTATGATAAAATGGAATGATTTTTCATTTGTTGAACATTACACTTGGCAATTTTTGGACTTGGAGTTCCTTTCTAACACTGAGTGTGGAAATTCAAATTTAAAGGGACTTGATAACTCAACAGTACTGGTTAGAATATTATTTAGAATAAATGACCAAAAGATAACTTGAGTGATGTATTGAGAGTTCCGTATTGAGTAAGGAATTGATTGTGCTAAAAGAATATTGAACTATACAACATTATTGCATAGCAATGGATGTGCTGTCAGGAGCGATGTATAATAGTTTTCATATAACTTGGCAGCAGTTGGGTTCAGATGTAGCAAGTCCTGCCATCTTTTACACGCTGCCAAGTTATATGAATACTACAGTATAACAATAGCATGTTATCAAATAGTTATTATACATGGTCTCGGCCCATTTATGTTAGTTACGAATAACAGGTGGTAAGAGCGTCTTAGTATGGTAAAATTCTCTCTTTTTATTTATTGTCTCTTTTTATTTTAAAGGTAGACCATTTATGTTTGTTTCGGTTATTACAGTTACGAGTTCAATAAAACTACAATGAAGATGAGCCAAACTACAGAAATACGAACTATTCATAGGTATAAACTCGCTGGGCAGAACTGACCTTTTTGAGTCGCGGCGGACGCGTTTCGAACTATTTGGTTCTTCTTCGGCGCTTGGTTGCAGACTGAAGAAGAGCCAAATAGTTCGAAACGCGTCCGCCGCGACTCTTAAAGGTCAGTTCTGCACAGCAAGTTTATACCTATGAATAGTTCTACTGCAGTTCACGAATAATGGATAAACACAACAATAATAGAAATACGAACTCAATCTTAAAAACGGAGAGTTGTCCGTGGCGTGAATGTTGTCTCTTTGTTGTATGTGGCAAACAATGAATACCTTAACAGAGTACAGCAAAGGTTCATAAATGCGAGAGTCAAGATTTTAAACATAACTGTCGAGTTGAGTTTGAACCGTTGGAATGTTCACGAGCCATGAGGAATGCGAAAGTGAAAAGCGCAGTCGGAATATTTCAGAGCATTTTCAGAAGTGGGCCAATACAAGCCAATAAATAGTCAAAGCATTTGCTCTGAGTTCATACTCACTAGAGACACGTCTGACTGCGACCTTGGCAATTGCTCACTAGCAAGCCAAGTCGCTCGGCAACAGACACATACACAACTCACGTGACATACTCACCTTTTTAGCAAGAGAGACAGAGAGAGGGAGTGAGAGAGCACGGGAGGAAAGGAGGTAGAGTGAGGGAGGGAGGGAGAGAGTAAGTGAGTGAGAGAGAGACTATGAGTGAGAGATTATGAGTGAGAGATTCAGAGTAAACGTGTGGGTGAGGTGAGTGAGGAACTTGTTTTCTGAGTACCGGTCAGACTACATAAGAAGGTAGAGTGAGTTTCTACTTGCGACATTTTACCAATCATTGTCAATTGGATCGTTGGATGGATATTTTCTCATTTCCACTCGCATTAAAAGCATTACATAATGACCTACTGATTGAATTGGATTTGATAATACAATATCGTTAGTTTTAAGTGGCAACATTAGGACCATGACTACATGACTACACAGATGGTCTGCGACTAGCTTATGTACATGTAGGAAGAATAGCTTATTAGCTTATTAAATTATAAGGGTATTTAGTCCTTAAAGCATCGAATACATTTTAAATGATTTTCTTCTTTCACTAGCTGACCCGGCGAACTTCGTACCGCCTTAAGGTCAGACATATCTACATGTAAGACATAACGTGAAATTAATGTTTGGTGTAAGTTACGGATTTAATTTGCAATAATGAGCTAGCACACGTTGAACAGATGTAAGTTACCATTGAAAAGTGGAATTTTTACCCCCTTCAACTTTTTTTATAATTTCAACTCATTTTGTTTTGGTTTACTCGGTGTTTTTTTGTGTTGCCAGCTATGGTTTTGAATAAAATATTTCCATGTAGGATCAGTACTCCCGTAGAGCCAAAACATGAACATAAACTTTCCTCATATTTTCAAGATAGGCCTAAGGAGATTATGGAGAGTAAAGAGATACAAAATTGAGGTACCTACCGAATATATTTTTTTTAATTGAGCATCTGGTATATTGATTTGAACCTTCTAAGCAAGCTGAGTAGAATAAATTATCACATGATACTGCAAATAGTTCAAATTCTTAAATTTGAACTCCCCTCTGGCAACCCCTCAAACCTCTTCATGTTTTTACATAGTTTTAAATTTGAACCGCATCAGCAAGCTGAGTGGAATGAACATTACATAATATAAAGTAGTGGATAGTTCAAATTCTTATATTTATTACTCCCCACTGGCGTCCCCGCAAAAAATAAATAGGGGGGGGGGGGAATTGGATTTTCCATATGGTTTGGATTTGATTCACCTTGGCAAGCTGTCATGTTCGATTCCCGCTGTTCAGCCTGGTGTATTTCGCCTATCATTCACTTTGTTCTAGTACGAGTGGACTGTATTGAATTTTGCAAAATATATTTTAAACTACTACTACTACTCAAAACTTACCCCAAAGGAGACGAATTGCCGATGTAGTAGTGATTTTCGTGGTATGGGGTGTAAGGTTGTAGAGGAAAGATTAGGAAAAAAGGATAAACCACCGTGGAGATCACTAACTCTTCAGATGTTCCTTCTACTTCGTCTCCAATAATTAAATACTCGGTACACTGCACTTGTATGGATTCTTTGATTGATCAAATTGAATTTATGACAAACTATAATCGGATCACAAATAATACTTGACAATAAAGCTCAAATCTCACACATATCGCCAAAATTAAAACAAAAATAAGATCGGCCGACCGCACACAAAAACCCGGCTAATCGAATCGAATGCCATACATCAACTACTGCTAGGGCTATTTATCTAATCAACCTAGACATTTTTTCTTCTCCAATAGAGCGCAGCAGCTGACGGACTTGTAGTAACTTTCAAATGGCGCGAACGCACTTCATTGTGACTATGTTAGAAAAATTGAGTCAATATTGAACATTTGGTAAAAAGTTATTAAAAATTTCATTTTAAAACCGGCAAATATAACCTTTATCCGATAGCTTGCTTTAAATACAAATTGAAATTCTACTACTTGTGCTGACCATCTAAGGCGATGATAGTAGAGCGGTAAGACGTGAAGAAATGTCAGTCTAAGGCCAGGCGCACGTTGAGATGTCGGTGGCGCAGAGCAGAGCAGAGCAGAGCAGCACAGTTTCTGTGTCCCATGCGTTTACTATGCTCCGCTGTAGGAGCGCAGAAATCACGCGCACGTTGGCGCGCAGGGCAGGGCAGAGCAGGGCAGAGCAGCATTGGTCTGTGTCGCACTTGTGACAGAGACACAGAAACTGCGCCGCTCGTGCACTCGTCACTACGTTATTTTGTTGGTGTACTAAAATCTCTCAATATGGAAGAACAATAATTGTTATTGATCGAGTTTTTCTTCAGTTCCCACAGGCCTTTGGGCGTTACAGCCCTCTGAGACAATTAAAGGTTTAATCATCTGGTGTACTTCTTCAAACTCTTCTCGACTAAGACGACAAACATTTTTAAACTGTTCTGGTGATAGATCTTTTTTCATTGCGAATGCCCCATTCGTATTCCGTTTTTTCAAGTAGTCACTTTTCCCTCGCTTTGTCCCCTCTTGACCTCATGTTTCAATCAAGATGGATGATAGTTTATTTTTTTTAAATCTTATTAATCCAAAGTAAAGTAAAAATCTCTTTGTTTGTTATAATATTGAAAAACATTGAATTGGCCTATATGCTAACAAATGTGAATGAGGAAATTTTTTTTTTAGTTTATTGAGAGTTATATTTTAGTTTGTTGAAAGATATTTTCAGTCCAGGGTAAAGTTATTTGGTTAAGCGACTCACCCCTCAGCACAAGCTTGGCTTAGAGAGGGGTGAACAATCTTTTTTTTTCATTCTTAAATCATTTTTAGTTTAATATCCTATATTTATTTTGTCTTGAATATTCTAAAATTTCATTTTATTTATTTTTTATTTGCTTATTTAAAAAATTAAAGTCTATTTATTTTATTGTATACTTATACATTTTGCACCTTGGAATGTATTTTTGTCATATAAAAATGTATTGTGCATTTTGATTGGCTGAATAAAAAATTATTATTCTTATTATTATTATTCTTATTATTATTATTATTATTATTATTATTATTATGTACAGCAATAGCAATGAATCGAACTCCGCATCCGAATCTGACTCTGACCTTTGATCAAGAAATCTTGAAAAAATGTTGACAAACACAATACACCTCAAAAAGCACATCCACCTGCGTCGCACTGTAGAATGAAACTGCCTCCCAACATGCGCTTTAAACTGTGCGACACGTTTCTGCCCTGCTCTGCTCTGCCCTGCGCGCCTGTGTCGCACTGCTCAACGTGCGCCCCATCTAAAAGGGATGCACAGAGCTTGAAAGGTTGAGAACCCATGGTTTAAACATTGACTGGAAATGCCCAAAATCAATATTTGCCCCCCTCTCTGATACCCCCCTTTTTTGGGGCTCAGAACCCCTCCCTGGAATGCCACCAAACATCCGCCAAAGTTTCATCGCAATCGTGTAAATGGTTTAGGCTGGCATAAAGGAAAAACACACACGCGAACATTCATTTTTACATAATTATGTAGATATGCTCTGACCAAATCTAATCATAGCCGTATAGTTGGACTGCAGGTAGGAAGAGAAGGTTGAATTACAGTACAGTATATATTATGTAATTCATGTGTAATCTGTGTCTAGCATCAGAGCAGAGAATTAACTTTTATTTATTTCATTTTATGATAGGTTGTCAAAATAAAACCCATGCTTCCAAACTACTCAAATGTTATTGGAATCTTCTAGAATTTCATAACGTTATTAGTGAATTCAATACTAACACAAATATCATAATTATTAAACTGAACCATGAAAACCCTTAAACCCAATTATCCCTCAGAGGTGAAATCATCAATAACGATACGAGCAAACTGTTAAAACATGCCCGTAACATTCAAGGTTACCATTCATATAATTTAACTAGAAACTCAGAGTTCCACCTCTCCCGTGACTGTACTAAAATAGAACTTTAAATTTCGGAATGTAAATCATAGATTTGGAACTAGAACACCCGGCCTACATATTCATACAGAAATACATGTTTTCTGTCCTATCTGAAGCAGTCTCGCCATCAATGTAAGCTGTCAAGTCAATAGCAACGCAGAAGCTTTAGCTCTACAGTACAGAGACGACTGATTAATTTAGGGGGGTGGGGGGTGGGGGGGGGGGGGTGACCGAACTCAACACCCACCAACCTGCATTAGCACCAGCCAGTTGATTTCAACAGAATCAAATAGTATTGCGTCACAGTCTAATCGAATCCTGCGTCTACAAATAAAGTTGTACTTGTCACTTGTCAATATAAACCAGAATGCACTGGCAAGTGATGGAACACTCAATGCTCAGTTTGAAAATCAATAATTAAAACAGTTGACAAGTAGAAGTTGTACTCAGTTAGATAAAACGTTTCTCCTTTTTATTTTTTGCAGGCTCTGTTTAAATCCAGATTATTCACGGCTTCTTCAAAGAGATAAATTGCATTGATTCTGAGTCCACTACGTGATTTTATGAAATTCCTATTATCCATACTACTATCTATTTAGAGTATGGTAAAATAAACAAACATAAATTGAACATAACAAATACATACAAACATCAAGAACGAATGAATCACCAAAACAAATTTCAATGAAACTTACACATTCTTAAAATCACAGTCAATTTGTGTTGGTCACGAGCGATTGAGTTAGGCATTCAAGGAATGACTCTACTGGGTGGATAGTGGGTATACTGCACAGTTATGTACGATACTATCACACTTCAGGTAATTAATATAATAATTGACATGAAATTATCCTTACTACTATCTATCTAGAGTCTAGAGCAGGGGTTCTCAACCTTTGTGCCTCCCTTATTAGAATAACATTTCTTCACGCCTCCCTTCTACTATCAATCACCTTATGTGGTCAGCACAAGTAGGAGAATTTTAATTTGCAACTAAGCCAGCAATTAATTAATTAGCGAACAACAAAATAGGATGAAGGTTAGATTTTCCGGTTTCAAAATGAAATATTTGATAACTTTTTACAAAATGTTCAATGTTCAATTTTTCCAACATTCAGTTACAATAAAGTGAATGATTGACGCAATATACCAGACTGTACAGCGGGAATCGAACATGACAGCATTCAACTCATTCGATTTCACTCGAAGAGTTCTTCACACAGCCTGTGTTTTGCCTGTGTGGGGAACTTTCTTCTAAATTTATAAAAATTCCGATGCAAAACAATTTTACAATAGGCAGAATTTTGCCTATTATTTCATGAAGGAAATGAATTAAGATCAATAAATCAAAAATAAATATAGAACAATTGTTTATAAAATCTTCAAAAGATTGTGGAGTTCTTCAAAAAGGCACTATTATAATGTCAATGTCTGAAAGGGGATAAGGACAAAGCTGCTAAGCATCAGCATCACACATTTTGATATTGTAATAAATTATACATTGATCTTCACTATTATTATTGAGTTTATTTTCTCCAACTTTTAGTGTTGTACAATAAAATAAATGTTGTTATCTCTATCTATAAAAGGATGATACTGACTCACTCATCAACGCAGAGCCAAAACTACTAGGCCTATGAACTTGAAATTTCGTATGAACAATCCTTATAGGATTTCACCGTGCAATAAGAAAGGATTTTTAAAAATTCGCAATTTTAGGGGTGTTTTTAGGGGGTTAAAGTTTTGCCTATGCAAAGCACGGGTGCATGGCTAACTAGCTTGTGATATATAAAAGCAGCCACAAGTCTGTGTTAATTACAGTTTTTTCACCCAACTATTCTTGTACACTGACGCCTCCCTCAAAAATCTTCTACGACACCCCAAGGGGGCGCGCCCCCCAGGTTGAGAACCCCTCCTCCCCATTTGTATGGAAAAAGACACAAACATATTCTGAACATAGAAACACTGAAATGCTAGAGAAAAACAATTAACAAAAGCTACAGCTTCATTACAGGGGAATACCAGCTTGAAAAAAATCTCCTTTATATGACAACATAACGTTTTTTTATTGTTTGAAAGTTTGAGTATTTACTACATTCCAATTTCCAGTTCCCAAATCAAAACCAAAAGTTTACTAGTGAATTTATGTGTCACAAGTGAATTTTAAAGTATGGTATTCCACTCCATCTCTACACAGTTTAGATTTTGGGAAAAATGAGCTGCGTCAATCTTAGCAAATAATCTTAGCCATTAAGAGAACAAAACCACTATATCTCGACTCTTGTACCTTAAATTATTGTTGGAGGTCTGGATAATAGAGGGAAAGATGCCAAGACAAGAAGGCTTTCAACTAGATTGCAAGCGAATTTCATCTGTTTGCACAGAACTAGAACCAGTCACTATCTGCATAAGTGATGGACCGGATCAGAGGCTTAACCCCTCCCCTGACCTTCTCACCCGCACACCGAGGGATTAATAAGCCAGGATAGAAGGTGAAAACCACCAACAGAAGTTGTACGTATTTGAACTTCGGCAAATGGCGTGTGCAGGGAAATACGATGATAAAAAACAAGAAAACAATCGCTCAGAATCAGAGTGGAATACCGACTGAAAACAGCTACGAACAAAGTAGAAAAACAATTGAGAATAAACGTTAGCTTTGGGCAGTAAATCAGCTCGTATAATTTAAAATAGTCCCGAAGACTAAAGACTTATAGAGAGAGAATTTGAGACAGAGAGAAGGAGAGAGAGATAGAAATGTGTGTGAGAGAGAGTGAGAGTATATGAGAGAATGAGGGGTCAGTGATAGTGATGGCGAAGTTTTGCCAACGATCTTGCTAGAATAGCTCCGGGGCCTTTCCCAACTTTGTTTTTGCAATTTCGGTTTCCTCATAGCTCATCCTGCAAGAGTTAATGCTCCAGTCCATTTATTCTTCCTCTTAATTTTTGTTTTACTTACCTTCCTGAACTTTCCTTCTCGTATTTTCTTTCACTCTCAGCCATCAGATGGATCTAGTGCTTTTGCCACCCATAATACTCTAGAGAGAGCATCTAAATTTTACTGGGTGTTTATTTATTTATTAAAATTTTAAAATTTTTACCGAGTTTGATATAAAACATAGTGGTTCAAGAAACAAGTAGTTAACAATATCACAAGAGATGAAAAAATTACAATATTAGTACCGTATATTGAAAAGAGCCTACATCCATTTTTTCCTATTTAGGGAATTTTGACATTTGTTTTTATACGTTCTAATAATTAAGATTTTTGCTTTGTTTTTAAAGACGATAAAGAATATTGAATATTTTCGCTTGGAATAATAATAATTCCGTTTCTACGAGTTTTTAGAAAACAGTAAAGAATAAAAAATGAGTAAATAGAACATTGATTTGAATATCAATTAATTCCAAATGTCGATCAATCCAAAAAGCATTACAAAAAAGAACAGAACGCAAAATAACAAGAACAATTCCTACTTATTCCACCTATTCACCAATTTTATCAACTTTTTTCAACTGTATATAAACATTGGAATTTTAATCAGGGTGCCGATATTCTATAAAAAATGTTAACTGTTGTTATTGAATTTAAGAGAAAACTTCACTCAATTCAGTTGATTACTGTAGCGAATGTTTTCACAAAGGGTCGAAATCCTAATCACCCATAGAAAAAAGGCAAGAATAGCAGGTCACAAGTAATAATCCATAAGAAGAGTCGAATAAGAAAATTTGTATAGAAATTCATTTATTAAATTGTTGGCAATTGAGCCTTATATAATCTGGTATTAAATAGTGCCAATGAATTAAATTGAATCGATTTTCAACAATTTCAAGTAATTTGGTTCACGGGCGTTAGTAATTTAAGATTATTAACTTTTTAGTTATAGGAAAAGTCTAGGAATATCAAGAACCTAGAGGAGATTGCTATCATAATAAACTGAACGATGATAATATTGCTGTCATCAATTATTATGAAACTGCTGAATAGTTGCATAAGCCTTGTCTCAAGTGGTACGATTTCGTTTAAAAAGCCATACCTGATCCATTCAGGTCCTCTAACTATATTCAGCTATATCATTGTCTCTATCCTACACATCAATTATTTAAATACCCTTTCGTTTATATAAAGGAGATAAAACCAGAGTTGTCTTCACTAGTAGGGAGTATTGCTTTCATTCTTGCATTGTATTCTCTCCAATAGTCCACTTAAATAAACGTGTTTATCAATCAAATCTTGCATAAAGGACCAATATTCCATTATGCTATATTAAATTCAATCCTTTTTCTTCGATTAGACCCTGTTGAAAAAATATTAAAAGATTTATTTCAAGACCTAAGACAACATTTAATCAATTCAATTCACACGTCTACAAAACTTCTAAAGAATCCTTTTCCTGTCCCTTCTACCACCCTCAACAACACTCACACCACTTCTTTATTAGCTCGCAGCCAATCACACTCTTTCTATTTATCTTACTTTATCTTCATCCTCCAATTCTTCTTCACGTCTCATTCTCGCCTGTTTCCCTTCTCTCACACGGTTCATAGCCCTCTGACTATCTCTCACAGTCAGAAGGACTCCACTTCTCTCATTTCAAGTCTTTTCCCAAACAATATCTCTCTTCATTACTCTCCTCCCAATACCATTCTCCCTGTGCGAGTCAACCTAAAATAAATCTGAATACTTCATTTTACAATCTGTATCCATCCTTCTCTCACCCTCACAATTTTCCCCCATTTTGTTATTTTTCCTTTCTATATTCAACAGTTCTACTACGACTAGCAACGTTTTTATCTTAAAAGTTTTGCCAGTCGTTTCGTACCAGAAAAATTTGGAAAATAATATCTCCAACTTATAAAACTTCATGGAATACAGCCGCATACCATTACAAAATCTCTCCTTCGAACGATAAACAAACTTTATTCATTGCAACAATATATCTCTTATCTCAGTTACTACTACTCTGTACACATTCACATACAAGATGAACTTTTCTAAGTAGTCAAACTTCAACTGTCATGACCAGATCATGCAACATGTCAAAAACAGCGACTTAATAATTCGATCTTCTTAATGAGAATCCAGTATCTTATCCAGCATCTCAGTTCGGATGGGTGAATATCCTGCTTTAAGCAAACTGCTCAAACTTTTGGTAAACAAAAAGACTTGCCTCTAGTCTAAACTCTTGTTTTTCTTCGGAGTCAACTACTTTCTCTATCGGTCTAACAGAAGCGCCCAAGAAGTTATAAAATAAGTTCTTCGTTATTTCACAAAGGAAAAAATAAGTGGGCTACTTCTGACTATTAAAACATAGTATAGATTATTAGTTACAACTAAGATAAATACCATAAAAATGATATAACTGACAATTGATAAATTTAATTGCAATATTTGTGAGTTTAACTAGTATACTAGATATGAATTGTTAGCTACAACAGAGCAAATCTAAACTAATAGACGAATTATGAATATACTAATGGTTATCGAAACCCATTTGAATAACAGTCAAACTCCTATGTATCGAATCTCCAAACGACGAGATCCTCTACGTAAAAATTATTACAATCGTGGCAAGATAACTTTTCATCAAAGATTACCTCTTCAAAACGAATATTTTTCAAGGATAATCAATTTTGTTACACAGAAGTTCATCAGCATATCCTAGCGGCATAGCAAGTTTGTTTTGAGATTTGAGAAATAGCTCTGAATTAAATCAAGATATTCATGAGTAGAAAGTAAATCAAGGATATTGATTTAACATTTACATTCTCTCAATGAGTATTCTCTCTGTATGTTGAGTCCATAACACAGCACTGTATGCAAGAGTCCTCTTTATTTGGGAGATCTTAATGAGAGAAAATTAAAAGAGTCGTTACACCAGCTAAAAGAGTACACAAAATAAAAAAAAAAATAAAAAATGCAGTCAAATAAAAGAGCTAGTTTTGGATTAGACTAAAGACTTTCAATTATCAACAAAATTGCTGGTATGCGAAATATCACAAGCTATTTCACATGAATTACAGAAACAAAAGAATAGCGAGACAGGACGTAGAAGTTGAAGCGGCGAAATAGTAATTTCGGCTATTTGTTCTTCAAGGTCACTGTGAAAAATAATTAAAACGTGAGGAAAATTATGAACAATGACAAACATATAGCAGTTGGTAGTCTTCATTCAAAAATATAGGAACGAAGGTGTGAGTTGGCTTTGTGAATTTAACGTGAATTTAGAATTTATTATTCAAAGGTTATTAGTATGGATTTTGTTATTGAAGTAGAATCTATTATACATTTAGTAACTTGCAATATCCAGGTAACCAATATTTTTTGGTACAATGACTTAACTAGCCTCACAAGCCATTGCAAACTAATTTTGAGTGTGAGTTGTTAACATAAGCTAAATGAATAATAAAAAGGTAGAATGCAGTATTCACTAGTCATTTTTCAGTCACATACAGTTTCAAATACGACGGCCAGACAAACTAGTAGCTGTTCTGACCTTTAAGACACTATCGAAAGACTCACCTGAATGTGTTCTGATGCCATAAAATAACAGGTTATTCTGTCTCCATGCAGACGTAATATAATTTTTTAATATAATTCTGGAATAGGCTATATAAGAATCAACATAGCAAGTACCGGTACAGTGGCGGCCGGCCAGGGGAAGGACATGAAGGAGTTTTCACCAGTGAATTTATTAATTTTTTACAAATTATTTTATTGGAATTACTCGTTTAAATTGAACATTTTGTAACTTAATTTATTTCAAAATGAGTGAAAATCACATAAAAATAAACAGAAGTTCATTATTTTTATAATCATAATTGCAATGGAGCGCTCTACAATTAACTGCTGGCTATTGGTAAGCTGGCTGAGGTCTGTCAATCGGCAAGTGAAGGGATTTCTTACAGTCTGAAAAGTCCTTCACTTCATTAGGAAGCGGTTGCATGTCTGCTGACTGGTTGCCATGGCAACACAATGTTGTTGTTGGGAATGTTAACAACGTAGTGAAGGAATTCAAAATATCCTTCACCTGAACTTATCACAAACACTCGCTAGTAGCGCTGTGGTGCTGTGGTCAGAGGCAGTCCAGCCGTATGCCAGTTACCTAGTGAAGCAGTAGGATTCAGTAATAACATAACCTAACTAATCATTTCGCATATTATTATTAATTGTTCAAGTTCAATTCTAATATTTGAGTATTGAATAAGCTATTAAAAAGCATTCAGTGCGTCTTCAAAGTAATAAGATATTATGCTACATTTTGATACAAATTAACCTTTTTGTTTACAGTTCTGTTTGTAGTCCAGTAAATAATCAATAGTTGGTTTAGCTTTGTGTTTGAAACAAATTGAGTTTGGAATGGTTCATAAAGGCATGGATAACAAATCATTTCAATTATAATTTATGAAAGTATTTTGACACATTAAATTCGTTATTAGTTCAAGTTTTGTGAGTTTGTCCATGTAGGTTGAGTTGGGTTTGTTTGGGATTGGGTGCTTTTATTCAAAGAATTTGCACAGTTAGTTATTTTTTAGTTATTATTATTTGATTAGTGTCAATGTATATCCCCAATGACTTAAAATTCGGCTTGTTCAAGGCTTCATATAGCTAACTTCAATGAAAATGTTTGTTTGAACCAAATAATTATGAAACTTTTAGTTCAAGCTGTCTTTTTCCTCAGCAAGCAAGAGCTGGCTTTCATGGAAAGAATGAAGCAATTTCTTCCTTGAATTGTGGTAATTTTGAATAACTTTTCAATTCCTTCATAGAAATAAGCTCAGAAGAAATAAGAACACATTATGGAAAAGTCAGAACTATTTTCACAGGCGAATCTAAAACTATACAAAACGAAGTTATTGAATATATTTCAAATTATATCAGAGGTTTGAAATCTGACACTGTTCATTTTTCAATGATATGACTGATATCACTCAAAACACATAGTGCTCAATAATTGTTAGGAATGTTACAACAAAAGGTAAATTAGTTGAAAGATATTTACGTTTCTATAATGTTAGCTGTGACAGAATTTGTCATCTTCAACTCATTACCGTTGCAGGTCTCAGACCCATGTGGACTTCAACATATCGAAAAAATTATTTATTTGATCTAGACCCCAAGAAGTCTTATAATTCTGATAATTATTCGAATAGCCTCATTATTATTATTGTTATTATTATTAGCAGTCTCAATTAAATATAAATTTTGACAATCTGTTCTGATTTGTTCAATTAAACTGTTGAGGCATGGTATTCTTGTCATAGAATGACAAAATTGTCGATATTGAGATTGCACTTTTCCTTTCATGGGCTGTTTTGAAAAAGATATCAAAATCCTCTCTACCAATATAATACTTTAACATTATATATTAGGCCTACAGATATTTACCCCCCCCCCCCCAAATATTACAGATATTTACCATCCCATCATGTCTTGAGCGAATGATCAGCTTTATGATAGCCATGAGCCATGCTAGGTATCAGATAATATAAGTCACGAGTGCTTGCGCCCTAATTTGTTAGGTTTGCCTTCACCATAATTTTGAAGTGAGAGCCGCCACTGCCGGTATAGTAGTGAACAAAACTACTGCAGATAATCAAATTAGTTTTAAATTGAATCTTATAACATCGCATTCTAGAAAAAGACGTTGAATTACCAATCAGCGAATCATCATTTATCCAATGGGCGTGCTAAAACCAACTAAAAAACAAAATGTTTCATTTCTCGAGAGTAAAATCCTTTTTTTTAAATTTTGTATCTCCGTCATTTCTTACCGTATTTCTTACTCGTGGTGTCAAATTAGAGGAAATGTTAAGTTTAAATTTGTATAGTATACTGAAGTATTATTGAGGAAATATTTAGCCAAATCTAAAAGTACCAAAATTTTGAGGATTTTTCATAAATTATTACAGGGTTTTCAACGGTGCAAAATTCATTCCAGATTACTCATATGTGTACAAACAACATACCAAAAATTAGTACAAAAATACATTTTGCAGGCAGAAATGTATAAAATGGACCTTTAGGCAGGTGCTTTTTGTGAAAAATTGTGTATGCGTGCGTGCGAAAGGAGTTTGGGATGAGTTCGATCCGTATTAGATGAGCCTGATTGAAGTGGGATGAACCAACGGAAGGGGAGGGGGAAGGGGGATGACTGCGGTGACTGACAACTGACAACTATATTAGCAGATAGCAGTGTGCGGTCAGCCGCGTTCAGATGGTCCCGGTTTTCAGTAAACCGTCAGCCGCATTCTACTGTAGGCTATGTAGCCAACTCATTGCACATCAGTTGAGGACCAGCAAATTCAGAAGGCTTTGATAATTTATCATCTGAGCCTAGTAAAGTGAAAATCTCACCTTCTAGAGATCAAATTGTAATGAATCTTTGTTGGATATGAGCAACTGCATGCAAGTAATAATTTAGGGTAGTTAAGAATATTGAGACTGTAAAATTAACTTATTGAATTATATGAGGCTGGAGGATTATTTAGGATAACTGAGGTTGGTAGCTGTTCCTAACCACAAGTTAATTTGAATTAAATATTTCACTTGGGATTAGCTTGCTGTAAAGCCAAAACGTTGTGACACAGCCTGATAGGAGGATTGTTCAAAACTGAAGTTTTGATTGAATTAGACCTCCTTTAAAGTTGGAATTCCCATACTATCAGTACCATTGATATTATTCAAAATTCCATAGCCTATAGTTTCAGTAGGATTTGTAAACAAATGTAATTCTATCATTTCAGTGAGGAGTGAGGATAGCAGCCGCAAACTACCTCACTAATTGCTGTGGCCGAATATTTTGTTGAGTTTGAGAGCCACTTACTGTTGAATTCTGTAGGACATACATCCCACAACAAACGAAAGTGATAGCCGCGAGCCGTAGCAGGTATCTGTTCAATCAGATAGATAAGCTGCGTTCTCGTAGGTCCTGTTTGTAACGGTGACCGATTAGATTGGCCAGCAAAAAAGACACTGTTCTCTGCTGAAAATCACTTCCCGGTGGTTCGGAACCCACCTAAAACTGTAGGTCCCATTCATAAATCACCATCATCCAACTCATTACCCAGGTCTCATACCTATGTGGGCTTCATCCTCAAACAAAAAAACTGCACTGCCACACCATTATATATGCATAGTTATAATTATTATATAAATTAATCCTAACTGAGTGGAATAATTCAATTTGTTGGGTAACTGCAAGAAAAAATAATTAACTCTAGACTTGTTACACGACAATTTGTCTCGAGCTTTGAAAAATTAGAAAGATAAAAGTTTTGATTGAGCCAATTTTGAAAAAGTGGAGTGGAACTTATATTATAATTCCAGCTGATATAAAAAAGAATGTATAATTAAACAGAAGAGTAGAAGAATAAAACATCAAAAATAAACCGACTAGAAGGATATTCAATGCAACAGGCCTACAACATGAAAGAACTGCATGGAGAAAGATGGGAAAGAACAGGTCATTAGAATGAAAAAAATCCCTTATACCACTAGATAGTAAAAGAGTAATAAAAAGCCATGTATGAACAAGAATATCAAGATACAAATCACAGACTCAGAGACAAAAAGAGAATCAGGTAGAAAGAGTGAGGAGGAAGTAAGTTGGAAGTGGGAAGAGCTTAGATTCCAAACAAGTAACTTGAGATGCAGACGGCTAGCGATAATAACAACGATGGAAGATACGAATGTAGGTCCTTCCCAATAGACCACCGACTGCCTACTATTTCATACGAAATGACCTTCTCCTTGGAGAAAATGTATCGCTTCATCTCACCCTTGACCTTTCAAGCGGAAGAGAGCTATGGAACTTGAGAAGGATGGAAGTAAAAAATTGTTACAACGAAAGTATGTAAAATGACTAGAAAAGTTCAACTTTTAATACTGTTACGAGTTCTATCACTAAAATAATGCTGGCTACACTTGAACTTTATTCACACAAATTACTTACAGCACGCACTAATCAGTTATATCACACAAGAAAAATCAATAAGAAACAAATAGATCAATAACGTTCAACTAGTGATGAATTTTCTATATCACTGTGCAAAAACTAATTACTAACTGTCAGTAGCCCGATCAATAATTTAATAAAAAAGTATCCAATAAATTGTTTAATGTTGTAAAAATAAATGTCAAAAAAGCCAGTTAAACACTTAATAACTTACGAAGCACAGCCTGTCACTGTATTTGATATGTATAATTTCCATTCATAGAAAAAACACTAGGATCAGTCTGCCACTGTCATTTTATCACAAGGTTCGAATTATATTAAGGTTCTAATTACATTGAACACTGTTTACAAGAACATCCGCTTTTATAAGTATTTGTAACATTTGTTTTTAGGGTGAAGCCCACACAGGTGTGAGACCTATGCGTGGGTAATGAGTTGGATGATTGCTGGACCTACAGTGTTAGGTGGGTTCCGATCCACCGGGATTTGATTTTCGAGCAGAGAACATTGTCTTTTCTGCTGGAATCTAATCGGTCACCCTTACAAAGAGTGCCTAGGATAGCATTCCAGTCGAAATCTCCATAGGTTTCTAGAAGTCTTTATTCACACAGATTATGCTGTCTGGAACATTCTAGATCTAGATGACCATAAGAAAGTCAAATCAGCAAGTTGAAGGGAAGAGGAGGGGAATAAACAAGTGCATTTAATGAAGGTACTAGACACAATGGGCAGCACAGAAAAAAGTTTTTTCTTCCTTGCGTTTCATATAAATACAATATAATGCAATATACTCGTATATATATACTGTACAATATAATAAGCGAGTAGTGCATCGATATGGTACAACAAAATACGGCAATTGGCTGAAAATGAAAAGGTAAAAAACAGAATGGAGGGAAAAAGATGAATGGCCTTTTATAAGAGTGGCGACTGACATCAAAAGCTGAAATCAACATCATTGACTGCGAAACTTGACCGCTCTTTTTGTACATATCATACGGTTCACTTATCAGTTTGCTTTCTACCATTTTTATAGGTTTGCTTTCTGTTTCTAGATAGATGCTAGAATTTGAAGCAAAAAATTGCTAGAAAAATACAACGTTGGAAGTTTGCGATCCCAGAAGACATGCATGAAAAACAGAACAAACATGAATATTCACATCTCTCATGAAAAACACAACAAATACGAATATTCACATCTCTCCACAAAGGTAACTATTGAAGAAACTTTCCACAGTATTGAATATTGAAATCTTTTTTCTAAAGTAGGTAGATATGCTTATGCACATTCAAGCCTTCGGACAAACAATGAATATATTGCGGTGAGCAAAACGTTCTTCAGTATTTTTCAGTAAATCTGATACAAACAGGTCCTACGAGAACGCAGCTTATCTCTATCTGATTGAACAGATACATAATACGGCTCGCGGCTATCACTTCCCAAAGTAGACTTAGATTATAATTTTTATAGTGCTAGAAATTATTTACAATGATGTTTGTATGTTATGAATGATATAAGCTCTGGTGAAGACAATCTAAGTGATTCAATTACATGAAATGGCGAAGTTTTTTTATTTTGGACAATGATTCCTCCATTCTTGACACTTAACCAGTCTAAATTAAAATAATTATTCTATTTGCATTTTGCTATTTGCAGTTGTTCTTATTTTTTCAATATGAAAGGGGTTTATTATAAAAATAGCAGGTATTAAGTTAAAATTAAAACAGAGAATATAAATTTTGAATTGTTCAACGTTAATTGTGATAATGATAATGGTGGTGGATGATGAAAAGAGGTGATGGGGTGATTATGAAAGAGAGAGAGCTGGCGATTGCAAAAGAAGGGGGGAAATGAGTCGAAATCATTCTAAAATCAATTACTGAGAATGATTTGTGACCTTCTAACCCCAGTGAATATAAAATGTGCGAGGGAAATCACCTTTCTATGTCATTAGGATCTTCAATGTCCCATTGAAAATTGAATTGGAACATTCCATTATACTCCGAAAGAAAGTGAAATTGTTGCAAAGAAAGAGATGGCAAGATAGAAAAAAACTTGAGACCTCATGATAATGCATTCAAATAGTACGCTAGTGATAATAGAATTAATGACTGAGTCAATATCCATAGCTGAAGGAACTTCTGCATTCTAACATTGCACAGCTCTATTCACATTGCTGAAAAGAATTCGAGAAATAACTAGGTAATTATTCATTTCCATAAAAAATGTTAGTCTTTTATCACAATTCTTTAATTTATTTATTTATCCAAACTAAATAAATACAATCGAATGTGAAAAAACAACAGGCTTTTATTAAACTGGATTTGATGAATTTTATCTTGAAATACAATTTTTTATAAACTGATACATTGATCTTCAACGTAGAGAGATTCAGATAGCTTTATTCAAGTAAAAGTACAATTTATACTATTATCTTACAATGAATGACATCACCTAAATTCATGGAAGACAGATAAAAAATAGATACAAGACGATTCGCTTTCTTTCCACTGTTTTGTAAGTTAGATTACTGACATTAATAAGAATATTTGCATAATAAATGAATTTATTGTAATATCAAGGTGATGCATTTACACAAAAGGGCGGAGTCAGGGCAAAATAGAGATAGATAGATAACTTGTCTTTATTGAGGCGAAGTTAGGACTCGCAGGTCCTCTCTTACACTTAGAGAGAGAGAGAGAGAGAGAGAGAGAGAGAGAGAGAGAGAGAGTTGAACGGCTGATGAGAACGAGATGAGAATAAGCGGGAAATCTTTACTCAATTACAAAGCCTGTACTGAAAGAGTTGCTCAAAGTGTAATGGAAGATGTACAAGATGTAAAGGAAATTCCGGTGCAGAGATAAGGGATAGAAGTGGTTGTAAAACGAAAAAGATAACGCTACAGGGAAAACTCAACGATAAATCCCAAAAGGGGTCTTAGGCCCTTGACTTCACTTGCACAAGAGCATGGAATATACGAGTACACTAATAAATGCAGTCTCTAAGGCGATATACTGAGCTGTGCTCTCTAAATAATCATCCCTTTCCAAGTAAAAATGGCGGCAGGAAAAATGTTCTACCTCATTCGCGTGGAGCCTCTTCGGGGCGAATAATTGAAGGAATATTTGCACACAAATATTTAGAAATTATTTACAATGATGTTTGTATGTTATGAATGATATAAGCTCTGGTGAAGACAATCTAAGTGATTCAATTACATGAAATGGCGAAGTTTTTTTATTTTGGACAATGATTCCTCCATTCTTGACACTTAACCAGTCTAAATTAAAATAATTATTCTATTTGCATTTTGCTATTTGCAGTTGTTCTTATTTTTTCAATATGAAAGGGGTTTATTATAAAAATAGCAGGTATTAAGTTAAAATTAAAACAGAGAATATAAATTTTGAATTGTTCAACGTTAATTGTGATAATGATAATGGTGGTGGATGATGAAAAGAGGTGATGGGGTGATTATGAAAGAGAGAGAGCTGGCGATTGCAAAAGAAGGGGGGAAATGAGTCGAAATCATTCTAAAATCAATTACTGAGAATGATTTGTGACCTTCTAACCCCAGTGAATATAAAATGTGCGAGGGAAATCACCTTTCTATGTCATTAGGATCTTCAATGTCCCATTGAAAATTGAATTGGAACATTCCATTATACTCCGAAAGAAAGTGAAATTGTTGCAAAGAAAGAGATGGCAAGATAGAAAAAAACTTGAGACCTCATGATAATGCATTCAAATAGTACGCTAGTGATAATAGAATTAATGACTGAGTCAATATCCATAGCTGAAGGAACTTCTGCATTCTAACATTGCACAGCTCTATTCACATTGCTGAAAAGAATTCGAGAAATAACTAGGTAATTATTCATTTCCATAAAAAATGTTAGTCTTTTATCACAATTCTTTAATTTATTTATTTATCCAAACTAAATAAATACAATCGAATGTGAAAAAACAACAGGCTTTTATTAAACTGGATTTGATGAATTTTATCTTGAAATACAATTTTTTATAAACTGATACATTGATCTTCAACGTAGAGAGATTCAGATAGCTTTATTCAAGTAAAAGTACAATTTATACTATTATCTTACAATGAATGACATCACCTAAATTCATGGAAGACAGATAAAAAATAGATACAAGACGATTCGCTTTCTTTCCACTGTTTTGTAAGTTAGATTACTGACATTAATAAGAATATTTGCATAATAAATGAATTTATTGTAATATCAAGGTGATGCATTTACACAAAAGGGCGGAGTCAGGGCAAAATAGAGATAGATAGATAACTTGTCTTTATTGAGGCGAAGTTAGGACTCGCAGGTCCTCTCTTACACTTAGAGAGAGAGAGAGAGAGAGAGAGAGAGAGAGAGAGAGAGAGAGTTGAACGGCTGATGAGAACGAGATGAGAATAAGCGGGAAATCTTTACTCAATTACAAAGCCTGTACTGAAAGAGTTGCTCAAAGTGTAATGGAAGATGTACAAGATGTAAAGGAAATTCCGGTGCAGAGATAAGGGATAGAAGTGGTTGTAAAACGAAAAAGATAACGCTACAGGGAAAACTCAACGATAAATCCCAAAAGGGGTCTTAGGCCCTTGACTTCACTTGCACAAGAGCATGGAATATACGAGTACACTAATAAATGCAGTCTCTAAGGCGATATACTGAGCTGTGCTCTCTAAATAATCATCCCTTTCCAAGTAAAAATGGCGGCAGGAAAAATGTTCTACCTCATTCGCGTGGAGCCTCTTCGGGGCGAATAATTGAAGGAATATTTGCACACAAATAGTGCGCGCACAAAATTCACATTAAATTCTTCACATATGAACGGTTTCCTTTCCCTTGGGGCTCATTATGAAAAGTCACAATCATAAAATACAAATATTGTAAAAGGGAATAAGAATCATGTTTGCTCATTAGCAAGATGGGCTGAATAGCAGTTCTTCGGAAAGGAAAAGCATATCTTTCTACATCGTGTAATTACTATTTAGTGGGTGGAGTTCTAATTCTGATGAGTTTCTGAATTGTAAGATCTTACCATTTATCTGCCTCCGAATAATCAGGCTTTTCTCCTTCATTTTCACCTCCCACAAATATCCGACAAACAAAATCCTTCACAAAATTTACCAAGAACATTCATTTGTAGGAAGCCAGGATCTTTTTTACAAGTCCAGCCCTTGAAGCTCGATTACAGAAACTGATTACTGAAGCTGGTATTAAACCTAGATTTGCCGAGGTGGATTCCAATTGTACACAATAGTTGAGCAGCAAATAGGTGAAAATTTATTGAAAATCAAAATAATACAATCAAAAACTTAGACATGACAATTTACATTTCAAAACTCTACTTATTAAAAAAGCTGAAAATCCTTTTTTAATTTTCTATGTAAAACAATCCCTATGCGAGGAGACTTTACCTAAGGATTTATTTGAGAGTTGATCAGTCTTTTACAAAAACTCTACAGGTTTATAAATTTGCATAATAGTCGTTCTGCAAATTGTACTGTCCAACTCGAGCAGAAAATTCTATAAAATGATATATAATGGCTACTATAGAAAGACCAAGCAACACATAAAACATTCATTCACTATTCACTGTAGTGTTCAATACAGACGTATGAAACGAGCGAGTCAAGGCGGCTAACGCACTCTGTCAGGTTCAAATACACACAACGGTTCTTTTTAATCTTCGTTACATCTCCTCCAGTGCTAAATGCATCTATTTGCGCCTTGTGCGAGCAATGCACAGTTTTCTCAACGCCAATGGAATTCGACAAATTTCAGTTGAACCATTCACAGTCGAAAAATGTTAGGAAGTAATTTAAATTTCAAAAAAATCAGTTCCAGCTATTAGTTTCAACTTAGAACAGCCTATACTGTAATCTGAATTTCAATCTACGTTATTTCTAAATTGGTATTACTTCAAAGCTGAATGTGTTCAGGAGAGCTCGACAAAAGTTCTTACAGAAATGAAAACTCAGCTTTCATATGCAAATATTTATTCGATTCCCTTGGTTATTACAGTAGAACCCCTCTAATTCGTCTCCCTTGGAACAAGGAGTATGATCGGATCGCAAAAAAGGTCGGAATATCAGAGAAAAGTCATTATGTAATGAGTAATACATATAAATTCATTTTTACAGTAAAATTGTAATACAATATTTGAACTCAAATAATATCTGTATCATCTCTACAGTGAAAACGAGTACATTGCAATAAAATGTAAAAAGCTGTTGTTTGGATTTAAAAAAGAAACAAGTTTGCGGGCTTGGCGTGGTCGAATAACCTATCGCGTTGGATTGTCTAAGGGCGGACGAGAGGGGTTGCGAATTGTATTGGTATTGTTGAGTTTAAACAGTTATTGGGTAATACTATAGTTTGAACATTCGAGAGCTGATGCCAAAAAAGGCTTATTATTTAATACAAATAGTGTATAGTGACGGAATTATCAATATTTTGCAACATTTCTAAGCTGCACATTGAAAGCTAAATGAGATATAACAAGAATTGAAACACTGCTATCCATTTGACGTATGATGATGATGATGATGATGATGAACATTAAAAAAATAATAACTAATATCATTAAATTCAAATGGATTTCTGGTGCAACGAATCAATATCCACGTTTTACAACGTTCCGTGGTTGAAAATGGCCTGCATTTCATCATCAATTCAAAATAACCGTCATTTTTATGCTTAAAGCTGGGTTTACACCTAAAGTCAGTGACAGAATTGTCATTGACTTTTGTCACAGACTTTTGTCACAAACACAAGTCACTGACAGATAATTTTGTACTTTTGTTTTGGTCAGTGACATATTGTATCTCACAGCCTGTCCGCAATGCTACGCCACCAGTACTGAGTGTTCCATGCTCAGTAGTGGTGACAGTAGTGGTCGGGTCCCACAACACTGTACGTTCACGGTAAAGTTCTATCAACTGTACAACGTGTTCCTGGTTCCACTCCATACCGGTACTCGCCACGTTGTCCTCTTCCATCACAAAAACTATTTACTTCACTTTATAAACAATAAACAAAACGTATTAATAAACTAATAAACTTCACTAATAAACAAAACGTACACACAATAATAAACTCTATAATACACACAAACAACGAGAAAACACTTTCAACTCAACCTCAAACTGACGTAGCTCTCTAAAAGCTGTACTGACAATGATATTTGGCGCGCAAAACAGGAGGCTTTTGTCGCAGACAAAAGTCACAACAGCGTTTACATATACTGCGACAGGAGTCTGTGACATATTGTCAGTGACAGTCCTTTGATCGTTACCGACTCTCGATGGGAAACCTAAAATCGTGTCTGTGACACAGTATTTCTGTAGCTGACAAATGTCACTGACACAATGTCACAAGAAATTTTAGAAGATTTTGTAAAGTCTCTGACTTTTTGTCGCTGACATGTGTCACAGACTCTGGTGTAAACGCAGCTTAAAAAGCAGTTACTGAATAAGTGGTGTGCTAGCACAAAATGGTCTATTTCAATTGTATTAAGTTTGTTTCTTCATCCAACGTTGATAAGACCTAAGCAACCAAACACCAAACATATGAGGTTCAGTAGAACAGAATTGTGGTATTTCTTGCCCGAGCTCAAGTTGGTCCCACAAATTAGTTATCTTTTGAAGCGTAAGTACGCACCCTTATAGAAACTTAGTTAAGGGCTCACCACATCTGTTCTGATCCTCAACCCTTCATTATATGATAGGAACAAACCTGCCTCAATCAGCCAACTACACGTCTAGTTAACTGACAAGAAACAGTTCCGTTACCGCAACGCAAAGAGGCGACTAGACGTCTACAGCTTGCTCGCTATTTACACTGCTAGTTTATTTGCCCAACTACTGTACTTGCAAAGCTCGGCTATTACTTACTGAAAGGGAGTTAAGTTTGTAGTCTCCTATATTCTGCCGTATATAGATTTAACAACAAATTATATTAATGATAAGTCTTCCCGCTTTTGTCTGACTAAGACAATATGTGTTTTATTTAGTTTTAACAACAAAATATGTTGATGAAAAGTCTTATTTACAGTTTTGGTTTGACTGAACCTAAATCTGCTCTATTTAGAGTTAGGAACAAATTGCTGTATGTTTACATTACATTTTCCTATTTTAGTTTGAATTATTCCTTGCCTAGTTTGTCAGAATGAGGACATAATAGAATGGCTTTTAAGTTTCTACCTGACTGTTATTTCGTTTAAATGTCCGTTTAGTGCGCTTGTGGCAATAGTGTCTGGATGTTTATCACATTCATAATGGTGGGATTGGATATTACAATTGTTATGCATTAAATTTCCAAATATATTCAATTAATTGATTTATGAAATTCGAAAGGATTTTCAAAGACTAAGGCTGGGGCTCCACTTGCCGTTATTTATCGCGCTGCAAATTGTGGTTGATAAGTCAGATAAACGGAGATGGCTCCACTAGCGACTGTCTGCAGCGTGCAACATTTTACAGCGCGCTGCAGAATGAAGCGTCGCGCGGAAATGGAACCTGTCCCATTTTCACGCTACACTACTAGCTGTAGACTGTAGTAACGCGGCAGTCTGCAGCTGACCAGCATCCAAGGCGCACGTCACATCAACGCTATTCTGTTTAAAGTTGTATTATTAATTGTTTCAAGTAAAGTGAACTCTATTGAGAACGATGGAGTTTGAACTTGATTGCGCGGTTATTATATTAGAAGTAGAGAAAAATGTACAATAAAAATTATGAGAATTATAAAAACAGAAATGCTAGATTTGTAACAAGTAATCAAAGGAGTTTTGAGACATGCAATAAAAGTCAAAAAACTTGTCTGAATACTTTCTTAATTTGTGATGCAACGTACTGAACAAGCCTTCAGACTTCCTGTTGCTTATTATTGGGTGAATCCACCATTTTCTCTTGTGTAACCGGCGTCGTCTATAAACTAAAAGTACACTGAGTACAACACTACGAATATCAACTTGCGGCATAATCGGTCCCGGGTCACGTCTACCGCTACAATGAACTGCTAGTGTAGCCACAGCGAGCGAGACGACGATGCAGATTGCAGTTCGTTTTCTGTTGCCTGTGAAGCCACCCAACTGTCGCGTGTAGCGCCTGCAAATTGCAGCGCGATAAACTACGGCCAGTGGAGCCCCAGCCTAATTTCTTAGGTGTTTATTGTTGATAGTATCAGCAGTGACGTTTCTTCCAATAATAGCGTCGTGAAGCAGTGACATTGCTCTCTACCATTTGTTTTCCTCAGGACACTCCAGTGTTACGGAGGATGCGTTGGTCCCGGCTGCTTTTACAGTAAAAAACCTAAACCTATCAGGCCAGGCGCACGTTGAGACGTCGGTGGCGCAGAGCAGAGCAGCACAGTTTCTGTGTCCCATGCGTTTACTATGCTCCGCTGTAGGAGCGCAGAAATCACGCGCACGTTGGCGCGCAGGGCAGGGCAGAGCAGCATTGGTCTGCGTCGCACTTGTGACGACCTGAGAACTGATACCAGTCCCGAGCCACCCAGATCTGTGACTAAGATCATTCTTAGAGCAAGAATATGACTTTTGCCCACTAGTCTCTAGACTACGATATTGTGTCTAGCATCTTGTCTCTATAGAGTGTCTCCGAGTGCAGATCTGTGAAGATCAGATCTGTGTATCGAAAGTCTTGTCTCTACGAGTTCTCTACAGGAGCTGTCTTGCGCAATAAATTTCTCCGTTTGGACCAGTCTCAAGGTTATTAATTTTTTATATCGGCAGCTTCTAGAGATTAAATCATGATCATTCCACACAACATTCTCCTATTTTTCAAGTAGTTTCTTTGTGTTTAAAACTGGCATTTGAATCGTATTAATTCAAATTTAAAGATCGTGAGTTACTCTTCTGGTATGATAACTAGGTACATCCCTGAATAATGTGTGACCATAGTTTCCAGACATGACATGAAACACATTAAAACCTTGAAAACAAATAAGTGTCTCAACGGCAAGCATTTGAGGGTTTGGTAAATTGGAAAAGAATGCCATTTGATTTCAGCAAAGTTATCAATGGTTTTAAATGGGTGAAATAGGTTGAGCCCCAAAAACGTATTCAATAACTCAACCTTGGTTCAACCAGAGCAAAGTACAACTGTCTGAGAACAACAAAAGGGAGAATTTTATTGAGAAAATGGAATTTTCTGAGAATGATTAAAAGGTAGTTTTTGATGTTGGATATATGAGTAGACCAAGTCAGTTTTTCATCCACAGTCACACCAAGACACTTGATGGAATAAATTTGGCTAACAATTTCACAGTCACAGTTATTATGAGCACAGGCACCATGGAACCTCAGTGGGACTGGTAATTCCCATGAAATTCCCATGATGAAAACAATGTGAATAGAATGTATTTAGTCTTTGTCAGGTTGAGAGATAATTTATTGTGGCTGAACCTAAGCAATAATCTATCCAAATCTTTCTGCATCTTCTTCAACAAATTTGGTCCCTCACAGCTGCTGTATGCAAGAGCAGTGTCATCTGCAAAGGACACAGGCATACCAGAAAAATCACATGAAAAGAGATCATTAATAAAGATCAAAAACAAGATTGGTCCAAGGACCTTGTAGTACCCCACAGTCCACACCTTGGACCTCACTCTCTGAATCTCCAATAGAAACGTACTGCATTCTATTCCTTAAATATGATGAAAATCAATCATGAGCGACACCTCTGACACCAGCACTGAATAGCTTCTTCAACAAAATTCTATGATTCACGGTATCAAAACAAATTCTACTGGTTCGGTTGTTTGCCCAGGTTATTAGTGTTGTGTATGGTATATTATTTGTAGAGTTTATATGTCAATACAGTATATGTAATATTATTACCTTTGTATTTATGAAATCGCAGGCATACTCTTTGAGCGACTTGAGCGTGAGCAGGCTGGCGTCGGCGGTCACTGTGTCCCTCACCAGACCGAACTGGAACAGGAACGTCACCTCGGATCCTTCCCCCGCCATTGAGATGCTGCAAAACCACACATATAACATTAATAAAATAATAGAATTACGTTAGATAAATATAAAAATATAAAGGTTATGAAGCATTGTAGACCAAGCGCAAGTGGGCAGAGGACTAATTCTAATTTTATAATTCAAATTCAGGTTTATTTCAAACAAAAAATAAGACTGCTACAATAAAAAATAAGGTTGTATTGTTAGAAACAGTAAATACTCAATTCTACAAAAACAGAATACGTATTAAATAGCAAATAAAAAGTGGGCCTATTAAAGTTTCTGATGATGAATCATGTTTGTTCAATTTCACATTTATAGGGCATTAGGCATGAGGTACCTTTGGCCAAACTACTACGATAGTGTCGATAATTAGAACGATTAGAAATTTGAGGCACGCTGGCCAAGAAGTGGCAAAAGCAAGCGATTTTGTTCTAGGCCCACTGTTTAGGACGCTGTTATTTTCTGTCAACCAATAAACCTAAAAGTTATACAATATTGTACAAAATGGTTCTCGTACATTCAAATTTCGATTACCCAGCTCATGCGTAGTAGTAGTCGAATTTTAAGATGAGGGAACTTTCAAAGCAATGCTTATTCACAATTTGAAATCGTTTTAACAAGTTCAACAAGCTCAGTTCAGCAACATTACATTCAAGTAAGAATCTACTGCTTGTAAAGGAAACACTCAAACAATTAAAGCAAAACATAAATTTCTCAAGCAATCTTAAAATCTCAATTTTAATTTCTCAATCAAACCATAAAAATATTTTTGACTTCTTCGATTTTAATCCCTGTATGAATAGTTTACTCAACATTACTTTATGAATTTATAAATTTAACATTGTAAAGGAAACTTCCATACAAATAGTTTCAAAGGTATTGAAGTTTATTTATTTTCTAAATCATAAAACATTGCAAAGGAAACTTTAAAAAATATAATAAAGGCAAAACGTGGAATTTTAAAGCGAATCTCTACTAAGCCATAGAAATATTTCAGCTGACGGCTTACCTTAGAAGCCAAGCTTGTGATTGATGTTAGTTTAAAAAGGATGTTATATTGGTTTTTGCTAATTAATCATCATTTTATACATATTTTTGCCTCATTTGATTTTAATCCTGAATTATTTTCAGCGTACAGAGTGAAGAAGGATTATTACATCAGGTCACTGGGCTTGAGAAGGCTACACAGTGAATATGCTGGCCTAATAATTCGTAAGCGGATATGGAAAGTTTGAAGCAATAAAGCCCTGATTCATCGAAGGGCCAAGCAAACCCCCCCTCCCGCCCATGACCACATGCTCTTGATGGGGGAATTGGGCAGTCCCACAGACATCAGCACGTTTGGACCAAATCCCGGCTATACCCCACAAAGCAACTTTAACATTTCACGAGCTGGGACTGAATAATGATGATACGCCTACATTGAAGAATATTTATGATCCTCTCTGTTTGAACATATATATGGAAAATATATAACAATAATATTGCAATTTGAGCCCGGTGAAATTCTATCCATCTCAATACTCTCGATTATTATTTAGGTCGGTCGGTCGATTGATTTAGGCTTCAGGAATATACTGCGTAAGTGAATATACGGAATATAAATATATTTTCTACACAATAAATACCGTACTGTGTTTATTATCTGTATATGATTTTACTTATATCACAAAGTATCTATACTATTCTATTATAAAATGTAAAATATGAAAATACGAACTTTTAAGACACTAGTTACTCGCCATTCATGATTTGAGAACTAGTCCGGGGGCAAGATTTACATAAAAGGGTTTCCATGGGCCCTTTGAGAATACAAGTGTGGGAGTGGCGTCAATCTCTTCGTTATGAATAGCCGAATGAGAATGATACGTTCAACTCATGCCCATTTGCCTAAAAAATAAGATGGCGGTCAAAATTTGCAAAGTTTCACTATATAGACTACAATATAATTCGGTAATCGTTCAAGATATCGAATTGATTTTTTCACTAGAATGTTCCTTATAAAACTCTCTACAACCTTAGTCCAAAACAAATATTTCATGAGTTATAAAATGTCAAAAACAAAAATATTTTTCAATAAGAATTTTCGTTTTTCTCTAGAACTTTTTTCATCTGAGATACACGAGAATGATAAATGCAAATGTATTAGAAGTATTCTTGAGCTTTAAATTGATGTGATTTGTAAAACTGTAGGTCAATTAATGTTGGCTGAAGCATGACCAGAAGAAGGACTTGTGCGGGGCGTGACGCCCCTTTTACCTTACACTGCTGGCATAAAACGGAAAATGAGTGGTATCAATCTCTTCGTTATCACCAGCAGAATGGGAATATGTATGGTGATAAGCCCAAAAACTTTGTCACCATCAATAAAGAAAGATGGCGGCCGTAATTAGCTAAATTTCATGGTATCGACTGCAATGTGGTAATTGTTGAAAATATTGAATTGTTTTTTCTACTAAAAATTCCCCTATAGAATGATCTATAACTTTTTGTCTCATATTCCTTCTAGAATTTTGTTGCTATATTTCATAGCTTATACAATCAGAAATACTGAATAACTAAATTACTGGAGCATGGGAATTTTGTTTTTTCTCTATATTTTTAGTATGGGTGATTCACGAAGGGCATAGATCAAAATGTTTTCAGTACTTTTCTCAAGCTTTAAAAAGAGGTGACTTTTGAGGCTGTGGGTCCATTAATGTGAGCAGTAGATTCACCAGACGAAGGAATTGCGTGGAGCGCAGCGACTTCTCGTCACCCACAGGCTATAAGCAAGAATTAAAAAATTATTTTTCTAGTGGGCCCTTGATGATACAGACATGAAAGTGGTGTCACTCTCTTCGTTATCGCTAGAACAATGGTGATATGAATGGTGACAAAGAACATGGGCGCCGACTCCATAAGGCCTGGGTGGGCTCAAGCCCCCTCAAAAATTTCAAAGGTTTAAAGAATCTGTTAAAAGTATACTGTTGACCGAGTATCGGAATTATCGGAAACAGAAAACTGCGTTTTAATAACTGTAAAATATTTTTGTCATCCTTAATTTATTAGGTAAACGTGTTCTAAAACGTGTTTACAATTAATCAATGTCAATGTTTAGAAAGTAAAAAAAACATAAAATGAAAAACCCCAACTTGTAGCTCTATTTTTATAAGCAATTTTTTATTTTATTTTAGCCAAAACTCAATTGTTACTCAGCATCCAAACAAATTATATTGTTTTGAGATTTTGTTCCCTGGTTTACTAAAACTGTGATAAGTAAAAAGATAGTCTAAAAATGCTTCTAAGCAACTTAAAATTTCAAAAAATTTCCCATAAAAATTTATTCCATACCCCCCAGAACAATTGAGCCCACCCAAAGTTTTTGGTAAGTCGGCGCCCATGACAAAGAATACAGTACATAGATCAATGAAAATATGGTTGGGTTGGAATCAGAAATTTAATAAATTATTCTAGTTATCTGTTCAATCCATCATGAAATTAAGACATTAGTGAAAACAGTACATAACTTCCAACAATTATTGATCATCTGACATTTTCCCCTTAATCCGTCCCCTACCGGTAGCCTGATACTAATCATAGTCAAAAATTACCAAAGTCTGAGGAACCTTATTTGGCAGCTCTGATTCATTTGAGCCATGTAAACACTCCCAAATTTTTCATTAAAACCGAATTCATTCTCATTTCAAGAACAAGAACATGTACAATCAAATACTGGTAAGAATGGCAAAGCATATTTTAATGGTAAAGCATAAGTTCCAGTTCAAATGAATCTGATAAAGCTTAGAATGCAAGAATCGGATTCAAATCCTTATCCAAACATAGGAATATTTACCTAGCATTGAATGCTAATGCTAGGAACTGAAAATGCATGATCTCATGGGCTAAAGAGAGAAGCAAAAATAGCCAGCAGTCTGTAGGGGGTTCCAGTGGAATGCGTTAAGATAAAGGGCTAATTTTAAACACGTTTTAATTGGTAGGATTACCGTTAATCCCCGTTTGGTGAACGAGGGCTGAATAGATGGGATAAGCTCCCAGTCGACGTTTTTTCGGTAATGAATTTCGTTTTACCTACTGAGAATCGACTGAAAAATCTCGTAGGATAGCTTGATTCATGGACGTATTTGTAAATTACATGACTAGGAAATTCCGTTTTTTATTTTGTTTTCAACAAAACATCGAACTAAAATTTGGTGATGTTGAAGGTCCATCTTGTTTCCACAATATATTAATCACGGAATCTTAATAAAAACTAAAAATAAAAAAACACTTTCAAGTGGAAACTATGACTCACGTTATGGTGTGACGGGCGTTTCACTCTGATGTTAAGAGCATTGTCAGACGACCCACAGTACACTGACTCAAGGTATGAGTTTGAGGGTTATGGATGTTAAAAACATGATGAACATCCATAACCCTCAAACTCATGCCTTGAGTCAGTGTACTTGTACTGTGGGTCGTCTGACGATGCTCTTAAAATCAGAGTGAAACGGCCGTCACGCCATAACGTGAGTCATAATATCCACTGAAAAGTATTTTTCAAGTTTTTATTAAAATTTATAAATAAATATATTTAATATTGATGCTAAACAAGAGTCGAGTTATTGACGCAAAGAAATATACAAAAGTTTCAAAATTTGAAATTAATTTTTGACATATTTTCACATTAGCTTTCAACACAAATAGAAGAAATGTAAAGATATAAAGTATTAAATAAAATAAATAAAAAATATAGACACGTTCCAACATTCAAGGCCAATTCTCAGTTTTAGTTTATAGGCTATTGGGACTATGAACACCTATAGAGCAAGAGCATATAATTCTTATTTCTATCAATGAAATTAAAAGAAATAATAATAATAACAATAGTTTCTGATAGTCTGGAGTTTCACAAACAAAATTCAAAATATAAATGCCAATCCCCATTTTTTGGAAGATTTGTTTGAGCTCTTAAATGAAGTGTTGGGGGTTTGTGGGGGTGCATGAAATGTTTCGAATAGATGCAGCTCCAAAACCAATACAGATAAAAAAGTGAAATTGGTTTCAAATTGCAGAAATTTATTTTCTTCAGAGGAATTTTGAATTACAAATTTAGATCCTGTTATTACCAACAAATTACGTTTTATTAAACTTACCAATGAATCGGATAACTTGCCCAAACCATAAAATAACCTACAATGCGTGATTGTTATCAACGGTTCAAATTTGAAATACAATATTGATTTTGAAACGTTTAAATCAGGTGATGTGACTATTGAATTAATTTCAACACTGTTTTGAAGAAATCCTGAGTTCTGATGGGTCTAGACTCCTGTACTTAAAACTGACATCAGTTATGCTATAAGGGCTTCATTATAAAACTGTTTTGATCAGGCATTAATAGTCAGCTGTTTTGATATCACTTTCAAACTTCCAATCAAATTACTTTATAGCCAAATATAGTATTTAATACAAAAATAACAAAAAAAAATATTAAAAAGTATATTATATTAGGTTATACTAATACGCCAAAAAATAAAAATTTTCCATTCGCGCACAGGGGTTTACACAATGTCAACATTATTTAAATTTAAAGAAATGAAATACAAAAAGGTTCGACAGTTCAATTACACACGGACTTATAAGCACAATGAAATGAAAATTTGAAGCATTAAAGAGTTACTAAATTACAGAAGAAAAAGATGAAAAAATCGAAGCAAATATTTCAACATAAATATGATACCAGCTCTCTAATTCTTCAATATGACAGCTCAAAAGAAATTCCTTAAGTTTACTTTTAAATTGAGCTTGAGTATAATTTGCCAGAGAGATGCCCTAAGGTAAAAAATATACCATGCAGAAAGCCGAAATTTTCTGGGAAAAGTTGAATTTTATCAAGGAATGTTACCCTATTCTATAGGACTTGCTAAATCCCGCCTATCTTCAAAGCCTAACGTTGCACCTAAATTCCCACTAGACTAATAAAACTGTACAAGGACTTTAAGGACATACAAATACATTAGGTCCTCTAATATCTACTTTATATCATAGTCGTATATAAATACTAAATTTGAAGTTTTTTTTTCTAATTTTTGAACTATTGCATTATGCAAATGAACAAGCTTGGTAGGTTTATCTAGTCGAGAGACTACATGTTATCCAGGAGTGTTGTCAGTAGCTGTGGCTGAGATAGAGGTTGGTTAAAAGCATGGTATGTACTTATATATATGATAATAAATATATGTGTGCACTTGACGTCATCAGCCTCACCTCGGCCGCACTTTATTCCCTTTCGCTGCATAATGAAGTGAGGGATAAAGCCCGGTCCTAAAACTGCTCCAGCTCGAAACGGGCAAAGAAGCATACAGCATTCGTGAGCCGGCTTTTTGTTATGCGTTCCACCACGAAACCGTTATTAACATCTGCTGTGACAACCATAAAATATTCGACTACACTGCGCCATCTTCAACTTAGAAAAACTAGAATTGATGTAACTTAGACATCAACCATAATCTGTGTAATAAAGATAAAGATAAAATTACACAAAATTGTATTGTAACTAATTAAAAAGCATATTATTAACCACACAATAGATTGTAGGCCTATATGGGAAAAAGTTAGAATATAAAATGAGATTTCATGTGAAGCATTTACGTAATAAGGGCGAACTCTGGACAAAAATTCATCCATTCAAACTCAACCTCGATGATATCTGAGAGACTTTATAATTATATACAGTTTACCGAACGAAGTGAGGTCTATCCTTTAAGACGATGAGCATTTCCTCTGTCTCACGATTATGGACGAACGCATAAACCAATTCTTTTATTTCTTCAAATTCAATATGGGGCCAAATTTTTTTCAAATAAAGCGAAACTAACAATATGAGCTTCCTTCTTATATACAGTTGATGGGGTATGTACTGAATTTGTAGCATTCTTGTAGTGCATTTATAAACAGGAAACTCAGTATAGTGGAATCAGGAAACGTAGTACTGATATGGAATTACTAAAAATCCGGTTTAGTAGATTGTAACTGGCAAGCGCGTGTGTTTGTGTGCGTGCGTGCTTGGTCCTGCGCAGTTGTAATTCGACTTGAATAGTCTTATTCAATTTTTTTGTATTTAGATGTTCCAAAATATTTTTTAGGTCAGACAATATTATGATTAAAAAATATAACGTACATCTGCAAAGAAGAACCAGATACTGTAGTATAACTATGTTGATCATCACAGGTGAAGAAACAATGATAATTATTTTTGTTGGTGAAAATCGGGAATGGAAGATGGATGAGAAAAAGTAAATAAATAAATTCATCATTTATTTGATGAATAATTTCTGTTTTTTATTATTGGAGATTTATTGATATTAAAAGCTGCTGAAAATGCATGAGAATCCTTAATTTTTCTCACTGTCTCTCAAACAAGGGGTGATTTCTAGGGGGCGTCAAATACTTTGGTCTTTTCAAATATTGATTTTTACAGTTTCTGTCCTCCATAAAAGAATTAAAATCGAGTTGAAAACGCTCTTCAACTTTTTTCGAAAATGTCATCCCTTTATATTTTGAGTGAGTGTTGAGCAAGTGAGGTCTACTGTTCACAGAACTACTAGTAATAGTGAAATAAAATTTAAAGACAAAGTTCAGAAGAGATCGAACATAATTGAAATAGTGTTTTTAACAATTGCTGAACAATACAGATGGGATATTATTTACAAAATGAAAGATGAAGGTTGCCATGCAGTTGCTCTATGGTCGAAAAGATGCAGACCAGCTCCTAAAGATACCTCCTCAATGACGAGGTGAAGCCCGCTCGACTCTCAATACACCTAATGGAATTAGGAAGTGCGACAAGCACTTACAACAAATGATTTAGTATAGATTGTAGTATGGTGGTTCGGTATGAAAGGGTATGGAACATTATTCTGTCAGCCTTCAAACACGAATTTGAAATAATTTTTTAAGTAATTTAGGTTTGCCATTTTTTGAGGATTTCTTTGACTAGTTTGATTATTCAGAAAAGTCACTGATCAGGGAGCTTTAGTGTTGAGCCATAGAACTATAGTTTATAGTTCTATGTGTTGAGCTTACAATGTGGGAATGAGTAATTCGTTCATGCCGTTGAAGAGAGTAGACATACGGAAGACAATAGTTCTGACTGCAATGCAGTCTTTTTTTACGGATTTTTGTAATTACGGATTAATTTGAATGACGACATAAAAATATTTATGGGAAATAATATTTGGCCAATAAACAAAGCGGATCAGTGATGAATATTATCCATGATATGGAAATCATAGAATAAGATTAAAAAGAAAATAATATTTCTGTTTGTAGTCACAAACATTGTAAATATTTCAATTTTTTTTTTTTGAGGATGAAGTCCACATAGGTCTGAGACCTGTGCGTGGGTAATGAGTTGCATGATGGTGATTGATGAGTTGGACCTACAGTTTTAGGTGGGTGATAGTTTAGGCGGAAGTGATTTTACAGCAGAGAACAGTGTCTTTTTTGCTGGCCAATCTAATCGGTCACCGTTACGAACAGGACCTACGAGAACGCAGCTTATCTCTCTGATAAGTTTCTGAGTTATTTAGTGTCTAAGTGTCTGGGTTAGGAAGTGTCTGAGTTAATTAGAACCTGTGAATAGGATTGAGAATAAAAGAGTGGTTTGTTGTATTCAGATGTATCTCATTACGATTTGTGTTTCTTTATACCTTGATAGCCTAAATTATATTTATTTTATACAGATTCGTGTTATTTTTTACTTTATTAACGTTTTGAAACATGCATAGTAGAGCTGACTTGCTGTAATTGAATATCGTCTGCAATAACGTTGCACATCGATATCGAATGAATAAACGATCATGAATGAATAAACATGCATAGTAGAGCTGACTTGCTGTAATTGAATATCGTCTGCAATAACGTTGCACATCGATATCGAATGAATAAACGATCATGGGATCATGGAATCTACTCAGTGTTGACAGACCGACCGTGTGACAACTGTGGGGAGTACATTAGTATACGCCTTTGTACCGCCTACAGTATGAGTTTGCTTGGATTTCAATCAATTTATTCAATAGAAACTTCTAATACCTTCATTTTACTTGTAAATTGGTTAGGTTTTGTGTTTAATGAAATGAAAAATCGAATAAAAAAGTTTGAAACACCGGTAACTACAGTAATTTGTGAGACATTCAACAAAATATATAAACAGGATGAAAAAACACGTTATTTCAATTTTGAATTGGATTAACTTGTTCAATTTTAAATAGCCCGGTGACTTTTTCCAACTACATTTGTAAAGAATTTAAATCCAAATGAAATCTTGAATAACTCATCAATATCAAAAAACTCACCCAGGTTTCATAAAATCGGTTTTTATTGATTTAAAAATAAATAGCTTCCCACAGTTTGATATTTTTATAGGTTTTAATTCATTGAGGTCCTAATTTAATGAATGTTGGGGGGGGGGGGGGGGTGCTATATTGGGTTATTCAACATTCGTACTGGTGTCCGAGTTATCAGGTCGCACCTGAATAAATTCAGAGCCTTTACTTTGGCGTGATATAGTTTAACGTGACTTAACGATTGCTTTTAGGCAGCTGGGACCGACATTCTTAACGTGTCCTCCGATACACGTTTATAAATCTTGTAAATGTTATTGCTTGACTTTCCTTTTGCAAATTTAGTTATAAGGTCTCGCTTAAACATTAATTGTAACTATGAGAGCTTTGAATAAATTATATAATAAAATGAATTATAAGACGAAATTGTCAAAACCACATTTATTAAAAATATAGAGATACTAGTTTCGAATGTTACTCCATTATCAATCTCAGGAAAACTAAAACCAAAGTACAGAGTAGCTTATACTATACACGGAATGATTCTATTGGCTAAGTGGTAGGCTGACCTTCATTGACGGTTGTTATTGGCTGAAAGCCATAACAGATCACGCCCTCTGGTTTTGCTCCTCCCACCAGAGGGCGTGACCTGTTATGGTTATCAGCCAATAACAACCATCAATGAAGGTCAGCCAATAGTATCATTCCGTATATAGTATATATTAAGCTACTCTGTACTTCAGTTTTAGTCTGTCTGAGATTGATAATGGAGTAACATCCGAAACTAGTATCTCTATATTTTTAATAAATGTGGTTGTGACAATTTCGTCTTATTATTCATTATGGATATCTTCCACAATATTACCATCACCACTACAAAGAGAGTAATGTAGCGAATATGAAATTGAAGAGAATAGAGAGAAAGAAGAAACAGTGGTTCTCGGTGTTATCTGCTATGTAAATGTTTACTTTTAAGCAACTCTGCTTTTGAAACTTTTATAGTGTTTACTTGGTAGTTTGTAGAATATTCTAGTTGTTTGATTAGACATTAATGGAATCTTTTTGAATATTGTAGAAAGTGCTAGTTTCTTTATTTATTTATTTAGGAGATGATGATTATTATTGAAGATGATCATTATTTATTAGAAGATTATTTATTTTGAAGATGATAGAAAAATCCAGAGATATCTCAATTATGGAAAATCATATAAATAGAGGGACACTTTTGTAAATCAGTCAAGTCTTGTTTGAAATTCGTCGTGATAAACAAGTTGTGTCAGTTCTATATATTGTGCCTATATAGTGATAATTCTTTCTCTGTGCCTATAGTGTTAATTCTTTTTCATATTTAATTCATACCAGTGAACTACTAAATAGTTTTTATTGTATTACGGACTAGTGCTACGTAATTTAATTGTTCTTTTTCTTTTTTGAATATTTTTGGACAGTTTATTGTACAGTTATTATTTAATATTGGATCGGCCTTTTAACTTTTAGTGATTGATTTTTGTACAGTTTATTGAAATCTCTTTATTAGTTGAACAATATCGATTTATCTGTTTTCAATTGCTTATTTTTCTGTAAGACGTTACTGATCAGTGAGTGTTGTGATTATTTGTGTAAATAAAGTGCGAGTGATAAATTTAAGTGTTGCCAGCGTTATTTTAGACTTAGAACCCGTAACAGTAATATAATATGCTAGCGGTTTCGAAATCCAACTATATAGGGCGGTATCTAGTAAATGATGTACTTTATTATGTCCATCACAGTGGTTTGGAATTTTCCTAGAACTGAAGATTTATCAAGTTTTCCCATATTACGGCTTAATCGGTGAGATGAAACTACTCTCCATCAAACCGTATACTGAAAACCAACTACCAACAGCTAAAACCTTAGAGAATGAAGTGAAAATAATCCTTGCACGTGTTTTTACACTTGAAATATCACTTTGCAGATTGGATTTACAGAGATTAGAGCAACATCGAACACCAAAGAAGAGTATCGAACCCAACAAGGGATGGATGGAGCGGAAACATGTCTAGAGTAAACTGCACTACCAGTGCTTGTTTGCAAAAAGAACCCTCTAAGCAAAAAGCTAGATATTAATTCTGCAAAAAGGTAGAGAACAATAATGGTGGTCGCTCTTCGCTCTTTGCTAAATCCGAAAGGCTTTAGACCCACCACCTCTCCATCCCCCACCCCACCACCTCACAGAAATGCCAACAGTTTGCTGTGAGGCATCACAGGGGAAATAAACCACCAAGATTAAACCCTTCCCTCGGTTTCCGTTGGCAATTGCCGTTCTCGATTAAGAGACGCAGGAGAGATCGCCTAGATTTCAGTGTTCGAATAAACCTGTGTTTCCAGTTTCCACGAATCGAGACAAGCTTAATAATAATTGCGTACTCGATTTATCGGAAACAGTGAGATTCAAGTGAGATTAAGCCTGTTCAGCTCAAATCAATTCTACAGCCCTACAACTGTAGTTGGTGTTACTTGAAGATTATTACACGCAAAGTATTGTTGTGGACAAGGCAAAGGAGAAAGAAGTATAATTATTTTGGGCCTGTGTCAATATTGATTTCCGGTTATCATTAATCTGCGTGTCATTCTGTTTGCTCTTACTCCTGTAATCTCCTCACCTTGCGGTTTATCGGGACACCTCTAGAATGTTCTTATCATGGCAATTAAAGTAGGCTTGAACAATGAATAATATTCTGTGTTTACTTTAGAAATTGATAGAAAAATGGAGATCTCTAGTTCTTTCTGGATTGTGAAAAATGTATAAATAGGAGAAACTCTCGTAAAAGTCAGTCAGTTGTGATTCGAACGTGATGAAGTGGCAGTGACAGTTCCCGCTCATACAAACCGGATTACCAGTGAGCGCTTATACAGATCGTGTTAAACAAACGTCTGTTGTAAAAGTGATAATCGCAATATATTGTGAAGATTATTATTCAGGCAAACAGTGACTCGTAAATGCTTGTAGTGTTTCAACTGTTTTGTATTAGACGGTTCTTCTTGAACAGTTATTGAACCCAGTTATAGTCTTAACAGTTTATTGAACAGTTATTATTTAATAGAAGAATGGGCATTCAACATTTAGTGATTGATTTTTGTACAGTAATATTGCAAATTCTTTATTAGCTGACCATTATCAATTTATCTGTTTTTGATTACATTATTCTGTGAGATATAACTGATTAGTGCGTGTTGTAAATAATTTGTGTAAATAAAGTGCAAGTGGTAATTTAAAGTGTTGCCAGCGTTATTTTAGAGATAGAACCCGTAACAGTATGATGATTTATGCTAGTTGCATTTACATTCCGACTAGAAGTCATCATCTCAAGTTCCTTTCATAATTTATGGTTAAATTTGGATTTATGCTGAAAAGTTTGAGTGGGAGAATTGTTTAAAGCAGCTTATATATTACTACTACTCTCCCCACATTGTAGAAAGCTCGTTCAGTTCATTTTATCAGAGTCGAGATTGGCGTATAAGAGTTTAGTGAATTGGTAATGATTAAACTGCATGTATCAGGGTATAGCTCAACAGGGAGGAATTTATGTTCACTATGAAGGAAGTTAATGTAATTTATTCAGATACTGCAATCAAATTCATATTATAACGTACGACACTCTCGCTCATTGGTACAGTATTCTCGGCAAAATTTATTGAATTGTTTTAGAGTGTGATCAGAGCTGAAGATAATGAATATTGTTTTAATTCATTGAGATTCACAAGAGTATAACTGCAACAATAGTATCCTCCTACTCCATAAGTACAACTGCTCCTCAGTATTTGGATAATACATTATTATATTCACGTTTATTAGAATGACTAAGGAGCTTTACTGCTTTAATGATAGAGTGGGAGGATACTGTTTTTTTTTTTTTTTTGTTTTGCTGTTATACTCTCATGGATCTCAATGAACTGTGACAATAATTATCTTCAGCTGTAGCCTACCCTACACAGTTCACTTTTTTATTAAATTTATGAATTGGATTGTGTAGGATATGAATATTTCTGAATATAAAAATTGTTTGTTTTAATTCATTGAGACCCATGAGACTATAACAGCCAAAAAATAGTAACCTCCAACTCTATCAGTATAGCTCCTCAATATTCCTAATAAATGTGAATATTAAAATATCATATGTTGTGTATTATTATTTAAAAAAAATTAATATCTCCGATCATCATAATTTCTACAAATATTAAAAAACACAACGTTCAACTTCAAATAACAAATTCAACCAATTCGATTTCTTTTCTGTAAACTTCCCACAGGCTATGTGATCTCCAAACTCACTCACGACTAATGAGATTCGATTAATCGATAATTTGCAACTGAACCCCCGATAAGCACTGCTGTTATCAACGTGAAGAACAGAGGTAACCTCGGTTAATGGAGATATCGACTCCTCGCGGTTACGCTGTTTGAGGGGAAAGGGGAGCACTTCGATTAGGAATGATAGGAGGGTGGCTGGGGTTGTTTGAATGAGCAATAAGGGATGCAATCTGTCTGGAGCCTCTAGCTCTCTTCCCTCTTTCTCTCACACACACACTCTCTCTCTCTCTCTCTCCCACTGCAGACACTCACTATTCTATGTGTGTTCCACCGATACGGTATGTTGAGTATGTAAATATATATAACGCACAGCGCTATATTAATTTTGTAGCGTTAACATGACATGATTATATTGCAGCTTCATACAACACGCTAATCGATATTCTGAATATTGAGAGTATGACATAACTAACGTCTAGCGTGTCTGATGTGTGCAGTGGTGGTTCAGTTACTAAAGGGCTGCATATTGCAGTTAATATGCATACAAATATGGTATGTCAAAATTTTGAAAATCATTCACAGGCCTAGTGGATACTGTTCAGTTATTGGAAGTATCAATTTTCCTTTATAGTATCTGAAAATACCGAAATTAATAGTTCCATGGTTCATTCTCAAAAAAAGGTGCTAAGGGTGCTGTTCTAAGGGATGAACTTAGAAATGAAACTCATCGCACTGCTCTCTATGTGAAAATGGAGTTAGAAATTCAGGAGTTCAACTTTTTAATGTTTTAGGAGACTTCAAAAAATTTAAAGAGGTTTTCAAGAGAGAGCTAGAGGACTGTGGTTTCTATTCAAGCCAAGAACATAGAGAGTATTGGGCTATTGAGTATTGAATATAGAGAAAAATTGGACAAAACCAGATGCTCCCATGATGGGAGGCCAGTGGATGCTTAAATATCTATCTAATGGATTAATCATAATAAACCTGTCAATGGATCTGTTACTAATCTTCCCGTTATATTATATTTTCTACAGTTCATTTATACCTATGTCTAAAACCCACCAATTCAAAAAAACTCATTTATTCATCATTGAAGTAAAATACTCCAAATACAAAGATTGAATCTCATTAAATACAATATTTCAATGGTTATGACTGTAATATTCATGTGAAGCAAATTTAATATTATTGTTTCGGAATTCTTATCGCCCTTCACAAAATTAAATATATTTTTAGAGGGAAAAACTTGGCATTTTAAATTTTGTAGCCTATTTTGGTGACAAACCATTAGTGGCAAAGGCAAAGGGAGGAGCTAAGCGCACTAGTGGGTGTGTCAGGTCTCAGCCTTCAGCCAATCACAACACATCCAATCTACTACACCAATCTACAAATAAAATTAATAATATTTTTGAAAAAGGCATTTGCTAGTCCAGTTTTATTTTCACAGAACCGTAAAATTTAATTTATCCTTAAATTTTATTGTTAATAGATACAATTGATATTTAATGCGTTATTTCGTCATTTTTTTAATATAGGTTTCTGTTTGGATGTACAGGATATTTATACCTGTAAAGTGATAAATCAGCAGCCCACCAACATAAGGGGAAAATGTCAGAGGATAACTGTCTGAGAGACATCAAGAGATGTGTTGGTACGAAATATTATGAACTAATGTAAATAACGGATCTAGAAGTCTAGTTGCATTATTGAAGGAGCCAGCTTCTACCAACGACCACGAATATAAGCCCAGCTAGGCCGGTTTTATGCAACTAGTTTTTTTTCGCGCGACAATAAACGCGGTGACAAAAAAATCGCGGGTCAGGGATGGTGTTGAGATGGTGAAATTTAGAGACCAATGAAAAACGTAATTTTGATCAAAAGAAATTTTCAAAAAAATATTTCCTCAGGTGAGGAAATACGATAAGGAATACGATGAAAATTTAAAGAAATCAAATATCCGAGATTTCAACAAACTTTTATTTTGGTTGAGACGGCCTAGAGCTAGAGCCAGCCTAGGACATATTCCTTTGATCCGGTACCGGGCTAGACTCGAGCGACACAAAACGAGAGTTGGCATAAAACCGAAAAAGCAACTTCCCGTTCCAATGCACTTGAGCCTTTCTGCGGCGGTATTCAAGTCACGCGTTTTAACTACCGGACGCTTGATCTTTAAATCGCTCAGCGACAACAACTGAGAAACAACTCTGAAACGAGCGACATGCATAAAACGACACATTTGACTCAATAGTAATTAATCGCGGCGTTTATTATCGCGCTACAGGAAACGAGGTGCATAAAACCGGACGAGATGTTATCAACGTTAAAGCTCACGATTAATTTGCTTTCATCCGGTTACATTAGCAGATTCGTATGAAAAGCGTTGTAGGAAAGAACGCGGATGCTGTGTTTCAAACTCAAACATATTCCAACCTTTTGTACTGAATGATATATGACACCAACATCATGAAAGATCATCATTTCTCCTATTTCTCCTAAGGCTGGTTTCTCCATTGATATTATAGATAAGACCAGAAGACCAGACAGACCAGAAGACAACAGAAGCACGAAATTCTTACAACAGAGTAGCTTCCGGAAACTTAATTCAATTTTTAATTAGATTTCTAAATAAAAAAAATGAGCTACTTACAGGCGAGTCTAAATTTCGATACGAATTTATAGGGGTTAAATAGATAGCAATAGATAGCAATACAAATACTTTGAACATTAAACAGTTACCTAACTATCTCTAGTATCAAGACCTACAATTGATACAGCTGGTGACCATCCCCCACGAGCTATCAATGTCTCCAGCAAATGGATAAAATATAGTTAGTTTTGAATAGAGCAATTTTCTGAGAAGAAAATGTGGTAGCAAGCTCAACAAAATGAAAGCATTCTTAGAGAATGTGCAACCCGCTAACCGAGGAAGCCGATGTTGTTTAGAATCTGTAATAACGCATAAAAAAGGGTTTCTTTTCAAGCGAAATTGTTTGCCATAAAGGAAAGGACACAGCCACAGCATACCGTGGCATTCATTGCATTGCTCCTGCATTGTACACCGCTGAATCCATTACACCAGAGCCACCAGCGACAGATTCCCACTTTTCTTTTCCCCTCTTCTTCATTTTTCCCTCGATTTCCTCCATGTTTATTTCGACAATTCAGAGCACGTGCATGAAACTCATAGAAGACGCTCCAGATGCAAGAAGCAAGCGAGTCTGCTCACTTACACCACAACACTGAATTGGATTCAACAAGATAATGAAATTGATTGTTCAGTCAGTGTGTGCTGTTCCATTTGTTTACATAGATCAAGAAAACTCCGACTATAGGAAAATCAAATGTAAAGCAGGTAATTAAGGCCAACAGGCGGACGAAAATAATAATTATTTCTGAATAATTCAACACGATAATATTTGGAAATGCGTAATGCTGTGTTGTTTAATTTGTTTATGAAGGCTATGTTTCAAAACCTCAAACTTTCGGAATATGACATGTACGGCAGGTAAGGCCATTCAAGACCATCAAACGAACGAAAATAGCTATTTGTGTAACTAGAGCGAAAAGTGTGGTATTTCTACACCGAGAGAAATAGTTTCTCAAGTGCAGAAACAATACTTTGTAGTCGAATTACACATTAAATTTTTCCTACAGTAATGTATAAAGTAATTTAAACAGAACAAAACAGGACATAAATAACCTGACAATTCCTCAAATAACCTATCTTCGAATCAAATCGATTTCAACAACAACTAGAGCTGACTGTTTTTGCGTAGCTGAAGCAGAGTAGCCAACCTATTTTTGAATGCAGAATAGGGAACCTGCGTATTACATGCTCACTATTTTATGTTGTTAGGTTGCAAATTTAGAGTGCAGAAATAGCTATTTGTGTAACAAGAGTGCAAAGCACCGTTTTTCTGCATCGAGAGAAACAGTTTTTTTCACGAGCCGAAGGCGAGTTAAAAAAGTTTCTCGAGTGCAGAAACAATACTTTGCACTCGTATTACACATTAAATTTTTCCTACAGTAATGTATCTTCTGGTATTGATAAATTCAGCAGTATTCTTTTAAAGTCTATTTCTCAGTTTATATCTGAACCTTTTTCTGTGATAATAAATGCCTGTTTTGAAACGGGATTATTTCCAAGTGAATTTAAGATAGCAAACTTAACATGTATTTTCAAATCAGGAGATCCAAGCCTTCCTGAAAACTATCGTCCTATTAGTCTTTTGAGCAATTTGGCCAAGGTAATGGAAAAAATAATAAAATTGAGACTTGTCCGATATCTTGATAAATTAAATTTAATAAGTCAAAATCAATTTGGATTTCAAGCTGGCAAAAGTACTCAGGATGCCATAAATAAATTTATTCAAATCATAACCCGAAATTTAAATAAGAAAGTTAAATCAATAGCTGTTTTTCTCGACCTGGCAAAGGCATTCGATACTATCCCACACGTAATACTTCTAGATAAACTTGAAAAAATAGGGATACGTGGAATCCCATTGAAAATGTTTTATAATTACTTGAAAGGCCGTTCACAAATTCTTGACACTAGTGTTAAGGATCTCACAGATTTTGGTTTACCTCAAGGCACAGTACTTTCTCCGGTTCTTTTTCTTATTTATTTGAATGATTTGCTTAAATTAAATGTAAAAAATTGTAACCTTATATCTTTCGCTGACGACACGACCTTGATTTTTTCTTATGAAACTTGGGATGGGGCTTTTGTATCCGCGGAGCGGGGGTTTGTTGAAATTAAGACTTGGCTTGACCGGCACATTCTTACTCTAAATCTTAAAAAAAGTGTTTATATGACGTTCTCTGCAAATAAGACGGGTAAACCCAGATTCCATAAAAATTTAAGTATACACTGCGTTCAATGTGTCAACTCAAATTTAGCAAATTGCCAATGCCCAACGCTGACAAATGTCGCGAAAACTAAATATTTGGGAATAATTATCGATCAACATTTGAGATGGGACCACCATATAGAAAATATGTGTCAGAAGCTAAAATACCTAGTTTTCAAATTTCACAAAATAAATAAGCTTAATAATTTGCAAATTATCAAACTGGTGTATTCTGCTTATGCGCAGTCCATATTCCAATATGGAATTGCAGCTTGGGGTGGTGCTCATGACGTGCACTTCAACAAAATTTACATAATCCAAAAGCATATTTTGAGGGTTGGCGCTGGGAAAGCCTAGGCTTTACCCAAGCAGGCTCCTGTTCCAAGAGCTAGGCGTGCTTACTCTCAGACAATTGTATTTAATAAATTTAATAAAATACATAAATTCGAATAAAAATCTATTCCCCTCTCGTTTATACACTTCATACGGTTTCCGCAGTTCAACTATAGTAACATATGACATCTTAAGAAGTGATTTGAATGTCTGTAGGAGGCAAATGTCATACATATGTTCCAAGTTGATCAACAAACTCCCTCATAAATACATTTATGATAAATTAAGTCGGAGTTTGAGGAATAAATTGGATGAGTGGATAGTGGAACATGATGATGAGATGGTCAATTTCATTCTTGGATAAGTTGGTTCTGAATTTAATTCATTGTATAAGTTATTGTTGTTGTCTCCTACATCGCTTAGGAAGAGCCTTTCTGAGTGATGTGGGAGACAATAGTAGTGACTGTAAAGTGACTGAGAATAATCACGATTTATTACAATAATAATTATTATTATATTACAATTAGAATTATTTTATAGATAAAATTTTTATTGATAACAAAGTGTTTTCTCCATATGTTCGAACTTCTTTTTTTTTCTCGTGAAACATTAGAGTAAACCGTGATACTACATACTGTACTTATATATTATATTAGTATTTCACTTATTAGCTTATATATTTTTAGGATATATTATTATTCCTTTAATATTTCTCTGCTTCTTTTCATGATCATGGCTTAAATTCTTTCTATTATATTTACTATGCATTTTCTTTTCACTTCTCTTGTATTAAAAAATAATAATAATCAATAATTAAAATCATAAAACTGATTATAACTTTCCCTTCTTCTCAATCATAATTATTTACTCTAATATTATTCCAGACTAATAACATTCATTTCTTCTCTTTTCTCTTCTGTTTTACTTTTCTATTCTCAATCTTCCTACTTTTATTAAGAAAAATTCTTAAAGTTACAATTTGTAACTTGCTTTTTCTCTTTTTCACACGCGAGCCACTCAAAGCGATTAATAAGTTTGCTATTTATATTGACTCGTTGCTGGCGCTCAAGCTTTTTAGCTTTTGCTAGCAACGCCTGTAATAATGATATTCTCCTGTATATGTATTTTTTTAAATTTATTTCAACTTTGCTATTGTTATTTTTTCATTTACAGCTTTTTTGTTGTTTTAATATTTCTTTTATTTTGGAGGTTTTAAATTTTTTGTCGGTATTATTTGTCGATGGCAATAAAATGATTTGATTTGATTTTGATTTGAATGTATAAAGTAATTCAAACAGAACAATACAGGGCATACATAACCTGAAAATTCCTCACATAACCTATCTTCGAATCAAATCGATTTCATCAACAACAGCTACAACAACTATTCACAGCTGAAGCAGAGTAGCCAACCTATTTTTGAAGGCAGAATAGGGAACCTGCGTATTACATGCTCACTATTTTGTTTTGTTAGGTTGCAAATTTGGAGTGCGGAAAAGTACATTCCCGCACTGGTGCAGGAATAGACTATTTTGCGTGCTTCAGTTAGTGCAAAAATAGGCACTTTTTTGGGTCACTGTAGGAAAAAGTATTTCCGCGCACTGGAATTTACTTTCCCGCACTGCTGGTGCAGGAATAGACTTTTTTGCGTCCTACAGTTAGTGCAAAAATAGGCACTTTTTCGGGTCACTGTAGGAAATATGAATTATTGCTGAAAGATAATTCAAGACGATAATAGAGAAATGGAAAAGATTGGCCAGTGTGTGCCGTTCCATCTGTTTTCATAGGTAACAAGCACTACCTCCTGTTTGCATGCTCCAGTATGCTCCTGTTTTAATCGTTCTAGTGTTTAGGACGTGGTGCGTAGAGCAGGTAAGACCATCAAGATGTCAAAAATTGTTGAACGATTTTTTAATGAATTTTTGAATGCTTGTTTTCATTAGTGACAAAAGCTTCCAGAATGCGCCTGCTTTGCTTATTCTAGCGTTTAGAAAGTGGATCATCGAGCCATTCATTGACCATAGAGGAAACGAAAATAATTATTTTAAATTATTAAACATGATAGTAGAGAAATTGAAGAGGTTGGCCAGTGTGCGCTGTTCCATTTGTTTTCACAGGTTACAAAAACTCTCATTTCAAGTTCTCTCAAACTCTCAATTTCAGTCGTCTTGTCGTATAGAATAAGGAATGTAAAGCATGAAGCAAGTTATTAAGACTTCCAACTGATGAAAGCAATGAGCAACACTAACAAAATTATCACGGTCCATTAATTCTGTAACAATGGCAAAACAATTTACTTTTCAACGATTTTTTCCATTACTGTTGAAAACCGATTTGAAGGTAATAGATAGATAAAGATCACTTCTCTCCACAACAGACATAAATTCAATAAAAACTTGTTCTTCAAGATGAGAATTGAAGAACAAACTTCAACAGATCTTTCACCCCGAAAACGACAAATAAATCAAAGTCTAATGAACATTAAAGACCAGACGTAATGAAAATATAACGCAAACATTCAACAGCCCACATGGGACATATAACAATCCAACATTATGCAACAATCATTACATTGCAAACGACATTACAATAGTCCTCTGTATGATTCTGTACAAAAGAAATAAAATAAATCGATATTTGTAATGTGATCATGTCCATTTTCGTCCTAGCAGCAATCTCAATTTAAGCTCTTTGAAAAAGGTAGAATCTTCGGTTTTTAAAAGGATTCAATGCTTGGAAGAAACACGTTATATAATTTGAGCGGCAATTAGCTGTAATGACTTCGGCAAAGATCTTTTTTCCGGTCTGTCTGGAAAACAAGTTGCTTTTCCCTTTCAACACAGCTGAAAAGTGTCTGTCGTAGTTGCTTGTTACAATGATCATTCTCAGAATTATTTAATCAATCCTTAGTTCTTGTAGATTTGCAGATAATTTAGAGATTTGTACGTGAATCAATGCTTGGATGACCTAATTTGGGACCATCAGAGCTTATAATAACACACTACATTTGAGTGAATAACATAAACAAAATGAAATTATGTTTTTCGCTTTGATATGAATCATTTATGAAATCACTATTATAATATCCCCTGCCAAATACAGTATTCCCACATTTTTATAATTATTCATTACTTTACATTGACTTCTATTGATAGAGAGATTTCTCCACATCGCTCATTTTCATTGTCTATTACCGACGACATTTATTTTAATTTTACATTGAAAAAGTAGACTAGTACATTTATTTTCCTATAAATTCATAAAACTTCATAAGAATTATAGGCATATATTCAAAATGTTTTAGATAAATTGCAACTATTGGACAACAATACTGATGTCAGGAAACAAAATTCAACGATTTTATGCACTGGAGCCAAAAGGTTTGTATGTGTGAAGAAATTAGGGCAGACATTTTTTTACAGGCTATAAATTTTCCAATTATAGGTAAAAAATACTTCAATGAATTGAATGGATTAAACGTAAAATCTTAATTTAGAACAACGAAAATAACAATAATAAAAAAAGTTAATCTCACTCGTGCCGTACTCGTTTTTAAATAATTATTTCTTACAAAGAGCAAATATGGGAAGTGATAGGGAAGTGATAGCCACGAGCCGTAGCTGGTATCTGTTCAATCAGAGAGATAAGCTGCGTTCTCGTAGGTCCCGTTCGTAACGGTGACCGATTAGATTGGCCAGCAAAAAAGACACTGTTCTCTGCTGTAAAATCACTTCCCGGTGGTTCGGAACCCACCTAAAACTGTAGGTCCAACTCATCAATCACCATCATCCAACTCATTACCCACGCACAGGTCTCAGACCTATGTGGGCTTCATCCTCAAAAAAAAAAAAAAAAAAAAAAAAAATATGGTATACTTCAGTTTCGAATAGAGTAGAATTTGATGTACGGTAATTTTTCAGTTCGGAATTGAGATGAATTTGTTGGTATTTTAGAAGTTTCAAATTAAGAAGAGTGTAGTGGATCTTTCTTTAGTTTCAAATCCACTAAACTCATCAGTTTTTATGTTTTATCATGCTAATAATTCAATTTGAGTTTTAAATTAAGAATAAACCCGACATAACATAATACTGTACCAACAAATTTGGTTGAATGAGGAAAAATTCTATCAAGGATTGATAGAATGGGGAAAAATTGGGATGGAAAAATTCTATCGAATAGATTAAACAAGGATTGAGGATTTGTAGAATGGGGAAAAATTCTATCGAATAGATTAAACTATCCTGCAGAAAATAAATGGCAATTGTTTGCGTGGGGCATTTATTGGATGTATAATTAACAAAGATCATTATGCATGCACATAACTTTGTTTGCGATGCCACAGATCTGTTCATTTGGATCTCAATATCCACCCAACTGAATTAATTGCTATGATCTCTGGCATAAAAGGTATTCATAAGGCTTTATTGAAGCCAGAAGTGGATTCGTGGATACATGTTTGTATCCAATCAAATGCTGCAGAGAGATTGGTAGGGGGTGCATCCGATGAATACCCTTGCTCATTGGAGTATGAATTTAATATGAAGCACATGTGAGTTAAACAACTGAGTGAGTTAAATGCACGTGAGTTAAACGCTCTGTTAGCTAAACGCTACAACAAAGTTTAAGGACAATACAGAGGGTGGTCTGAGATGAATTAAGTTTTGTTCTTTCCAAACACAAAAAAGGTTACATCAATATTGTACTACTTTTCAAATGTCTCTTTTAAATGATGACTTGGACACATGAAGTAATCCGTAGGTCTGCTGGATGTAAACACACCCACATACAGCTATACACACTTATATAACTCATATATCATGCTCATGAGATCTATACCACAAAGTTAACTTCTTTAACCACGGCATGATCTACTGCATCTTGAGGTGCCCTGAAGATTGGCAGTGGATAGATAGATAGATTTAATAGCGTCCACTGCCCTCCTATACAGGGGGATCTGGAGCTTGTCAAAAAAAATTAAAATGCACAGCAAAATAGAATGCTCAAGAGCAAGACAAAGCAAACCAAACATCAGATCCTCTTTAAGCTAAAATTGTTTACCAAAAACCCGGGTATCGTAAAATTAAAACGTTTGAATAGTAATCTCTGTACTCTTCTATAGAATAAAATACCATACTTATTAAATCCTTTTTCAACTTGGCTCTAAACTCCCTTTCACCTAATTTTTTTATAGAATCAGGTAAAACATTATATAAACGGACTCCCGAACTCCTGACACCTCGCTTATAGAATGTGGAAAGATGTAACAGCATCGACAAAGTCGTGAAACCGTAGTTACATAAGACATTTTTGTAGCATGGATAACATTTTACAATGAAATTATTTATCATTCTTCTTATTTACTATTGATTCCACTCAAGCATCACTGAAAGCACCACGTGAAAACTAACAGAACATCAAAATTGATTGAGAAGTTGTCAATTGATAGTATATGGAGAAATTGACAACACACAAGAAAATCTCAATCAATATTAATTATGAAGTGGTTGAAATACATCGGAATTTAAATGGAATTTATACAAACATTCTTTATTATCATGACTGTAGATCATTAAAAATATACAAATTAAACTATGTGACGTAGAAGTAATATTATGGAAACTGTATCACACCAATGAAAACAAGCAAGTTCACTGAATAGCGAAATCATAGACTATTCAGTACTAACATCTTGTTGCAAGCCCAAATTAATAGGATACTAGTACAATGAACCAACTATTATCATTCCATTGAGCACAATAGGCCATGTATCTGTATTGAATCCACAGTGTAGCTATTGTGAGAGATATAATTACAGAGTGATGAACAGCTTATAATCCAAGCAGCAACTGACAGGAGCCATTTGCTAACAAGCAATACACAATTCAAATTTAAATACTTTATTCACTTAAAATATGTAGCGAACTTGCAGTCTGTCTGCAATGAAATTTATAGGAAGAGAATTGTTACTTTCTCATTGTTACTCTTGTTTCACCGATGGTCAGTAATATTTGTTAGAACCTAAGCTATAAAAGTAAAGCACCTAGGTATCAATTTGAAATGTTGAACATAGTGAAATGATTAATTAAACAAATGACAAACTAGTTTTATTAACATTTTTGTAATTGTAACTTCAAAATTATATTGCACAAACACAATCTAAAAAAATAAAAATATCGGTGGATTTTCCATTTGTAATATGTCTTTGTTGCAAGAAACACTATTTTTTTCATTCCACGGAAGTTAAGTTTACTGGTAAAATCTCTACCAACCTACAACGTCCTATTGGTAACTCCGAGAATTATTGTCATTAAATTACACGCAAAAGAAAGTGAGGTTATGTTTTCAAACGTTTATCTGAGTAGGTTTGTAGAAATTTTACCAGTCAGAGGAATATAAAAAATAGTTTCTCTTATGCAACAGAGAATATTACAAATGGACAAATTCTTTAATATGCTGAAATGTTTCTTTGTATATTCATGATTTGTAGACTTTAGATATGCAACAGGATTTCGAAGGTACAATTAGAAATGTTAATAAAGTTAAATTGTGAATTGTTAAGCAACAGTCTCAGAAAGACACTATAATAGGACGATAAACGATAAATATACAGAGTGTTTCGGAACTCTCTACCAATACTTCTAGGCAGTGTTTCTGGACCACTAACAAAAGTAAATATTGTAATAAAAATTTTCTAAAATCCCCAGTTACTCACATACTTCTAGGCAGTGTTTCTGGACCACTAACAAAAGTAAATATCATAATAAAAATTATCTAAAATCCCCAGTTACTCACATAGCCGCCATTTTGTTTTTTTCACTCATTATTTTTTTATTCGAACACCTCTGAATGCATAATTTTAAAATTTTGCAAACAGCTTTATAACAATTAAAACTATCTTAAAAAAATTAATCAAAATTTTCCGACATAAAAAAACAAAATGGCGGCCATTTAAAATCTTTGAACAGGGTTAAATTAATAATGGCTGATGATATCAAAATTTGACTAGAATAACGTTTTATAGATATTTTTATTGCAAATCCAACGATACCTCATTTTCCAAGATTAGCCAAAAATTAACAGAGATATGCTACTTTTTAGGGTGTGCAGTGGTTGAGAACGGGTTGCAGTTTTTCGCTTCCAACCACTGCACACCATAAAAAGTAGCATATCTCTGTTAATTGTTGGCCAATCTTGGTAAATGAGGTATCGTTGGATTTGCAATAAAAATATCTAAAAAACGTTATTCAAGTCAAATTTTGATATCATCAGCCATTATTAATTTAATCCTGTTCAAAGATTTTAAATGGCCGCCATTTTGTTTTTTGATGTCGGAAAATTTTGAATGATTTTTTTTAAGATTGTTTTTGTTATAAACCTGTTTGCAAAATTTCAAAATTATACATTTAGAGGTGTTCGAATAAAAAATAATGAGTGAAAAAACAAAATGGCGGCTGTATGAGTAACTGGGGATTTTAGAAAATTTTTATTATGATATTTAATTTTGTTAATGGTCCAGAAACACTGCCTAGAAGTATTGGTAGAGAGTTCCGAAACACCCTGTATAGACAATACACTATAACTTTATCGTCATTTAGGACTGCAGAGGGCGTGAAATGGCCAGCCACTATAGTCCAGTTATTTTTTATATATTTCTTTTATTATTTTTTTTTAATTTGTTTTTATACATATGAGTAGTCAGCAACTAATTTTACACTATAGAAAACACTGTGCTACCCTCACAATTTTTGAAAAGCCTCAACATTTTGGCACTTTTTTGGTTATTGCCGAATATTTCCAAAGCAATACATCGGATGGATTTGCATGTCGTATACTAATTCAAACTTGACAAAAATCCCTATAACTTGACACCAGAACGCTTTTAAAACTACAGAAACTGACTGAGATACAATATTTTAAAAAAAAATTCTATAGAAATGAGAAATTTTTATTTTTTATTTGCTTTAGCGCACATATTTAATGAATGATGGAACGCACATTGATAATTTATAAACTTATAAATTTGGATTACCTTGATAAGCTGAGTATAATAAGGTATTACATGACACTGCGCATCAAACAGTCCAAATATTATGTAGGCGTAGGGGATGCAAAAATGGGATTCAAGGGCCACTCTACCAACCTCAACATTCAAACCGAGCACATTTTTGGGCAGAAAAGTGTCTTTTTCAGATATATGGAGTCTTGGAAGCAATAATGCAAACAAAAATACTGTAACGAATATTTGGAGAAATACTCAAATGCTAGGTGTTTTTCGAGTCAAATTAAATGATAATTTCTAGTTCAAATTACTAAGCGACATGCTGATCCGTCCGATGCATTATTTTGGAAATATTTAGCAAAAAACAACATTTTCAAGTTTTTTAAAAATTGTGAGGGTAGCACAGGGTTTTCGAAAGTGTAAAATTAGTAACAGACTACTCATATGTGTCCAAACACCATACACAAAAATCAGAGCTGCAATAAGTTTTGCAAGCACACCCCATTTTTCATGTATATTTTCTATGACTGGACTACTAGAGCTGCAGCAATGAATGCTGCAAACCTTGGGGAAGCGCAGCGGAGAATCCAATTTGAACCGTGGGTAGTTTATGTCAATGTTCGCGGAAGAGCTGGTTTTGATTAGAGCGGGCTGAAATTAAAAATTCAAATGTGAGCCAGGTAGATGACAACGACTGGCACGGTCTATCTGCATGAAGAGCTGGACATAAAATGGCAATTGTTCGCTTCTAAACTTTGAACAAACTCAACTGACAAATCTGGGGTCAGACAAAGCAGTGTCAAAAGTTCAACACATTCGTACAGGACTTATCCATTAACAAGGACAGTTCCAGATTTCCTTTAATCTGTCTAATTTTGGATTGGTCTAAATCTAAAACATCATACAAAATATCAAGAAAATCAGGCCAAGAGTTAAACCCCGTGTTCAAAGGTGACACTACCCACAAGATTTTTACAAATGAACACTTTTTGCAATATTGAATATAAAATGAATACTGCACAATGATGAATGAATACGGTAACTAATAGATATAAATGAATGGATGAATATAAAATGTGCGCAAACAAAACACGTTCGTAATGAATATCACTGTCATTAACTACACTTGTGTCTCTCCATAGTTTTGTACATAAATAAAAGGCAAATCAAGTACAGTAGTAGAAATCAAAGAGTTATAGAGCCTGATGTTGAAGGAACATTATTATCACTAGTAAACAGTTTCAATAGCTGGAAACATCAAAAGCTGATGATTATGGATATACGTATGCAGTATAAATACATGCAACTACGTCATTAAGGCATGTGTGATTCTTGAAGGGAGACATGTGTGTAATAATTCAGAATATGGGTTGAAATAGAGTTGAGTACTAATATGAATAATTGACGTCATTGTATGGCTGTAGAGAGAAGTATGTCACATTGATGTCACATTTCCAAATCTCAAAAACTTGTTAATATCGTCACTAAAATCATATATTACTAGCATACAAGCTGGAAATCACTGTACAAAAATGAGGAATTCTTGCGAAGCTATACAGAAAAGACAAATATTATTTTCAATTTATAATGTTTCTAGGATAATTAATTGTAGAGCATGTGTAAATGTGATGTTTACAATAGATATAAATGAATGCCACTGCATTTTAAAACAGCATGGAAAGACAAAATATACAAATTTTTATTGCGGATGAAACCCACATGAGCAGGGGCGTAGCAACGGGGGGCGGAGGGGGTGGACCGCCCCGGGTGACAGCCCAAGGGGGGTGACAAAAAACAGATCCAATCAGGCTTTAAAAAAAGACTGGTATTAAATGTTTTTTAAAAATGTTTAATAGATCATTTTTCATAATAAATAACAGAGAAAAATTATTCTGGTTAGGGGTGACATGACAGACGACTGAGTTGCGTGCGATTGAGTTGAGAGAATTTTAGTTTGAGAGACGTTTGATGGTGCAGGAGCAGTGAGTGTCGAAATGTGTGACACAGAGGTTACTTATTAGCTAAATTTATTTTCATTATTTGAAGAAATCTGTTCTGTTCTACTACATCTGCCACTCCCATTCACCCCTACAGAATCTGTGGATTTGTTGATGCAGGTGTCAGGGGAGTAGCCAAGGAGCGTCCTCGGGTACGGACACCCTTCATTAGCGATGACTCAAGCACCTAATAGAATTTGATTTATAATGTGGGTTGAAATATTGAAATACAGCGTTTACATAAATGGTACAGTATATGGTGTTTTGGGTGAGAGCTAATACTTTTTTGGGTCGGCTAATACAGAGATATGTATGTGTTAAAATAATGTGTGAGGTTTTTTGTATATAAACGCTCAAAATGCAATTTTAGAGGGGTTATTTTCAATTTTACTTCACCCCCTCCCTACCATTCAAACAAGAGAGTCATATATTTTGTCAATATCATGAAAAGACACCTTAATTTATTCTGAGTTATTGGCTTACTGTGAAGGTAGATGATAGAGTTTAGTAGGGAAAGTTATAAAAATTATTAGTTTGATTCGTGAAAAGCAAGTCAAAAAGTAATGTAATTGAATTTCAAGACATGATATTATTTCAGTAAAAAAATATTAAGTAACAAATTTTTTAGAATAAATTTCAGTGGTAGGTCTTGTAGGTTCTTTTTACTAATTGGACTATACCGTTTACGGTGAGTCTTTAGTCAAGAAAGTGAGGTGCTCCCAGAGGTTGAACCCAAACATTTGTCATGCCTCAAATTGAGTCAATCAATTCTCAAACACAAAAAAAAACAATTGAATTTTTTTCCCGAAGATTATGGTGTAAGATGAATGAGTTGGTGTCTAAAAGCGCTTGAGAGGATTATTTTCTATTTTGGGGGGGGGGGGGGGGGAACCCCCGCACCAATCTTCTACCATCTATAGAAGAGGTATTTGTTTCATTTGAAGTGTTACAGGGCTCCTACAAGCTAATTTATAATTCACATTTTTTCTCTAAATTCCAATAATAGAGTCCTAAGTACTATTCCCAGAGTGAACCAGCTAATGATCAAATACACAACTGAATCACTTGCTGTTCAAGCAAGCTATTTCAATATTTTCAATTAGACTGCCCACATTCTGAAAAGTTGCGATATGCAGGTCTAAGCTAATCAATTTTGCGGAGCCCAATATCAAGAAAAAAATCATCAAAATAGCTTAGCTTAGGACTGCATATCGGAACTTTTCAGAATTACTTTCAAACGACCCAAAAACCAAAATTTTTCTGACGCCCGCCTGCGGAGTCCCAAATTTTGAATATCTACATAAAAAATTTGTAATTCTTGTAGATTGTTAACTGAGTTTAATGGGGGGGGGGGGGGGGGGTGCCAAGTTGAAATACCGCCCCGGGTGCCACAAGACCTCGCTACGCCACTGCACATGAGCCCGAGTCTTGTGACCGTTAAAGAGATAAATCATAATGCTAGGCCTAGATCGAGAATGAAACCTGAGATTGGCGGAGTAAAGTAGCAGACACGTGTGCTAAACACTATGCCGTGTACGGCGGTGACCAAATGCAATGGGCTGCTGTAGCAGTGGCATCAAAACAGAAATGTGAAACGCTTATTTGAGAAAAGCTCTTCTAACATTCAGTCTCTCCACTATCTTAATTTTTAAAATACAGATAAGAGTTTTATTTTACGGTAGCGCCAACTGATTTTTTCCAATGAACCAGAAGCTAACATAATTATATTTTAATTGCCTAAGCCTTCCCACATTCAATGTACAATTTTTCTCAAAATAGGTGTTTAATAATGTCAATTCTAGATTGACTATGGCAATCTATTATTCTTAGTAATGGTCTCCCCAAGTACATTCTCGTTCATGTGGTTTTTCAAAAATCTAGTTCTCAAAACTGAAAAAATTATAGAAGTTTGTTTCTGAGGTTTTTTGTTTCCAGCTGTAATATAAATCTGTATTTCAACAGAGTATAATGAGCTTTATTTTGATTAATTTTTTCAAAAACATTAATTATTGTGAAAAATCAAAAACGCCCCATTAAGCAGATTATTTCTTGTGATAGTTGGAAATCCGCAGGCTACGGAGCCTGATGAACAAAGATTCAAGATTTCGGGAGATGATGGATGGGCTCCCACACTTGCACAGTGAGCAGTTTCAAACTGAGAGTAGGAAGCTAAGTTTGTTGGCAGTTTGAAAATGGAAATGGATTTGATTCGCAAACATTTGCCGACGCAAGTACAGTACAAGAGTATAGCCAACGGTAGGTGAGCTCAATTATGAACTTCTACTCTTTGAATTGCGAATGTGGAACGACAAAGTTTTACTCGGTGTCGAGATATTATCGTGGGAGACTTTCGGGAGGGAAGGGATGAGAGACGCAGTGAAAGTTACTAAAAATGCCATCTTGGAAGATAATGCAACTTGCGAGGGTGAAGAGTACACCAGTCACTTTCAGTCTAGCAAAGAGAAAGTTGAACAATACTGATGATGGTGATGATGATAATGCTGGTGCAACTATGCACTCAGGTGTTTACGGTTTAGTTTCCTTCGAGTTTCTATGGTATTTTCGATTAAGGAAGCGATTCCATCATTAATTAGAACGCTGTTGATAGGACTAAAGACCATTCTCTATTGTCACTGTCAAACAAGGGCTTTCCAAGACTAATCACTTCAGGGGTTTCGCAAAACTCCTTTTTATATAGTGGCAATGGATACAATAGACAATTTAGTTTACGGCCAAGAGCTGATTTGGAAGTAAAGAGCATGTTGGCACTTTTATAATATCAAGTTGCAGCAAAAGTAAGCGCACCATCAATGAGTCGTTTAATTGTTCACAGAAAAGTGTCGAAGACATCATCAGCTATCTCTGATAACAAATAGGCAAAACGTTCGAGCCTTTTCACGGTCAAGGAACCAATACTGCGGTAATATAAATATTTGGAAGGCTATCGTTTTCTTTCCAGTTTTGATAGAATGTTGATTGTCTTTATCAAAACGCTCCAATTTGTATTTCCCTTTTGACATTATCAAAATTATCGTCTTAATTAACATCTTACCAATAAATACCGGTTAATGCTTATTCCTTCAATTTTTTTATCTTGTTCTTCCACCTACAAATAATACAATTTCAGTCAGTAGATTGAATTTTGGGGGACCAAGACCAATGTTAAAAAGATTAACATTCCTTGTTTTAGTTTAGTGGATAATTTTACAAATTCAAAGATTAAATGGCACCAGATTCTTGGAATATTATTATTTTTAAATGACTCAAGCCAATTGAGTTATTGACAACACAAATTTGTGTGTGTAAAAGTTCGTTTTACCAAATTTATCTTCATTTGACCGGGGGGGGGGGGGGGGGGGGGCCTGGTTGAGCCCCTTCCATATAAACGCCACTTATTACAGTACTATGTTCATAACTGAAAGGTTTAATAGCATTGAAATTTATATCTTACATTGTCTATGCTTTAATACTATAATGCTGAATTCAAATAATATCTAATCTTACTTACTTAATTATGAATGGAATACTGAAAAAATCATATTTTTCGGCATACACATTCTGCAATATCAATTTTAACTGTTCTACAATAATTACAATATCTACAGACCACTCACTAGCCTACTGTTCTTAACATAACTTCACTCTTCTTAAAAACAGCAACCAATATTTTTTTAAATCAGTTTTCCCCAAGCATTTTCAAAGTTGAATAACTTTCCATTTGTGGTTGAAATTCAATCGACATCGAAATAAGTGTCCTTCTACCTTTTTTGAGAAGATGAAAGACGACAAAAGCACAGGAGAGTTGAGATTTAATTAAAAAGTGGTCGGACAAGCAGACAAATTGCAGGGACCGTGCTTTCTCGTTCCCAGCTGACCTACATAATTAGAATTTCGCACATTTCAGCTGGCCAGCCCACGCCAAACTGATTCAATTTTCGTTCAGTAGGCCACCTTGAGTCCGTTCCCTTCCAGGATCTTCCACCAGGACTCCAAACTCATTGTTCCAGGCTGCCCACCACAATTGATTGATTATTACTATCTTGGCGACTACAGACAGCGGACTTCTTTTAACCACCTCTGTGTTCAAATAAAATTCTCAACCATTCACACCTATATTAATTCCGAAAAAGGAGTATGGATGGCACGAATTTGTAAAAATATAGTTTGGAACACTTATAAAAAATTGAAATATTTGAGTGATTTTTGGATTTGGGTTTTTAGGATTTTAGGGTTCTGGATTTCGCAAATTTGGATTTTGGCTCATAATTATTGTACTATTCATTATTGAGGCGGTCAATATGGTTAAATTTGTTACATTGCAGTTGCTAACATACGAAATTAGCCATATCAACTACTGTAATAGATGACTTGAAGGCGATATAACCAACTCGAACATTTAAATGGACAGGTTGAAAATTAATAATACTTCAAGATTTTCTTGTAAGATTTCCTTCAATTATAATTATTCATACATTGTTAAGGGAATTCTAAGAAGAAACAGTAGGAGATTTTGGTGTTTCTTACAATAAAACAAATTTCTACACTTGGAAACATGTTCCAGGAATTGATAGTTACAATTTTCCATTTAAAAAAAGCTACCATATTCTAAGTTGCAAGGAAAATCTTATCCAATTTCCATCAACTGAACGTTTCTTGGAATAGGAACGTTTTAAATTTGACATAAGAAATTAAACATTTTATTTCAAATATTTTTAGGAAGCGGCTAATAATAATAATAGCCTAAACTTAATATGTGTCGACAAATAAATACAGACGGCACTCAATGTTGAGTTCAAATAGCAATTTAAATTTGATCATAGCTAAATCTTCTTAGGCCCGTAAGCACATTGAGAGTTTATACCGCGTTTAGCACATAGATAGTTTTAAACCGTGGATTCGTATGCTCATTCTAAAATCTACCAATGAGTTTAGTGTAAATGTGAATATATGGTGGAAAACTGTCGTTTCAAGTAAACTAAGATTAGATTAAACACATTCTTTTAAACTCTGATGCACATACGGGCTAAATAAAAATACATCTTGGTGGAATACTGGTAAATTATAAGAAATGTATTACATTTATTATGTAACTGAACTGGAAATTACTAAATTGGAGGGGTTCACGAACATGGGCGTCACGAGGGGGGAAAGGGGTGAAAATAGGTGCAGTTGCATCCCTCTGGATAGAAAAGATCTAGGAAAGCCAAATAAACACAAGTACTACAAAATAAAGTTTCTATTGAACCAAAACATCAAGAATCCTATTCTCAACGACCCCTGGTTGCAATTAAGTGGACTTTTCATACAGAAGAATTTGAAAGACTTTCTGTGTACAATGGTTTCAACACGGTTTGTTTTTCGACTCCTCTGACTCCCTATTTTCCAGGGAGGGGAAAGACAACTCGGAGTTTTTGCAAACCCTGAATTTGAATCTCCTGACGCTCATGTCGTTGAATGATTCAAATATGCCACAAAAACATCTAAAACTTGCTATTCCACGAAGCCTACCGGAGATGCGATGGGAAACATAATATTATCATTTTCGAACGTCAATAACAAATAACCCTTTCCAAGAAGCAATTCGGTAACCTGCGCATCCTATTCAATGAGAAAACGGAAAAGGAAGGAAAAGCCGATCGGTATCGTTGGGAGACCGAAGTCAACCACATTCTTATCAATTTGATCATCACTTTCCATGCGAAAGGCGGAGGAGACACGTAAATGGAGTGAGTGCATTTGCACATGAAACGTAGGAAACCTCCATTAGGAAATCTCAAAGGACACGCTTCTCCGCAAGAAATCAACCCGTTAACTCCAACAGGTTTCATTTTGAACGAGATCAACCTCACGGAGGAGGCCGCATGCACTCTACTCCCTCACACTCTCCTCTTCTCTAAATCTAGAGAGGCAAAGCTGGGAAATAATCCTGTAATATAACAGCTGACGCCATTCCTAACTTCTTCAATATTTCATCGTCTGACCTGCTAAAAACTTTCCATTTATTCTTTTTACGCCACCCTCTTCACCCTCTTCGCAACCCCTCCACCCAACCAAACATCATCTATCGCTATTTTCTCGTGCAAGTGAGAGAAAACACTCCACAGAATGCTTCTTCGCAACTCCTGATTTCTTCTGGATATCACGAAAAAGGAGCAACTAAATTTATACACCGAGAACATGGAAATTTGATTATCAAGTTGGGCAACACGAATTTGTAATTAGTTTTGGTGTAGGATAATTGAGTTGAGAAAGCTCTGGTATTGAATCATAAAGACGGGTTGTTGCTATTGTTCTTTTCTCGTTTATTCTGTAGTTGTTTCCAATGTTGTGATTTACACAAAAATAAGTAACGAATTAGTAGATGTATAATAATTAAGTATAAGATGTATAAGTATAGGTTTAGTATAAGTCATATATGTAGAAGATAAAAAAGAAATAAAGGAGGAAGAAGGCCATCAGTTGGAGAGAAAAATAAAAGAGAGTGGTTGTGGTACTGTACTGTAATGGGAAGTAGTGGATTGCATTGTTCGTTGTCGCTGATCACGAGTAGTTTGGGTAATGTGTACTATACTTTGTACATATACTTATTATATGTTTTTTTATAATGAGGTTTTTTTCGTAACTTTGTCTGCACACGCAGCATTTGACAAGAATGGAGTTAACTCTACGCTTAAAGTTGGTTGGGGCGTCGCAGCTTCAGCTTGCTGTCGTTCAAGTTGTCGTGAGTTCGAATCCCGCTCCACCGTCAGGCATTTATGTGTAATCATTCACCTCATTACCCATGCACAAGTCTCGGACTCATGTGGGCATCATCAGCAATAAAAAATAAAAAAATAAATAAAAGGCTGTTATTGACTGAGCCGTCACAGAGGATTTATTTGAATGGCTGGCTTGATACAGAATTTGGTCATATTTGGACAACTCTCACTACATAAGCAATTACTAGGAAATCAGTCGATCGGTAGGTACAGTAAAAAACACCAAAAATTAATTTTTAGAGATCTCTGGATAATTTACAGGCGATAAGGCCCTACTCAAGAAATATTGCTAGGGAATAATTCGACATTAGGGAATTAAGTTTGTTTTGAATCTCGAAATTAAGAACTAATGAAAATGTTACCGAAAATACCTGTCAGTTAAAATAGAATCGATAAAAAACACAAACTCGAATTTTTTAGATCATGGAAATAATTTTATCGTTTCAAACTAGATTAATTTCTAGCACCTAGACTAATAGTAAATAAACAAACTATGGAACAACGGTAGCTTATCAAACTTATCAAACCTATAATAAATATTCCATGTACTCCATGTACTGTACTTATTATTAAAATTCAAATTTATTTAAAAAAAATTAAATCAATCAATTACAAAATCAACTTACCTTCAAATATGTTGTTGAAGATCCATCTTGTTTCCACTAATATGTAATATAAACTTAATAAAACAACTTTTGAATGGAAATTAACTCACGTTATGGCGTGACGGCCGTTTCGCTCTGTTGTCTAGAGCATCGTCAGACGACCCACAGTACACTGACTTAAGGTATACCTTATTTAGAAATGAAGTCATTTGTTTTATCTATTTATAGATATTTTTATCTATAAGGTATACCTTAAGTCAGTGTTTATCTATAAGGTATACCTTAAGTCAGTGTACTGTGGGTCGTCTGACGATGCTCTAGACAACAGAGCGAAACGGCCGTCACGCCATAACGTGAGTTAATTTCCATTCAAAAGTTGTTTTATTAAGTTTATATTTCAAATATGTGTTTTCCTATTATATAGGAAAACCTGTGTGGGAACACTTCAATACATAATAAATCATATAGCTTACTGAAACCTCTCATGCATGCACACATTCATACACACACACGCACACACACACACACACACACACACACTCGTACTCTTTCACATACAAAAAAAAACTAGATTATCTCTATGGAGTGGTGGCTGCTTTTTCCCTTATTAGTTCTATTTATTAAATTTTGGCTATTGTTTTTAATGAAATACTCAAGTGCTGTTAACCAGTGTTTTAAAAATTGAAATTAATTTGTAACTTTTACAATTATTTAGAAATGAAGTCATTTGTTTTATCTATTTATAGGGTAAACCTTATACTCAATATAATTTCAAATTAATTTAGAAAAAAGTCATTTGCGTTATCTATTTGTAAGATGGTTTTTTAAATATTTTTCCTAAATGACTGACGTGGCGTTATTTCTCTTTTTGTTAGTGGAATTGAATTGTACAGTTAGTGTAATTGTATTAGTTCTATTTATTGAATTTTGGCTATTGTTTTTAATGAAATACTTGAGTGCTGTTAACTAGTCTTTTACAAATTGAAATTAATTTGTAACTTTTACAATGATTTAGAAATGAAGTCATTTGTTTCATCTATTTATAGGGTAAACCTTAAACTTAATATATTTTCAAATTAATTTAGAGAAAGTCATTTGCGTTTTCAAATTAATTTAGAAAGAAGTCATTTGCGTTATCTATTTGTAAGATGATTTTTAAATATTTTTCTAAATGAATGACGTGACGTTATTTCTCTTGCTGTTAGTGGAATAGAATTGTACAGTTTTATCGCTATGTATTTGAAGTGGCGCCTGGAATGCTCTAATCTAGGTTTTGGTAGGTTAATGTCTTGCGAACTCCTAAGCAGGAGTTAATTTTAGTGGGAACACAAGGGAACGGCGTTCCCTTACCTCCCAAGAGTACCGGAACGCAAGAGAATGCACAGTTTGCGCCAATCTGATTCCGAAGGTGTCTCACCTCGCTATTTATTCAGATAATCATGCGAAATATTGCATATAATAATAAATTACAGTAAGAATTACAGAAAAATTAATTTCAGACTGTTTAACTAGGCCTTTTTAGAGAGGGTGGTTTATAAGAATAAATGAGCGTTCCCACACCTAAAGTTTTAGAAATTAAGCACTGCTCCTACGGTTTATTTTTCTCTTCATTTGATGGAGGTTCAAACTATTTTCAGCTAGATCCAGAATTGATTTGTATAGGAAGGAGTGTCTAACCGGCTGTATTAATTCTCTGAAAAGCGTAATTGAACTGAATTGTTTAGGCTTATTACAAACTATTATGAACTATCGAAGGTGTATCCATAATATCGACTCCTCATCTAAGAAACACAATATTTACAGAACAATCAGTGAATTTTCTCTAGTCATACGCAGATCGGATTATGGAGGTTGGAATATGCAGAAGAAACAACGTGGACTATCGTGTTCAATAAAAGCTTCGGGAGTCAATTTCGAAAATACAGTAATAGATTGGAACAGACAGATAGCGAGAGAGAGAAAGATTAAAGAGAAAGGATCAGCCCTACCCTACACCCACATTGAAGTGAAAGGGCTCCCACACAACTTTGTTACCGTATTTGAAGGTTATTGACAACAAAGCTTGAAGCGAGTAAAGCTACATAGAACAGCAACATGAATGGCTGACAGCATAGAGTAAAATTCTACCCTTCCCCCGCCGCCATTCCCAAATTGTAGCAAGACAAGCACAGCAGAAAATTGAATTGACTTTTCTTCATTAATAAAGGACTCTACGTCAGGCCAATTTCAAGATAAACAAACAGGCCACGTTCCAATTAAAGCGTCGTAAACAAGTTTTGTTTTCGTTCAACAGTGAGTGAACTGCGTGTCATTCAGGCTTTTTCACACTTGAAAGATTTCCTCCCAAAAATAAAGTCATCTCTTCAATATTGTAGACAGTAGAGCGCTCCTGATAAAATTATCAATTCATACGAGGGAGATCGAATTTTTGTGTTTCTTTGGGACGCCGCTTTCGAAAGCGGTTTAAATAAGATCAATGGTAGGAATAATCCAATTTCAAAGAATTATTGTCAAAGAATCAATTGCTGGATCCCGGACAGTAGGTAAGTTTTCAAGAATCGTCGCTTCACAACTCTTCTAAAGATTCTGTTTTCTTAACCTTGTATTATTCACACTCAGACGTTAGAAAAGCAGCCAATATGATTACTAATTGAATTCTGAAATTCCAATTTTGGTCAGGAATTTCATTCAAATACAAAACAAAAAACGAATTAACATAGAATTGGTAATAAATAATTGAATTCTGAAATTCCAATTTTGGTCACGAATTTCATCCAAATACAAAACAAAAAACGAACTAGCATCGAATGTGTAAATTTAATTCCTTGAATCTAGACATCAACTGTTGCTTCACTTGAGAGATTTTATAGAAATTGAAAATTTTTTCATTCGATCCAAGCGGATGGCAGGAGAACAAATCCAAATCTTTGGAGTTTAGTTGTGAACGCCAGGATCTATAACTAAACAATGAACAACTACTGACTAATGAAATATCCGAAATATTTTTTAAAAGGGAAAATTGACATGAAATTAAGTAAGCAACTACAAAATATCGGCACTAATGCTGGTAGGTGGAGGTTAACGATTCAAAGATTTAATTGATACCTGCGATTCATCAAAGTGTTGTTCACAATTAGTTTCACATTCGAATTATGCTTAATTAAGACAATAATTGGAAGATAAAAGACTTTAGAAGATAAATTCTTGATCGTACAGGATGATAGTGTCTGTTTTGGAGTCAATTAAAATTTCTATCCAATGGATGGGGCAATCAAATCCCTGCTGATGATAGTGATGATGATTTCAGCAGAATAACTTTGATATTTTCTCATGAAAAGAATTGATTATTTATTAGGAATGGAATGAAGAGAGCTACTATGGACCTAATTGTATGAAAACACATTGTATTTGTATGATAAGAGATTTCAAAAGTATGGAGCTCTGTGGCCTACATAATTTATTTTCTAGTTCAATAAGTAGGCCATAGTTTGGAGTTCAGGAATAATATTTATGTCAAGACTTATGATGGAATGAGAACATTAAATCCTAAATAGTTGAAATTCGATGACAGCAATATTATTTTTATGACATTATTACTTTAATTTGAAATTAAAAATTAATTCAAGAACGTTAATAATGATTGAAACTTCTGAAGCCCGATTCAAAAACTTTGGAATAAATTGCTGGATGCCGGACAAAATTTCAAGAAGATAAACTAACTTAGAAAATCAGCATGAATTACAGCTTGACGGATATTTTTTAATCTTCAACTGCGATTATTACAATCAAGAATTATCTTTCTGACACTCTTCAGATTGCAAAAAATAAAGAAATTTGTTCATTACGTTGAGTTTTGTAGGCTACTATAGTTGAAGAAAACTGTTATAAATATAAAGTCAATAAATTTCTAAAAGTATATCACTTCATTACTTATTGAGAGGAAGAGAGGGAGGGAGTAACTGTATCAGAAAGGTAGAAAATGTAGTCCTGCAAAATTTCCCCAGAGATAACTTGGAATTATCGACTTTGAAGCAAGGAAGACAAACGATTACTGAAAAGAGATACGAAAACTGTAATGGGCTGTGGATCAAGTTGTGGAAGTCCAATGGAGAGATTTTTCAAGAGAACTGGGAGTAGTTTCTGAGTATCGTAGTCTGTAGAGGATAATGAAAGACAAAAAAAAAAAATTGGGACATGCGCACTACTACGACTGCAGCAAGCTGGAAGATTTGCTAGATAGCTTTCAACCCCAGAAAAGCCAAGTCTTCTATCCATCAAATACGTTCATCAATGTATGAAAATGCGACTTATGATTACAAAAGAATGACCCAATTTCGATGGGATTTAATTACAAAATTGGGATAATTGAAAAACTTTGTGACCATTCATATAAATAGTAAACTCTATTTTTTATAAATGTTTAGAACTTTACATAGGCAAAGATGAAATAAACACTACATATTCTACGTAACCTTACAGGAAAGAGTCATATGGAGCTAAAAATCTGGGGTTCTTGGAGGGCAGTAAAGAAAAGTCTCATAGCCAGTTTTTCTGTGGTCAATCTATCGAAACCCTGTCAATTTATCATCCAAGAACTCACGAACAGATGCCAAAAATGCGGTTCTCTTCTTTTTCTAATTAATGGGAACAACCAATTAATGTCCAAACTAATAACAAATATCTGCAGTCACCAAAACCGTACAACCGAACATGTTGCTGTGAGTGTGAGATTTTTTTTTCAAAATCAAAATCTTTATTGCCACAAAACAAAACATAACATTTCAAAGATATTGTTCAAGAAGTAAAGTGAAATTCTATAAGTATATAATAAATTATATAATTTAATTCGATACAGGGTTTTTGGTCATAATTTTTTCCGACATTTCTTGTGTTTGATATTATTAAGGTATTGAAATGCGATTTATTGCACTGGGTTTAATTTTTTTTCATCAATTATTTTGTAAAATGTGAAGAATTCAAAGTTAGAACGAGTATTATATAATTATATAATGTATTGCTTACAGGGTATGCTCGTGTGGGAAACCTTTTTCAGTTTTTCAGCGTTACTATGTTAATATTTTGTAATTTTGGTTTTTATGAAAGAGAATTAATTTAATTTCAATTTTAATAAAGTGAATTGAGATCATTGATTTATCAATGGAACATATCCTGATATGACCAGAAGTTTTCATGATAAGATTTATTTACATCTAAATGTCGTGAATTTTGTCTATTATTCAAGGATAATTTTATCTTGGCATATATAAACAATCATCTTATGTTTTTTCAATTTGAATCTGTCTGCCATTTCATCGGACTGACACCAGACAGTGGTGAACGCCTCAAACAATTCATTCTCATCAGTCCCATAGTTTTGTGCGTTGTAATTACGCAAATTAATCATAACTGATTCAGGGTAAAGACTGATAATCCAGTGGTTGTGAAGGGTGCAGAGCAGTGCAATGCCAGAGCAATGGAGCACTAAACCGCGTCACACTGAAACACCAGTGTCAAATCTAATTAGTGCCGGATTACAACAAACCCGCTGCTGCCGTTCTGTATTGCTCATTGCTCATTTGACAAGTAGTGGTTGGCGAGTACAGGCACGATTAGTGGCGGGGTGCGGAGCTGGAGAGGGGCTAATTTGAGCCAGGCATGACAAACAGACAATAGAAGGGTTTGCAGAGACAGACAGATAAATAAATAAAGAGATAGATATAGACACTTGGGCAGATAGGGGGAAAGTTTGAGTGTGTGAAACATAGAAAGGAAGAGAACAAAAGAGAGTGAGCGAAAATCACACCGTGAGAAAGAGAGGAAAATAGCTAGAATAGCAAAGTGAGATGAGTGAAGCTCTTTCTACCAACGATCTAGGAGTAATGAAAGGAAAATCGTAAAACAGATAATGTTGAAAGAGGATGTGAGGAGGAATAGGAGAAAGAGACTGATAAATTGTTATTGATAATACTTGCCAGGTTGTAGGCTGTTGTACCAAATTAAAGCAAAGAGAAAACATTATACAAAACGAATCAGCTTTATAGTTGTGTGAAAATAAACAATGGAATGAATAATTAGAATAAGAGAGAAAACACACATTCGAAAGAAAGTAGGATGAAAAAGTGATCGAAGAAAAGGAGAAGGAGGAGTAGCAGAAGATGAACGAGAAAAAGGAAGAGGAAGAAAAAGGAAATAGTAGGAAGAGAAGAAGATGAAGGAGGGAAAGAAAGAAGAAGAAAAGAAAATGTGCATTACTCAGTGAAGCTTCGATACTAGAACACGATTGATCAATACGCCTTGACGCTCGCTACTTCACACGTCTAGACTATAGAAATAAAGGTAAAAAGGTAAACTATTTCTATTTCTATATGGTCTAGACGTCTAGACCCATTCCACAGCATGTGTTTTATCTCGCAGGTACGCTCCTGGTTCTAAAGGAGAGAAGATTCTTCGAACAGAGAAAACTGCAGAGAGAGGTCTGGTGCTCTATTCCTTACAATTCACCCCCACCACATAGCAGCATTCACTCCGTTTCTCACAACAACAGAAAAAAGTCAATGCGCATTCTACTGTGCGCAGATCAGACTCTCCTCTCTACCTCACATGCACCTGTGGTGGTGGAAGATTTCTTCCCCGATTTCATGTTGGAAGTATTTTCTTCCAGACTTTAATATCAAAGCTCCACTGTGCAAGCACCCTTGAGTGATATGAGAGAATATCCATAAGAGAAAGATGTATAGCAAAAACGAGAGAACTGAGTTTGCGAGATAGAGAGAAACCTAAATTATTGTAATAATTGCAAAGAAAGATGAAACAGGGCAGACAGAACAGCATAAAAGAGAGTAGCCTACACAACAGAATGCAGTTTGCAATTAATTATTGGAATGAGCAGTAGTACAGTGATAGTTGCAACGCAAAAGAGGCGTTTATAATGCAGCTTTGCTACGCTGCTATTAGAACCGTTTTGTCCAGCCGTGTGTACGAGGAAGGCCTCAATAGCTACTACCGTATGTACACTATATAGCTCCTCTTATGACCACTCACCTGTACGTACAATAGCATAGCTGTAACCCACCTCACACGAGCACGTCCACCTGTACTGTCACTGTGGTTTCACTTCTGGTTTAGTGAATTTGCTGCATTCAATGTCGGGTTTTGTGGTTTTTGTTTCAAAATGAATGAAAAAAATACTGGATATGATATCTCCAAATAGCCCAATGAACATTTCGAAAAAAAATCCGCCAAAAATTATCTTCATTAATTCGTTGACCACCCTAACGTTTGACGACATGCGTTTTCAAACTTTGGACACACTCACCCAGGACTCCCCAAATGTAAAATACACCTCATTTTTTATTTATGCATCCATATTAATCTACCATGAAAATTACAAGCAAAATTTTATACATAATTTATTGTTTTACATGTCGTTTTAAAAAAGGAGAGAAAAAGAAAAATTGTACAGGTACCGACTCAGCGCAGCTAGAACCTGGACTATAAAAAACTCAACAATTATTGTTGAAAGCTTTACAAATAATAGCGAATTCAAGTTCCATGTTATCTCTAGCCTCTGTAAATCAGGATATCGTATGACAGCCAATAGACGAGGTTCAACATACCTTGAAGGGCGAAGTTGAGGTGCAGCCGGCCCTCTCTTCCACTTAAACCTCAAGATATCACCAGTTATAGACAAACTCAAGGATCCAGAAGCTTACCTGAAATTAGAACCACAAATTATCAATCTAGTTTTTTGAGAAGGCTAACACAAATTATAAATATGAAACATTATCTTTTAAATCTCAAAAACCTCATTAAAATAATTATAGCCTAAACTTTGCGTAGAGAAATGCATTAAAACCGTTCTTTATAAGCAATTGGGATATTGAAGTTCATAGCTAATCACATTCAACTGCAATTAGAAGAAAATCTGGTGTGGCACATTGATACCATTCGGGTTGTCCCAGGCTGATTCTCCGCTAGGTCTGGGATTTTTGAGTATTATTGTATTGAATTTTGAATATCATACAAACGTAAACTCAGCAATAATTTAAGCAAGACCGATTGAGTTCATCCTTGAAGATGTGGGATAAAAATTGAGCCGAAAAAATTCATAAAATTTTGATCAAGTTTAGTAGCATACTAAAAAAAACTAGACAAGAAAAAGTCAATTATTAGGCCAAACTGATATATTGATGAAGACTGCGATAGAAAATGGACTGTAGCACACAATCCTACAGCCTCGTCTATATTGGATCAATATGTTGGCAAAAGTGATAATACCAAAATCAAACTTAATTTTATCTTTAATGAAAAACGATTGGCTGTCGCCCGGGAAAATGCGATCAAGCTATGAAAAACGATGTCTGCTGAGAAAGGCCGCGTGATGGAAAATTCCTTCTCTTCTCTTCTTCTTTCCTTCTCCAACTGATCGCTCTGCCTCGTCGATGACCTTCTAGAAGATGTCAATAAAGATGGATATCCTCATCATTAGCAGTCAGCCATCACTGCTTTCGTTGAACAGCTCATAATACGCAACAATTTTCCTCCTAAATTGTCTCTAAACATCATTTCCATGAGCCAGAGTACGTCTAGAGTCTAGAGACTTTCAAAATGTGACTTTTTAGTATTCTTTTCCAATAAGAACAACTCAATGTTTCATGTAGCACCACAGATGACACGCTTAATTGACTTCCCAATCGTTATTTTATTGTGAACTAGCATTTTACCCAGTATTGTCCCGGAAACCAGTTTGGAGATTTTCTTTCCTGGTTAATGGTAGTGGTCACAAAATTACGAAATTGGGAAGGTGAGTGAAATACCATACAGTGTTTACACCATACAGCTCATCTATTTGAAAAGCGAAGTTCACAAATGAACTGTTTTTTGCATTGATGATGTGAATTTTTAGTGTTTCTTTTTATAAGTAAACTACCTTTTTAGCAAATTTGCAGCTCTATCCATCTGGATAGTTCTGTGTTTAGTTCTGTAGAATAATGTGTCACAGAAAAGGTCAATACACACAATAAGTAAGCTCGCATGGCGCTGGGTAATTAGCAGCTGTTATATTGATACAAGCTAATCTGTTGCTTTGGTAGTCATCATATCGGCGTATCATCTATATATCTATATTACCACCATAGTTACATATCATGTTTTCAGCTGTTCCATGATCTTCCTGCATCTTAAATTTTAAAACATTTTTATAGTGAAATTTGATCATTAATTTTGGAAATTCTGAATGGAAAATCAAAAATCGGACTTCCAAGAGCACTGAATCGAGTTTAGAGAAAGCTATGTGCCAAATTTAGAGTTCCAAATTGTTTCCGTTTTTGTGAAATCCGTAGGACAAAAAAAAAACAACTAAACGCACCCCTACACTCTCTTATTACGAATAGAAGATTCCTACATGAATCTATCGCTTGTCGCAAGTAATAAAGTAAATTAAAATGCAAAAAATGTCAGGTCTAACCGGGAATCAAACCCGGTACCAGCATAATAGAAGTTAATAACGCTCCTACTTCCTTCACCATAGTAGTAAGATTGAAATAAAAAATTGATAGTTGAAAGTGCTTTTCAAGTTGATTCACGTAATCTCCTAGCAATATTTTATATAATTTAATCGATTGATTTATTTTCATTTTATTTGTTTTCTACATTGGTGCACATTTATTTTTCAGCTTGCATATTACACCCATTGCTTATTTCATTGTACTTTGCAGAAATAATAGTAAAAATTATCATTTATATTATAGAGCTATGATTTTATAATAAAGATAAGTGTAAGGGGAGACTTAATAGTCTCAACTTTGCCTACAATAAACAATTTCAATAAATTGAAGTTTTTATGAGCTTTTCAGTGTAAATTTGACGAATTTCCAGTAGAAAACATTTTACAGGTCTTTTAAATTAAGATTTTATTATCAGGCAGCGTGTGGTTTTTTTTTGAAATGAGCATTCAAAATAAATAAACAATACAGAAAAATAATTACAGTATAGTTATAATAAACCAACTTACAACTTTTTAAATTTAAATTTTATTATCAGACATCATGTTCCAGTATATCACTTCATTACCTTTAAAGAAATTTAACTTCTTTTCCCCTTTCAAAAAAAACGAAATTCCAGATTCGTCAGCGGGAATTTGCCCTAACATACATACATTTGTACACATTCTCAAACATACGGCCCCGCGTGGTTATTGTCAGTATCTGAAACGATGAGCTCAAGTTACTAGCAAATTACCCAAGTTACTGAAGAAAATGAATAAAGTAACACTCTTGTAGAAAAGCATCTCGATAAAACGCTCCAAGTCGAAGCTTTGACCTAAATCAGACCGTAGGAATGTAGTGAATGCAACTATGGCGCTGATATTACAAGTGCTTAGGAGAGCAGATTGACCCTAAGAGGATTACCATTAACTTTGATGGGTGCGCTTAGCATGTGTAGTGAGATCCTAGGTATGCCAAGTAATTTCTGTGGGAAAATGTGTTATCGAATATCTTAAGACACCAGTTAGGAGCAGGCCTTCAAACTTCGAGCCAACTAGGCCACAAACTGCTCTTAAAAGGACAATAAATTGAAGGAAGTTAAACGACGCAAAACTAGAAATTTCAACTGTCAAAGGTCATTCCTAAGTTTTTATGGAACAATTGACGAAAGACTACGTATAGTATATTAAATTATTAGAATAATTTCTCTTATTTCCTTGACCCTGATCAGGCTGCAAGATAAAGAATAATTTTTGAATACTTTGTAATAGTTTATTTGGAATTCTGTGAAGCTAAAACTTTATCTGTACCGCATATAATATGAATATAAAGATGAATAAAAATAAAGAGAAGACCTGTAAATACAAAACCTGAGCACAGAATAATGAAAAAATGAAGAAAACTGATTGAACATGCAAACCTAGTGTAGTATAACAAATATTCGATCATTAAATAATACAATAAAATTAATCCAGTAAGTCAAATGGATTACATGGTATATTTTGAGCGCTAAATATAATAAAGACATCTAAAAATGACCGAAGTTGACTAATTTAAGAAAACTGATCACAATTTTAAAAATAAAATATAAATTTTAAAGATAATAATTACAATTAATTACAAGAGCAGATGAGAAATACTAGCCTGAATTCTTAATTGAAATACTAAAATATATCGATAGCAGTTATGTTGCATTTATGATGCATTTATGATGTTGCATTTAGATATGATGCATTTATGTCTTTCTTTGATGATGTACCAAACATTTAATTAAGATTAGGCAATGTCTGTTGAGCTGCATGAATTTTTATCATGGATGAAATGAGGTTTGCGAATTTTTTGGCTATGAAAATGAATTGTCAAATGTGATGAACACGATGGAATACTTACATGAGAGTTGGGAAGCGAACGAATAGGGGTTATAAAAATACTTTCACACTATATTTGTATTTTACATTGAACTTGTGAGCATAAAAATTAGAAAGACAAAAGTGAAAACATCGTGCATACAAATTAAAAATAGTAGAGAATAGCTGCAAAATAAATTAGACATACTTTTACACCTTATTAACATGCATTTGTGTATTCACATCCAACTAATAAACATTAAAAGTATGCTAGGAGAGAATGGCATGATTTTAAACGTTGTCTGTAACAAAATGAGTAGGGATATTATTTTTTGACACCTAATTTACACTCCAGAGCTGCAATTTGTTTCGTGAATTTTCTCTAGAATCTTTTTTTGGCATGCTCCAGACAGTCAATGACGCGAACAAAATACTAAAAGTGATGAGAAGGAAATGGAAGAGCTAGCGATGGGTAAGGAATACGAGCGAAAGATCAATGAAAAAAGTGAATCCTGGACCGGAAATTAAAGAAGAGAGAAGAAAAAAGGGAGGATGATAAGAGGAAGTGAGAAAAAAGCTTCCTGAAAAACGTGGTTGCCTGGTAATCCTCACCCTCAGAACAGGGCTACAATACGTGGAAAGTGGGAACAAAACAGAAACAAGAATAAAGCTTCTGAATATCAGATGCAGGACTGTTCAACAGACATTGTTCGAAATTCATAATGCAAATGTTCATGCACACCAGTATTCAGCAGCTTGTTTACTGTGCATCTCTTATGCATAGCTCTACAGCACAAAAACATGTGGGGCATGGTAGTAGTGACTTGTTTCATGAAGATTACTGATGAATACAAACTAACTTACACCAATGCTTACACACATGATGCTCGATTGAGTGGTTCTATAACAATGACGCCAAATGACTTTTTATTTGAAACTGAAATTTAATTAGCCCTAACAAAAGAAGAAAATAACTGGGTATAACTATTATTTTTCGAGAGATCACATTTTGATAGCTCCATGGTTATGGTGACCCAGATCTTTGTAATAGAATATTTTGTTTTCCCCTACAATTTCCCCCCTATTCACACTGCTTCCCAAATTGGAGTTTTCTACGTTCTCTATTTGTTCAACTGCAACTCGGTCTGATGTAAGCTTCCACCTGTTATAAAAAGTTAACAAGCCAACAGTCTAATAAGCTAACATTCTTCCATTTAAAACCCATCAGAGGTCCATATGAATTCGAATATCTAAATTTTTCAATAATAATCCTTAGGTAAATGTAAATACATGTTTTTCTAAAATTTGACTCATACCTAAATTTTTTCTACTCAATAATCATGATTTTTCTTTCAAAGTTTTCTTCAATGAGAATGGGATAACAAAGTTAATACTGCAGTAGCATTTATATAGAAATTTGAGTTTTTATGAAGAATTTGTTACAAGGGTATTGAACATATAAATTATTATTTGGAATTATACCTAGTCATTATTTTGCAGAACGCTGTTTGAAAATAAAATAATAATCTACGTTATTTCTATTGTTAACAAGTTTTCGAAGCGAAATGGCCAAAGTACTAGATTAGTGTATTAGACATTGAATAGCAGTTTGTGCTTGCCTTAGGCTTAAAACCTTGGCAAAATGTTCATTGAAAATCTGGCCCCTTCTTTATGTTGAAAAAATTACAGTTCTTTATGAGAAGACAAAATAACTTTTTCAGATTGAAAAGCTGCATGTGTTCCATGAAAAACTAGTATTGAGTGTACTTCACGATCCACCAACTCGATGATGTCAGATAAATACAAGATAATTGTTATAATTATAAAACAGGCAGGTTTAAAAAAAAATTCTAATATTAAATTCAATATTTTAGATCATACAGCAATTTCCTACCAAACAAAGTACAGTAATCTAATATCAACTACAGCTTAATTACTTAATTTTAATCGTTTCATTGGACTATTTTTGTTCCTTCACATCACAGTTCTTCAGTATTCAATAACAAGCATAGACAATTGCATATTATTATACTACACCTACCATTCATATTATATCAATTCAGTAAATTTACATGTTGTTCCATGGAGTTCTGATTAAAACATGTCAGCAATGGATAAAATTGCTTTCATTGTAATAATTACACATCATTCAATCATATAACATTAAGGCATGGCTTCTGCAGCTGCATTGTTAACTATGTACTGTCCTAAGGAATAATTCCTTATAGGAATAAGGAATAAGTCCACTGCTTCAGCTTTCACTGAAAGCTATAGCAAAGCTTGAATGTTGCCCAAGATTTAATAAAGCAATCGAATATTGACTATACATTGAATTGAATTTATTTCCACACAACATATTACAATCATAATAGAAATACAATTAAAATAGAAAGAAATCTATTTCCCCACATGGACTACAGATCCGTGTGTGAGGAAAGAATTCTTATCTATTAATGTAAGAGATAATTTTAATATATTACACAATGAGTTATCAATAAAGTTTGGAAAATATACAAATTGTTTTTTTAATTACAAATGAAAAAATATGTAGTAATTTTGAATATTTAAAAATTCCATACCTGAAGAACTGAAAGTGACTAGTCCAGCAATGGTCAATCTACTATAAGTAAATACAGTAATTGGTAGATTCTCAAAACACCCAGGCAGTGACAGCTTTTGAATAATGCTCATGAATTAGTGAAGGGTGAGTGAATCAGTGCCTCAGCAGCCTCACGGCCTACATCAAACAGCCAATCGACTACCCTTCTTTTATATACATAGCACCTCCCCGTATCCAGGACTGACTTCGGAAGGTTGCGATATAATATGTGCACAAGATGAAATGGGTTATTATTTAATGATAGGTTGATCTATGTGTGTCAAAGCCACGATTGAGTCTGTGTCTAGTCGGATAATTGTGCTTACCATTTCTTCCCCCATGATAGCCAATGAAAGAGTAGTAAAGTTCAGTAAATTTTTGAGGAAGAGTAAGCAGGGAAATCATGTTAGCCAATGAATGATTAGCAAAATTCAGTAACGTTCAAGGTCAAGGAAGTGTGAGAAGGAAAATTTGATTTCACACCATTAAGAAGCACTTCTCGAATTTACAAAGTCATTATAAATGGAGCAATTTGAGAATTCAGCAAATAAAACAAGAGACAGAGAATTTAATAATAGGTAGTTAAATTTAAATTTGTGATGAAAAGCACTGGTGAAATCAGTTCCAAACGTTTCCAAAAGTGGAGTGAGCTAATCGTTCTCAACTTTTCCCTCAGAGAGAATTGTGGCTTACTGGAGAGTTTTCATTCGAACTTTTCAACTTGTCTGCTGAATAACTCGAATTTAACAATACAACTTTTCGCTCTGAATTAGTTTAGACGTACGAAGATAGGCTCCATACCACCAATATAATGCTGTTATTAGATGTCTAGAAAATTCTGAAATGTTCGAAACTTTCAAGCAGTTTCTCTGCCTCCCCTATATGCCATTCTAAGTTGCTCATCGCTGGTATTGATCGTGTTAGCTGACAGAAAACTTCAACTTTCCAAATTAACACTTAGCCTTCTGCTTCTTCTATTGCCTTCATCTCATTCTTTCTTTCATGCTGTTTCTTCTTTATTGGTTCACTTAATTGTTTCGTGAAGCAGATGTTATTTATTGTTTGGTGAGGCTGTACCACTTTCCATCTCTATCGTTTTGCTATTTTTAATTGTATTTTTTATTTTATTTGAACATTGATACCAGAAATTTAGATGTATACAAATATCTACGAATATTACTGTACCTTTAAGGCCGATAATTTTGTTTTTCGAGCAATAACAATTATGTAATAATTATAATTTTAAATTCATAAATTACGATAGTTTTTGTTCCCATGTCTCCAGCTAATTACTTCATAAACCATACCAATAAAGTATATGACTTCCTCTTCTTTAAAAATTCATTTTCAAGCTACCTTTTGATACATTATGTACTATTTTACTTTCTCCCTTTCTTGATTTATAAAATTTCTCTGTGGTCTGCTTAAACTGTACTATGAAAGCGTACTAGTACGATGACTTCAAATTCTTCCTACAAACTAACTAAAAATGCATAATATAAGCAATAAAAAACAATAAAAACAATCCTGATGTCACAACCGCTTGCTAGGTGGAGAGAGGTTCGTTATTTTGGAGTTTCCTCTCCTCCGAACTAAATCAATCAATATTTATCCATTTGCAAGCTTGGAAGTCTAAGGAAATAAACTTTCAGTCCAAAATTATATTTTTAGAATAAAAACCTAAACATTACTTAAATCTGTAACATTATGAGAGGATAGAGTTTGGCTACAGTATAACAATAATTAAACATTATTATCTCAACAGTCTCAAAGTAAAGACATTTAGATGAGAGAAACAGGACTAAAAAAATACGAAAAAATCATCTCAATGATGAGTCAGTGGGTCGAAGATATCACACATCTACATTTACTTGTGCCACTTTCTTTTAATTATCAACTTGTCATTTTCAGCAAGCTTCTTTTGCACATTTGAGGCATGCCTGAAGTAGCTACTTTGTTACTGGCAGATGAGCGTTCTAAAGTTAGATTGAAGCTCACCAATATACGTGAAGAAAAAAAATCCTTCTAAATCCAAGGCGAAAAGACTAGACATATTCCTCATTCCTCAACCACTTCCCTCGTTTCCTCAGTAATTTCCACTCAAAAACATCCTTTTGTAAATTTTCCCTTTGCAAGTCCAACCCAATGCTTTTGACACACTAATGGATCCTATTTTTTTCCTCATCCATCACACTCGATTCTTTCTCTGAATTTTTTTTTTTTTTTTAGGATGAAGCCCACATAGGTCTGAGACCTGTGCGTGGGTAATGAGTTGGATGATGGTGATTGATGAGTTGGACCTACAGTTTTAGGTGGGTTCCGAACCACCGTAGTAACTATCAAGAATTATCAAATCATCAATTATCAAGTAACCGTAGAATTATCAAGCAAACATTCCTTGAGCATCGATCTTCAACCAGAGGCGGATTTAAGGAGGGGGCTGCAGTCCAGGGCGGCAGTTCACGGAATAAGATTTTCTGCTAAAACTATTAAAAAATAGTTCAAATGAAGAAAGTCAATATTGGAAAAAAGAGTTACAAAACCGGTGCGTGCCCTCAGGTATTATTATTATTATTTACAGTAACAGGTTAATGAGTTACTACGGTTCTCCATAGTGCGACTCTGATATTGCAAGTACATCTGCTGTAACTGTAGTTCTCTGGTAGTACACCTACACATGAATATTACCAAAGTAAACCATTGTAAAACTTGAGAAATACGATTTCAAAATGTATCGTTAGCCTTGAAAGGCTAATGAATCACTATCATTATTCCTTGAAAGTTCACACTATAATAACAAGAATAAACAATATAATAAGCAAGGGATTTCAAGGATATTTTTTTAAAAAGCATATCACATCAGCATGTTGTGTTTAAACTAGTCTAAGCAGCGGCGTCGGGAGGATCCTACGTATGGGGATAGAGATCCCTTCCGCAAAAGAAAAAATAAATTTTGGAATTGAAACTTAAGACATTTTTTGACCAAAGAGTCAAAGAGAATGTCTGGAATCACTGAAAATATGGTTTTAAGGAAATTAACTTTTCAAAAAATTTTCGGGGGGTCTTTAGTATTTTCAGTATTAGTTTTAAATTAGCATTTTTCAACTGACCTAATTCTTCACTCATCCACGTCAATAATACAAAAAAGTACAAATTAACAAAATGTATACAGTTTTATTTGAGAGCTGTTAAGAGTCTAGCCACACAAACCATCAGCCGTCGTCCGATTATATAGCTTTCTTTGATAAATTACGAAGCTTTAGGAAACAGAAAGTGAAATTAACGTATTAAAACCATGTTACATTTTTCCAGTAGTACACTGAAATTCACGACAACAATTCGTATGGAGAGTTGAGAATATCACTATTTAGAAGTTGGTTACGTAGAAGTAAGTACTTCACCTATGAGTGTGACCTTTACTGCAATCATGAGTCAATAATTCAGCGTTGCTATTAATCCACTTCCAAGGTACTTGAGCATAATAGTGTACATAGACTATAAACGGCTCTCTTCGTCTTGAATGTCGGTAAAGAGCTTCAACAACAAGCGGCCGAATAAGGAGAACCATTAGAAACGCAGCACTAGGTCTACATAATATAATGGATTCGCGCTGCCATCGAATGGTAAACTGCGATTTTATATCACCTCTGAAGGCCGAGCTCGTTAATGAGAATTAGTGCTGCTCGCCGATACCAGAAAGCAACAGGAAACAAGAGTAAACAAGAGTAAACGAGAGAGAGAGAGTGAGAGTGAGTGAGAGACCCTAAATAAATCTGGAACTAGGTCAAATAGTTGAGTGCGCCCTCTAGCCACTAGTGGTTGGTGGTGGCCACAGCAGACACATTGCAGTTGAAACACAGGAAACATTAATAGAGATCATAAACCGCTAAGGGTATTGTAATAGAAAGTATTCGCGAGTGACCCACTTTCTTCAATTCAATAACAAATATGTTGCACCTTGAACAATTTGCGTTATTTATTGGGCTCCAGCACACAACCTCTACAGAATCTACTTTCAAGTCCAAGACAGACAGACGTTTATGGTTCCAGTCGTTGACTGGATATGAGTAAATGTTGAACATTCAATGGATTTATTATTACACTTCTATATTTTAAATCTGGTCTGATCCAGGATGGGTGACCGTGGCAGTTCTGGTTTGGGTGACCGTGGCAGTTCTGGTTTGTATCTAAACTATTCCAAAAATCGTATTTCATTATAATCTGATTCAATGTGTTCACAATTTCGGACATTTTTTTTGGAGGATGAAGCCGTAGCAGGTATCTGTTCAATCAGATAGAGATAAGCTGTGTTTTCCTGGGCACTCTTTGTAAGGATGATCGATTAGATTGACCAGAAAAAAGACACTGATCTCTGCACAGCGCACATAGGTCTGAGACCTGTTCGTGGGTAATGAGTTGGATGATGGTGATTGATGAGCTGGACGTACAGTTTTAGGTGGGATCCGAACCATCGGGAAGTGATTTTACAGCAGAAAACAGTGTCTTTTTTGCTGGTCAATCGGCCACCATTACAAAGAGTGCCCAGGAGAACGCAGCTTATCTCTATCTGATTGAACCTGCTGCGGCTCACGGCTATCACTTCCCATTGCATTACGTGAGTTCAGGTTTCGTGTCCACTCAAAATTTTACCCAAGCAATCTTATCTCTGCTTACAAATTAGTCTTACCTTACATGCGCTCTTGGCTATTCTGTACCACCAAATCATCCGAATAAACAATCTAAAACTTAGAGTAGTAGCACTTATAACGGTTAAATGATTGAATGGTTACAAACGATAAAATAGTTTTAAAAACTTTTTACATCCATTGCTCTTAATAGCTTAGCATTTTCTTAAAAAAGAATAATCTTAAAAGAGATAGTTGCTTTCTCGAAAAGTAATTTTAAGGAAGCAAGCAGTTCTTTCCTCGCTTACATGGAGAAAACACCACTGGACAATTCCAAGCTAGAATACAATGATTTTCAAGGAATTATTCATCCTGAACGTACCGACCAATTTAAAATCACACATCATTTAATGGCATGCTTTTCTGACCAATCCAAACGATGATTGAATAGCGAGCGAATGAGGGTACTCCATTGCCTTACGGTCGAAAGCGCTTTTAATTCAGTTAGTGAAACAAACATTTTGGTCCCATTCTAATAGCCCTATAACACTACATTGTAGCCCAATCTGTAGTTCATTTTTCAACATTTCCCTTTCCGATTGATTTATTCACCAACAAAAATGTTCACAGTAGCAGTTACTACACCGATTAAAGGCTGGCCAAATGCTTTGCTTTGCTTTTATGAAAATTTAACAGCCTTATATCTTTTGACACAAAAACCAAATTATACAAACCACAGATTCTTCAAGGCAAACGCTAGTTAGCAGAAGACAAATCTTGATGCCGGCAACGGACAGAAAAAGCGCCGCAGAAATATTTTATTCTCCTCAGCCAATTTTGTCTATGCTATGCAAGAAGCTTTTTCGGCGCTCACTCTGAGCCGAATTTCTGTAGCTGTGAGATGTGCTCACATTTCCTGACAAGCATTTTACCCGTTCTTGACCGGGAATCCAGTTTGGAGTTTTCCTTTTCTGGTAGATAGCTTATCGTCACAAAATTATGGTAGTGGTCACAAAATTACGGAATTGGGAAGGGTGAGTGAATACCATACAGTTCATCTGTTTGAAAAGAGAAGTTTACGAATAAACTCTTTTTTTTCACTGATGTGAAATTTTGTGTTTTTATAAGTACAGTAAACTACATTTTTAGCAACTTTGCAGTTCTACCCACTTGCATAGTTTTGATTTTAGTTCTTTAGAATTTAGATTGATGTATTACAGGAAAATCTAAATACACACAATAAGTAAATACTTGAATTTCTTGTTTCAAACCGATCTGTGTTGTTAATTTCAACGCAGTAACGCATCCAATACTTGATAAACATCATCACAAAATAAAACATAAGCTGTAGAATAATGATAATCACGCTACTCCTGTCTGTGATACACCATTCCCCAGCAAGTGTTATATTTCGCGATGATAGTCACCCAATCAGTCATACAAAATTTCACAGCATGTTTGATTTTGTTATGGCAATTATCCAAAAAAAATTGGATGCACCATACCCTAAGTCACATGACAAATAATCTCTTATATCAAACTGATCAATGTTTTTGAAACCAGCTGCTATTTATTTTGATCATAAAGTAACATGTTGAACTGTTTTTATCTCGTACTTGGAAAGATTGAAATTACATAGCCTACTATTTGATCAAGATTTCAAAATACAGTATTGTAATTATTCAGGTAATAGTATGAAACTAACCTAATCGGCATTTGTAAAGATCTGACCTTACTTTTCTTTATTAAGATGTTTGAGTTTGCTTCAAAACAAAAAGGTTTTGTGAAATAGAGAGGACTAATATAACGTGAAAAATTGATCACACAGTTTATCTTAGGAATCAAACTATTAATATTCTTGTTTTTATCCTACAAAATACTTGATACAGTAATAGGATATTGGGGGAAAAACCATTTAAAAGAAAAATAAGTCAAACACAACACTAATTTAACATCTCTACTTTGCAAATAAATTTATTCGAAAGCGATACTAGTTTCATTCTATAAAAAGGTATTGAGTTTTTATTCGTAAAACTCTACTTCAAAACGCAGTTATGCCACCAGGAAAACAAATTTTGGCAAAGAAACCAAGAAAAACTACCAAAAACCGCAAAATAGCAAAGAAAAAAATCGAAAGAAATGAAAAGGAGAAGAAAATGGATAAAACGCCATCTAGACTACTTATCAGTGAACACAAACCCAAAACAGTCAATCGACGTGAAAAATGTAAATCAAACACAAATCAAACAGTGCCAAAAAAATTAAAAACAATCACTGAAGCACGGAAAAAAGGAAGAACAAAACGTACAGCTGATGAAGATGGAGAATCTCCATTGCAAGTGAGTGGTAGCAGTAGTGAAGATGAAGATAAGACACTGAGAAAATCTCGGAAAATTATCGACAAGGAGAAACAAGAGAATGGGAAACCGTTGCGCACGAACACTAGACCACCAAAACGATCCACGATCCCATTGTCAGTTACCAATAACAGGAGAAAACAGAATCAACGTTCGAGAAAAACAAAGAGATGAAATGGAATAAATTTTCTTCATGTGTTTTAGTTCAAAAATAAAATTTCTGATGTCTGTCAGTCTGCCCATTTGATACGAAAAATATCTACTACATTTTTTAAAGGTACCCGTAGTTTTTATGTTACAATGGCTATTTCTCCATCCATTACTAACTGACTGCTGTCTGGTTCATAGCTTCTGACGTGACGTAACGACTATTTTTAGGCAGTCGAGACTACCAGTAATGAAGGATATCAATTTATTAGCAGTAATACTTGCAATATACATTTTTTATCACAAGACACATCTCGTTGGCTGCTTCAACCACGAGAATGCGATTGTAGCAAAAAAATAGCTTAAGCCCCCCTCCCCCCAAGAACCAACCCGAAGTCCTTAATAAATTGTTGATAAATAGCACATGCTCCAGGCTGATTAATGTTGGTAAATTTATGTTTTCACACTTTTCAAGTAGAATAATGTTCATAACCATTGGCTTAACATGGTGGGCGGCTCTGGGGCTCTGAAATCATTATCAAAATATTGATAATTTTCAAGCAAATTTACTAAATATGGACCATCGATCGTACATTTCACATTTGTTTAAATACGATAGCGTTTAAATAACAATATCGGTACATTTTGATATGAGGTATATTTCATCAATCTGACGTATATTTCGAGTACCATAGGAGGAAATAGAGTTTTTAGCCTGACATAATATAATTCAATACGACTAGGCGGCTGGGTTCAAATAATTAAAATAATTCGTTTCACTCATATCGATCTGACAATCATGTACGGTAATCGGGAATACAGGATCTCCTGAATACAGCCTCTAGAACCTCCTGGACCTGTAATACATTTGACGTTACAGCAATAATGTAATGTTTGTTTTTCTGAGGATTAAGAAGCCCAGATAGGTCTTAGACCTGTGCGTAGGTAATGATTTGGATATTGGTAATTGATGACTTGGACCTACAGTTTCAGGTGACGTCCGTATCACCGGGAAGTGAGAACAAAGCCTCCGAACCGGATAGCTGAGAGCAGAGTGGCCGATCCAATCGGTCACCCTTACAAAGAGGGCCCATTTATTTGCAGCTTATTTTATCTGATGAAACCTGCCAAAGCTCGCAGATATCACTTTCCTAAAATACTTAACTTATACAGATGATTCCGAAAAAATCGCAAGGAATCTGCCATATTGCAAAAACTTATTCCTTTGGAAGCGTTTGGTCACAGAAATTAAGATATCAGAAGAGTGGAACTTTCTTTATCAATAAGAAATCAATAAATCATTCCGGAAACTTTAGGAGTCTAGAACTCTCATTGGGTGGTGAATTGAATACGTCTGATTTGAAATGAGCTGGAAAATCACATACATTATCTACGTGACTATTGAGTTATTCTATGAAAAAGGCAGAAACGGGCGTTTTTAAAATTGTGTGAGATACAATGGTTATTGATTGCGAACAACACACCCAGAGTTCATAAAAATCAAAATTTAAATTGGATCTAAACACACAGGAAAAGCAAGTAGAAATAAGCATCCGCCCAAAATTAATTTGCTTTGATTCAATAAAACTCGTGTTTATGAACTTTGAGAACGTAGCAATAGAGCAAAATGTAAATATGACACTTTGATATACGTTTTTTAAAATGTTTAAATGTTAAACTGCTCGTAAGTCCCGAGACAAAGAATCACTCAGATTTTATTGGATTTTGCTTTAACACAATATTTTTATTTTTCATGATATTTTCAAGTGTCATAAACAAAAGGATTGAGCAGCCTATTGTGTGAAACTAGTTAATCCAGGACAACGAAGTCGGCCTCATACAGCAGTACTTATATAGTACAGTCTCGGAATTCAAAAGGACTGCTCATTCAACTTCTTGGCTTCCATCTCAAAGATACCGTTAGATTTGTTGTTGTTGATGTCCACGTTGAACTGTACTCGCGACTATTATCAAAGGACCGGATTGTAAGGAAAAAGTTGAGATCTACAAAAAATTGTCAAGAAGTCTAGTAGGTAATAATACAAATAAATCAATAATCAAAGATAGAGATGATATTTGAAAGTAAAAAAGACAAGTTTTCAAACCAGGACCTAACCCTATTTTCAAGTGATACGCACTGTTGATAAATGAAGAAAGCCATAAAAGGTAAATCTGCGAATAAATACATGATATTCAAATGTGGGAAAAAGAATTGAGTTTGAGAGAAAATGAAACAGTAAAAATAAAAGTGTCTAGTAATTGATGTACAGAAATAATGAGAAATTCACTTACCTCAATGAACATCAACGAAGAATAATACTGAGTTAAATAAAACCGATCAACTACAACATATTTGAAACAATAAGAACACTCACACTTCACATCACATTGCCACTTATTAGAAAATAAAATGTACAAGTATTTTAACTAACACCAGTAGCCTAACTTTCTCAACGTCAAATCTAATACTGCGACAAGAACAGACCACTGCTTGATAGCTGGATCTGTCAGATCGGTTTACTGTCGTCGACTGTATCAAAACAACCTATAACGTCAGAGCCAGCGCTACCTGGTGCTTAAAAGCCAGTACTATGATCTAGAGCACAGATACAGGATGACTAGAGTGGTTGGCACGAAATTTGAAATGACTTTCAACATCCTTTCAGCAGGATGAACGGCCAATTTAATTTATCATTAATAAGAAGTTATGAGAATCATTACCGATCAGTGGTAGATCAATGAAATTTTGTCAAGGGGGGCGGAAGGTCCAGCATGCAAGGGGGTCTGGGAGTAAGGAATACCACCCAGGGAAAGGGAACGGGATTGTCCGGGGATACTTCGGAAAAATGTTGAAAAAATAACCCCCATCTTTTTTAAGGGGGCCCAATTTACTCCTGATTATTGGAGTGCCTAATTTCGGTGCAGGTGGTTTTAAATTGAAATCAAGACGATTTGAGAGGGAGTTTTATCCGTGATAAAAATCCCATAAGTAGGTTGTGTGTACGATAGGGCTATTTTGCCCTAACTCCGCCCTTTTGTGTAAATGCATCACCCAGGCACGCCCAGAGAAATTCCGGGCCCCTGGGCAAACTTCAGTACGGGCCCCCTTTACCACTTACAATATGGGTCTATGCAACCCTGTATTTTGTATGACATTATGAATAAAGTATTGTTACATTATTATGGAATCAAAATCAAACCACATTATTTGTTTATGAAGTTAGAAAATTTTATCATTTCACAACTGACATAATGATAACATTGCTAAATAAATAAGACTGGTCATCATGATAAGCTCTTCTTATTGGATAACTATGTTCTGATTTTTAATTAAAGGCAGATTAATTTTACCTCTCATTCCAAAGATATTCATTGAAAGCAGTGGTAGATCCAGGCTTTGCGGGGCCCTGGGCAATTGACTTTGGTGTTGCTACACTTACCGGTGGTCTGGGGCTTCTCCCCCATAATTTTTTGAAAAAATTAACGTTAAAAATGCGTTTTTGAGGCGTTTTTTCAACTAGTTAGCTATGTTGTGATCAACATATAAAACGGACCTTATTTGTGTATTATAGTAGTTTACAATGTACTAAATTAATAGCCTAAAAAATTGACCAGTTGGCATTATGAGTAGTACGCATTGGCTGAATTTTTTAAACAAAATAATGCGTTTTCTGTGTATATTTTCATGTTTAACGTGGTGAAAATGGTTAGCTGAGCCCAAAAGCAAAAAGTTGACATGGTTCGTCATAAAATATGCCAGGTCAAAACTGTAAAGTATAGCCAATACTCAAAAGTCAATACATTACATTACGTTTATTTAAAAAAAAAATACCACCTTCTAATTTTATTTAATCTTGAATTTTAAGCTATGCATAACAAACCTGGTTTAAGGGGTTGCGTCTCTAAACGACCTGCGTTTTTCGGTTAGGTCCGGACCACAGGGTCCCGTTGACTCGCCCGGCCCATTTTTGTGGGTGTCTTCTAGTATTTCACACTGACGCAATAATTTCGAAGTGAGAAATTCCAATATAACAGATTTCTATGTCTCTTTTACCAATGAATACAGATACTATCTGCATTCATTGCTTTTACTCTTTGCTTGCTTATAGGCCGGGCCTCGCGGTTCTAACCGACCGACCCGACCTGCGTTATGTTAGCCGGTTGCCCGGCTCGCCTGGCCCTGGATCCGCCCCTGATTGGAAACTCAGAAAATAAAACATATTGCAAAATTTAATGAGTTTCAATCAAATTTGATTGACCAAATGATTTAAAGAAGAAAAAACGTATCTCTAAATTATTAAGAACAACATTTTTCCAAAACTAGAAGAAAGAAGAAATCTGGAAATCTATGAATTATGGATCACATGCAAAAGTTGCTAAAAAATATTTTTAAAAACATGCTAATGTCGACATAAGTTTTTATTCAAAATCCACACTTAACATATTCTTGGCAATCCTAAAAATAAAATTAAAATCGAAGAAAAATCTGGAATCTATGAAATAAAATGTGAATGTTGCAACAAATTATATGTAGGTCAATCCAAACATTAAATATCAGTTTAAAAGAACTCTATTTTCAAAATTTCAAATTTTAAGTACAACCAACCAGAAAATCAGGCAATAGCCAAACATGCTTTGGATTCTGGACACTCGTTTACCAAAATTAATTTGTTGAAAGAAGTAAACAATCATGAATATCTTGATGCTCATGAAACAATATAAATGAAGGAAAAAGAGATTATCCTATAAATGGGAATAATGAGTCTGGAATAATGGAAAATTCACTTTTAAACAATAACTTTTCTATCTTTTTTTGTTTGCTATGTCTTCAATAATTTAAATAAGATCTTTATCTGAATCTTTATCTTTTATTAAATCTTTATCTTTATTAAACATTCTATCTTTAGAACTAACTAGGCCAACCGAATCTGATCTGTGTCTGTGTATGTTTAGTAATGTTGAAATAGACTGTTGTTCGTTTACAGAGCCCAGAGCCCGGGCCCCTCTGGAGCCCGGGCCCCTGGGCATTTGCCCCCCTTGCCCCCCCCCCTCTGGGCGGGCCTGGCATCACCTTGATGTTACAATTCATTTATTATGCAAATATTCTTATTAATGTCAGTAATCTAACTTACAAAACAGTGTAATAGTAAGGTATTGTCTTGTATCTATTTTTTATGTACGTTATCTTCCATGAATTTAGGTGGTGTCATTCATTGTAAGGTAATAGTTAGAAGTCAATTATGAATTGTACTTTTACTCGAATAAAGCTATCTGAAATCTGAATAAATCCAACGGTGCTGTTGAAGAGGGGGATTAAAAAACCCTTCAATATTGAGGTTTTTTCATTTTTTTTTTTATTTTGGAAGGGATTTTTAAGCTGAGTGGAATGGTAAATACTAAACTCTTGATAAATTGAGCATTTGGGTGTTAAAAAATTGACGTTTTCATGAAACGTATTTTGTGGACAATTTCGACATTTTTTTGATTGGAAGTGAAAGATAACTCTGTCTATAAGAAGAAGGTTAACACTGAAAAACTGAAGTTCTCTTTAAATATTAAAAATGGCGGGGGGGGGAGGGGTAAGAAAACTCAAATATTGAGATAATTGGGAAATTTTTCTTCTCATCAGGTAAAGCATAAAAACTTCCATTCGAGTTTTTTTTTTAATAATCCCCATTAAAGCTGGGGGCACAAATCTAAATTTTAATGGGAAATTTGATGGGGAGTAAACAAATTTTGCACGTTTGTTAATGGAAAATTTATGCTTTTCATGATTGGAGGTTTAAGATTGGATTAAGAGCAGTTAAAAATGCATATTTACCCTTTATTAGGTTTTAGGGGTGGTTTCTAGAGGGGCGTAAAAAATGTTGGACTTTTCAAATACCTACCGGACTGAGTTTTGCATATTCTATCATTGATGAAAGATTTAACAATAAAAATTCGAAAGTGTTCTTTAATTTTTTTCTCGAAAATATCCCTTTTTAAGGGAGGAGTGTTGGGCGGGTGAGGCCTAATAAAATAAAAACTGAGGTCTAGTACTGTTCACAGAGCTAGACATCATACATCACATTGTCACTCGAAAAGTTGATTGAGAATTTAGATATTTTTCTTGTTGTATAAGCTCTGTTTAGGATTGGATGCATTTCACTTTACTATGAAAAGTTTTTCGGATCAATATTGTAATACGTTTTTTAAATTAAATAATAAAACTTTGGGAGAGTGATAGCCGCTAGCCGTGGCAGGTATCTGTTTAGTCAGATAAGATAGGCTCCGAACTCCTGGGCACTCTTTGTAACAGTGACCGATTGGATTGGTCAGCAAAAAATGAATTCCTGGTGGTTCGGCACCCACCTATAACTATCCTTCCAAATCCTCAATCAACAGACTCAATGACTCATTACCCAAGCACAGTTATCAGACCTTTGTGGACTTTATCCTCCGAAAAAATTCCAGACTACTTCTTCAGTGCACAGTAACTTAATTAAATTAATTAATTTTTTTTTTGAGGATGAAGCCCACATAGGTCTGAGACCTGTGCGTGGGTAATGAGTTGGATGATGGTGATTGATGAGTTGGACCTACAGTTTTAGGTGGGTTCCGAACCACCAGGAAGTGATTTTTCAGCAGAGAACAGTGTCTTTTTTGCTGGCCAATCTAATCGGTCACCGTTACAAACAGGACCTGCGAGAACGCAGCTTATCTCTATCTGATTGAACAGATACCTGCTACGGCTCGCGGCTATCACTCCCCTAAATATTGTTTGAATGTACATAATATTGAATCCGTTTTTTTTCCACTTGATTAAACGTAATTTTCCTACAGTGACCCGAAAAAATGCCTATTTTTGCACTAAATGTAGCACGCAAAATATCTTATTCCTGCACCAGTGCGGGAAAGTATTTTTCCTACAACTGCTCGTAAAGTAGTTCTTTACGTACTGAAAACTAATTGTAAAATACCTCTTTACTGCTCAGCAAGCGGTAAAGTACTTTACGCTCGCCAGCTGTTTTCTTTACGCTTCTGTTTTGATTTTGATGCCTTCTCATTGGTGGATCACGGAATCCGTGAAATTCGCATAACCTCAAAAATGGCGAACGCTAACCAAATCCGCGCACGTCTGTGATGTTACAAACTACAAGGTTTTATTGTGTTGGAATCCAGAACTGCAGTTTTAGGAAAAATATTGTATGCAATTCGCGCGTGAAGCTTCTTTATCGCTCTCGCAAAATTACTGCGCTCCGCTACGCGTCGCGCAGTAAATGTTTTGGCTCGAGCGATAAAGTCGCGCTTCACGCTCTTAATGCATAAATAACTATTTCCGCACTCCACATTTGCAACCTAACAACACAAAATAGTGAGCATGTAATACGCAGGTTCCCTATTCTGCATTCAAAAATAGGTTGGCAACTCTGCTTCAGCTGTGAAATAGTTGTTGTTGTTGAAATCGATTTGATTCAAAGATAGGTTATGTGAGGAATTGTGAGGTTATGTATGCCCTGTTTTGTTCTGTTTAAATTACTTAATACATTACTGCAGAAAAAATTTAATGTGTAATACGAGCGCAAAGTATTGTTTCTGCACTCAAGAAACTTTTTTCACTCGCCTTTGGCTCGTGAAAAAAACTGTTTCTCTCGATGCAGAAAAATGCTATTTTGCACTCTAGTTACACAAATAGCTATTTTCATCACTACTAAGTAGGACTACACAAAAGTTATTTCCACACATTCGCGACAAATCAAATTACTGTATTCAATTCAATATTATTTTTATTATTCAAATTACTGTATTCAACTCGAGAATCGAGTCAAGTTTTTGTAACTTGAAATTGAAATATTCCACCTGACTTTAAAGTCATTCCTTTGACTTTTCTACTTTGTACTTCTTTTTGTCCGAGCTAATAAATATGCAAATGACAAATGAGGTTTTCTTTGTCTTCAGGATAGATGATAGATTTAAATGAATGAGAACTAGCATTTTTTTACTGCATTAATTTATTACAAGCTTTGCTCTCCAATTTTGTAACAGCTACTGCTTCAACTCTTGAAAATTATTGTAAACTTATAAAAACTATCATTATCATTATTAAAGGTAATTAATTAAATTATATTCACTATAAAATTCTCTATAATTTATATTCTGTGCATTTAGAGAGATGTTATTTCTAAGAGGAATTCCGGAACACAAAAGGTATTTTTAAGTTAGGCTACGGTACCTATTTGAAAAAAGAGCTTGATAAACCATTTAACCTCATACATACAGATGAACCTTACTGCCTACATACATACAGTATACAGTAAAACACATTGGGAGGGGAAAATTTGAATTCCAACGAATATTTCCAATTTCGAGTTACAACAGTCTAAACTTTAAATCATAATCCGACTATAAAGTGAACATACAGGCAATAAACGCACAATGTAAAGCATTATTTGTTATGAAATTTGTAGATAAATGTTACTGGGAAAATTATTATCACAGTCGACTATCTATATAGATATTCAATTACAGAAAACATAGAATAACATTCAACCAACAATTGAATAGTTTTTGTTTTAATGCCAAAACAGTTCTCAGACTACAGTACTGTATCCAATTAAAGTACTGCAATGCATGCAAAAAATATGATTACGATTGCCTATGTCATTTTTGCTAACTTCGAGATCAATTTGTGAAGTGTTCCTCTTTCGTAAACTCAAGTAGGTTCTACCACCGTCATTTTATTTTGTCTTGAAATACCTATAATTCTAGAATACTTGAATTATAAAATGCTGAAAGAAGTTATTATCCATCAGGAAGACTCAATACTTCATTGAATAAATCAGATTAAAATAAAATGTGAGATACTTTACACTGTGCAAATTTTAATTTGCTGACTCTTATTCACAATGAGTATATTCTCATAAAACAAGGATTCACATATTTTATCATTGGACTTTTAATGTGAATCTAATTCAGTTTCTGAAATATCTAGCTCTTTTTGGTTATCATTCTCAAGTCTGATAAACGTTCTGTAGTTCATGAAATTGTATAAATTCATTTACAAAAACGCGTTGCGGTTTATAGCTGCAAGGCGTTTATCATACTTCAAACATTCTTCTACTGCTTTATATCTTCTAACTGCAGTCTCTTTATGTCTTTCAAGTCTTTTCTCTAGAATATGCAGTTGGAAAATAATTTTGCTGCGTCTCGGTTTTTCTGAACGACATTCTTGGTCTTCCAAAGAAACGGATGACTTTGATACTAGATCTTCATCGCTCAACTTCATACTCATCTGAAATAACGGGAAAATATATCAACCAATAGCATGTTTTAGATGAAGTTAATTTTTGACATGGATTAATTTTATCATACATTTTTATTACTGTAATCTAGTACAAAATAGGTGTGTATTGTTGATATTTCAAAGAATTGCTTCAAAATTTAGCAATGACTAATAGTAGACCATATAACAACTTTAATCAACTAAATTTTACAATCTATTATCAAAACTGACACTGTTTTTCACTTGTAAATAATGTTTTACTCACATATATTGGAGATGCTTGAGGAATGCATTTCACTTCTGAAAAGTGCTTTTTTCAGAAGTGAAATGCATTCCTCAAGCATCTCCAATATATGTGAGTAAAACATTATTTACAAGTGAAATACAGTGTCAGTTTTGATAATAGATTGTTCATTAAGTATTTCGTCATGGAAAACATCATAAATTTTACATTTCGATGTGACAGGTTAAAGTGAAGTAGTCAAAGCACTAGAAAAAATTACACTTAACGCAGTAGTATAAGTTTTAAAAATAAGAATTTATTCCCTAAGAGATTTTGCAGTAACTAGAAGCACAGAAAATTGAAAATTAATAACAATATTAGTTTATACTTTGCTCAGAAAAAGGCTTCAGCCAAAAGCGACAATCAAACATAAAATTGAAAGAATTCATAAATTAAAATTTTCAATTTAATTTTTACTTACTTCTTCAAAATTAAGTTTCATCCTATTAGCCCGGTTCACTAGAGTTTGTTTATAATTTTCCAGGCACTTCTCTCTTACTTGTAATGCCAAATCAATTGGGAGAACTTCATCCTTCTCTCTACCAATCAGATACGGAGCCAAAAAATCTATTCCCGCTTCAACTTCTCGTTCGATTTTCTCTTGGATGGCTCTTTCCTAAAATTGAATAAAAAATCGCAGTTCTGTGAAGTCGTTTTCGTTGTAACATCAAATGAAAAATAGCTAGAGGTGTAAATGAGCTTTAAAGGAGATATCAATTTCGTACTATATTAAATTGTTCTTGGATTTCTTGGTCCTTGAAGATGAGATTCAATACATCGAAAAAGTTCGGCCTTATATGAGTACATTTACTACACATTCACAACATAAAAACTGACTGTAAGTTGTTAAATTTACAACAAAAAGTTAATATTAAATTGTTGTAAAAAGCAAGTTTGGATGTATTCAGAGAAAATTAATAATAAATTCAGCTGAAAATCAATAATCTAATATTAAAACTGACACTGTATTTCACTTTAAAATAATGTTTTACTCACATATATTGGAGATGCTTGAGGAATGCATTTCACTTCTGAAAAGAAGCTTCGTCAGCCTGAGGCCTGAGGCCTGAGCCTGAGGCTGACGTAGCTTCTTTTCAGAAGTGAAATGCATTCCTCAAGCATCTCCAATATATGTGAGTAAAACATTATTTAAAAGTGAAATACAGTGTCAGTTTTAATATTAGATTGTTCATTAAGTATTTCGCCATGGAAAACAGATAAAAATCAATGACAAATGTAAAATTTTCTGAGATTTGAGATTATTAAAAATAAAAGTTGCAGTAACTAGAAGCACAGAAAATTGAAAATTAATAACAAAATAAGTTTATACATTGCTAAGAAATTTGCTAAATTTTACTGCTTCCAGGGATCTTGTACGTCATATAGTGAAGCTGAAAACACTCAACAGTCACCTATCATCTATCAATGCATCAATATTATTTGCCAATGACTACTAATAAGTTACATTCTTGGATTTCTTGTTCCAAAATGACTCAATGACTTTTATAAAACTGTAATGGAAAGTATCAATTGTATCAATATTTATAAACCTATAATTTGATTCGCATTGTGTTTCTTCCAATTTTTGTTGTTGCTTTGAGTCTTAAGTAACTTATTAGTTTCATGAAAAATTATTATACGGTCAAATATCAAATCTAAAATCACCTAACAAGAGAAAGTACATATTAATCAGTATTTATTCATCCTATTCCATAATGGAAAATGAGTGTTTGAGAGCATTCAACAAAATAGATAATATAATTTTTACTGCTATGGCTAACATTAATTTGTAATAGCCTAATGGAAGATTAACGTTATTCAATCTCACCAGCTCTTTCATTCCCAGTTTTGCATCCTCATTTCTTAATGCGTCAAATATTGAAACTGTTAAGTTGGCTTGGGCTGCTTCCAGGGATCTTGTACGTATCATATTGTAGAGCTGAAAACATTCAACAGTTACCTATCAATGCATCAATATTATTTGCCAATGACTACTAATAAGTTACATCAAGGGCGGTCCCAGCTCTAAATTTGGGGGGGGGGGGGGGGTCATGAATGAATTTTAGCTGACCTTTTTTGCAAAATTTCCCCTCCTTCCACACCTCGTCAACACCCCCCCCCCCCCCCACCGACAATAAGCTGGCCCAAAAAGGTGAGTCCGTCAGGAAATCCTCCCCTCCCCCCGCCACCAAATGATAATGTACCAACTCCGATACTATCATTAACTCCATTCCAAGACCCACAACCTAAATTCATTCTGAAAACTGAGCTACTTTTTTCAGAAATTTTGAAATTTCAGATTTTATATAGGATTTTAATTTCACTACCTCCCTACTACCACCTTACATACTAGAGAATCAGTCAGTCTGCAACCAATTAAGCGCCGAAGAAGAACCACATAGTTCGAAACTCGTCCGCCGCGACTCATAAAGGACAGCTCTGCACATCAAGATTCTACTTATTAATAGTTATATACTTCAGCTCACCAAAATGGATATTCACAACAATTATAACAAATTTATAGTAAAGCCAAATTTATAGTATATAATGTTTTCATGTATCTCATATATCATGTGGTTGCGAAAATATAAAATGGGCTATTATTTACAATCAGAATTCTTTGAATCGTTAAAGCTGCATGGTTTTAGTTGAATTATCGTTTACATTTTAATGTGGTTTCTTAGTGTGATTAAAATTTTGAATTTTGTTTTTAATATATATATATATATATATTTATTTTTTTAAATAAAATACTGATTTGATTAGTAATAGTGGTTGCATTGTCATTCTCAAAGAACTTATCAATTTAAATTAATCTGCACTTGTAACAGAAGTGTACATTCATGATAATTTCAAATAAATTTGAATTTGAAACACAAATTAATTTAGTGGAATTGAAAACTTCTTAATTGATTTCAAAAGTGATTCTACGGAATTTATAATTAGAATTAAATAATAGCCTCATACCTCATCCTCCATTCCTCGAACATGACTCAGAGTCATTTCTTCGTCCTGAAGACTTTTAACCATCAGCAAAAATAAATCAACCTTCCTGTCGGCTTCAGCGAATGGATCTGGCTAATGGAATAAATAATAATTTATGAATCAATTTATTGAATTCAATTATCAAACGTAATCATCTTTAGACAAAGCATAGACTTATTATTTTCAATGATAATATAAAAAGAAGCCATTAAGCCTATAAGCTAGAATTAAATTTTGTTTTTTCTTATTTCCTACCAACAAGTCCTTTCAACATGATCCTTCTATCAAGTTTCTTTTTATTTTCAAAATTGTGTCTCAGTAGTGAACGCGATTTTAGTTGTTGGAAGACAGCTCATCTAAGGAAGGAGCATCTATATACGCGTATACGCGTGTAAAAAGTCAATTGGATAATACAAATACAAATTGAATACATTGAATATTACTGAATTAATATTATCAGTTAATACTTTACTGCTGTTTCAACAGTCCACACTACTACAACATTCAGTTGTTTTAGAAAGGGTACTGTAGGCCTACCTCATCCGTTGCCCAGTTATTGCTTTTGAAGTTCAGGCATGTCTTAAAACCTTAATATTAATATTGCAAAGGTAAGGGGCAATACGGAACAGAAATGAGAGAAATTCAAATTCTCTGTGGAGGTCAGAATGATGCAATTCAAAATTGCATGTCAAAATTCTACAGCGAAATTCATTTAGTATCAAATCATACAAATAAACAATATAAAAAGTTTATGTCTCTTGACTATTCATCTATTTATAATGTATTTTATCTACGGCTACATAAAGAAATAGATGATTTTGGAATGTGAATTAAATACAGCTTACTTTATTGCACATCCCATCAAACTAGTGTCATAATGAAGCTTTTTTTAAACTACTGTTACTTTCAAGTACATGAGTCTAGACCAATCAGAACTCAGGATTTCTTCAAAACAGTGTCGAAATGAATATTATGCAATAGTCACATCAGCTGATTTAAACATTTCGAAATCAAACTGGATTTCAAATCAGAATTGTCATCAACAATAATGCATTGTAGGTTATGTTACAATTTGGGCAATCAATTTATTGGATTCATTGGTAATTTAAAATAAGCATAATTTATTGGTAGTCAGAGATAAAGTATTGTAAGCAACGATTGTATTTTGCCTTAATGCAGCTTGTAAGATGTTTAGAACACTTGCTTTGCTCTGTTGTAGCTCACATATCATTCGTTGCTGAAAGAACGTGAACGTCATAATACAATCGTTGCATTAACCACTATATTAATTAAGCTAGACTAGATACAATCCAATGTAGGAGAAACAACAGGCTTTTCAGTCAATGAAGCTTACTTTGCACATAACTTTAACTAGAGAATCCGAGACTCAAATATTTACAGGCTGTTTCTATTAATTTTATAGGGTTTTTAAACTTTCAATGAATTTCCACCAAAATAATGACTTTAAATTTTGAAGCTTGCCAGCTTATCTATAGGTCTTTCCAGCCTATTAGAAATTTGGTCCTGATTTTCCTACTCCTTTTTTTCATTCGCCTCATTCCTCATAATATCAAGTGGGGATAGAAGTATTGGACTTCTATTTAAATACGACTTAATTTAGTTTTTTATAAACTTAACATTCAAATATTGCTTACGTACACAAGTCATATGGCTACTATAGGTGAATGATTCAGTATGCGCTCTTTGTTTTCTTCCATGTCTACTGTACTCTGAATAACATTAATTTATATCTACGGTAGGTAACTTAATTGAAGTTACTTACTTTATAAACAACAAAATATGAGTCATCGTATGTGAGACGATCTCCTATGTCACTAAGGGGCGGCTTATTGATCCTTCTAAATGCAGCTGTCACTTTGTCAGGTCCATAGTGATATTTCAGAACTATATGATTCAATTGTATGCAGAACTCGCGGCTTGAAATGTCCTCGTCGGCAGGAATGGATGGATTTCTCTCATACTCTTCTTTCGCATACTAGAGAAAAAAAGTAATTGCATTACAAATTAGATTACTATCTCAACTTCTCAATCAACTAACGAAGTATTATTTATTATCAATTGATAAACAGTTGTAGGGTGGTAAAGAACCTGAAATTTATTTTTTAATGTTACGTCTTGAAGACTTCAGTTAGGGAGTATAAGACAAGTCGTCAGATCAACAATAAATTATATACAATATTACCATTCTTATTTACTAGTTACCATATAATCATAATTACAATTTAAATTAGTTGAGGTGGGAGACTCAATTTTTATTTGAAAGGAACTCTTTTACACTATAAAAAGCTTTATCAACAAAGTATTTTCTCAGTTGTTTTTTAAAAATACTTCAATATATCTAAGACTAATTAGAAAACTGCCTTAGCTTTTTATAGAATTTCCTTCCTCCATAACTAGGTTTTTGCTTGAATAAACTACTTGTGACTCAAAATTTGTGACTAAATTGTGACTCACTTTGGCTTCATGTATTACAGTTATGTACATTAAGATCTTGGTTTGTATCACTCTTTTTATATAATATAATAATGTAACTTCATACACGTACAAGCAAGGTACTTAGAAGACAAGTCTCTTGAACAATAGCCTACACTACATGAATCTAACATATTTGCTCTTTCCATACACCTAACAGCTTTCTTTTGGATCTTAAACACCCTATCAAGGTTTTGTTTTGATCCCATACTAAAATATTTCATACCTAATAATTATATGGCTTTAAAAGACCATGGTAAGCTGTAACAAGTAACTTTATGTCATACCGTATAGCCTAATCTAGCAAGCTGTCGCTGGAAAAATAACCCAGATGTAATTTTGAAGCAAACTTACTCAATGTAAGGAGCCCAGGTCAATTGCCTATCCGACAAAACTTCTATAAATGCCATTTTTCTTCCTGGTCTAATTCATTATGATTTACAGACACACACGTTTATAGCACTATTTTCATTTAATTTACGTTTGTTTTTGAATTGAAGGTATTGGAATTTTTTACTATTTATTTTTAATTTCAACTGTTTTAAAAACTGGCCAATGGATTGCACACCTATTTCTAATAGCGATGGGTATCTATTGCGCCAATATAAATTTCACCAATGGCTATCTATTTCTAAATTATCTAGAACAGAATTGCTGAAAATGAGTGTTGTAACATCTGAAAATAAGAGGGCTCTGCAATTAATTAATTCCTTACGTAATCGATTGCAATATTACAATAAAAGCAATGGACCTAGTATTGAACCCTGAGCTTGGACTTCCAATTAATCAGATCTATTCTTTACAAAACTATTCCCAACTACTGAAGTAAGTTCTACACATTGTTTTTGCCATTAAAATATGATTCAAACCATTTCAGTTAACCACATTACATTTCCTAAAAAATGATTTATGATTAAAACAATCAAATGTGTTTTATAAATCCAAAAAGACTACAGCAGCTTTATCATCCGAATCTATTACATCAATTAATTAGTCTTTCAACTATAAAAACTTTTTCTGTCTTTGTTGATTTCCCTCTCTGAAAGCCTTGCTGTTCTGCACTGAATTTAGAACTACTCTTTAAAATGTTTTACTGATTACATTTAAAATACTAATGAGCCTATATTTTTCCACTCTTTCTTTATCACCACTTTTGAAAATTGGTAAGATCTCTATCAAATTACCTGGAAAATCGCCTTGTTCTAATGAATGATTGATCAGATGGATCAATGGGTCAAATATTTGATATATAAATTCTTTTAAAATTTTACTAGATATCTCATCCATCCCTATTGTTTTTGTTTTTCTAATATTCAATATTTTAATATCAATCATATTTGACTACTCGTCTTGGGATACTGGATAACATTTTTTATCACTCTGGATCGTCTAGGCATTCCACACGTTTACATTACTCATGCTAAATTGAGAGATTTTTTAAATTACTAATTACTAAAATGAGATTTTTTAATTTTAGCAACGGAGTCGGCGTAGCCGAGTTGGCTTATCGCTGGTCTGATAAGCCAAAGGTCCTGGGTTCGATCCCAGTTGAGTACAAGATATTTTTCTCGAGCCACTCCCGTGTTTCGGAGGACACGTTGAGCCGTCGGTCCCGGTTGCATATAAAAAAAGCAGTCGTTAAAAAAAACGGCGAGGTGGAACTACCCGTAAGGGTCTCCCCACCACGAAAAGCCATACGAATTTACTTACTTTTATTTAATTTTAGCAACAAGTTGGTAATATTTCTTAAATAAATTACAAATGTCTACACGTCTAAACTATCATAATCTTCATGATCATTTTATTCAATGACCGTTGATCAATTTTATCAATTGAGAATATCATCCATGCCAAAATTTAAGCTGTTTTCTGGCACTTCAATTCTTTTGTATAGTTTTACTTCAGAGCTTTGTAATTATCTTCACTTTACACATTTCTAGATAATTTAAATTCATCATATGCATCTCCAACCCATTTTTCCTCGTGCAAGGAGAATGTTATCCATTCTTCAATTTTGTCAAATTTTATGTTTATAGTATAGGGACTTTATTAGCTGGACAGCACATAATATGGAATCTCAAAATGTCAATGATACTATCCTATACTTGTCATTTTAACTATTGCTGTTGTAAAACCAGCTCCAGTACTCTTGTAACATTTCCCATCAAAAAATTGACATTCCCTTGTTCACTTGTTGAATTTTTTTCATTATTTTACTCTTTCCAATTGGTTTATATGGCCCTGACCAACCCTGGCCATGGCCCTTACATTTAAGATTTGATAGTCATGATTAGATAGTTTCGGGCCGCCTAATCTCGTTTTACAGTCATCTATATTTGTAAGCATGTTATCAATTATTTTTTGTGATGTTCTTGTGACTTGTATATTTTTTAATTTTTATTTCCAAGTCTTTTGGGTCTTATCCCCATCGATCTAAGCTACCCCCATTCATCTCTACTGTTTTTTCATTATACAAACTATCAATAATATTTGACAACTCGTTTGGGGATACTGGATGAAATTTCAATTCATTCTGGATCGTTTCAGCATTCCACATGTTTACATTACTTATATCTGCATTAAGAGATTTTTGAAGATTTTCAGCAGCCTGTTGGTGATATTTTTTATAGAAATTACAAATGTCTACACCATCATCAATATTTGCATATTTGTTATTCTCGTCTATTATTCTGGATATGAGCGTCTTCATGAGTTGCATGGACATTTTAAAATTGATTCTTTATTTAAAGTTCTACTGTTTTCATGCATTTAGCTGTTTTCGCCTCTTTCATATAGGTTGTTCTTTTAGAGCTTTATAATTATCTTCACTTAACACATTTCTAGATAATTTGAATTCATCATAAGCATCTCTAACCCCCGTTCTTTGTGCAAGGATATCAACAGTTATCTATTCTTCAATTTTGTCCAATTTGTTTTTAACAGGAAATTTTTTAGCTGGGCAGCACACTAGTATGAAATCTTAAAATGTTTTGAAACTATCCTGTACAGTATATGTGCCATTTCAACTATTGCTATTCCCCTTGTTCACATTGTTCAATCCTTTCAATACTTTTCAATTTTTGAAGCCTTTCCAATTGGCTTATTGGCCTGCAACCTTACATCTAAGATTTGATAGTCATGATCAGATAGTTCCGAGCCACTTGATCTCGTTTTACAGCTATCTATATTTGTAAGGATGTTATCAATTATTGTTAGAGATGTTCTCATGACTCTTGTGATTCATGAACTTTTATTTTCAAGTTATTCATATAAATAATATACTTTATATTTATATCTTGTCATTTTATTCCTTATTGCAACTACAATAACATTTATAAAACTAGTATTAGTAATTTCAAATTCGTATTGCAACTACAATAACATTTATAACACTATAGTATTAGTAATTTCAAGAAGCTTATTAAATAATTTACAAAAGTTGTTCCATTCCTCATTTATTGACTTCTTATTAACTAACACAGCTACTCCGAATTAATTGCTAATTTTATCTCAATTTTAAACTAGTAGGCCTAACTTCTAAATCCATTTCCACAGAAAAATTTTTCACATATACCAAATTATTCTAAATTGTTTGCATGATCTTAGAATTTTAAGTGATACACCTACTTTCCCACTTCGCTGAGATGCCCTGCAATAAAATATTTTCTATGAACAGTTGAGGATATTATTTTCTGACATTTCATCTTCATTTAGTCGTGCTATGTGAAAATAGCTATATCAGGAGCCTCTTGTTTCGAGAATACTTTTATTCTATCTAATTTGTTACGAATGTATTGAATATTCTGATGGAACATAGTGAATACTTCCCTATTATTCCTTACTACTTTACAGTTATTATAGTATGTTGAACTAGATCTTCTTGTTCTAGGTGATAATGAAGAAAAATAATATGAACACATGATCAATGATTACAGAGCAAATATTTGTTATATGAAATCAAAGCTTGCAATGCTATATTGAAAAGGATAAGGGTAGGAATGAACATGAGTACCGGGATGTCTAGTTATTTCTGATTATACTCTTCTTATTATTGTATATGCTTAAAAGAAATATTGAAGTTATGAAGTTCATATGTACACTGTATCTAATAAGCAATATCGACCTGATTAATTTGCTCCTTATAGTCCTATCTTGCCACAAAATTCCTTAATTCAATAGCAATAGACCACAGGAAAAATACTTACAGAATAACTATTGAGATAAATTAGTTATGATATATTATAATCAGTTATCAATGAATTTCATACATAACTCTGAATATAATTCTTATCTCAATACTGCGGTAACTGTCTAATATTTTTCAAAGTCTGTAGAAACTCTCAAAAGTTGAATATAAAAAGCATGAAGCGTTTAATAATATTGCAAAGTTGTAATAAAATTATCGGTTTCAATCTGGTTGATGTGTGATGTAAATCTTTGAGACAAAACACACAGTCACACTTATTTTTGCAAAATTAAAATAGGTTCTCTACATAGTAGACGTTAGATGAAAAGCCACAAGAAAAAAAGAGATTTTGTGAATCACTCCTCATCATGTCAGAAATAAATCTAAATTCAAATTTTTACATCTTCTTGGCCAAAAATTACAATGAAAATAAAGATATTTTTAAAGAATCTTGCCTTGTAGGTGCGTCTGTTACTATCTTCACTGCCCCTCCGCTCTGCAGTTGTTACAGAAACATATCTTCTGAACAGGCCGTCATCTCTTCCTTTGAATTCTTCGAGCATGTGTTCTGAGCTCATCTCCAACCGGCTCAAGCCATCATACCGTGCTTCATAGTAGAAATCGATTTCTCTCCGCACATGTTGTTGAATTTCATCAGTAATGTAGGACTTGAAAGCTGAGTAGTGGAAAATATTTATATCAACTCAATCAATTGCTTCAAGAAAGGGAGAATAGTACAAACAATCTAATATTAAAACTGTATTTCACTTTTATATATTGTTTTACTCACTTATATGGGAGAGATGCATTTCACTTGGGTGTGTAAAATAGGGAGTGTGCTGTGCATACGTTTTCAGAACAGGCTCTGCGAATTTTGAAGAATAGAATATTAATTCGAACGGATAAGTAGTATTTTTGTTTATTATTATTAGTATTTATAATATATTAATAATCTCCATTATTAATTTGTCTATTATAATTTAAAGTATCTTAATAAAAAGTCAAATTCTATTTTCGAGGTTAGGTGTACCGATATTGATAAATTTTCTTGTAATTAAATAGTCTCAAGTTGACAATTGTAATAAATTAAGTAATATTTCATAAAACATTTAACTAAAATCAATTGAAAACAATTTTTAGCTAGGAAAATGAGTCCAAACAAGGCATCTAAATCTAATTGTTCAACTAAAACTCAGGTAGCTACGCGATCTCAGCAATTATTAACAAAAAAATCTCCAACAGCTCTTAAAGCTACTGTAGATGTAGAAGAAAAGGTTGCTAAACTATTGAGTGATCACACCAAATTGAAAACAAAATTAGAAACATCACTGAAAAATTCTGAGGAAGAACGAATAGGGTTGGTGGGTCAAATAAAATCTCTGGAAGTTATTATAAAATTGCAGCAGGAAGACCATAAAACTGAAATACTAAATCTCATGAGTCAATGTAGGTCTATGTCAGAGGAAATCGAAATATTAAAATCAAAAATAAACTTGGCTAATGTAAGATCTGAACCTCTGATCAATACAAAAAAAGTAGAACCTAAATCAAATGGGGAAAAAATAAATAGAAATGGTCAAACAAAAACGTATAGTCAGGTTTTGCAAACAGCAACCAAAACTAAAGTAAGGGCAAATAACGATAGGAAAGGTAGAGTACTGCTCTTGACATCCAGTCATGGACGAGACTGTAGTGACCTACTAAATAAAAGATTAAAAAATAAGTATGAAGTTCAGAGCTTTTTCAAACCAAGTGCCCCTATAAACGCAATCGTAGAGTCAGCACAGGAACAAACTAAAGATTTTGGTAAAAATGATTTTCTAATAGTACTGGGTGGCTCAAACAATATAAATGAACCTAGTCTAAAACATCTTCCTGAAATAAATAAAAAAATTAAAGAGATTGTGCCACTCAGCCAAAAAACTAATGTAATAATAAGTACAATTCCGTATAGGTTTGATAGGCCAGAGCTAAATGAAGCCATTAAGTCAACAAATAAATCAATTCATAATACAATCAACAGCCTAAAAAATAAGAATTCTAAGCAGTTGGGGATTTGTTTTCTAAATGAAAGGCTGAAAAAACAAAACTTCACTAATCATGGTCTACATCTAAATCAATCTGGCAAAGTAATATTTTGTAATAGGCTGGCAGAGCTGATTGAAAGTCGTTTGCAATCTACTGTCAATAATTCTCCTAAACAATCATCTAACGAACCTTTTTTAGTAAAGTGGCTCAAAACCGGGAAGGGAAACTAGTTTCAAATGATAAATTCATATCTTCAATTGTATTAAAAGACGTTAATCGATCGAAAAATCAGGATAGCATTAGTGGAAGGAACTCTTGTAGCAATCTGATAGGCTCTCAAGATTCTAAGGGATTAAGTAAATTTGTTTATTGTCAGAAACAAAACTTTTACAAACAATCTTAGAAAATACAAAATGAGCAATATAATAATTATAAATATGACAAGATAAAAAATAATATTACAAAATAAAATGAATTGCCAATTGAGTATTTGCATCTCGAGGTACTAGACCTGTGTGAGATGGTGACTTAATAATAAATCAAATAAATGAATAGATAAAAATAACTAAAAGTAGATATATATATATATATATATATATATATATATATATATATATATATATATATATATATATATATAAATAAATATGAAAAACGCTGAAAAGTGGTTACTGAGGCCGACAATTGCTTATAGAATGACACATAAAAAATTGTATCGGTGATTTATCAATATTGTAGCCTTGAAATGTAATAAAATATAAAGTAAGGATTTATTACATGAGAACTCTGTGTAAATCTACTTCAATATGCAAAAGCAACGATAAAGTAATAAGGGATTATAGGGAAGTACCGGTACTCACTGTGTTCCATCAGAATATTCAATACATTCGTAACAAAATAGATAGAATCGAAGTATTTTTTAAAGAAGAGGCTCCTGATATAGTTATTTTCACAGAGCATGGTTTAAAAGAAGATGATTTGTCACAACTTAATATTCCAAACTATTCATTGCAAACGTCGTATTGCAGGACATCTCATCGAAGTGGGGGAGTAGCTATCTTCACTAAAAATGCTAAGAATATGCAAACATTTAATTTAGAATATGTAGAGAAATTTGTTGTGGAAATGGATTTAGAAGTTTCTGGGTTAAGAGTAAAAATTGACGATAATTTCGAAGTAGCGGTGTTAGGTATTTATAGGTCACCAAGTGGGGAATGGAACAATTTTTGTGAACTATTCAATAGGATTTTAGAGATTACTACTACTCGTTTTACAAACGTTATTGTAGCGGGAGATTTCAATACAGACTTTGCAACACAGAATAAAATGACAGAAGATTTAAGGGATATTATATACATGAATAACTTGGAAATAAAAGTTCATGAATATACCAGAGCCACAAGAACATCACAAACAATAATTGATAACATCCTTACTAATATAGATTACTCTAAAACAAGATTAGGCGGCTCGGAACTATCTGATCATGACTATCAAATCTTAGAGGTGGGGTTGCAAGGTCATAGATCAATTAAAAAGAGTAGAGTAATGAAAGAAATACAACAATGTGAACAGGGGAATATCGATTGTTTGAAGCAGAATCTGCTACAAGAAAACTGGAGTAGGGTTTACAATAGCAATAGTTTGAATAACAAATATGATAGTTTCATTAATATTTTAAAGTTTCATATTACTATGAGTTGTCCAGTTATAAAAGTTCCTGTAAAGAACAAATTAGACAAGATTGAAGAGTGGATAACTGATGATATCCTTGCAGAAAGAAATAGGGTTAAAGATGCATATGATGAATTCAAACTATCTAGAAATATGTTAAGTGAAGATAATTACAAAGCTCTAAAGAAAAATTATACAAGAGAAGTGAAAAGAGCGAAATGTAAGAAAACAGCTGAAATTTTGAATAATAGTGTGTACTTTAACACAGCAGTGTGGGATGTAATTAACAAAAATAGGCAAGTAGCTCATGTAGATGCTTATACTAGTGTCCCCAGAATAATTAACGAAAATAACAAATATATTGATGATAGTGTAGACATTTGTAATTTCTTTAACAGATATTATCAACTGGTTGCTAAGGATCTTCAAAAATCTCTTAATACAGGTATTAGTGATGCAAACATGAGGAATACTGAGGGGATTCAGAACGAATTAAAATTCCACCCAGTATGCCAAGACGAGTTGTCAAATATCATTGATAGTTTAAATAATAAAAAAACTGTAGGAATGGATGGGGTATCCAGTAAAATTCTGAAAGAATGTAAAGATCAATTGTTAGACCCTTTGATTCATCTGATCAATCATTCATTAGAACAAGGTGTTTTCCCAGATAACTTAAAGAGGGGAAGATCTTGCCAATCTTCAAAAGTGGCGATAGAGAAAAGGTAGAAAACTATAGGCCCATTAGTATTTTGAATGTAATAAGTAAAATTTTTGAAAGAGTAGTTCTAAATAGGTTACTTCTGCACCTTCAAGAAGCTAACTTTATCTGTGATGAACAGCATGGCTTCCAGAAAGGGAGATCAACAAAGACAGCCATAGTTTCTCTAGTTGAAAAACTAATAGATATAATAGATTCAGGTGATAAAGCTACTGCAATCTTCTTAGATCTGTCAAAGGCATTTGATTGTGTTAATCATAGAACTTTATTGGAAATACTGCAAAATGTAGGTGTAAATGGGGTTGAACTGAAATGGTTTGAATCATATCTTATTGGGAGAAAACAATGTGTAGAACTAACTACAGTAGTTGGTAATAGTATAGTAAAGAATAAATCTGATAAATTAGAGGTGCAAGCTGGAAAAACATTTTCTTAGTGCAGTAGAGAGGTGTTCAATACTAGGTCCATTGCTTTTTTTGTTATATGTCAACCGTTTACCTAAAGAATTAATTAGTGCTAGAGCCCTCTTATTTGCTGATGATACATCACTCATTTTCAGCAATACCATTCTAGATAATTTAGAAATAAGTGCCCATATAGGTGTGCAGTCCATTGTCCAATTTTTAAATAATTTGAAATTAACTATAAATAGTAAAAAATGCCAATACCTTCAATTCAAAAACAAACATAATATAAATGAAGATAGGGCTATAAACGTGTTTGTAAACGATAATCAATTAGACCAGGAAGAAAAAATTGCATTTCTAGGAGTTATGTTGGATAGACGATTGACCTGGACTCCATACATTGAGTTAATATGTTGTAAAATTTCATCTGGGGTATTTGTCCTGCGACAGCTCGCTAGATTGAATGACAAAAAGTTACTTTTTACAGCTTACCATGGGCTCTTACTGTCACATATTAGGTATGCTATCTTAGTATGGGGTAATTCATCAAAACAAAATCTTGATAGGGTGTTTAAGATCCAAAAGAAAGCGGTTAGGTGTATAGAAAGAGTAAATAGATTAAATTCATGTAGGCCGTTGTTCAACTTGGTCTCCTAACTGTACCCTGCTTATATGTGTATGAAGCTACTCTATATATGTAAAAACTAATGATATTAACCAAAATCTTGATGGACATGATTATAATACAAGAAGCCGAGGAGATTATCACTTGGTGAGTCACAGTAGTAGCTTATTCAAACAAAAACCTAGTTATATTGGTAGGAAATTCTACAACAAGCTACCGCAGTTTTTGAAGAGTCTTGAAAATATAATAAAAACAATTGAAGAAATATTTAGTTGATAAAGCTTTTTATAGTGTACAAGAGTTCCTTTCACATCAAAATTAAGCCTCACCTCAACTAATTGAAGTAATTATGGCATCTAGTGTATAATATTGTTGATCTGACTTGTCTTATACTCCTTAACTGGAGTCTCCAAGACGTAATCTACAAAAAAAAAACTTCTGAAAAGAAGCTTCCTCAGCCTGCCGCCAGGGGTCATGCTTTGTTCACTGGCTCATCACAGAATAGAACAAACTTAATAATAACTTAATTTAAAAACTCTTCAGAATTTTAAAAAAATCCCTAAAAGCATAGTGCATCAGTGAATTATTGAAATATTTATATGTGGACAGTTGAAAGTTGAAACTGTTTATCTATCTTATTGAAGTATGAATGAATGTGTTGTCAAGTATTAAATGAAAAAAATATTAATTGATTCACAAAATGTGGATTATTCAGGAAAATCAAAGTTGCATTAAAAATGGACAATAATCAATTTTTACAAGAAACCTACATTCCTATTAATTGATTGGCTCTTATGTGTAGACTATCTTTTATTCTGGATTGAATAAATGTGTTTTTCCATGGATAAAATATTGAAAATAATATCCATAAAATGGAGTTATCTGAGCAAAGAGAAAATATATTTTCAAAGAGCACTGAAATCGAGATCATCTGAAATTACTAGAAAAAGTTGATCTGCGCTACGGTTACTAAATATTTATGATATTTTGTGGGTAAATAAGAATTCTTCTATGTATCAAAAATGAATTGATGCAGAAAATTATGAATTATAAATAGAAAATATGCATACATTCATAGGCAAATGACCATGGACCCAGACCAGTTTAATAAGCATTTGAATAAACCTTAACAAATCACTTGCATGCCTGGTATTTAATTTTCCTGAACTACTCCAGCACTGCGGGGCTCCATATTCAAAATGCCTTATATTTAATGCCTCAGGACGCCTTTTAGATATTGATTATCATGTGTTCAATATATACCCTTGATATCATACCCATACAACATTAGAAAACAAAAAAGGAAAATTATTTTCTACAACACACCCTCTTTCTCAATAACTTGAAATACTCACTTTTAATGCAGTCGTCTCTCCCTCTCTTATAAAATTCGTAAGTCTCATCGGTAGATAAATATCTAACTTTCTTTTGAAGACAGTCCTCTCTATACTTGTAACATTCATGAGTGACTTCGGGATTTATTTGTTCATAATCTGAGTAAGTGATAATTCTCCAGATAAGGCCATCTCTATGAAGATAAGGTGCATGTAAATCGCACATTGCTTTGTAATAGTTTATTGATTTTGATCCATTCGGATACCTCTGTTCATATCCTATTGGAAATTAGATAACAAATTAATGCTGATTATTTTCAAGATTAGTGTACAAATATTACATTTAAATCAACAGAACCGAAAAGTATTAAGTTTTTGTTGTAAACTTGCAGTCAGTTTTATATTGTGAATATATAATAAATGTTCTCACATTCGGCCGAACGTTTTCGAGATATTGAATCTCATCTTCAAGGCATCCTAGTTCGGCGATGTTGGTTTGTTGGTTAGAAGAACTGTGGTTTTTGTATAATGTGGTCAAAAAGTTTGTTTGATTTAAAATTACATTGTTCATTGAGAAGTTTAGAATGTAGATCCCAGGGAGATCTTATTTGTTTGTGTTCAGTGTGGTTTTGGGTTGAAGTGCATTTTTTATTTCGTTTTTTGTTCTGAATGCGATAGTGTGGCCGGCTTATTTGAAGATTTTGGCTAGTCTGTTTGATTGTGCGTTAATGTATGTCATTGTAATGTATTGTTACGGGTTCTAATAGATAAAATAAGGCTGGCAACACTAGAGTTCACACTTGCACTTTATTTACAAATTAGTCTATTTACACACCAATATTTGTTAAGTTCAATTAATTAAATAAAAACAGATCATCAATGACAAGCTCATACCTACTTTCAGTAATTATTTACAAGAATTAATGAATAAGAAATGACAGGCTGATCAATAATAAAAGAAACAAGAATCCAATAAACTGTACAAATGAATAATTAATTACAGGCTCATCAATAATAAGAGAACCAAGAATCCAATAAACTGTACAAATGAATAATTAATTACAGGCTGATCAATAATAAGAGAAACAAGAGTCCAATAAACTGTACAATAATGCAGAAAGAAATGATAAAAAGAGCAACTAATCACTTACAAAAACACAGTACAATTCGTTATTTGACAGTCCAAAATAATATCACTTAACACATCGTCTTTAAACTATTAGTAAGCTGCATAAACAGTAAACACTTGTCTCTGCACTTGACACTGTCTGAAGACTGAATAAAGCACTGTTTACTCCACTGGCACTGGATTGTCTCTTCTACGAGATCCGTAATACAATCTGTCACACAGGTTTGAAAACTGACTCACTGGTTCACATGGACTCCTTTATATAGCTGTTGTAGTTGTTTAATTCCAAGAATTGGAGGTCACCAGACACTTCGAGAATCTTCAAGAAACATGATCTCAATCGTTCAAGAAGTCTGAAGAAATCACGAGAAGTCTCGAGAAATCAATTGACTGAGAGAGTTGCAGACTTGAAGAATAAGAATGACAAAGACATCTAAGGAGAGAGAATTAGAAGATTGGATGAAGATCAGTCGAAGTCACGTCCAACCATGAAAACAATAGAATGATTTAAATAGAACAAGTGCGTGACTAACTGCTTGTTTGCTCTCGTAACAGTATTTTTTGTCAGTGGTGTTGGTGTTTTGTTTCTTGATTGTTATTTTATGATTGAGTTTGTCAATTAGGTGGTGTTTGTAGCCGTTTTCTTGTGCTAGGTATTTTATTGCGTTTAGTTCAGTGTTGTAATTTTCGGTGGATAGTGGTGTGTTGTTCAGTCTGTGTAGCATTGACCTGAATGCTGAGTGTTTGTGTTCTGTATTAGAGGGTATCTGTCATTTACGGTTTTCTGTAAATGTTGAAGCTGTGTTGTTGGTTTGTGTTCTTTGTAATTGAGAGGTCTAGGAAATTGATTGATTTGTTGCGTTCATATTCTGATATGTATTAAATGTTTTTGTGTATTTTGTCTATGTAAGATCGGAGCTGTTCACATTGTCTTTTGTTTCCTCTGTATAGCAGTAGAACGTCATCTACATATCTGTGCCAGTATATTATGTTCTGTGAGAATTTGTTAAAGAGTACCTAAGTGGGTGTTTTCGCAGTGTTGGAGATGGATTTCAGCAAATATGCTGGATATTGGTGAGCCCATTGGCAATCCATCAGGTTGTGAGTAAAATTTGTTGTTGAATGTGAAGTAATTTTGTTGAGTGATTTGTTGATACTGGCTTTTGTTGAGTGATTTGTTGATCTATGTAGATGAAGTTCTACTGCTATACCGAGGAATCAAAAGAAAATGTGAATAGCTCCGATCTTACATAAACAAAATACATAAAAACATTCAACACACAGCAGAATATGAACACAACAAATCAATCAATTTCCTCTGTTACCCAATCATCTGTTGCCCAATGCAGCTAAAAATTTGAAATGTAGCCTCAGTGGGTGGTGACGAATAATAAAATAAAAAACCAAGCTTCTACCCTAAATAATAGTCCTAGAAGGTTGAATTTTGAATTGTAACGTCAGTGGGAGGTATAATAATCAAGGAGATTTTTTATGAGACCGCAGCAACAGGCGTCGGGCCAGCTAGTCTACTCTATAGATACACTAATTCCATTGCCCTAATTTATAGGTATATGTAGGTCTTTTTTGTGGAATATAAATCTGTGTATCAGAGCAACGATGAACTTGAACTTCAAGTGATAGATGTCTTGTGAATTTTATCTGAATCAGTATCTTCAAAACAGCCGTTTTTCGTTAGCACTTTCCCCTAGGATAAGCTAGAAATGAGTTTCCCTTTCCAAAATAATTAGTTGTTAGCAAGTGAGTTGGGCTCACTAGTAATTTCCTTGGAAAGAGTATTAAACAATATTCGGAATTATTGCTTTCCCACACATCCAACAACTCACAGGAGGCTTTTTCTGAACTAAATACAGTTGAACCTCTGTATAATGAAGTCGATTATCCTGAGAAAAAATTCGCTGTAGAGAGGTATTCGTTATTGAGAAGCTGTTGTGTAAGGAATACTGCCACCCCATCTTACAGATCTTATAATATATTGCGGGCGGTAATTAAATGAATACACAATACATTATAATATCGCAAGCGTAGGCAGGGTAATAGACCAACATTAATATAGAAATTTGAAAATTCATGCTGTTGAAAATTATAAAATACATGTTTTTTAATATATATAGAATGTAATAATAAGTAAGTACACTCACCAACTCATTTCCAGAAAGCATGACTTGAACTTATAGTGGAATTCAATCGAAGTATACTCCGTAGCAAAATTTTTCAACTGCCTTTACTAAATTTATTTCAATATTTTTTACACACGAAACTTTCAGATTCAGTTAATAACTTCGTATAGGAACTTTTCAAATTTTTTCTAGTTTTTAATGTTTTACTTGAAAAAGTGAGTAATTTTTGGTTGCATTTTGCATTTGAATAAAACATCACATTCAATGAACGATTCACATTTATTCAGACAGTCAAAAATGTTGTCTGGTATACCATCTTTCAGTTAAAATCCTCGCCTGATGATTTTGAAAGCTTGAAAAACTTCATGATCTGTAGGATTCTTCTCTTCAGGTTTATTTTCTTTTAATATATACCTATTTGACTGCAAGTCGTTAAATTTCACATGAAAAGTTAATATTAACAACGCAGTTCGTCATAGAACAAGAAATCCAGGAATTTAATATACTTTAGGAAGGCCCTCCAGGTTCAATTCTTTTTTAAGAATTCAAATGTGTGACAAAAGCAAATGGTCGAAGGATGGGAAAGTCCAGTAGTCCTACATAATGACAAGTCTATAAATTACGAGTTCTTAAAATTCTATTTTGAGTAACCTGGAAACCTGCATTCAATTTCCGGCATGTTTGTGTTTCAACCTCTACTAACTGTCTACCACGCTATCTTCTACCATCTACCTACCTGAATCTCTCATTATTTTTTGTTTTATTGACCTTCCTGCTTAAAATAAACAATACCTTGGAAATTACTTTGTGGGCTTCCTATACACACTACATTTTGTAAGTTGAAGTGAAGAGAAAACTTCGTTGTTGAGAGGTCCGAAATTCGTTACATAGAGGTAAACAAGCAATAAAAATTCTAAAATGTCATGGGACAAGGTAAAACTTCGTTATGTAGAGGATTTCGTTATTTGGTTCGTTATATAGAGGTTCAACTGTAGGTGGCAAGTAGATGAGCAAGCAAACTTACTATCATTGGGTAGTTCAATCTGATTCACCCATGACATTGGCATATCCAAATGCTTCTCTTCCAGAACCAAATCCTTTTCGTCTTGGCAAGAGTTGTAGGTTTCTTTGCTGGTCACACGTTGATCCCAAGGCTCTCCAACTAGTAAATGCTCCCACTTTTTAATTTTTGTCAAGTCCCAATCTAAATCCTAGATTGATTGGAGAATCAATATAAAAACAAGAATGAGATCACATACGAAAGTTGCATTGTTATTATTGTCTTGAATATCTACTGAGATACATAAACACACATGGAACATATTAATTAATACTTATTAATACAAAATAAAATGTTAATATTAAACATTAAGGAAATATGATACACTTCCTCAAGAGGTATTTGTTATAGTTGATTCAAAGAATATTTTTTCGAAGATTATGTCTTGCAGACTCCAGTGAAGAAAAGTCAGATCAACAATTATATGCAATATTACCATGCTTATACACTAGTTACCGTAATTACAATGTAAAATAGTTGAGGTGAGGCTTAATTTTGATCTGAAAGAAAAAGCTTTATCAACTAAATATTTTTTCAATTGTATTTTTAATATTATGTTATTTTCAAAACTCTTTAGAAACAGGAGTATCTTGTTACAGAATTTTCTACCAGTATAACTAGTTTTTTGTTCGAATAACCTACTATTGTGACTCACCAAGTGATAGTCTTCTTTTGCTTCGTGTATTATAATCATATACGGTATGCTTAGATTTTGGTTTATGTCACTCTTTTTTACATATTAATAAGGTAGCTATTACATACAAGCAAGGTACAATTGGGAGACCAAGTCTCTTGAACAGCGGTATTTAATAGAATAGATTAAATAACGCAAAGAAAAATATCACATTGAATACAGCAACTCAGATAAAGTATAAGATGTGAAGGCAATAGAACTTTGGTTGTGAGTTATCAACCTCAAAGTTTTGGAAAATGTAACCAAGTCAAAATTTGCGAAGAGAGTAATTTTGAAATCTAAGTCTGATGTGACTCAGTTTTTTATCTCAATAAATAAATAAATAATCTGTATGACTTGAAGTAAGTAATGTTTATTTCAACGAACTTAGAATTAATACAACTGCTTTAATAATGAAGTTGGAAAATCGAGTAGGAATATTGTGAGCAACTTAAAAGCACCATTAACTAGGGCAATTTTTAATGAAGGATAATATTATTAACATTAAGACTATATTTTATTGTTGGAAATTTCACACATAGGTTGGCTAATGAATATTTTATAAGTTAGTTTGAAGTGACTGACAATTGAATAAACTGACAAATATACATAAACAGAATTTATTAATTTCGAATTCCTTTAATTGCTATTACTTTATACTGAAGACTTCCGCAATGGCGGATATTGACAACAGCATTGAACAGCTGATGGGAATCGATGAATGCTACTGTACAAAAATATCAGTCACCACCGGGAATCGAACCACGGACCTCTCAATTGCCGGTTGAGCGCCCTTAACCACTAGACCATGGAGACATTTCTGCACAGGAGCATTCATTTTCAACTTGGCCATATCGGCTCGTATCTCACAAGTTAGTTTGAAGTGACTGACAATTGAATAAACTGACAAATATACATAAACAGAATCTATTAATTGCTATTACTTTATACTGAAGACTTCCGCAATGGCGGATATTGACAACAGCATTGAACAGCTGATGGCAATCGATGAATCGGTGACTGATATTTTTGTACAGTAGCATTCATCAATTCCCATCAGCTGTTCAATGCTGTTGTCAATATCCGCCATTGCGGAAGTCTTCAGTATAAAGTAATAGCAATTAAAGGAATTCGAAATTAATAAATTCTGTTTAAATATTTTATTTTTGTGAAATTCTATAGAATTAAAATGAGCTGGAAGATTTATTCACCCAATAAATTCAATGTAATATTTTATTGATATGTGTGATGTTTTCCATGATGAAATACTTGATGAACAATCTAATATCAAAACTGACACTGTATTTCTATTTGAATTATGATTTTTACACACTTATTTTGGAGACACTTATAATTAATTCTATAGAATTGAGTTGTAGGTATATTAGAATTATACTGGAGGTATCTCCAGTAAAAGTGAATAAAAATCATAATTTAAATAGAAATACAGTGTCAGTTTTGATACTAGATTTTATTGAACATTCTAATACAACAAAACTTTATTGCATTATGCAAAACATATTGTATAATACCAAATGATATTGCTTCTACATTACCTCACAGCCATTAGAACAGATTTGCAGATTCACCCAATAATTGACATTGTTCCATATGCTTTCAATTCCAAGATAATTCGAATCTGAAATATCATAGCTCATGCCAGAAGCTGATTCGATGAAGAACGGATCTTTGATCTCTCTTTTCCCAGGCAGCACAAGAACCCAGCTATGAATTCTCCAGCCAAATAATGGATCAGGCTCTGGTTTCTCTAGTTCCTAAATAAAAAATAAAAAAACCATGAAAGAAATTTAAGCTCCCAAATTTTAATAATTCATACGGTAATTGAATTTAATCTCTAAACTCAATACATATATTGCAGTTCATTTAAATTTACAGTTGTTGGAAATCAATTGCAGTGAATCATTGCGAGTTACAGTAGCTCATCGGTAATTTGAAAATCCAATATAATTATTTATCTACGACCATGTCATAATGTATACATTACAGTTTCACAATTGATGCCAAAACAGCTGTCTTTTCGAAATGCTTTTTGAAGCCCGTTGCATAAAGAGCTCATTATAGTACAGGGTCTACATTATAACACGGGTTCTGGACCAATCAGAAGCATTTTTGATGGAATCAATATCGTAATTCAATATTGTGAAACTATCAGCTGATTTGATCAAATTGCTACGCCAGCTGCTTTAACCTAACAATCTACTATAACTTCTCATATTTGAGATGAGAGGTTACGTATCTCTGACAATCACAGGTAAAATTAAATTGTTTTAATTAAATGTATACTAGTGGTCGTAGATAAAATAGTGTATGCAACGATTTTATTTGGCCATTAAGGCACTCGTGAGATATTTATAACACTCGCATTCGCTCGTGTTATAACTTACCGGTACATCTAACTCGTGCCTTAATAAGGGTCAAAATAAAATCGTTGCATAAACTACTATGTAAGTTAAACAATTATTGTTAGATAATGGCTTACCTAGTTCAGTGTGATATTTTATCTTTCATAATAACAGCAGTATAGTGAGAGAAGAGAAAATCAAATATCAATGCAATTTAGGCAAGTACTATGCATGCTTTGACAGCCATTGGACAAAAGCCATTGTTCGTGTTAGATTATCTCAGTCTATGTTAACTTTTTATGGTAAATCCAACGACTTGCAGTCAATTTTAATTGAGTATAAATTATATTTTTACTCACTTTAGGCCAAACGTTTTCGAGTCATGGAGACTCATCTTCAACAGCCTATGTTTTGTAATCGAATATTCTGATTCAATTGAAATAGATGGCATCTAATGGAATTTAACATGGAATGTTTCCATTGGTGGAAAGCAGCTTTGATAGAACTTAAAAATTGTATAAATTTGTTTAAAAATCAACAAAAAAGTACAGTAGAGCCTCGATTAACCGAGATGGACTGAGTGTAGCATGCAAAAACTTGGAAAACAAGTAACTTTTCTGTAAAATGGGGAAATGAATAAAAACGTGGCCAAAGGTGTGAAATAGGCATTCAGTCGCCACTGGTGGCGAAGTCGCACTGCACTGTTATCAGACAATCTCAAATAATATGCTTTTATTCAAATTATTTTAACACATTGATAATAAGAAAAGCACTGTGATTAATGCTCTGTTGTTCATGTCATTCATGAAACATCATTTTACCGCGTAATACACTGAACCACGGCTCCGCTCTGAAACTCGAATAACCGAGGCTCTTTTTTGTGGATTACGTCTTGGAGACTCCAGTTACGGAGTATAAGACAAGTAAGATTAACAATAAATTATACTATCTTATACACTAGTACCATAATTACTTCATTAATTGGTTGAGGTGAGGCTTAATTTTAATGTGAAAGGGACACTTGTACACTAAAAAGCTTTACCAACTAAATATTTTTTCAATTGTTTTATAAATATTTCTATATTTTGAACTCTTTAAAAACTGCGTTAGCTTGTTGTAGAGTTTCCTACCAATATAACTAGTTTTTTTTGTAGATTACGTCTTGGAGACCCCAGTTAATGAGTACAAGACAAGTCAGATTAACAAATATACTGTCTTATACACTAGTTACCATAATTACTATATCAATTAGTTGAGGTGAGGCTTCATTTTAATATGAAAAGGATTCTTGCACACTATCAAAAGCTTTATCAACTAAATATTTTTTCAATTGTTTTTAAATATTTCTATACTTTCAAGACTTTAAAAACTGCGGTAGCTTGTTGTAGAGTTCCCTACCAATATAACTAGGTTTTTGTTTGAATAAGCTACTATTGTGACTCACCAAGTGATAATCTCCTTGGCTTCTTCTATTATAATCGTGTATGTCAAGATTTTGGTTAATATCACTCTTTTTTAGATATAAAGTAGCTTCATACACACATAAGCAGGGCACAGTTAGGAGACTAAATTAGGAGATGAAATTTTACAATATATTTTCTCAGTGTATGGAGCCCATGTCAATCGTCTATTCAACAAGGTGTTGGCATTTTTTACTATTTATTGTTAATTTCAACTGATTTAAGATTTGGGCAATGGACTTCACACCTATATGGGCACTTATTTCTAAATTATCTAGAACAGAATTGATGAAAATGAGTGATGTATCGTCTGCAAATAAGAGGTCTCTACCACTAATTAATTCTTTAGGTAAAGGGTTTATATAACAAAAAAGGCAATGGACCTAGTATTGAACACCTCTCTACTGCACTAAGAAAATGTTACGGAAATTTAATTATGTATTATAAATACACTCGAATGCAATAGAAAATGCACATGGTGCTAAATAAACTGTTACTAGTAAAATTCATTTCTTGTTTGTTCATGTGTCAACCAATCTGGAATACTATAAGTTACCGTTACAATAACATTCAAATATTCATACTCACTAAAATTCTCTGTCTTTCTTCTTCCAACTCTTTTTCTTCTTCAGCCTTTTTTCTTGCCTCTTCTCGTTCGACCATCATTAGAAGAAATTTACTACGGAGATCTCTTACTGGCTTAGCTACATATTTTGAATCTGGCACCTCTGTCTTTATCTCTTCTTCCTGAAAGTCCCAATCACAATTAATTTTAATATAAATTATTATATAAAATTAATATAAATTAAATTATAATATAAATTATTCATAGAAACAATATTTTGAGCCATGTTTGTTCTACCATGAAATATTCTGTTATTATTTTGTCAATGATAAAAATAATAGCCTAACTTTGACAGATCGTTTATTTGAGCCCCTTTCACATAAATGATGAAGAATTCATGAAGTATATTAGCCGATCATGATGTCTTTGACATTGACTTATCGTGAAGTTTTGGGCATTTCGTGGTATTTTCTTGTTCCTCTAAGGTCTACTAGATGGTTGAGTAAATACCAGATTAGAGAGATTCTATTAGATTTAAAACAAACTTCAAAACAATATTACGCCATAAACAAACTTAATATTGAATATTAACTTTTCATGTGAAATTTAACGACTTGCAGTCAAATATTTGACTGCAAGTCGTTAAATTTCACATGAAAAGTTAATATTAACAACGCAGTTCGTCATGGAACAAGAAATCCAGGAATTTAATATTGAAGCCATAAAATCATAAAAAAGAAGCCATGAATCATGAAATCTTATGCTGAATTGTATTGTTACTATAAATTTGGCTGTCCAGTAAATGTGTTCTCTGGTGTAAAATTACTTCCCGGTGGTTCGGAACCCACCTAAAACTGTAGGTACAACTTTTCGATCATCATAATCCAACTCATCACTCACACCCAAAAAATGAATAAGTAAAACATATTAATAATACTTTTATATCAAATAGGAGATCCTTTTAGAATAATTCACTATTTCTACTGTTAGCTTTAAAAGTACAAAGGTAATTTTGTATTACAATCTGTAAAATATAATAAATATTATTTAATTAAGTTATATATGCCATTTTTCAGTTATCATACTCTACTTCTATAATATTAAAGCAATATTGTACACCTATTGTTGTGTTTATATCAATAGATTAAGTTATATATGCCATTTTTCAGTTATCATACTCTGCTTCTATAATATTAAAGCAATATTGAATATCTTAACTTTTCAAGTGAATTCAACGACTTGCAGTCAAATTTTTATTAAAATAAGTAGTATTTCACTCACTCTGTAGGCCGAACGCTTTCGAGTTGTTAAATCCCATCTTCAAGGGTTTGAAGGCCTTGAAGATGGGTTTTAACAACTCAAAAGCGTTCGGCCTACAGAGTAAGTGAAATACTACTTATTTTGATAAAAATTTGACTGCAAGTCGATGAATTCACTTGAAAAGTTAATATTAACAACGCAGTTCGTCATGGAACAAGAAATCCAGGAATTGAATACCTATTGTTGTGTTTTAAGGCAAAATAGATCTTTGAATTTGCTGCTTCCACTGCTGCTTCCACATGGTTGTATCTTTTTGGATAAATGTCTGCTACCTTCAAGATGTCACTACAAGAAATCGATTTGAATCAAGATCAAGAAACATCTACATTAAATCAGAGAAGAAGTTTGATTGTAGAAGCCACATTACCTGAGGTTCTTCATCTAGTAGTGGACATTTGTATCTGGATAGATCATTGGCGCAGATTTCCCTTGTCGCATATCCAGAAACAACGTAAGCATCATATCCAGAGCCGATCAGGAACGAAGCGAGAAGAGTGGACATCTCGAAACAGCTACCTTTTTGTTCTTTCATCACAGTATCTGGAGATATCAGTCGTGATGGCTGTAACAAAAATATTATAATAGTGCTGCTTTCTACCTAACTAAATTCAAAAATATTATAATAGTGTAAAATATAATATTATAATAACAAAAATATTATAATAGTTCTGCTTTCTACCTAACTAAATTCACAATGTTAATATTTTTGATTCTCCCAAGCAACATAAAACTTCTTGTAAAAGGTTTTAAAATGTTTAAAATTGCTTAAAAAGTTCAAAATATAAAGGTTTTACTAACCTGTATATTTTCATAACATATATAGCATTTTTTTGGTATGTTCATGCTTAATTTAATTTCAATTTCCTAACTTTTAAAGAAGACGACCCACAAATCTAGAGTATGTGCAGATTTGTCACGGGATGAACCATACATTATTTTTTATCAAATAACTTTAATGTAAGCGGTACTGTACTTTTTAAATAATGGGCTACAAATTTCATTTCACTATCCATCATCCAGTGTTGATTGAGAAATAGAGAGAATGAAATTTTAAAAAAATTGGCTTTGAAGCTGCCTTCAAAGGTCATCAAATATGAATGCAAACGGATATAGTTGAGAATGAAGTGAAGTAGTAAGGCCATTTAAAAGTTTCTGCATAAGTTATTTATTTGTCATGCATTTCCACAAAAGGAGGAGAGAGCCATTGTTGGCTATCGAAAATAAAAATAAAAACAGTCACTCGTTCAGCAGGGATGAGTGAGGCGGGTCATCTGCTGTAGATGTAACCAGCTCCCGTCCTCGACGACGACTGGCCCGAGCCAATCGTACAGTTTTACTTGTCTTGAAATTTCATTATTTCATTGACCTCAACATTTTTCTTTTCAATGGCCAACAATATGGCTCACACCTCCTTTTGTAAAAATAATGGCAAATAAATAAATTATGCTGTTAAGATTATGTCCAGAAGCTTCAAAAAAATGTTGCTTTGCCATTATTAAAATCATATTTTATTATCATAATCACTCTTAGAAATTCTTAAACTTCAATTTGCTAAACTTTAAAACTAAATTTTTAAAAATTAAGTTACATAAATAATTGTTAAATTGTTTTCAAACATAAACAAACTACTAATCCTAACAAAATACAAATCTGTATAATAAGAGTAGGGGTAAGTGAGTAGGTGTGTGTAACGGATTTCATAAAAACGGCAAGGATTTGGAACAATAAATTTAGCACAAAGCTTCCTCCAAACTTGATTCAGTGCACCTCGAAGTCCAATTTTTGATTTTCCTTCTAGACTTTTCACAATTAGTGTTCAAAAGTTCAAAATTCCACAGAGTTTACTTGTTTTGATACAGTATTAAAACAATTTTGAAGCTCTTTTCCAAAAGAGTTGAACTTGTCTTAATTTTAAAATGAGTTTCACTCCTATATTGCATCAATTTCAACTTGTTTTGAAATAATTTAAAAATTTATTGTGTACAGATGAACTCTCTGCTCAAAACATTGTGAGGCAAGTCATTCATACTGATTAAAATTAATGGAGGACCCAGGACAGAACCCTGAGGTACACTATACTTCAAATCAACCAACTGAGACTACTCTCCAGACAGCTTGTTTTCTGTTTTCTGATAGCGCTCCAAGTACAAAAACGCAATTTGAAAATTTCAGTAATGAAGTTTTTCCAACAAGTCAACAATCAAAAGCCTTACTCAGGTCACAAAATGTGACCTGAGCATATGACTTACTTTCAAAGGCCTGAATAATTTTTTTTTTGCTGAAGTTATTCTAGCACCTAGTCTGAGACTAATAAGCTATTTTATTTTAACCTAAATTGCTAATTATTTACTATGGAAAGGATTAACCCATTGGCTTGACCTCCTCTATTTTAACAATAAACAATATTTAAAGAATATTTTAAATCACTTTCATACACACTTCTGCTTTTACACTTTCATACACACCTTTGCTTTTAACTTTTGCACATTAAAAAAAACTCTGCTTTTGCACTTCACACTACACTAATTCGTGTGGCTTCTTCCACTTTAGCCTTCGTATCATCCCATGGACGTTCAGCAGCTGGATTGCCTCTACATTCTGGTGTTGATGCAGTCTATCTTCATGTTTATTGGCAAATCTCTTGATTTCACTGGCTATTGTCTCCACTCCTAGGTCGCGGTGAAGATCAGTGTTTCTGACATACCATGGAGCATCAACAATATTCCTAAGTACCTTATTCTGGAATCTCTGGATGATGTTTATATTGGATGGCCGAGTGCAGCCTCATAGTTGTATTCCATAGGTCCACACTGGCTTTAGAATCTGCTTGTAGAGGAGCAATTTATTGTAGGTTGTCAATTGTGATGTCCTCCCAAGCAGCCAGTATATTTTCTTATATTTGATACCAAGTTCTTCTCTCTTCTTCTTCACATGCACTTTCCATCTAAGCTTAACATCCAGCGTCATGCCCAGATACTTTGCGGGGTTTGAATGTGGAACTATATTCCCATTGAGTGTTAAGGGGATATATTGCATTCTTTTGTTTGTGAAGTTGACATGGACTGACTTTGCCTCATTCAACTTGATAAGCCATTGTTTTTTCCAGATGTTGACTCTGTTCACTGCTACCTGTAATTTCTCTGTAGCACCTTAAACAGTTTCACCTACTGATAGAATTGCAGTATCATCAGCAAACGTTGCTACTGTGACATTTACAGGCTGAGGTATGTCAGATGTATAAAGAAAATACAAAATTGGGCCTAAAACACTGCCTTGTGGTACTCCAGCCTTAATTTTTCGAAGACATGAGAATGCATCATCCTGTTTGATCCGGAAATGTCGATCTTCAAGATATGATTTCAGTAACTGACTGTATTCTGGTGGTAACAAGTGATCCATTTTATGACATAAGCCTTCATGCCATACTTTATCAAATGCTTGAGCCACATCCAGGAAAACTGTTGAGCAAACTTTCTTTTCTTCCAAGGTCTTCTCTATGACATTTGTTATTCTATGCACTTGATCTATTGTACTGTGCTTATTTCTGAACCCAAACTGATGAGTAGGTATTAGCTCATCTTCTTCCAGAATTGGCTTCAATCTCTTGAGCTCGAGTTTTTCAAATAGTTTTGAAATCACAGGAAGCAATGAAATTGGCCTTTATGATGATGGTTCATGAGGTGATTTTCCAGGTTTAGGTATCATGATCACATCAGCAACCTTCCAGAGTCTTGGTACATATTTCAAACGAAATGCTGCATTGCAGAGATGACAAAACTTCACAATGGCTTTTCTTGGAAGCTGCTGTAGAACTTCTCCCGTTATCAAGTCAAAGCCTGGTGTTTTTTTCTTGCTCAACTTTTTAATTTCATTGTCAACTTCTCTTACATTTGTTGGAGGAATGAAACCTGTTTCTAGAAGATAAGAATCATAGGCATCTGCATCCATTGTTATTTCATCATGAGGTGTGAAAACGTTCTCAAGATAGTCAGCAAATAAGTCAGCTTTGTCTTTGTTGCTTCTTGCCCAGCTGCCATCTACTTTCCTGATAGGTGAGATTTGAGTAATAGGTCTCTTCAGTTTTCTTGTTGCACGCCATATTGAGTAGTCAGTGCTTCTATCATTTGTCAAATCACAGAGATAAGAATTCAATTACTCTTGATTATGTTCTTTTATGGTCCTTCTCAGCTCTTGGGTGATGTTGTTCAGCTCTGTTTTCACTCTAGGATCCCGACTTACCTGCCATCTTTTTCTAATCCTCCTTTTCCTTGCTATCAGTTGTATCACGTCTTCAGGATAGCATTTTCCTTCATTTTTTTCCATAGGCAAAGGTGTAGTTTCCCAGGCAGATTGTTGAATATCAGTAACAAATTTGTTTACCTCGCTCTCCAAGTCGTCAATTGATTGTAATGATGCATGTAGATTTATTCTGTTTTCAAGCCGCTGTTTGAACCCCTCAATGTCTGTATTCCTGCTCAACAGAATTGGGTTCTTTTCCTTCTTTTTAACAATACTACTAATATTCATTATAATTGGTGAATGATCTGAATTGAGGTCGAGCTCTTCCTTTACTTCAATAAAACTTGTTGATATGTTCCTAGTGATGAAGAAATCTATCAAGTCAGGAATTTGGAAGTTGTCAGTTGGCCAGTAGGTCGGCTTTCCTGTGGTATGAATTGTACAGTTATATTCTTCTATTGCATATTGTAGTTCCTTTCCTTTGGTTGTGGTCAAACAAGATCCCCAGTAAGTATTTTCTGAATTGTAGTCTCCACCCAGAATGAATTTCACCGGAAAATTAGAAAATAGGTTGAGATAATCTTCTTTTTTGAGTGAGTGTCGTGGGGGTGAATAGACAGATCCAACTATAATTTCTCCACAGCCTGTACTAATTTGTATTGCAGCTACTTGAAACTCTACTTCTTCGATTGTTGTGAACTCATGATGTTTGATTTCTTTTTTCACTATCACTGCACTTCCTCCTCTTGCACAGTTGCTGGGATGAATGGAATGATAAACTTGTAAGCCTCTCATTTTAAAGTATGTTTCTCTTGTAAAATGAGTTTCTGAGAAAAGACAGACATCTATTTTTCTTTCTACTAGGACTGCCAATAGTTCATCCTTATGTTGTTGGAGTCCATTGGCATTCCAGGCCATAATCTTAAGCTTACTTTCCATCATATCTTCTAGGAATCGCTCCCTTAAACGCCGTTTTCTCTAATTTACTCAATCTGTCAAGGATAGATTTATTAATATCCTCTTGTTTTATCAACTTCTCTAAGATTTGTTGAAGCTGATTACTGATACTTGCATCTTTTTTGTTTGCCAGTTGTAAATTTGTCTCTATAACTCTTGTTTCTTAAATCTTCTTATAGTGGGTTTATTCTTGACTTTTTCTGCAAAAGTAGTATTTGCAACAAGTTTACTTCTCTCATGATGTACTTGATTTGATACTCTACTCTGAATTTGTTGAGCTGCTGAAGAAACTTTTTTTTGACTGCATAGCTTTGTTCCTTAGATCTTGTAACTCTTGCGCTACAACACAACCTCTATAATTTGCCGGATGCTCCATACCACAGTTGAAACATTTTGGCTTCTCCTGTCTAGGTTTTTCACAGTTAGAAGTGAGGTGAGAACCAGCACATTTTACACATTTTGGCTCTCTTTTACAATACGTTTTTGTATGACCCCATGCCTGACAGTTTTTACATTGTGGTATGAGTTTGGATTTCCGCATTGGAACAATTTCAACTCTCATTCCCAAAATTGTATCTATTTCATAAATCTTAGTTAAACTCTCATCGCTATTGAACGTCAACATGAATATTGGCAATGGAACTTTGGTTTTCCATTTTAGAATATTCACAGCTTCAATACATTTAAAACCTCTATCACACAACTCTTGTTTAATATTTTCAGGCTTACAAGAGCTGTGCAGTTTCTTAGTGTCGACTCTAATAGGCCTAGTCTGCTTATTTTCGTAGGAAGACCAACTAAATTTCTCATTATTCAATATTTCATATGCTATCCTGTAATTTTCGGGAGTATCAACATTTAATTTCAGGCTATTATTATTAAGCATATTTATTTTAAAACAATCTTTCAACTTACCATTGAAAGTCTTGAAAACCGTTTCATAATCTATTACTTGGTATATTATGATGGGCGGTGGCTTCTTAGCGGACGTACGTTGAATTAATGGTTCCGTCTCACTGTGAATATGCCGTGTTTTTGTTGACTGTTTTTCATTGTTTGTTGGTGAGTTTGAATTTTCTCTTTTCCTCTTTCTTCGCTTCTGTAGTATCCACTCTGTTTCCCTGGCTAAATTTTCTTCATCCGTAAAATAATCTTCTTCATTTTCACCTTCTTGCCTATTGTTGCTAGCATTTGATTTGTCCTCCAGAGCAGTTAATCGTTTCTGCAACTGATCTATCTGCTTGTTAAGCTCTTTATTCCTGCTCTCTGCCTGCCTAAAGTTGGAGTCAGTTTCCCTCCAAGTGGTGAACAGGAATTTTTCAGTTGGTGTCTCCAAATCCTTTTCAATTTCCTGTAATTTTAATAATATTTCATTTTCATCTGATTTCGGAACGATTGATGAATATTTCGATTCGTTGACCGACATAATTTTTCTATTATTGTAGAATAGAAACTATTATTATTATGATTGTTCAGCACAACGCACTGCAACACTACTTCATAGACGCGTACACGCCCGCGCGAGCGCGAGCACTCGCGGTTACGGATTTCGCCTGACTCGACAATAACACTCAACTAACAAAATTCACTACTGCCTATTGTTCTACTTTTTTAGGCTAACAACCGCACAATGTAACATCAAAGCATTTTAGCAATTGCAAACACATCCTTTCACGGCGACGTCTGATCGCTGACTAGCCTGAATAATATGCAGATACTAAACTCTCAAGAGCATCCACAGTTGCTTTGCCTTTTATAAAGCCACACTGAACTCCAGATAAGTTATTTTATTCTAAAAATGCATTTACTTGCTCACATATTATAATCATAATCAATTTATTCAAAACAGGTACTAATGACACTAGTTGGTAGCATTCTGGCTTATTCTTTGACCCCTCTTTGAAGATGGGCATACCCTGGAGATTGTATGTTCATCAGTAAATTTCCCTTCTTGCTGTATTCTGTTGAATCAAATAGTAAGAGGGTTCACAATGAAAAGAATTATTTTCTTCAGAAGTTTGTTGGGCATATTATGATAAGAACCACTGCAAGAACCACTCAACCATATGCTGAAACAGGCCTCCACTCAAAACTTCTATTTGATTTAACATTGACTATATCAACAATAGTTGATGTACTATTTCTCTTTTAACCTTATCCACAGATTTGATACGATAATGATTGAAGGAATTCAATAATTTAGTGATTGAAGGAATTCAATCATTTATTGATTGAAGGAGTCTGTTCAATCACATAGAGATGAAAGCTATTAACTCCTCGGCTCCCTTTGTTAGCGTGACCGATTGGATTGGCCAGCAAAAAAAGACTCTGTTCTCTGCTGTAAAATCATTTTCCGGTGGTTCAGAACCCACCTGAAACTGTAGGTCCAACTTAATCACCATTAATCAGTTCTTTACCTATGCACAGGTCTCAGGCCTATGTCGGCTTCATAAAAAAACTGGAGAAATCCATGGTTCCACCCCTCTTGGTAGGTTACAGTTTTCCTTGAATTAGCGAGCCCAGGCAGCTTTACACTTATTTGTACTAAAACCAATTAATATGCTGTTATAAGCAATCCTAGCTGCAGAGACTAATTTGAAATACTATTTTTTCAAGTCTGACAACTGGTTTTTGAATACAACACTACCAGTGTTTTATAGAAAACATGAAGTGACATCGTGCTATCCTTAGTCTTGGCCAATTCTGGAGTGTACCAGTTTCTTTGTGTTTTCAAACCTTTGTGTCTGGAGTTACAAGGTTTTAAAATCAAGAAGGAATGAAGGATATTAGTCAACATTATAAATAAATAATTAAACATTGCATTACAAAACCAAGAGGGCGCAAATAAGAAGGTTCTAGTCAGTTACATTTAATTTTTAATGAGATGAAGAAAGTTATTTTTAGGCAATAAAGTTTGGAACTGCTATTTTAATTGAAAGTATTGAGCCATGTCTTAACCTGAGACATGTCTGAGTTGGTTAAGACCTTTTGGGTGTTATTAAACTTACACTTAATCCATCATGGTCTGTGTACAATAAGTCTAACTATTCTACAGTTTATTCGATCAGAATGACAGTTTACAAAATCATCATCAAGACAGCAGTTACAGCACCTCTGGTCGGCTGAGAGATCTGACAGTGAAAGTTAAATTGTAAGTAGATTAAGGAATTCAAAGACTGTAGTCTTTGAAGTTATAACATCAAAGTCAGCATTGAGATCACCACACAAACAATATTATATACTCCTTCTAATTGGGTAAGAAGACCTTCAAGAGCAATATTGAATAAAGAATGTGAAGATCAATATTGTTAGACCCTTTGATTCATCTGATCAATCATTCATTAGAAGAATGTGTTTTTCCAAAGTATTTGAAAGAGGGGAAGATCTTGCCAATCTTTAAAAGTGGTGATAGAGAAAAGGTGGAGAACTATAGGCCCATTTGTATTTTAAATGTAATTAGTAAAATTTTTGAAAGAGTAGTTCTAAATAGGATGCTACTGCACCTTCAAGAAGCTAACTTCATCTGTAATGAAGCTCTGTGGCTTCCAGAAAAAGAGATCAACAAAGACAGTCATAGTTTCTCTAGTTGAAAAACTAATAGATACAATAGATTCAGGTGATAAAGCTACTGCAATCTTCTTAGATCAATCAAAGGCATTTGATTGCGTTAATCATAGAACTTTATTGGAAATACTGCAAAATGTAGGCCTAAATGGGATTGAACTGATATGGATTGAATCATATCTTATTGGGAGAAAACACTGTGTAGACAGTGAAGACGACAGTGTAGACAACAGAAGTTAGGAATAGTATAATAGAGAATAAATCTAATGAATTGGAGATCCAAGCTGGAGTGCCTCAGAGCCCAATACTAGGTCTATTGCTTTTTTGTTATATTTATGTCAACCGTTTACCTAAAGAATTAATTAGTGATAGAGCCCTCTTATTTGCAGACGATACATCACTCATTTTCAGAAATTCTGTTCTAGATTATTTAGAAATAAGTGCCCATATAGGTGTTCAGTCCATTGTCCAATTCTTAAATCAGTTGAAATTAACTATAAAAAAATGCCAATACCTTCAATTCAAAAACAAAGATAATTCAAATGAAGATAGGACTATAAACTTGTTTGTAAACGATAATCAACTACACCAGGAAGAAAACATTGAATTTATAGGAGTTTTGATGGATAGACGATTGACCTAGGCTCCATAAATTGAGAAAATATGTTGTAAAATTTCATCTGGGATATTTGTCCTGCGATAGCTTGCTAGATTAAATGACAAAAAGTTACTTTTTACAGCTTACCATAGGCTCTTACTGTCACATATTAGGTATGCTATCTATTTGCAGCCAATATACAACTAATAAGGCAGGCTAAGTCATGAATATTCAACTAATAATAATAAATTATATTAGGTTCCGGAGCGTTATTTACAACGTATGTAAAATTTAATGTAGTAGAACTATATTTCAGACTATAATGAATCATCAGTTTCAAGAGGGCACTGCCCGAAAATTAATTTTTACTGACATCCACCCCCGTGCTGCATACCAAGGCTTCCTGCTGTTCTGCTGCACTGACAAAGGACAAAGTCACTTGACAAAAGTTGTATTACATTTTATAATTTCTGTTTGTTGTGCGCTTTGTCGAAATAAATAAATAATGGACCCAATTTTATGAAATTCTGTTGTGTCTTCTAGGAATGTCTTCTAGGATGTACCGTATGTGTGAGGATTTTCAAAATTTGCTTGCATTTGAAGGATATTGAAAAAACGGCACTCTGGCCTTCTTCTGTAGGAAACATGATTTTTAAAATGAGCTTCTCCACCATATGGAATTTGGAATCAGATTTCAAGATTATATTCGGTTATATTTATTTTTAGATAAATACCGGGTGTTTCATAAGTCAGTTTACCGAGTAAGTGTATTTGTTAGAAGCAAATAATAAAATAATATTATTTATATTGTAATTTAATTGAAACTGAATTTACACTACACATAGGTTGTAAACTTGAAAGAATTGCTCAAAATGCTTTCCACTAACTTCAATGCATTTTTCACAGCGTTTTTACACTTGTAACAATCTGTTTGCCTAGATTTTTATTGTTGCTCAAGGCTTCAAATTCTCTTGCAATGACTGCTCTCAATTGCAGATCATCTAGGGGCCGTCTTGAAGGCAAAAACTTAATTTTTAATGATTCCCCAAACAGAAAAGTCTAATGGTGTAAGATCGCAGGATCGTAGGGGGGCAATCAATCGTGCCGTTTGGGCTGGTATTTGGAGTGGTGGCATCGTAGCCCCATATTTTTTTAATGACACTGTTTATGGAGATTCATATCTTGAAATGTTGCAAGATACGGTTTTTCAGGAGCTACAAAATAGTCCTTTATATGAAAATACCAACCTCATTTGGCAGCGAGACGGTGCTCCACCACATTACAGTTTATTGGTGAGGGAATTTATTAATAACAATTTCGACAAGTGGATCGGAAGATACGGCACGATTGATTGGCCCCCAAGGTCCTGCGATCTTACACCATTAGACTTTTCTGTTTGGGGAATCATTAAAAATTAAGTTTTTGCCTTCAAGACGGCCCCTAGATGATCTGCAATTGAGAGCAGTCATTGCAAGAGAATGTGAAGCCTTAAACAACAATAAAAATCTAGGCAAACAGATTGTTACAAGTGTAAAAAAATGCTGTACAAATTGCATTGAAGTTAGTGGAAAGCATTTTGAACAATTCTTTTAAGTTGACAACCTATGAGTAGTGTAAATTCAGTTTCAATTAAATTACAATATAAATAAAATTGATTTATTATTTGCTTCTAAAAATACACTTACTCGGTAAACTGACTTATGAAACACCCGGTATAATCATAGATAGATAAGATAATTATATTTTATAGATACAAAGATTATATTCATCTTCATATAAATAACGTTATCATTCATAAGAATAAGATATTAGTTTGAGAGAAACAAATCATTTATAATATTTTAATTAAGTATATAACAACATGTTATCATTAAATAAATTATAATTATACAAATTTCATCAATATAGTCTATAAATGCATTCATCAGACACGTGAAATTTATTGACAATCAACCGTCTGGAAAATAGAAACACAGCCTTGGTGATGTGATACAGAGTGATGTTTTGTGGAAAACAGACATAAAATAGACTTTACAAATTAAATCGATGGTTATGTGTGATGATTATGATTTACTTTGCATTGTTGATCACATTGAGTACATCGATTATGTTCCTCTGTACACGTACCCGTTTTCTTGGGCGTGAGGTCTACTGTTTACAGAACTTATTATAATAAGGCTCAACCAGATGAATAAGGGGGCCCGATGGATATCTAGGCCTACTATGAATCTGATTCTAATTGCACATGATGGAGAAACTCATTTTAAAAATCATAATGTTCCTATAGAAGAAGGCCTTAGTTTTTTATTTTTAAATATCCTATAAATGCAAGAAAATTTCGAAAACCCTTAATGTACATATTATATCGCTGGGCATTCCTTAAAGGAAGATTCATGCAAAATTTCATTGAATTTGGTCCCCGCGTTTAGCCGTAAATAAAGACAGACAGATGCAAAACGATCGACTTGAAACAGAGACCTCTCTTTGTTCGGTCAATTATAAAAATCATAATGCACATCAAAAAATATTGTTTTTATTCAATTTCAGTTGCTAGCCCCGTCTTCTTTCGGTAACACTTTTATAAACTCCCAAAATTTTGAGCTACGCGCTGCTAGGTTTGGGTTTGGTAGGTTTCGGTATTATAGTTTAAAGCTTCTCCAGTAGATGGAACTGTAGTTCACTCCTGGACAATGTAATCACTATCAAGGATTTTTGCGCAGGTTCAAAAGTTCCATACAAAGTATATTAACACAAGAGAGCTTTTGATTTAATATTGCGCGTCGGTCTCTTGCTCGTCACACTTAAAAAGTTATCTCCTAACATAATCTTTAGAATGATAGAATGATTACATGGCACAAGCAGCGCGTTTCATTCTCTTTTTCGAATACAAATAAGTACAGTACTGTAATTCTCGATTCGTTTTTTATCTGCATTTTTCACAATGTATCCAATAGCCTATTATATTTATTATATAAACAAAATGCAAAGATGGATTAGTTATACAAAAAGCAGGGTAAAGCAACTTATGCACTTTTCACTTTTATTAATCAAATGAACTGATACAACGGAGTATTCGAGGACCCGACGAATTAAATAATAATAATTATTATTATTTATCAATTGTGTTGATAGGCATATGCATATGCACCAATCAACCAAGGTGCATAGCCTACTAACCTTGCTTCGGGTTTTTATAAGCATTATAAGCTTCCCAATTCACAAAAAATGCACATTGGGAGATCTTGAAAGAGAGTTTTGTTTCTTCTTCTCCTTGCTCAACATACATAATAATGATATATCAAGCATCAATATTTTCTCTGGGTTTTTTTCAACTCGACACCTTAAAATAATTTAAGAAAATATCTCAACACAATTTTAAATGGAAACTCTTGCACTGAAAAAAAAATAAAAGTTTATATTTAGCTGAACATCAGCTTTCTTAATTTCCAATGTTTTGATTATCAAATGTGTACAACAGCTGCTAAGGTTTTTATTCTCAAAAAGAATAAGGGTTAAGTGTAAGAGAGGACCTGCGAGTCCTAACTTCGCCCAACTAAAGACATTTTATCTATCTTTCTAACCCAAACTAACCTAGAGCCTATAGTGGAGATCTGTTTTACAGAACAATTATTTTTATATCTGACCCTCAAACTTCAAAATCAATAGCGATCTTACTTATACTATGAGGAAGCTATACATCAAGTTTTAAAAGTTTGAATCCTTCTTTTCAAGCGCTAAGGTCCAGTGGCGTAGCCAGGGGGGCCCATGGAGCCCAGGCCCCCCCCCCCGAAATTTCAGAAATAAAAAATTCTCAAATAACTAATAGATAAGGACTTATTAAAGCCGAAGGGTTCTATGTGTTTTGTAGTATTATAACGAGTAGAATACAGAAACCCTGATTGTGTAATAGAATATAGCTACAGTTATAGTCAGATTAATGTATTGTTCAAATATTTCCTCATATAGAAACTTGTAGACTCTTTATTTAGGTGCTCAAATGGATAATTTTTATTTAAAATGAGTTACGAAATCGAATAAAACATGTTTTAACTGTGACTACCATAATTATTGTAATATTATATTAAATATAACGCAATTTTTCAAGTTTGAAGTGGATTAAATTTGTTAATTGATTAGTCACCTTTTTGAATAAACTCAACTTGTAGAAAATTTAGTTTTTAAGTTAAAATTCAGTATAACCCACTAGCCTAAACGCACCAAAAGCTCATGAAATCGGGATTTTATAATTTTATAAATAACACACAAATAAGTGCAAGTTCTATGCAAGCGTAAAATCAGTATGCTATGATAAAAAAATTCCGATTTCATGAACTTTGGGTTGGGTGCGTTTTAGGTTTATGACATAAATTATATGAAACTTATAAAAAGGTATGCTTTCTTCATGTATATTTGAGTTTTTTTCTGTAAACTTGAAATGCAATTTATTACCATATTGTATTAATTTTGAGATTCAGTACATAAGTTAAGTATAGTTAGTTCCAATTTAAGGGTTTTGACTCAAAATAGTCACACAGATATTATTATATCAAACCTTATCATTCCAAACCTGGCCACCTAGGTTCTTGGATAGTCACAGACTAACAAACTATTATCTTTGAATCTTAATTGATCTTTTTGAAATATCTTTCCTTACTTTGATGTTAATTTATCATAAATTGTTTAATAGCAATTATCAATGTCGGTTGGGATATGACGTGGATAAAAATAATAAATCATTTTTTGGTTTATCCAAGGCTAAAAAGAGACTACTACAATAATAACAAGGTGACTGTCCCAAACCTTCCAACTGACAATAAAACATTAGTCCGAAACCAATTTCAAGCTCACAAGACGTTCTTTAATTTTGATATCAATTTGAAACAAATAAGAGCACAACTTCTATTCTTCGTCCATGCTTCAAATGAAATAAGTGATCAATAAATTAATAGGCTTCTAGAACTCAATATATTTTTGAATAGTGAAGAATGTAGAGTGAAGAGACTGACTGAATTTTTCAACATAAGACTGTCAAACTTCCATCATCATCATCATCAACAACTGTTTTGCCGCTTTCTAGTTTTGAATTGTCAGGGCGCATTTTGCCAAGCCACCCAACTTTGTTATTCATTGTCAATCCAAGAACTGGGATTATTAACTCTTTCATCTCTGTATGTATATGTGTGTCTGATAAATAAGAAAAAAAATTCAGATAGATTTATTCTAAATAGTGACTTTCATACTTATTCAACAAGAGGCAGGCAGAATATCAGAGTGGATTCTTATCATTTGGCGGGTGCACAGAGGAATTGGAGGTACATGTCTGTGAAATTATTTAATAAACTCCCTCTGCAGATCAAAAATATGAATGTGAAAGGGTTCAAATCGCATGTGAAGGATCTACTCTTGAGAAGCTGCCTGTACTCGGTTGAAGAATATTTTAGTTTGAACTTGACTAATATGTGATTTTAAATAGTGTACTTAAATGATATTGATGACAGTCTAATTTGATAGCTTAATTTTTTTTTGTTTTTGCATTGTATGTAGGATATGTATTCTTCTTTTTGTGACTAACTTGTCGAAATTTGTGTAATGTGTAATTTGTGCCTGTACCTGACTGTGTCTACTGTACCTTATGCTGTACTTACTGACAATAAACTGATTGATTGATTGATTGATATAATTGTAGGGAAGTGATAGCCGAGTGCCGTAGCAGGTATCTGTTCAATCAGAGATAAGCTACGAAACTCCTGGGTGCTCTTTGTAAGGGTGACCGATTGGATTGGCCAGCAAAAATGACTCTGTTCTCTGCTGTAAAATAACTTCCCGGTGGTTCGGAACCCACCTAAAACTGTAGGTTTAACTCATCAATCAACATCATCCATTTCATTACCCACGCACAGGTCTCAAACCTATGTGGGCTTCATCCTCCGAAAAAAATTGTAGATTTTGGGTCGGGCTTCAATAACTGACAAATGCATAATGTTCACCACTTCGTAATATATAAAATTATTATATCAATAATCTTTCGTATAATGCATCGTGAGGTTCAGCCTAGCCGTTGTTTACAACTTAGAACTTAGCGATTTACCAGCTGTTCTTTTCCCGCCAAAACTGTGCCGGTTTCAAAGAGATAATTATTGTCAAGTACCATGATTAGAAAAAATAAAGCCTCAATTTTGACAAATTAAATTAAAATATGCTCTCTGTATTATAAAACAGAAAAAATCTGCTTATGATATCCCCACTCAGATAATCTGAGTCTTTAGTTTAAAAATCTAATCAATTAAGTTACCATATTTTTTTTTTGGTACTGCACCTCTTCTAGAAACTTCCTTCAGGTTCAGGAGTCACGAGTCACGTAGGCTAGTAAAATTTTCCTAAGGAAGACTTACTTGATAGACTTTGCAGGATGAGGTACCGTTGTTAGCCTCCATCGTAATTTTAAAGTTTTCCATTTCAATTCTTGTGGTGAATTTTGTTGATTGTTAACTTCTAAAGTTCCTACATTGGCTAAACAAAAGTAGATTGCCCCATGCAAGTGCTGACAGTATTCACAAATTTAAGTGAAAAATCGCAAAGTCAACGAGGCGATCTATACGCACCAACCAGCACCAGACACGTGGAGGTTCGAATACACCAAAAGTGAGTTAAAATATTAATATATCGGGCCCAATTAGTGTACTGTGCGGGGAAAAATTCTACTAGGCTATCACAATCCGCTCGTCGCCTAAGTGGTGTAATTCTGAGAGACTAACCATTGTAAGGGGTAGCCAATAAACCACTAAACTTGTTAAGGATACCTTGTCCAACACCAAGGGCTGTATTCAAAAACCATAAATTCAAAGTGCAAATAGATTTGGGGACTCCCTATATGATTTATTAAATGCTGGTTCCTTGCACTCCCCTGTGTGGGTAGATAATTTTTAATCAATCATTGAATAAAAGCTCGTTTCATGTTATTAATATGACATTATGATCATTGTCCCTGCTCAACACTTTACTATAGGTTAACTACAGAATCTTATCAGCGGGCAGTGCTCAGTTTCTTCCAATTCAAATTTTGAATTGTGGTCATTTATGCATGATCTCAGTGGGTACGTGACTGGATCATTTTTAATAGCAAATCTCCGTTGATATTGCAAATATTTCCTGAAACATTCATTCACAGGCGTTCTCTTCAACATTCTTCAGACAAAATGTTTAGATATTGGCGATATTGCATACTGTGCTAAAAAGGTGGCTGAAGTAACCGAGAGACTAGCAGAAATAAGAGAACATAGTTTCATGAAATATTTTGGAATTAAAAGAAAATAGTGAAAGTTATTTGGCACTAGAAAAAACTCAGGATGAAGTTGAATTGTACAGAGAATGACTCAAAGAACAAACGTCTGCTCGTTGAGATTTTAGACAACATTTTAATTCAATTGAGCAACCGATTCCAGTCCATGGGAAAACTTGATGTTTCTGCTTATTGAACAGCAAAGTGTATGACGAGTATAACAGAAATTACCAGAAAACGCTTTGGAGTCACTAGATAAACAATATGAATCATTTTTTGACATAATCCGTTTGAAAAGCGACTTTCTGTTCTGTATTCGTCATAGATAGGCTATAGAGTATTCCCAATAGAGGATGCATGGATATTTTGTAATTTTATTTTACACATATTTTAAAGAAAATGTGTCATTGTCAGCGCATGCCCGACAGCATTCACTACTGCCTCCTTCATTCTTTTTCAACTTACGCTACTCCATTAATTCAAAATAGGCTACTGCGATTTTGATCCTATTTACCAGCAGCAAGCTCGGATTTGATAGGAGAATTCTTGTGTTGTAAACCTACAACAGTGCTGCGATAACGATAAGCATTGATTAACCGATCAGAAGAGGAGCCGCTATGCTTTCGTAGCCACCGTAAACGGGACGAAAACTGAAATCAGTGTCCGACTACACGCAGTGCTTAATTTCTAAAATTTTAGGTGTGACCGCTCATTTATTCTTATAAACCACCCTCTCTATTTTGTAATTTGGCCTAGTTAAAACATTCCCTCACCCCCACGCCCCACCACGTTAACATCTCGGTGCCTACACTAAATTTTCTATAAACCAGTTTTGATTCACACCAACCATTTTGTATGAAAAAATAACCAAAATACTTTTTTTTAATGAATGGTAAAATAAAAACAAAAAAGTCTTCTTTACATTTTTATTTATATACAGTACAGTAGTAATAGTACATGTCAATACGTAAACACAAGTTTTTGAATATTTTCTGAAAAAATAGTGAGTCTATAAGTGATTATAATCTATTTTTAAATGTCACAGCTTGAACTGTAATTTTTTATATTTTACAAAAACATTTCGCCTTTCTTAAAAAGTGCAGAACCATTTTTATACGTTCAAAATAAACCAACTTCTTGAAAAGATAGGGAATGTTTAATGACAACAGGCAGAAAAAAAGGTTTAATAGCCTAGATATTAAATTGAACCATTGAATTGTTGCTAGTAGTAGTAACACTGTTTTATTTTTTAAATTTAATGAAATTCTAAAAAGTTTAAGGTTTTTATATTTGCTGATTATTAAGTAGGTGTACGGTTTTTTAATCTAATATTGTAAGGCAATGCCTAGACTGTTGGTAAAATTAGTTGTTTATTAATTTATAAAAGTGGAAATGTTAAATAAACGGAATTTATTTAAACAAACGGAGGGGTATTGTTTTGTTATTGTGTGGCGTGGACGATGATGACTGTCCTCCCTCCCTGATTCCATGCATGACTCAGGTTTCGTCCTCTCTTAGGTTTCGTCCGCGAGCAGCAAGCCCTAAAAACGCGAACAGATATCGCTTCGCCCAACGTTACAGTACTTAATTATTATTCGCAATATTTAGCATGATTATCTGAATAAATATCGAGACGAGACACCTTCGGAATCAGATTGGCGCAAACTGTACGTTCCTTTACGTTCCAGCACTCTTGGGAAGTAAGGGAACGCCGTTCCCTTGCTTTCCCACTGAAATTAACCCCTGACTACACGAACAATTTATTGTCTATTCTTTGTTGCTGATTTGCAATAGATTCTCCTCGTTAGATGTCAAGTTTTACATTCCACTAACTTCAGCTGAAACTTAAGAGTCTAACTATACGAAATATCCATCCATTGTCATCAGTATAGATCAACAATATCTTCCATTGCGGATGACTAGTCGAACCTCAGGTTTCAGTTTATGACTGCTATTTATTGCGTCTAGAAAAGCTAAAGCTCTACAGCTGAGGAAATAGCCTGACTATACAAAAGAACTATTTATTATCTTTCTTTGTTGACAACTTTTATCGACAAGAGACAATACATTTTTCCATTAATTTGTAGAAAGACAAGTTTCAGGGTCATACTAATCAACTTACCTTGAGGCCTTGAGGCTTGCTCAACCCGAGGAAGCCATGAAAGGCATTTTAATTGAATGCTTTTCAAGTCTCTTTTGAGTTGAGGAGGAAGCCTCAAGCATAATGTAGGCTCATAAATAGGGGCCTCACATTCGTCAACAACTGACACTGAAGAGTCCAACTCTGCGAAATATCTATTGTCTGAAACTAGTCGAACCTAAAGTTTCAGTTTCCGTTCCGTTCACTGCGGCCAGGAAAGCTTAGCTCTAGAGAGGTGAGACGACAGCTAGCCGTTCTGGTCAAAGGAGAAAGCCGGCTGGCCCCAACTGCCAGCCCAGCCGACTTTGGGGAATATTTTGGAGAGGCAAGTTGGCTGGTGTTGGCTCAGCGACATAGCACAGCACAGCACAGAGGTCACTTTGCACGTCTCAGGGCACAGAGGCCAGGCCAGGCTTTGGTCGACGAGTAAAGCCAGAGCCACACGAGTATTTCGTGAAAGGGGGTTAGGGGGTTTGATGAAGGGGGGGAGGAGGAAGGATTTAGGCCTGAGTCGTTGGTGATCAGAGACAGGGCCAGGGACTTGGGGCAAAGTGAACGCAGCAAAACGCGGTGGATGTCGATTTTCACCAGGGAGGGGAATGCGGGGTAAAGGGGGAACTCGCGGTATCGTGCGTGACGAGCTGACTAGGGCCCGGGGCAAGGCGCCTGTCGCGAACCCCCCTTCAACACCACCGCGCCATGCCTTCCCGGACGCGGGTATCGGATGCCTAAATGTGTCATTTCCTGCCTCTGCCTTCTACTAACCCCCTCCCTTCCCCCCCTGACCAATGACCACTCCCTGGCCCTACTGTCGCCTGCCTGCATGTCTTCCTTATCTAACAACGACACCACACTCCGCTCTGCCACTGCCTTTCCTTGCTCGCTGACGTCCCTTCCGTGGCCCAGCGCCCTTTTCTGATGACGCCCTTCGGCTTCCCAGAGTCCCTACAGTAGTGTTCACCCCAGACCCAACTAACGCCCACTCACACATTCTCTATCTTTATAATGCTCTCTCTTGCTTTCTCTCTCAATCTCAATCTATCTTTATCACACTCTCTCTATTTTGCTGCTGTCGAAACAGTCACCGGCTCTCTTCAAAACTGAAGCGCCTTTTAAAAGCAACAACATTCACTTTTAGTAAAATTATTATTTCGTCAAGACTCTATTAAACCTTAATTTAAAGCTAGCCCTGTATTCAATTCAATCTGTAAAATTTTAATTATTGACCAATTAAAATTCGGGTATGATAAAGTAATAGTTTGGAATATTTATGTATTAATTTTTTTCTAATTTGAAAAAAAAATTGCGGCAAAAGATACACCCTTTCACCTCGCTGACACATTAGTTTGAGAGTATTACGTGGGAAATGTATTGAATGATGATGACGACAATGTGTCACTAGAAGTAGCTTACTCTGTCTCCTGAACATATTAATTTGCCCTCTTTACATTATAAAAATGCGAATTCTTCAATCTCCTGTCTTTCAGCTAACATAAATTTTTATTTACATACACCAAATTAACCCTACGTACTAATCAAACTCAGTACAGTATAGGCCCAATAGAAAAATTCATCTATTTTTCTTGACATGACTAAGTTAAGACTGACTATAATAATGTATAAATAAAGTTATGAATAATAAGACTTGAAGTTGTCGCAACCACATTTATTGAAAACAGCGAGATACTAGTTTTGATTGATACACCATTATCAATCTCAAACAAACTTTGATTGCTCTATATTTTAACTTTCTTTGTATTGGTGAAGGTGATATTGTGGAAGATATCAATGATTAATAATAAGACTTGACGTTGTCACACTCACAACCACATTTATTCATAAACTTTGATTGAGATTGATAATGGTGTAACAACCGAAACTAGTATCTCACTGTTTTCAATAAATGTGGTTGTGACAATTTCACTTTATATTATTAATTATGGATATCTTCCACAATAACACCTTCACCACTACAAAGAAAGTTAATATATATAGAGAATAACAATATAAAACCATAGTTGGTTGGGTATTCTCCTCCTCTTTCCTCCCTCTAGCACACCCCACCACAGAGCCAGTTTTTTCTTTTAATATTGTAGTCTTGTTTTTCAGTCTTTGTAAAACTTCAATTTTGTATTAATTTTGTGTGTTGATTTGAAAACATTTGACAGTCTTGGAAAGAATTTTATGCTATAGTGAAGACTGTGCAGTGATCATTCAAAAACGTCAAGCAGTGAAGTAGGCTACAGCATTTTCAAAAATTTGTCTAGCTACATAAAATTCATAGAATTAGGCCTTATGACAAGACCTGGGAAGATTTTTTCAACTCAGAAATCCGCAAGTAAATGTTTAGGAAGACTGTTCTCTCGTGTTTTTAACGTGATCAAGAGGGCAGATTGAGTAATCCAATCTCAATCATTGTCGAGAACGCAAACCTTGTTTATCAGGGACCTGCCCGAAAGACAAGCCTTCAATGTCTAAGGACTTCGCAAGCTCTGACATGACATGTCAGACATGTCATGCACGGCCAAAGACAGCATCCATTACGCTCGTCTTGCCACGATTAGTCCCCCCATGCTAATGGCGATTTCCATGCACAGGGTGTGATGTACGTGCACTAGTTGGAAAGCGCTGCCCAACAATAACATAGCGAGGCTCCGTCGAAATTCGTGTATTTTCCCAGATCCCAGACACACAGAGTGACATGATCTGTGTAGGTACAACTCTTGTAGAAGTCTACAGCTAGTAGCCTACATTACAATATGAAAACATGAGAACAGGTTGGAGAGACTATGCTAAGAAATAGAGGCTAGGTACACCGTAACATTCCCTCTGACACTATCTTAATACGTCTACACCATTGCATATAGTGTGATTAATAATTGATTTCTTTTGGGGAACGACTCATTTGTTTTCAACCAGAAGCTTATTATTAAAATGTTCACAAATTTGATAGCCTTGTAACTCTGATCCTTTTCTATTTGCATATGGAGTGGTGAGCTTCTTCTGGTGGTACTCTACGACGACAAAGGTTAGTGGGCTACTTATGATTTGTTTGAGGATTGACAGATGATGTTCCTTTCAGAATATAAAGTTCAATGCACCCCGATTTTATAATAAAAAATGAAAAACTATGATTTGGAACTTTAGGAGTATTATCCTTCCGAGATGAGAATCTCATAGTTCAATGGGGCCATTACAATCACATAGCCATTTACAATCTACAATCTACATGTAGAAACTTTGCAGTTCCTTTTTCTTTTGCAGATTACGTCTTGGAGACTCCAGTTAAGGAGTATAAGACAAGTCAGATCAACAATTATACACTAGATACCATAATTACTATATCAATTAGTTGAGGTGAGGCTTAATTTTGATGTGGAAGGAACTCTTGTACACTATAAAATGCAGTAACTATAGCAGCTGGCATTTGCAGTAACTATAATACACATAAATACATGTACTGACAAAACTAGTTTGTGAATCATTAGTCTATGCAGCAGATCCCCGTTTTATGTACCTTATAAATCTGTGACATCTGTAGTATACCGAGTAAGTCTATGTAGTATACCGTAGCCTACTTTTCCATCTGTAGGAATCTAGGAATTAATAGTTCCCAATGATACAATAACAGGAAATTATTATGAAACCCAAGATTGTACTGAGCGCAGCTCTTCAGCAATACAAGAAAGCTAGCTCTTCAGCAATACAAGAAAGCTAGCTCTTCAGCAATACAAGAAAGCTAGCTCTTCAGCAGTACAAGAAAGCTAGCTACTAAGTTTTCGAATTTCTTTCTTCATTCAATATATTAACCTATCATATACTGATTTATTAGTTATTTCTGTACTTAATATTCCTAGAACCATAGACTGAAATAATATATTTCCATCAACAATGAGCTTAGCTCTCAATAGTGAAAAACCTTACTTCGAATGCAGATGCTCATGTGCAAATGCTGATATTATAAAAGTTGGTGGTAAGTGGGCTGAGCCGCTGAGCATGTTACGTGGCATATTATCGAAGGATGCGGGTGGCTCCGTGGTTCTGAGCTGCGCTGAGAAGAGCACCTGTTACTCAATATCCTCATCACTGGATAGATATATGTATATAGTATTATCAAGATACATAGGTATAAGAACCCAAAAAACCCAAGCTTCTCAGCAAGCGACCACCCTGCATCACGCACGCAATGCGATCGATGGTCTTGTCTTCGATTTCGACCACTTCAAAAAGAATTCCAGATACTCTGAAAGATTTTGATATCCTTTTTTTAGGAGTTTGACTACTGTTGACAAGAGCAGTCTAAACTTATTTCGTATAGGTAGTTTTCAGCTTCAAATTGGTTCATAGAATACGGCAGTTATCAATTTATTAAAGTACAAATAACCAGATAAACTCCTTTTGTTATAAATTATTTATCATTTTTTTATACCAGGACCAATTATTTTGAATAATATTCAGTCCCTTAGCTGATTTCCAAATCAATGGGATGAAATTATTTGAGAGACATTAAAACACGAAAACATGGGATTCACACAGTTTCAGAGTCTATTTCACAAATTGGACTCTTACAGATGATTTTTAACTGTAAGTAATTGTAATGCTATCACTCATCAATGTTTAAATGTTTAAATTGGTCAAATTTGTTCTAGTTAATTAATTGACCTAAAGAGTATTTCAAATAAATTTGAAAAATCGAAATTTTAATCAATTGATTTTTTTCATGATATGATACGATTTTCATGGTTATTGGATGACAAATATTAATAGGGTCCAAAACAGTCGAATAAAATGTTCGTACCCTTTATGGCCTGAATGCCCCTAAAATCTGACTACCATACAGTTTAAGTCGAAAGGTATTGAGTATTAAGGTATAAATCAATTAACAATTAAATATTAAGAAATAAAATTTAGTGTATCTAGAAAAAGTATTACAGTATGTTGGTCAGTCAGTAAATTGGTGCATCTAAATTTGGTCAGTTCAACTATTTCCACTATTTTCATCTTACGGGTAACTAGAGAAAACAAGTTCTGAAGCACTTGCTGAAATTTTTGATGCTACAATAGCGAACAAAACAGCGTGTCTGTTTGACTTGACGAAGAAAAAAGGGTGATGCAAATGCAGACGAACTTGGCAGTAGAGGAGTGAGTTGAACTGCTGCATGCGAATGGCCATATTTCAGTTGAAAACGTGGAAACTGGTAAGGGAAAGGAATGGATTAAGTGAGTGAGTGGGAGAGAGTGAGTGAGGAAGTGAGAGGGGATGAGTTTGCAAAGAGATTTAAATGTGCGCTGGCAAATGGAAATAGCTGGCTGACAGACTGGTCGCATAATACACGCAGAGACGCAACAAGTGGCTCAACACAAAAAACTCACTCTGAATTTGATGTGAGGCTGCGTCGCCATAAATTGATCTCTAATAATTATGGAATAGCGCAGTCAATTAACTCTACCCGTCCATCATTAGTGAGAACTGTTAAAAGATCGAATGATATGTTTTGAAGATTTTGAAGCCAAAACATAAAATATTCTTGATTATTAATTTCCACAATTTTATAACTTGAAACAAAAATAACCTTTAGGATGGCCTTTGAACAAAGCCGTTTAACAAGTGTAACTTTAATGAATATTATTAAAAGGTTACTTTTATATGGATTCTGTTCAAGAAAGGCTGTTCGAATAGTCATCTATTGCCATCTACTAATTTTGTTTCACTGTTGTGTTTGCCAGTATCTCTTCTCTTCCTTTTTCTTTCTTCTCTTACTTTTTCTTTCTTCTCTCTCTTTTTCTTTCTCTCTTTTCACTGCCCGGTTATACCCTATTCCGAAATGACAGATTAAATAAAGCGTGTGGGGGTGTTGCAGTAATGTTCAGGATGGAATAAAGACTAAAATATTAGCCACATCAGAACAAGAATATTCTGCCAGACCCGAGTTTATGTTACTAGAATTAGCTCTATCCAGTACAGATAAATTACTTGTTGGTGTTTGTTATCGCCCTCCAAAAATAGGTCATTTCACGGATTTTGAGAACGCTTTGCTTTCTTTTATGCCTAATTATAGCCGCATTCTAGTAATGGGAGACATGAATACCGATCTTAACAAGACAAACGGTAATTTTGACTATCACCAACTTACTACAATATTTGAATGCCTTAACTTGACTATTGTGCCACTAGAACCAACTTACCATACAAACGTATCTTAACCTTAATAGACCTTCTAATAGTTAGCGATCCCTATGAGGTAGTATACTCACATCAGACCTCAGACCCAGCTATTTCGGCAATTGACTTGATTTACTGTGTACTTTCTTACAAACCACCAAAACCAGCACAAAAATTTATTATATTCAGGGACTTTAAACAATTCGATGAAACTGCTTTTATCACCGATGTAGCTCGGACTCCATGGCATGAGATTGAGGATTTATCCTCAGTTGATGAAATGGTAGAGAATCTTGAAGACTGGATTTTAAAGATCTATGATAAGCATGCACCCACTGTGACAAGAAGAATTAATAGTATACATGTACCTTGGATGACTAATGATATACTACAATAGATGGGAAAAGGGATTCAGCTCATAGAAAAGCTAAGAGAACAGGTGACCTGGGTACTTTAAATGAATATCGACATCTGAGAAATAAGGTTAAACAAGAGTTACATAACTCGAAAATCAGGTACTTGAACTCATTCATGAAAGACAATTGACAAAACTCTGCATCACTATGGCATGGAATTAAAGAATTTGGTTTTGGTAAACAGAAATCAAACACCCCTATCGACCTACTAGATGACATAAATGAACATTTTGTTTCACATTTGGCTCAACGTGATGAGACAGCCATCCAAAATCATATCCATGACCTGAACAAACAGTTTATCAACTCAAATATTCCTCAAGCTTCTCAATTTTCATCTTATCTCTGAACATCATGCTCTTAAAGCATTCCAGCATACACAAAGTAATGCAACTGGGGCGGACAAAATTCCTATCTAATTCATCAAGAAAATATTATTTGCAGTTTTACCTACCATCATTTCCATTTTTAATACATCTCTCCAAAGTGGAAGTTTCCCCAAAAATTGGAAGTGTGCTTTGGTTCGTCCATTAAACAAAGTTGCCTCTCCAAATAAAGTTGAAGACTTTAGGCCTATTAGCATTCTACCAGCACTGTCTAAAGACTCTTCCATTCTCAGGTAGTTGAGTTCCTTGAGAACAACAGTAAGCTACATAACTTTCAGTCAGGGTTTAGAAAATCTCACTCAACTGAGATGGCACTATTGCGTGTCACTGAAGATATCAGGTTGGCTATGGATCAACGAAAATGTACTGTTTTGAGTCTTTTCGATTTCTCTAAAGCATTTGACACTGTTGATCATAAGGTTTTACTCAATAAATTAGCTGTGCTTGGCTTCAGTCATGAAGCCCTAATATGGTTCCAATCTTATCTCATAGGTAGAAAAATGTGTCACTGATGCTGATGGTAATAACAGATCCCAATGGAAAATGTAATACATGGTGTTCCACAAGGTTCTATCCTAGGTCCTCTTCTTTTCACCCTGTATGCTAATGATCTTTCCTCCATTATCAATTTTCCAGTTTCCATACTTATGCAGATGACCTACAAATTTACTCCAGCTGTCCAAAATAAAAAATCAATGCAACTGTTGATAAGATGAATGAAGATATTGATCATATTATGAAATGGACCAGGAAAAATGGTCTTAAACTCAACCCTGTAAAAACGCAGTCTATCATTGGTTATTCACGCTTGATAAATAGTATCGACTTGAACCTAATTCACAAAATCACTGTTGATGGCAATGTAATACCATACTGTAGTTCAGTTAAAAACTTGGGTATAACCATGAACTCAACTCTTGACTGATCAGAGCAAGTTATTAGAACATGTAGGAAGGTTTTTTCAGCAATGCTTACCTTAAAGAAAATGCAAGATATTGTTACTGATTAAATAAGATTGTTACTGGTTGAATCTCTCATCTTTCCACATTTCCTGTACTGTAATTCTGTAATGAATGACATGACAGTCATTCTGAATGATAGACTGCAGCGCAGTCAGAACTACTGTCTTCGATACATTTACTCTCTTCAATGGCATGAACGAATTACTCAATCCCACATTACAAGCTCAACTCTCAAACTCCCAGATCAGAGACTATTCAGAATAAAAAAAACTTGTCAGAGAAATCCTCAAATATGGCAAACTCAATTACTTTAAAAACGATTTCGAATTTGTTTCTGAAGGCAGACAGAATAATGTCTCTCATACTAGAACCGGGGATAATACGCTTAGGATACCGAACCACCGTACTACAATCTATACTAAATCATTTGTTGTAAGTGCTTGCCGGGCTTGGAACGCACTTCCTAATTCCATAAGATGCATTGAGAGTCGAGCGGGCTTCACCTCATCATTGAAGAGGTATCTTTTGGAGGGAATGACTGCATCTTTTCAACCATAGAGCAAATGCATGACAACCATCATCTTTCATTTTGTAAATAATATCCCATCTGTATTGTTCATAAAATATTTTTTAAAAACACAATTTCAATTGTTTAAACTTTTCTAACTTTTTCAATTTGAAATTTGTTTTATTCTATCATCACTAATTATATAGTCGCGCAGTTCGAAGTTATCAAGGTTAAGTTTGAATGGACAAATTTTTGTCCAGACTTTGCCCTTATTACGTAAATGCTTCACATAAAATTTTATTGTCAATATGCAAACTTTTTCTCATTTTTTCTATTGTGTTGTTAATAATATTCTTTTTAATCAGTCACAATTATATTTTGTAAATTTACGTAATTTTATCTTTATCTTATCTTTTCTTTTTCTTTCTTCTCATTCTATTTGCTCCTAACTCTTTTCTCAAAGTACCCTTTTTCCCTTAATTTTGTAAAATCATTGTTTTTATTTTTTAATTATAATATTGCAACTCATACCTTCGCTCAGCATTCGCCTTGCAGGTATTATAGATTCTTGATTTTTTTTTTTATTCTTAAAAATGCATATACTATGTATATATTTTAGAAGAATCTAAATAAAAGATTTTTGATTTGATTTTTGATTTTGATCAAAAAGTGTTTATTCATTCCTAGTAACTGACAATATAACAAACTGACAAATATACAGAAACAGAATTTATTAATTTCGAATTCCTGAAAGTGCTATCAACTTATACTCAAGACTTCCGCAATGACGGATATTGACAACACGACAACAGCATTGAATAGCTGATGAAAATCGATAAATGCTACTGTACAAAACTATCAGACACCACCGGGAATCGGACCTACAACTTAGGTCCGCGGTTCAATTCCCAGTGGTGACTGATATTTTTGTACAGTAGCATTCATCGATTCCCATCAGCTGTTGTCAATATCCACCATTGCGGAAGTCTTCAGTATAAATTAATAGCACTTTCAGGAATTCGAAATGAACAAATTATGTCTCATTCATAGTATTTACGGAAAGGAGCTCGAAAAGCTAGTTTCCTCAAGATGGAATGTTCAGCACTCCTCTTCCAGTTAAAAAAGTAAATGAGTAGAAAAGTTTTGCAGAACACCATAATGGCTAAAATTAAACCAAGAAGTCTACTTTTTAGTCTATCACTGTAGAATATATTCACAGATTGACAATGAAACTGGCCACGTTGGTCATGCTATTAATGCTGCAAAATGTAATGTAAGTCAATTTCAATGCCAAATATAAATTGGTGTCATGTCATGGTCATGCCAAATTAGATTGGAAATCACATCCCAATATTGGGCCGAAAGCCTATTGTTTTTAAATACAGTTGTATCCAGACAACCTAAACGATTGAAGAAATAAATTGATTGAATGTCTACAAGCTGAAACCGGCGTGAATCAAGGGGGTGGGATATAGAAGATGTATTCCCCAATTCTCAACCGATACTGAAAAAAACTACTTGTATCGTTTATGGAACCTGTTTCTAGGTGATGCACCTTCCCCGGAATATTTTCGATTGTCGAATTTATTCGAAAGCTTTTCGTCCAGAATTTTTTACTCAATGATCTCATTTACTCTCTGGGATCTTTTCATATCTTCATTATGAATGGTTCAGACTGAAAACACTAAGCTATTCAATAACACTATTCACTAAGCTAACACTAACACTATTCAATATGAATGTTAAGTCATCTTTATGGTGATGAAATTGAAATTTCAGATAAAACAATGATAAACGTGTGCGTGCGCGCGCGCGTGTGTGTGTGCCCGAGCGAACGAGCAAGAGATTGATGTGCGCTGGATGACAGTAAAGTACGCTTATCACGTTCAACAATCATCTGAAGCAACAAGTGTCGAAACATATCAAAACCCAAAGTGGCCAATTGTGAAGAGCGTGCTAAACTGTGAGAGTGAAAAGCACTTGATGAGATAGAAAGTAGGGGTTGAAGTTTTAAATGTAAATGGTTTATAAACAATAAAGAGGGAAGAACTGATAAACGATAAAATAATAATAATTTTACGGGTGAGCTTCATGAATGGGTAGAGAGTGTTTTTTATCTGTTGGAGGGTTTGAAATGGAAGATGAAATTTATTGATGAGAGAGTGAGGGATGAGGGATGAATAAAGAGGGAATGTGTGAGTGTGAGAGGGTAATCCAATAGTAGCCTAATATCTTCCGCAACTGTAGTCTCCCTTAGCCCCTAACTCCAACGCACTGTTATTCCAAAACCTCAGTTCCTCACTCCTCAAATTCACCTCCCTTTTCATGCCCTTTCTGACTTTATCCCTCTTCCCTACAAAGTTATACAAACACCTCTGAGCATTCGCAATAATAGAGTGAAACAGATTTGGGCCATTCCCACCAAGTTACACGTGTAATTGAGAGCGCCCGACTTGATTCCAATGTCAAGGGCTAAGCGCTTTCAAATTATTCGCCGCTTATTATGTTGTTTTATACTCGTGCTAATGCTCTCTGCGGCTTCATGTTAATTCATTACAACGTTTCTCATGTTACAAATACAATGGATTTATGTTCCTGTTAACCGAAATGAATTATTCAATTTTGCACATTTTCAAAACAACAAATAATTTAGGACTTTAGGTTAAGAGAACTTTTCTTGAAGTTAAAAGACTCGGAGTACTTTGAAGATGGCTGTGTAAATTTATCTCTTTTTATTGGCCACATCTGCATGCATCTGCGTGGAAACATATATGTATGGTGACGTCATGCCCGGGATATCCATTTTTGTAACATTTTCCCCTTATTCATAATATGATGCAACTAGAGAACTCGGAATGCTATCTTTTCACAGCTCAACAGTTCTTGAATGTTAATCCCACAATATTTAAAAATCATTTCAATTTATTTTCAAATAAATTTAAAAAAATCAAATAAATTCAATAACTTGAATTAGTATTGATTTAGATAAGGTGGTACCTAATCAATGAGTACCTTTTCAAAATTGATGATCTTTTTAATAAACTATTCTCCATTGCGATTGCCTATAGTTTTTTTTTCATGGATCCGAATCCAATTGTTTACAAATATTCACTTTCATTTATACATTATTTGTAATAAACACTTGCATAAACTTGAATTGATACATACGTGTTGATAATAAGCAAACACGTTGATAAATGTGTTAGTTTCTGGTGAACTATCATTTCATTATTACATTTATAATCTGATTTAACATGTTAATCTAATTTAAATTTACATTTGAATTAAGTTTAAAATGGTAATGAATTCCATTCTCCATTTCCAACATGCTGGGGATGAATTCTAACACCAAGACGTATTTGATTAACTTGGGCCGTTTCTGTTATCTCACATACTGAATATTATTCCACTGCTGGCTGTCAGGATATGCCTAAATGTAATTTCTTATTTCATGAATAATCTTACTTTAGTTTCATTACAATTTTTGTTTTAGCTATCTAGCATTATGTAATACATGTACTTTCAATTAAACTGTACTTTTGTTGCACATTTGAAGGAATAAATATACAATGATATTAATAATACAATAATATACAATATTTTATTTTATTTTATTTTCTTATAATAGATAATTATATTATATTTATTATACAATAATACAGTAATGGACATTTTATTCAATGGGGAAAAATAACAGACTGACGAGTTTCTGTGATATCTCGACTCTTCGGGGGAGTGATAGCCGAGTGCCGTAGCAGGTATCTGTTCAATCAGAGATAAGCTACGAAACTCCTGGGCGCTCTTTGCAAGGGTGACCGATTAGATTAGCCAGTAAAAGTGGCTATGTTCTCTGCTGTAAAATCACTTGCTGGTGGTTCGGAACTCACCTAAAAATGTAGGTCCAACTCATTAATCACAATCATCCAAATTCATTACCCAAGCACAGGTCTCAGATCTATGTGGGCTTCATCCTTCGAAAAAAAGAAGAAAAAATACTTTATTGACGTATTTGAAAGTATGAGATGTTAATCAAAGCCGCAACTGCTGTTAGATTTAAACTGTGTTTTATTTATTTATTTGTTTATTTATTCTCAACAAATTACAGGGATGCAACAGATAGATGGCTATCCACATTGCTTCCATAACACAACGATTGTACAAATTAATATAGAAATATCAAGTTATAGTATGCCTAAGCTAAAAACTAATTAATTATACAAAAATGAATTCAATTATCATTTTCTTTCAGAAATACCTAATTACTTTTTCTTCTCAATATAGTTCATTACTTTAAATAAATATAAAGTTTTGAAGTGGTTGATAATAAATTGAGCGTCAAACTGACACTAGTCTGTTAATTGAACAGCAGGAGAACGTGGGAGGAGAAAAGTGCGCGTCAGAAGTGAGTGAAACAAAGAAAGTAACCACAGCCTGGGGTTACGTGTGTCGGAGAGGGGGGGGTCTCCACACTGCAGCAGTAATCAATCAGGCGACGATACTGGTGCGATTCTTGCCGGACTGTCTCTTCGCTGGTCCTTTGCTGGATCTCCTATTTTAGTCAGACTGCATGCACGTACTGGAGTGAAAGGGAGGAAACGGTAGGAGGCAGTGAGTGAGGGAGCGAGAAAGAGAATGAGTGAGTAGAAAGTGGGACTGATTGATGCCCACCTCTTGCCAGCGGTGACCATGCTTTAACTCACCCCTTGTTCTTTGGCTCGGTCCGGACTTTCAAATAATGACTCTCCACAATAGAATGTAATAGAGATGTGGCGAGTAATCTTTAAACTTGTCGGATTCATCTTTCCCAGAAAAAACATCATATATATTAAAAACGCATATTTATATTCAAAATTGCGCATTGATGGAGGTCAATATTGAAAATATTAGTCTGCACTTGATTATTCCATTTTTCCCTTAGAACAAATAGAATATTTATGATGTTCAAAATAGTATATTAATGATTGTCTTTTTTTAAAAGGTTTATCATGGCAATATCTTTCATCTATGAATGGATAAGCTGGAAATATAACTGTCAAATATGAAAACACACTCGCAATGTATTGGATGATTATTGTTTTATTTGAAAATATGAGATGTCATTCCGTCCATAAATGGCCTCAGTAGAGAACGTAATTTCTTCACTGAAAAATTGCCAATAATTGGAGAATCCTCGGCTTTTATTATCGATTTTAAAGGATGAGATGGAATTTTGTTCACAACAAAGAGTTCAATCCGATTATGAGATTCAGATTCAGATGGCTTTATTTGTGTAAATTTACAATGTACATGAATGATAAAAGTATTATTAATATTAGCAACTCTCAGATCCCATAGTTCAAGTTAGTGATATTACAATGAACGGTTGAATAGTATGAATAGAAAATATTATAACTACAACAAATATATATTTTAAGGTACTGTACAGCAGAAATTATTGATGTGTTTGTTACAAAAAAAAGAAGAAAAATACAGCTTGGATCTGAGAGATGAATTACACAAAGAGGCGAAGTCTTAACCCTTACATGTCCTACTAGTTTACTAGTTTACATTGACATGGATGAAATTGTCTAATACTGAAATTGTTTAATACTGGAGATGGGAGGAGAAAAGCCAATGATCTCAAAGGAAATGGGAACTTGAAAGTGATTAAACTACCGTACTTCCTTCACTATGACCATCAACGTATAAAATTTACCGTACGTACTTGTGCAATAAAATTCTAAAATCTATGAATAAATATTTTTAAAGATTTTAAAAAATCCTTGTTTATTCACAAAAGTAAAAACCTTTTCTGTTTTTTTTTTTTTAAATTAGAAAATAGCCGATCAAAGGAAATAAAGACCTGTAATTCACCATTTCTCGCATGAAATATTCTGATTGAAACGGCATTACGAAAATGAAATGCGTGACAAGTTAAAATTTTAATTGCTATTGTATATAAACGATATTTATACCACGGTAGATAGAAGAACCTTCTTCTACTTTCCGTGACGTTCTACTTAAGGTACTGTACAGCAGAAATTATTGATGTTTTTGTTACAAAAAAAGAAGAAAAATACAGCTTGGATCTGAGAGATGAATTACACAAAGAGGCGAAGTCTTAACCCTTACCTCAACATGTCCTACTAGTACTTCTAAGTACTGACGTTCAATGGCTCAATATTCCCAATCCCGCTATAATGGTCATTATCATCTTTCATAGCGCTACAAACGCTAAAAATCAAATGTTTCGAATCTAACAAGGAAGCTATGATGCTTATACAATACTTTCAATTCAATTCAGTTTCTATCAACATCTTTCCAATATCAAGGGGGGTTTATCCATTGAATTCTACACAAAAATATACAAATTACAGGAAAATGTTCGAAAAAATTGTGCAAAACTAAAAAAAACACATGTATGTGTTGGCGTGGAGAACTTTACTTTCGAACTTACTGATACTTTCAACCACTACAAAAAGTATTATATTTGGAAACTAATAAAATCAATTTTTCACCAATGAAATTATAATTCGTTGTAAATTTGTCACAATAAATAAATAAATAATATTACCACTACACGATCAGATTCAAATAGCATATTCTATTATTGCTTGTTAGTTCATATCCAATAGATAATGAGTAGTTCTATACATAGCTTTAATACAGTAGCACACATTCCACAACTGCGTATTCGTGAAAGTTCATGTAGTTTCCTCCACTCTCTAGATTCGTTCAATTCTGGTGAAGAGCAAGATAGGGCAAAAAGGAAAGAGTGAGACAGAATCGCGTCGCGACGCGGACTCTCGCGGCCGATCGACCCGGCGCGTCTCTTGCTTTTTTTCCATCCCCCTCCCTTAAATCCTACTGAACCCCTCTTAGTTGTACCACCACTCACCCCCTGCTCGACAACAGCCTTCCAGAATGGTGGTGGCGGTGGATTTCACCCGGGAAAGTAGTCGCCCCAAGGGATAAGAGGAAGACGGGAGTAGAGACACGGTCGTGCCGCGAAATAGATTACCGAGAAGGGAGAGAATTAAGGGACGATGGCTAGGGGTTGAAAGGGACAAGGGGGGGGGGGGGTTCCACGAAGCAACGGCGTGGTAACGAGGCTTGCCTCCCACGACTTGATGACGATGATTGTGATGATGATGATGATGATGATGATGACACCAAAGGAACTAGCGGTAATGCTGCCGATGGTGATGCTAGTGGATAGGGTGACCAGTCACTCAGCTCAACCCTCTCACTCCAACTCACGCCAACCAACTATTTCCCTCTCCCTTTACATCCCTCATCAGCCTGATTTCTGTGCACTGACCAGCCGGCATTCCCCGTTTCTCTCTCTGAATCCACTTCAACCACGTTCGCCCAATCGGTTCCATTTCGCCCAAGTCTTCTCCCAATCGTCTTCTCTTCTTCCCATCGTCGTTCGTGACGATCACGTCGTCATTTGCTGTCCGTCCAAGAAGTTGCTTACGTTGGCATAGACGCTGTCATTTACTCGAAATACAATTTTGCTGCATTTCTTGATGTGATTTTTGTACCGATTATTCTTTATCATAATTATCCTTCTGTGTTGGAATACAAAGTGTTTCTCTTTGAAATCAAACAGATGTGGCATCAGGATTGAGTTTTCACAGTTCCTGAAGTAATTTCATCTACAGAAGTCATTCCATAATCACTTCATAAACCCATAGCAGTTAGAACTCTCACCTCACTTATACATTCGGTTACAGAAATCCATAGTTTTGGGCACCTGCTCAATTACAAGAATAGTTTTAAATATCACTGGAAGCAATATATATATATGGAAGTGAATTTGATGTATAGATCATATTGAAAAAAGAGGCCAACATCAGAGAACATTTAATATAGTATTGAAGCAAACATTTTATGCAATATTAAAGTGTAGGTACATACTTGATAATTGATCCGTTTGTACATTTTCTACCAATCTTAGGTTGTGAAATCGGTTATAATAACAACAACAACAACAATAATAATAATAATAATAATAATAATAATAGTAATAAATATTATAATAATTAATAGTGGAACATAAAGTCTAAATTTAGTTTTATAATACGGAACGGAAATGAAAATGAAACTACTGTGCACCAAAAACTCATATTCGTGATCATCATCATCTCTCTCCAAAAATTTTCTTCAAATTTTATATAACTTTGATCATTTATCTTTAATTTTCTCCACTTTTAAGGAGGAAACGTTCGCCATGTAGTAAAACCATGCAGTTCTACCTACGGTGCCAAATGTATGGATTTCCGTCCTTCCCAAACTCAATTTCAGTCAGTGACCAAACTTCGGGTGTTCCAGGTCTGGTGGCCTTCCTTTCCCATTTATTACATTTTGCATTGTTCGGAAGAAAGATTTGAAAAATTTGAGGTAAAACATTATCTGGAGTTGTAAAAAGGAGACTAAAACCAAATAGGAGTCCTCATGAAGAAGAAAAATGATAAGTGTGTATAATACTGTAGTTGAATTTATGAGGGTATGTACTTTCATAAACATAAAGCTTAATATTCCTGTTTTTGAATATAAAGCTTCATATTTGGCTGCATGTCGGATTTCACTAACAAAAATTGGCATGACACTTCCTCGTGAGAATATAAAGAGTATGAAACTATCTAAACTTTTCTCAACCATCCTCCCCACCAAAAAACGTAGGCTACAGGCTACGCTTATTACTGATAGGATTAGCGGAGCATTCCACTTTGAATTCACTTAAATAGTAATTATTGTCGACGGTTCTTCTCTGTGAAACGATTGAACGTGCGTGTTCAAATAATTCGCAAGTTGCATAGAACAAACATGCAAGCACTTAGTACAGATACAGGTGGAGCTTCCAAATGTTGGTATTGCTGCTCACTTTATCATGCAAGATGTTGTTACCTTGAAGAAGAAAATAGATTATGAAGAAGAAAATAGATTATGAAGAAGAAATAGCAAAATTCGTCCTACACAAAGAGAGAGCCAAGTGACGCAGTGATGCAAGTTGGGCCGGCGATTCGCAGTTTGTTTCCGTCTTTGCCTGCGGCGAACTGAGTAGAGACGACTGAAATTGTCTAGCTCTAGAGCCGGCGCCGTCAGGCTATTGCGAAACATCGCGAAGGATAGGCGTCGACCTTGCCCGCACGCGAATTGGTGGGGCGGGTGGGTGAGAGCTCGGAAGGTGTGCTGGCACTGAGAGGCCTGCTCAGTACATAACAAGTTACTGTCCTGATACTCTGACAGCTGACTGACTATTGCAGATGTATACAGTATATTGTTACGGGTTCTAATGGCTAAAATGAGGCTGGCAACATTAAAGTTCACACTTGCACTTTATTTACACAACTAATTCTATTTACACACACTAATTGCAAGTTCAATTAATAAAGAAAAACAGATCAACAAATGACTAGCTAATACTTATTTTGAGTAATTATTCACAAGAATTGATGAATAATTAATTACAGGCTGATAAATAATTTATAATTAAAGAAACAAGAGTCCAATAAACTGTACAATAATGTAGAAAGAAATGATAAAAAGAGCAACTAATCTCTTACAAAACACAGTCCAATTAGTTATTTGACAAACCCAAATAATATCACTTGACACAACGTCTTCAAACTATTAGTAAGCTGCACAAATAGTAAGTTAAACACTTGTCTATGAATAGTTCACTGAAATCGAGCGCTGTTTACTCCAACGGCACTGGATTATCTCACACAAGATCTGTAACACACAATCTGTCACGCGGGTTTGTAAAACTAAACTCACTCGTTCACGTGAGCTCCTTTATATAGTTGTCATTCCAAGAACTGGAGGCCAATAAATGCTTCAAGAAGGCCATAGAATATTGTAGAACATAGTAGAATATAGCAGAAGCTTCAAAGGTTCTCAGATAAGTGAGAAAGATGCATATTTGAAGAATATAGTAGAATATAGGCCATAGAATATAGTAGAACATAGTAGAATATAGCAGAAGCTTCAAAGGTTGATGCATATTTGAAGAATAAGAGTGACAAAGACATGTGAAAAGCAAGAGAATGAAGATTCAGATTACAAGTCACGTTCGCCCATGAATGGAAACAATGTACGTAGAATGACTGCTTGTTTTGCATTTGTAACAATATCTTAAGATTTTTTTTTTTTGAGAACGGATGTCATTGTTCAACAGTTGAGTAAATGTGTATGGCTGTTATTGGTGGGGAGACCCCTTATTAAAAATAAATACGGGCAGTAGCGCACCCAGAAATGTTCTAAGGGGTGGGAGGGTTTTTTTTGGTAGCTCTCTTATCTCTGTAGATAATGACTGTGGACATATTGCAATATCGTATCCGAATTGGAACATTCGGTGCCGTATTGATGAAGCATAATAATGCTATTAAATCGTCTATGAATTGTAAAAATTTCTATGTTTACATGGCGTGTATTATATTGCTTCATCTCGCGATCGCTGGTGTTGGGTCAAATCCGGGACCACAAAGGACAGTGAACGATGTATTTGTCAAGTTGGAAAGCTTCGAATAAATAATTTCTCATGTTACAAGAAAAAAATGGAAATATTGCGAGCTAGACATACGTTCAAAACTTGTAATATTAGAGTGGAGGAGGACTTTATTTTGAAAATTCGAAACGTTTGTAAAGAATTGTAAGAGCTCGTAAATAATATTTTAATGGCCAGAAGAGATTACATTACTGAATTATGACAAACTTATCGCCAATGGTCACCCGTACACACTTGATGACCTGAAAAGAAAATTCAGCAATGAAAATAATGTCTTTGAATCACACTCTGAAGATAGAGAGCAAAACAGTCGGGATACATACGCGCCCTCATCCCAGACAGCAGATGCAGATGCCGATGCAGATTACAGCAGATGCCGTAAGCGAAGAATCTTAACCAGAATACCTGGGTATATACTTGGTTATACCAAGTATTCCTTGGTATATACCTGGTTAATACCCAGGAAAATACTTGGAGTTTCACAATATTCAAGGCGAAGACTGCAATGAGGATTTTAATTTTGAAAATACAATAAATTCTCAATCTTCAAACTCCAGACCTCCATCGCTCGTACGTCCTGCAGCTCCTGGGGAAAGTTATCAAGGCGGTGGTATATCCAATATGCAAGGTGAAACCGATGAAATTTTCAACTAGTTCACAACATGCAGCTCACAAAGTCAAAAGAAAAACGTACCTACGACAGTGGCTGATTGGGGAAATTGTGACTACTAGAAGCAAGTCCAAAACGGCGGACTCCAGTGGGAAAGCATGAACTTATGACATATTTCTATTTTACGGGCGAGGTTCCAGGAGCAGGGTTAAAAGGAAGCAATAACGATGCGCAGAAACTCAAGGCTTGAGTGTGGAAGGAAGGATGACCAGGCAAACAACTCTCAAGAACAACTAGTTGCAGAAGGCTCAGCAATTGCAACAAGCTCAAGAAGGTGAGGCAATTGATACACATTCTAAATTGTAATTTTCTGGAACACTTATGACAAGGATTTATTAATGGACAAATTTCAATCTGTTTAATGATTATACTTTCGTATGAAACGTGGTTGGTGAATTCGATAGAGTATGTGAATGGCTTTAATGATTATAACATATTGTCTATAGAAGGTTAGTGGACATGATGGAAGACAATGCACGGTAATTGTAGTAGTTAATGGTAGGTGTGAAAATAAGTCCAGCAAGATTCACTTTTCACAACGGGAGTGGCAGTAGTCTAATGAATTTAATATGGGTTAATGTGCAGACTCTCGAAAGGGTGACGAATATTCGGTTTTGTCTTCGGACCATTTACCGTTATTGCTGAAAACTAGTCTAAGAATAAGAAAGCCAATGAATTGCATTGATAGTAATAATCACTGTTATAAGGGTTATCGATTGAGAGAGGAGTGCCGTACAGACTACGCTATCACTTTCTCCCTTTCTCTCACTGATACGGCACAGCATTTAAAAAACAACCCATGTTTTAATGTACAGTCTAATAAACTAAAAAGGTAGTTAAGCTCAGCAAACAGAGTTGGGAAGGTGAATAAATTTCGCCCAAAATCATTAAATAATTTATATGTAAGTGCGAAGAATGAGTATTTGAACACAATAAAATTGGTAAAGAATGATTTTTTTCATCACATTAAAAAAATAGATTTAAAGAAATTATAAACGGTGAATAATATTGGGGGGTAGTTCGTTATTTTTGTAAGAAAAATCCGCAAGTAAATGTATTAACTTTGGAAGATTGGGTAGCATTTCAAAAGAATAAATTATCTTCAAATTTGTTGAATAATATGCAGGAGAAGTCTCTAATGGCTATAATGTACCCACTTCTAGATAAAAGGGTTGATTTACAAGAGCTAGAGTCCTGGAAAAAATCGAAAATAGAAAAACATCCATCTCTGACACTAACGTTGATTGGGAGAAATAATAATAATAATAATGGAAGATAAAATAAACAAAAAAAGAAATGAAATTCTTGGAGCAAAGAGTAAGAAACAATGAAATAGATTAAAATTAAAAAAAGAAACAAAACAAAAATAAGCAAAAAACAGAAGAAAGAAAAAATATATAAGTGGTTTTAAGGATAATTAGTTCAGGGGAAATAAAAGAGGACTGCGCTGACCAGCTCAGAGTGAAGTGGGTCGCATACCTCAGAATAGCAGAAGTTGCTATTCCCCTACGGGGGACAGAATATTGAATGCAACTAAAATCCAGGTTGCAGGGTCTTAGCTAGGCTGGGGCAGTGCCTTGACCATAAAAGGGCTCCCATGAAGCCCAGACTTGCAAAAAATGGTCATACATTTGGAAAAGTGCTTGCTCTGGAGCGTCCAGATGAACTTGCAAGTAAGGTCATATACTTGTTGAAAAAGGGAACACTCGAATCTATTATCTATTTCCTACCCTCCCAGGGAACTAACTAGCTACTGCACTGCCACAATCCATAGCAGAATATAAAAATTAATTCAATATGAAACTTAAATCTAAATCTGTTAAATCCAAATTCCTGATACAGTTCATAAACAAACTTACGGAATGAGTATTAAATGAAAATAATTATCAATATAGAACTACTAAAAGTCTATTACAGTACTAAGGCTAGAAGAAAATATTGGAGCAAAAGAACTGATTCTTAGGAAATGGGTGTTACTAATTTCATAGAAAAAAGGCTATAGGAGCCGGCGCAATAAAAACGCATGAAGCAGGGTGTGATTTTCTGAAACTAAAAAATGGATTGTTAATCACCCTCAATTCTATTTGCAGAGTCAAATTCATTTCAGTGTTTCACCCTGCATCTCAGTTATTTATAATAACGCAACTCTGTTCCTACCTGCGCCAGGTCTACATACAAAATTTAACAATAGATGAATGAATGTGAAAGATCTTTCTACACAACAGTATTTAGCACAGACCTGATGTGATTTTGTACCAGAACCAGCTCGCTTTGTGATTATTTGTGTGATTCGAGATTTGAATCGACCTTGACTTGACAGTGACTGGTGACTGCCGCGGGCAATACGCCTGCACTTGCCATGATTGAAGGAATCCAACGCAGGCTGTTCTCAGAACAGAGACACTACACCAGACCAGACCAGAGCCAGCCCAGGTGTCTGACTGACGAAATTAGCACACATTATTTATTTCGTAGTAGTCTGCAGGTAGGATAGCTGTAATGATTTCTTCTTCTTGCTAATGTGCCTTCTAAACAGGAGCGGCATGATCCACTTTGAAAAATGTCAAAATGGCGGTCGAGTCGAATACTATGCCTTCTTTGAATACAGTACAGTAGAACTACCAAAAATTGGCCAAGAAGCCATATACATTTTTTTAATAGTCTACAGTTATTATTGAGAATTGTGCAAAATTTAGTTCAATAAACCTTCAATGATTCCTTCCCCAAGCTCGAGCTTGCTCTTTTGGGTTAGTAATTCCTACATTTCCTGTTGTTCTTTTTAATATGACAGTGTTTATGTTTATTTTCTTGTATTATATTTTATATTCTGACCTATGGGATTGTAGGATGGGGTGGAACAAGCTATGTGCATCTTGACCCACTTTTAAAGGTTCAAAAATTGATCATAAAAGTCATCAACAAAAAGCCTCCATGCTATCCGTCAGACCAGCTTTTCAATGAATTCGGTGTGCTGGATGCAAGACAACTTTACTCCCAGGAAATAATTTGCAGACTTCACAAGAATACAGAAAACTTCCAACATAGGAACCATAGCCACGACACAAGGAATAGAAACCTTCTTCTAACTAGTGTTGCTAGGAAAGCACTATATCAGAGACACTTCAACCACCTAGCACCAAAATTTCACAATCTGCTTCCCGTAAATATCAAGGACATAACACACCCAAGAAAATTCAAATCACTGGTTCAAAAATGGATAATAAATACAGGAAGACATCGCATAGAGAACATTATTTCAAATAATATGTGAGCTCACTTACCCAAGATATTTGCACTCTCATCCAACTTTTGCTCACACCTACTCTAGTACATGGGTTACCATAGTTGAGTAGGTTAATTTCCATATACTTCTTACTCTTTCTAGATATCTGTGTAGTTTTTTTTTTTTTGGTTTTGTAGTTAATATTTTATACGCATGTAATTCTTGGTTATTTTGAGTTTTGTAGGAAGGAAATAAAAAATTTTTTTTTTTATTTATTTATATTGTTCTTTCTATGGGGAATAAATGATTTGAAAAAACTGTATGAATTTTGTAAAATTTATTGCTGTATTGGAAACGTTAAATATAAAAAATGATTGAGAAAAAGTATGGACATTGACATTTTTGTCTTAAACTTGAATCAAGCGCAAAACTTGTACAGTTTTAGTTGAAAAAATCATTGAATATTTTAAGGTATTAATGAAGAAAAAATTGTTTTGTGAAACAAGATATTGCTATACTATGTAGCAATAGAAACTTAAATTATTACAGCAACAATTTCCCTGAAGTAATGCTAACAGGCTTTTAAAAAACTAACAATTTCTTTTGAAGTGTATTCAGATCCTGAATGATAATGAAGTAGTCATGAAGGAATAAGTAGCTATCACGGAAGAGCAATGCACAATTATGAAACCAGTAAATGGTTATCATCATTAAAATGTGGCCAAATATCTTATCTTTTCAGTGGGCATGCTCAAATATGATCAGTTTCTAAAGAATGCCTAGTATAAAACATTCATGCATTCAATATCATGACAAAATAAAATGAACATGTTGAAAACACCATATTCTTTTCAGTTGATACATTAAGATAATAAAGTAACAGCAAGTAGAGGAAAGAAAGATCAGAAAATTAAAAATCCAAAGATATTAGTGACCTGATAGAAGAGACTAATAAGAATTAAGTTTTATGATGATAAATAAATCAAACATTTTATACATCAACTGTATTCGTGAATAATTACATTTTTCACCAGCTAGTGTCTATGTAAAGCAAAATGTTTCTTGTTCTGTATAAGCTACAATAAATTTTGTCAATACGTATAACTTTATTTTGGTAAAAAGAATGCACAAGAGCATTAATTCATGCTAAATGAGATCAGTGGCGGACTTAGGGGGGTGGCGGCCCCCCCCTTGACCAGGGAAAATTTAAAATTTTTATGGTTATTCCGGCCGTTTAAACACATTTACTAGTGTAATTTATCCCTAAATCTTTTGAAAAACTGGTGGGAAACCAAACCAACTTGGGTAAGCTTGTGAGGGAACCTTTATTGAAGTTTGCTAAGCTTCTTGGTAAAAAGGGAGATCTTGAGAATCATCAAAATACATCTTACCATCGAGAAGCGGTACAGAGTGCATTGGATTTTATTGAAAACTTCAAACACCCTGAGGCACAAATATTTAACCAACTGGATAGCTTCAGGCTTCAGCAAGCAAAGGAGAATAGAGAAAAATAAGCTGATTCTAAAAAATGTGATTTTTCTCAGCCATCAGAACATAGCTTTTAGGGGCCATAGAGATCATGGGCTTGTGACAGTAGAGGAGCCATCCAAAAATGATGGTAATTTCCGAGCTCTGTTGTGCTTCCATTGTGATGTTGGTGATACTGCCCTAGAAAAGCATCTAAAGACAGCTTCTTAGAGAAATGTCTCCACCAGTGAAACAATTCAAAACTCTCTTATTGAATTTTGTGGTGAGGATATTTTACAAACAATCATGTCTTGTGTATGGGAAGCAAAACTGTTCAGCTGTATGTTTGAAAAGACTGTGGATGTGGCACATATTTCTCAAATGGCTTTAGTATTGAGGTACATAGCAGAGGAAGGGGGCTAGACAAAAATAAGAGAAGATTTTGTGGGGTTTCTTGATCTACAGAAAGCAGTCACAGAACTTGTTGATAATAATTCTCCATCTGAAAATGAAAGTGAAGATGATGTGTGTGAGAGAAATGTAGAATGTGACACTGAACCTACAGTTACTGGTGTAAAACTTGGACATGTTGTGCTTCAGGAATTAAAGTGTCTTGGTTTGGATCCCAAAAGCTGTATTGGCATTGGGACAGATGGAGTGTCCTTAAATATTTCTGTGAGCTATCACAATATTTTGGAGCTATCCAAGAAATTTAGAAAGTTGCAGTCAATGCTGTAAGATGCCCTTGCTATAATCACCAACTTAACTTGGTAATATCCAAAATGGCAAAAGTCCAATCTGTATATAAGAAGAGGTCATAACATTTTTTAATGGATCATCAAAAAGAAATATGGTTCTAAAAAATGTGTTGAAGGGCCAACTTACTCAACTGTGTGATACACATTGGGTGGAATGTCATGATGCAGTTTTGAAGTTTATTAGACACATAGAGAAAATTACCACTGCCCTTGAAATTGTTTCTAACTGGTCGGATGTACAAGGGGATACATCACCACCAAAAGCCCAAAGTTTGCTTGTGAGTATCACTGATAGTGAGTTCATTGTTACTCTGTGTTGTCTGAACAAAATTCTGGTTCTCACTCATAATTTAAGTGCACTCTTCCAGACTAATGATCTTGATGTTCAGACAGCTTCCAATGCAATATTTAATGTGAAATATATTCTTATAAATAAACGTACCAACATTGAAAAGGATTTCACCATTGTGTACAATAGAACTACTGAAATTGCCAATCATTAGGTGTTGAATTAAAATTACCATGAATTACTCAGAGGCAGAGAAACCAGCCTAATGCTCCCTCCATCTACAAATCATGAGGAGTGTTGCAGGAGAAACATTTATGTCCCCTCACTTGACTGGACTATTGAAGACTTCAGGACAAGATTTTCTGAAGATGTGCTTGATGTTTTCAAACTAAATATTCTTCTACCTGCCATCATTGTTGCACAAAATGTTGATGTTCCAGTGAACCCTCCACCACTAACATCTGATTTAAGAAATCTTGCTAGATTTGCCTCCTTGATTGGTATTGAGGATCAAGAAGACTGTAACAAAACTGCAAGCTGAGCATTGTCAGTGGAGTGTGAAATGGAAGCGTGAAGTTGAAAATGACTGTAGTGTCCCATCTACTCCACTGGATGCATTTGAAATTTGCCACCCAATTTTATTCCCACTAATAAAATCTCTGCTCAAGATTCTTCTCACTCTTCCAGTCAGGATCATTCTCAACTCTTAGGCTACTGAAGACATACTTACGTTCAAGAAGTGGAGAAGAAAGACTCAATGGACTGGCAATGATGTTTGTCCACCGTGACATACCCATGAATAATGAAAGCATTATTACCAGATTTGCAAACAAAAAAAAAAACAGAAAAATCAAATTACTAATGTAGGTGTGAGGGCGTTTGAGTATTCGGCCTAGGAGGAGCAAATGTAAGGGCGTAACCTGGCCCGTGGGACCAAATGTTGAGGCCTGTGGTAGCTTAGAGGAATTGAGGAGAGAGAAGAGCAGTGGAGGACCATATGAGGATAAGAGGAAGAGTAATGAGTGTTAGATGTACACTTACCAGACGTTGAGCTGAGTTGGAGAGATGAGGAGGGGCGCCCCTTATTTCCTGCTGCTTGTAGTCGTCCAGTCTGGTGTTCGTAGTGTGATGATATATGAGTGAGGAAGAGGAAGTGTGAGAGGGTGAGAGTGGTAGAGAGGAAGAGAGTGAGTGAGGATAGTGAGAGACATAGAGCATGAATGAGAGAGGATGAGAGAGTAATCGCGTTTGGGCACTGAGTAGAGAGACAATTGCACCATCTGCTATGGCTTACCGAGAAAGAACTGTATACTATCGAACTACTTCTTTGACGGACCGAGACAGACTATCTGAGAAGGAGGCTCAGAGCTAGGGCGGGTGGCTATTATCTTATAGCAGATAAGATTGGCCGTAACATACCCCCCGCCTTGAACCAATGGTTCAACATATGAGGTATGAAAGGTAGAGACCAGAGAGAAGATACAAGAGAGTGTCCAGAGAGGAGAGACAAGAGTGTCCAGAGAGGAGAGACAAACGAGAAGAGATTAAGAGTGAGATTTCTCATGTCTACAATAGTTACTCGATCCACCACTGAGACATGAGAAGTGAGACTAAGAGATTATTCGAGGGGGAGAGGTGACACCTTGACAGCTGGACGAGAGAGTATGCCGTTTGCTGTTCTGACATCCACTACTCTCACAGTATTATCTTTACCAGGGTGAGTTTTGACAATGCGACCCAGTCGCCAAGAGAGTGTTGAGGAGAGGGAATTCACATTTTTCTGAAGATGATTCTTACACAGAGAGTTGTGTTGAAAGCGCAAGAGAAGCGCTACTACACGGACTAGAGTCGTCCATGAAGAGAAGCGGTTGAGAAGCTCAAGAGCTGGAGAGTCTGCAGAGACCGTGAGAGTTTGAGATTCAACTTCTGAGAGATCGCTAGTAGAGAGAAGAGTATGAAACGTTATTTCACGAGCAGGAAGGTCTATAGCTACTGTAGAACCAATTAATACATATCCGAGAGATGTGTGCCATGCTTGAGGCATGTCCGAGCCGAGATCTAGAGTTGTGCCTGTTATGAGTTTTGAGAAGATATCAGCTCCGAGGAGTACGTCAAGGGGAGCTCTTTTATGGAACTGAGGATCGGCTAGGGTGAGAAATTCTGTGGCCTTTAGTACAGCAGGAGAGAGATTTTTCTGAGGCATGTCTCCAGTGATGCTGGATAATATCATCACTTTGTGATCTGGTGCAATAATATCACCTTTGAGAGTTTTCAGAGTCACATTAGTCACACCACGAGAGCGAGTACTAGTGCCTGAGATGCCACTAATTGTTAGTTTTGAACAGCTAGTTCGAGAGATCTTTAATATTGTTGCTATATGCTCAGTAATAAATGTAGCTTGAGCTGCTGTATCTAATACAGCTCTGGCGACGACAGTATGTCCATCTCGAGTTGATAAACGTACGAGAGCTGTAGGAAGAAGAGTGGTAAGAGATTCCTCCTGAGCCGCACCAATGAAGAGTTGTTGAGATATTTTATTAACAGAAGTTTTTGAGCGGTAGTATTTTAACATTTGATTGAGAGTGGTGAGTAGATTCGGCGTTTTGAGTGAGAGAGTTCCGAGCAGTGGAATCCGAGGTTCGAGTAGCTAGTCATTGCGAGGGACTGGTAGGTCTGCTGTTACGAGGAGTGGAGGCAGATGTTTTCTTAATATGCAGCAGCGAGTGGTGACGTCTATCACATATTTGACATGAGCATTGAGAAGAGCATTGTGATAGTTCATGGCGATGACCAAGACAATTCGAGCAACTATTCGAGACTGATACAAAATGTAAGCGCCTTTCTACTGAAAGATTGTAGAATTCTGGACAAGTATAAATTCTATGTCTGTCAGAGCCACAATAAGAGCAATCCGCTTTGGAGGGTGTGTCAGACTCTCTTCTTTGTCTCATTGGAGGTTTAGAGACCTGTTGAGTTGAGTTATTTGTAACTGAGGTCTGATTTTGCGAGACAATATTTGCGTATGAGGCCGGTGGTGAGATAGTGTGAAAATATCCTCGACCGCGAGGAGTAGATTGTAGAAATCTAAATTGTTGTAGAGGTTTCGAGACATCAACTATTATTCCACGACCATGACCACGAGATTGAGTGTTGAGAGGAGACGAGACAGCCGAGAGCTGAGGGTAATTCGGAGGTGATGCTTCCTCAATTTCAGAGCATTCTTGATTAATGAATTTTATTATTTCATCGGCCTTTGGAATAAATACAGTGTCCTTGTTTTCGCTAGAGTGAATTGTTGAGCGATAATGTTCATATTTTCTTCTGAGATTAATATCCATTTTTCTTAAGATAATAGCCGACAAGAGAGGATTTTCTTGAGTTGTAATATCAACTTCAATACCTTGGAGCGCTTGGATATTTTCATTATAAGAGTTCAGAAAATATCTCATTTGAGAAGGAGTGTTATCGACTGAGGGTAAATCTAGTAGTTGATTGAGATGTAGCGAAGCGAGTCGTCGAGGTGAATGGTATCTATCTTTGAGCAGGTTATAGGCTACCTGATAATTAGCAGCTGAGATAGGTAGAGCTTTAATCAAATTTAGTGGTTCATCTGAGAGAACACTAAGTAGATACTGGTATTTCATTACAGAGTCCATGGATGCATTGTTATGAATACTTGAATCAAACATATTTATAAATGAGACCCATTCAAGCATGTCGCCTTTAAAATGCTTCAACTCGAGTTTTGGTAAGCGAACAACAGAGGCTTGTTGTGGAGAAGTAGAGGTTGCAGTCTTATTTTTAAAAGCATTAATTTTGGTTTCACAAAATTCGAGATGAGAGTTAATATAATCAACTAGTTCATCAGCACTATTGAGTGGTGCGTAATTGGGAACAAACTTCTTATCTTCTTGTAACTTGAGTTCATGATATGAGTCAAGAGCATCAGCAAACTCTTTGCGAAGCTTGTCAACTGATTTTGAACGAATCATAAATTTTTTAAGTATTTCTTTATCTGCTGTTTTCTTTGTCAAATCATAAATTATTTGGATTTGTGAGAAAGCATTATCCTTCTTTGCTTCTATAACAGGCAGTGATAAAGTCATATTTGAGAGTATTTAGCGAGCAGAGTGAGTAGAGTACAGAACAGGTGAGTAATAGAGAAAATTCTGCTAAGTCGAAACTGTAAACAAAGAACAGCTGTGGTCGACGTTCCGATTAAGATAATTATTGTTGAATGGTGAACGAAGTGCAAAAGAGAATGAATGATAAAGGACCGAGCGCCAGAGAGAGAGAACGACGTTGAAGTAGGAGCACGAGAGTGAGTGAGAACGCAATAGGGAGATAGAACGTCCTTTGTAGTAGAGCATAGAAAGACAAAGAATGATTGTCTGTAATACGACGCTGCGAGTGCGAGAGAGAAAGAGAACAAGAGTGCGTCGAGTGAGAGAGAATGCTCGACAGAGTGAGATAACGAGTGGAATTCAGAATATTATTTTTCAACTTTGTAAGAAGCCTGCTGTAGGTTCAGCTCAACGACTTTATCAAGAGATAAGAGATAAGAGCAAGTTACAATTGCAGGTTTACAACGATAATCCTTTCAAAATGCACAAAATTGAGCAACTTATGAAATGGCTTAACAAGAGTATTTTTGAATAAATTATTCACTTTTCTAACTGATTCAAATCCACCGGATTTTTGAGTATCAGGGGTAGCCAAATGATAATCAATATCCGGGCCGTGAAGGACCAAATGTGAGGGCGTTTGAGTATTCGGCCTAGGAGGAGCAAGTGTAAGGGCGTAATCTGGCCCGTGGGACCAAATGTTGAGGCCTGTGGTAGCTTAGAGGAATTGAGGAGAGAGAAGAGCAGTGGAGGACCATATGAGGATAAGAGGGAGAGTAATGAGTGTTAGATGTACACTTACCAGACGTTGAGCTGAGTTGGAGAGATGAGGAGGGGCGCCCCTTATTTCCTGCTGCTTGTAGTCGTCCAGTCTGGTGTTCGTAGTGTGATGATATATGAGTGAGGAAGAGGAAGTGTGAGAGGGTGAGAGTGGTAGAGAGGAAGAGAGTGAGTGAGGATAGTGAGAGACATAGAGCATGAATGAGAGAGGATGAGAGAGTAATCGCGTTTGGGCACTGAGTAGAGAGACAATTGCACCGTCTGCTATGGCTTACTGAGAAAGAACTGTATACTATCGAACTACTTCTTTGACGGACCGAGAGAGACTATCTGAGAAGGAGGCTCAGAGCTAGGGCGGGTGGCTATTATCTTATAGCAGATAAGATTGGCCGTAACAGTAGGCATAATGTCTTTCTTCCAATAAGAAGACTTTTTTGTATTAAATTACCTCAAGTTTTTTTATTCAACTGACATATAGAAATTTAAATAATGTACATTGAATAATGTACAACATGTTATATTTGAGTTTTATTTGGTTTGCATTTGGTAATTAGGAATCTCCAATAAACAATGGGAACTCTGCAAATAATAGAAATTGTATTGATTGCATAACTGTTTGATAGAAAATATTAGACACCATACAAAATGGCAAAACTACTTAACCTAAAGAACAGTGAATTTTAGTGCTCAAAATGCTTAAAACGTGAGTTTTAGAGTTGTCAAAATCAAAAATAATGCCCCCTGTACCACCCGGACCCCCCCCCCTGCAGGCGGACTACCGCCCCTCCCTTAAAACTATCGTAAGTCCGCCCCTGAATGAGATACAGTAGAACTGAGCACCATTAATATTAAGTGCTTAAAAAGATAAAATCAATATTTGTGCTCTCACTTAGTGATCACTTGAATTTCTCATTTAGGGCCGTATTTATAAACGTTACTTGAGTGTTACTTTCCGAAAGTGACACTTGAAAAGCCACACTTGAGCGAAATCCGTATTTATGAATCACACTTGAACGAAAGTGACACTTTCGAGCAAAGTGTCACTTTCAATTCTTTACGCGAAAACCGTACTTAGTCAAGTGAGGGTGATAGCTTACTTGAATCCTCACTCAACGGACCGGTACAGTTTATAGTTTAAAAATAGCAATCACATTATATAGAACACTGAGAAAACATAAGGGCAAAAATAATTTATTGAAATAAATTTTATAATAAAATAAATTTATTAATAAGAAATACGAAATTATTGATAAAAAATGACTTCAATTGTTTTTGTATAATTTGTAATTCAAGCTCCCATTTTCTCTCTTTGTGGGCAATTTAAACAAGGAAAGCTTTTTCTGACTGTTCCATCTCCAACTCATCTCTAAAAATATCGGTTTGCTTTCTTTTTTTTGTGCACTGTGTTGACTGCTATACCTCTTCTGAAATCAAATAATGAAAGGTATCAATAATAAATGTAAATTATTGTTACTGTAATTTAACCATTTTTTAAAATAATCATAAAATATATATAATTTCTGGAAAACGGCGTGTGAACTTTTTTAAGTTTTGGATATCCCATGATTAATAAAATAAAGTCTGTTGACACTATGCACATACTATATTGAGACTTGATTTAAATAATTTTATAATAAAAAAATTGAAATATTGCATGTAATAGTAGGCTAATGTATGAATGTATGGAGGAGTATTTATTTTTTGCAATCATACTACATTTTAGAATTAATGTCAAGTAGAACTAGAATTGTTTCAAGTTCTAATCTGAATGAACTGGACAGGACAGTTGACTGGCACCAGTGGACTTGCTTCAGCTATTGGCAACGTGTAAACGCGGCATCAAATTAGGACAGTAGTGTTTGAATGAGCATTTGAATTTGAATCAATTTTCAAGGTATTCAGAAATATTAGTTATTTATTATATATGTATAACAATTTCAACGCTTCCTATCTCCTAGTTTACTAGCAATCAGGCTAATTAGCTTTTCAAGTCATAAGTATTGTAACTAATCAGTTCAATAAAATTTATTCTAATGGAAATTTCTCAATTATACGGTAATTATATAGAAAAACTAAAGAACTTATTTAGAACATCAAACTAGAATGGTACCTACTGAATTGGTTTCAACTGGGAATTATTCCAATAATGGATTCTTGCAATTTGTATAATCTTCAACTTTTGTAACATTCATTTCCAGTCAGTCACCTATTTAAAAAATATACGAAAAATGAAAGACAAATTCAAATGATCCTGTTATTCTGTTCTGCTGCTGTAGATTTATGTGCTCAATTCGTATAGGTCATTGTCTAAGTTGAATGTATGTTTCACATTCATTATCATCATTGAAATACGCAATGCAGAGCCGCATCTGAGAAAGTAAGTTACAGCCTTAAAACTAACCTAACGCTTAATCCTGTTTTGTTTGGATATACCCACATTTGACAATGCGACTGTATCGCTATCAATGGTTTTATGATATCGCTTCTTGATAATAACATACTAGTAAACCTTTCGAATTAATAATTATGAATTAATGTAACCTTAGAAATATGTAAGAATAACAAAGCTTACCTGGCTATGATCGCCAAAACTGTTGTTCAATTCGCGTCCATATTTCATTCTTTTTTTGTTATTAGATCCATCTGTCCTTTTGCTTACAATAACGTCGAAATATTGCAGGACCAATTGTTTGAGAAATTTCTTCTCTTTCGATGAGAAGAGTCTGCGTTTTTCAATAATTTAGCCCATTGCCGATAACAATCACAAAAGAGATAACCCGGAATCTGTTTTGAATTTGTTGTTTACATTGAACGAAATGCTAATAACGCGTTCCTATTGGCTGCTGCGCGTGACGTCTTAATTGTTGGTGACGTCATTTCAAGTGACACTTTCGGAATCGCTCTTCAGTAAGAAACAGCTGACGAAAGTTAAGTAACGTTTATAAATACGGATTTTTCTCAAGTGACACTTTCAGTATAAGAAACACTTATGTAAGTAACTCTTTCATTCAAGCTAAGTGTGGGTTTAAGTAACGTTCATAAATACGGCCCTTAATCTCATCGGTTTGATTTGATGAACTCAGTTTGATTAAGAACTTTATGCAATTTTTATTCACAAAACAAATCATATTTACAAATTAGTAAATTATTTACATATAAAGTAATTAGTTACTCATTATCTTGCTCATTTTTCACCGATAAGACAGTGACAGGTGATTGCATTTGAAAGAGCTGGTTAGTTGAGTCTTCATTGTTGACTAAGTTCACTTCACTGAAACTGGTTTGTGGCGTAGGTGGCCGGGAAGATGTGCAGTAAAAAGCAGCAGCCTCCAATTCATGCACTACAGAAAATAATCTTCCCTTGGCTAAATGCTGATAATAGGGCGGAAGGCTCTTCAAGGTCGGCGCCAAACCCTCCAAAAACGCGTCGATATGGTGTTTATCGTTTATAGAGTTTTTCGCAGCATTCTGATCAATAAAATATTTCATAAGCACAGCTGAAGCACTCTGAGGTCCCATCTTCTTCCTCTTTTTCTTCGGACTTGAATCGCTCTGTGCAGCTTCCAAATTATTGCCGTCACTCTGACTCTCGTTGTTTGCTAGATTATAACTACTACTGTCATGAGTATCCACAAAATGCAACGGATAAATATCTGTCAGCGAATCCTCACAGTTAACCTCGAAAATTGCAGTTCGTTTCATCATGTGTGGCAGTAGAAATTGTAAATTTTCTTCATATTTATATCTTTTGAACATTGCGTCTTCTGTTCTCCTCCTGTTCAACGATTTCTTGAATTGGTCTCGAATGTTGATCCATCTCTTTTTGCATGTTGTAACTGCAACAACATACGGAAGATGAACTTTCATAAAATTTCGTCTTTTCTAGAAATATTTATTTCAGGGATAATAGTAGAGCCGGATTAGAATGTTAGCATAAAGTAGAATAATAAATAATGATAAGCCATGTTATGAGGAACATGGTAAACCTACTTAAGGTGGGTTTCGAATCATCGGGTAAGTGATAGTAAAGTTTATTACATCAAGTCATTGAAGCATGGTCACCCATCCAAGCGCAGTTTTTTAGCGCTCGTGACTGAACATCACGATCGTATAAACACCACGCTCACCGCGTGAACAATCACCAATCAGAATAACTGAACAAATCATGACAGAGTATTCAAAGATTTAAATTTGACAAAAATAATGGAATAATATGATGCAAAAGTGGTAAATTTTCCTTTTCTGAACATGTGGAATGATAGTAACGTTAAAATTTGCTACGTGATGTTGATAATGACAATGAATCAGCGAACACGTAAGACCAATGGTCTTATGTGTTCGTTGCAATGAATAAACAATCATTATTATGACATTATTTCCAATTCGATAAGAAAACGCTTTAATGCAATGCAATGTGAAGTGATTTTTCTAATGCAATGCAATGTGAAGTGATTTTTCTTAAAAAGCTAAATAACCAGAGAATTGAAGTTTATTGAAGCTTTTGCAATTTATCTAGAGATAATTTTAAAAATGTGTCATTTGTTTTTGTATAAGTAGTTACAGATCTTGTATAAGTTGTTATATAAGTCTTGTACTAGTATAAGTAGAACATTTAAGTAGTATGTACAACAAAACATTAGAGATGACAACGGGGATTCTATCCAACATAATCAAGTTCGAATTTTCTTTGTTACAAATTATGTTGTAGGCCTATAGATTTAGCAATTTAATAAAAACGTTTAGCATCTTCCAACACAACTTCTGTTTAAAGTTTTATTTTTGAAGAAAATATTTAATTTGTAATTTATTACCTGAATTTGTATTTTATTATTATTATACAACAATAATAATTGTTATCGATATTTATTGTGCTTGAAATAAAATAAGTGCGTTTTTGACCCTTATTTACTAGCTATATTTACTTCCATCAAGAAACAATACATATTTCTAAATGTGGAAATGAATATTATTCTTTAGATTCTATAGATTTTATTTTCTATAAATCACATTTTTTTTTAGGAATATGCCCACATAGGTCTGAGACCTGTGCGTGGGTAATGAATTAGATGATGTTGATTGATGAGTTAGATCTACAGTTTTAGGTGGGTTCCAAACCACCGGGAAGTGATTTTACAGCAGAGAAAAGTGTATTTTTTACTGGCCAATCCAATCGGTCACCCCCCCCCTCACACAAAAAACCCCACGAGTTTCGTAGCTTATCTCTGATTGAACAGATACCTGCTAAGGCACTCCGCTATCACTTCCCGTCGTGTAGTACACCTTGTTTGAAAATCAAAGTAATTTTGTTCCTGTGCATGAAAATTTAATACAGGTAATTATACTCAGTAAACTATGCAAAGTGAAATTAACAAGTGAAAACTAAAAATAGTAAGAAATATTAAAAATAAGAATAAGAAATATAAAAAATAAGAGAATTGATGGCTCAATGGTGAGATGATATGAATAAAAAAAGTAAAAATGAAAAGCTGATTTAACCAATGTTTTCCATGCAGTGTATCGAAGTTGAAAGTAATTGATGAGTTTAAGCGTAGTCCATCTATGATCTGAGTAATAAAAAAGGGGTCGTATTCACTATTATTGCAAGATTTATCCATTGATATCCCCTTTTTACAGGAATATCACTAAATACAAAATGATTCTTGAAATAATAAAATAAGTTATGAGGAGGAGGGCTAGTAGGTCCAGAAAATGAGAAAGGAAATAAGTATCAAGCAACGTAATTGAATTAGAATAAATTAATTTCAAATAATAATTACCTGGTTCATCAATTTCTTCGCCAATTTTCTTCCAAAGTGTTGCCTTATGACTGCTGTCTGAATACTTTGGATGAGACGAGTCATAAACAGCCGGATACTTCTTCACACACTCAATCAACTGTTCATCATCCACATTCATTTCGGTACTGTAATTAAAAATGCACTATAACGAACTAACAAGAAATAATTTAATGTAAAAATAAAACACATAATAATGTACATATTATGAGTCATATATTTGTCAGCTTAATGTCTAGAAATCTATTGTAAGGTAAATTTATTATTCACTGGTTGTAATCTATAACCAAAGTGTTGATAAATAACAGGGGTGCCCACAGGGGGGGGGGCTATGACGCAGACTGCTTCATTGAAATTCTTGGGGGGGGGGGGGGGGGGGTTCCAAAAAACGTTTTTGGGGGGGGGGTTAAGTTGATTAAAACCGTGTTTAACGTGACGACATTCAAAAATATATTACGAAGTGACCAGATAGAATGCCAATTAATGACAATAGATTTATAATTATTACTATACTATTGAATATGAATTAGTTAAAATAGTTATGTTTAGGATTTGTGCAGGAAGTTATTATTCAAGCTTAGCGAGACGCTAAGCGAGTGCTCTGAAAGAGGTTTATACAACTTCACTCTCCTTAGCAGTTACTTTTTACTAGTTGATTAGCGGAAAGAGTAATGAGTCGAGTTAAAATTATCAAAAACAGACTCAGATCAGCTTTGGAAGACTCATGGTTGTCCAATCTAATGGTTCTAGCTGCAGAAAAATATGTACTTGAGTCTATTTCTAACGAAAAAATAATTTAAAAGTTTTCTGTTTCCTCATCCCAAAGACAAAAACTGCTATGTAGAGATAGATTTAACAAGCTTAGAAGGTGCCTAGCTAACTCGTAGATGGTCACAGACTACAAATTTAAAGTGTTTGTTTCAAACTGTTGATGTTTTTCATGTATTTTACAATAACTATTTACTAATAAGTAAGAACTGCTATAGCGAAATTTACCAAGTAAATACTAAAAATTCAGTAATTTTTGATAAGCCTAACTATGTTTTTATTTTGTTTTTGAAAGACGCTTCTTTCGATTGTCTGTTGTAAATAACTATACATGAAATTTGCCTTTTATGTACTTCATCCATATATAAATTCTCCCAAGATACTACACTAAGTAAATAACCTGTTGCTAAACTACTGTCCAATAAATATTAGCTTGAATGACTTAGTATTTTGAATTTTTGTGTTTTACAAATGAAGTTATCAACTCATTGTTTTCACTTCCTTTAAAGGAACAGCTTTGTAGAATTATTTAACCTTAATGTAATTGGTACACCGAACATAAACTTATAGGTATTTATTCATTTTTATTGAACCATTGTGTATTTGTAATAATATTTGATTGTTTAAAAACCATTTAGAAATAATGATTAACATACTGACACTGCATTTTCAATCACATTTTGACTCAGTCTATAATTTCTCATCAAAAACGTTATAATACCGTAAAAAAAACTGAAAATGTAATATAGTTTTGTTCTTGTGTAGACGAAATCAAGTGAAATTCTCAATACAGAATCTACATGGGCGCCGGCAGGATTTGGTACAGAGGGGTGCGAAAACGCTGGGTTCCCTAGACCCCTCGGGGGGTATTTTATTACTGTGGTGGGTAAGAAGATGAATTGAAGCTCAAACCTCATACAAATTGATTGAAATCATCATAAAATTGGGAGTCTTTATTTCACCTGAAAGCAGATCTCTAATCGGAGTCTATGACTGTAATAAAAATTATTGATTTAAAATATTATTTAGGACAATATAATCTAAAAAGTCATTACACTAACATTGAAATTTAATGAAAAGTTCACAGCTTAGATTATTAGGAACATGAATAGGCAAACTTCGGCCTATCTAGATTTTTGATGCCGGCAATCCATGCAAAACAATATGGCGTATCTGGGAATAGCCGAAGGGAGTTGACACAACCCCAGACGGAGGAGCATTCATGTCAAATTTCAAAGAAATCGGTTCACGCGTTCAGCCGTAAATGTGTTACAAACAGACAAATGCAAAACGGTCGACTCGATACAGAGACCTCTCTTCGTTCGGTCAATTATTCCCTAAAGTTACTGGTAGAGTTGCTAAAATTAGCAGAAGTTTGTCAACAGAGAGATGCATCTTTGTTTACTGCATGCTTGCAAAATTTCTACTGCACTTATTTTTTATACTTTTTGTTGAATGTTGAATAATTCTCTTGACCTCTCTTATAATATGGTTCAAACATATTTAAAGTTAGTTGTAGATTGTTTGAAAGACCTAAGATCTAAGAGCACCAACATTGCCTATTAAAATACGTCTTTGAAACCAGACGGATGTCATCCCCCCCCCCCCCTCTTCTATGCACCCCTGGGATATTCCAACTATTGTAATGGAACCAATCTAACAATCTAGCTGAAGTTGTCTAAAACTAAATATAGACTGAAATAAAGACTGATCAACTGGAACAATATTGTAAGCTATATAAAAATTGGAGCATCACTAGTTTGAAACTTCACAATCAATCAATTAAATTTATTTTCAAAACTTAAAAAACATTGCAGGGTCCTGCTAAACCCGTAGGTTTTTCAGCAGGTGCCAATCTTCACAATTAAAGTAATGTACCAACTTTATTTTCAACTATGTTTTTTCTGCACTTATAAAGATACAAATGTTTTTATCTTCTTCACTCACTTCTGACTACGAACAAATCTTGAAGCTACAAATAATAATATTTGGGTATCTAATTAATTAAAAAGGTTGCTAAATTTATGAATTGTGGACTGAAATAAAAACACAATATATTAATAAAGTGAATTGTTTTGAATATACAGGGTGTCCCATGTAAGGTGTAAAAGCCGGTTACCAGAGATTCTGCATCAAATTTCTGACAAAAAATGTTCAGTGACGTTTTTGAAATAGGGCCTTTGTTTTCGAGATATCTCGATTCAATGACTTCTTCGAGATACGCTCACTTCCCGCCATTAAATGCTCAATAACTCAAAAACTAGTGATCGAATTGGAATTATGATGACATTGTTGGAAAGAGCACAGCATTTCGCTAAATATACACGTATTTTCAATAAGTAAATCCATCATTTAGGGTTTATTTTTAGGGATCAAAGTACAAAAAAGTGGATTTTCCGAAATCTCACTGAAATTTCAAAGCGATTTTTCTCGATTTGTTTTTAGGTTGACACAATGAAAATTTTACATGAAAAACTTCCTCATTTTTTAAGCTTTAAAATGAGCCTAATATATTTCAAATTGATGAATTGCAAATGCTTGAAAATTGTATAAAACTGTCACAAAACCACAAGAATTAGTGTCTAAAGGACAAGAGCTGAGAAAGTAGAAATTTAATTTCAAAATGTTGTAATCAGATTTTTTTCCAAAATATATTATTAATCACTGTGTTCCCTGAGTGACCGCAGGAAGCCAATCTTGGACCATAATTTCAACAAACATTTAAATTGTAAAGTCTTTTAAATTTTATTTTGATCTCTAATAAAACATTTTATCTAAAAATTTATCGATAAAAAATTTCTCAAAATACAAGATTTTAGATCTTTTTGATCCTATGAAAGAAATGCCTCCTATGCTCTGAAGCAAGGAATGTGGATACACGGTTGTTCGGCGCATTTTGCTGGAAATGATTTTTATTTGTTCTAGCCTGATTCACATTATGATTAAAAATTTTGGACTATTTGGTATCTGCTTATTCTTTTGACAATGCTCTAAAAATTGAAAACTCTATTTTCAATCTATTGTCAAATGGCACACATTCTATACATGAATAGATGAATAAAAAAACTATACAGTAGGCAATTTCGAATAATAGCACTTGGATATCCACTTGGATTGGATATCCACTTGGATAGTACTTGAATACTAGTACTTGTGCTTTAGTCATCAGAAATGAATATGTTACACACTCATTTTTCTTCAGTTGATCCTGATTTTAAATTTCCTACAATGGAACAATCTTAGAAACATTCAACATAATTAAGGAATTATGTTGTGAAGAATCACTTCTTTTTCCAACGATGACTTCAGAGCTGTGATTCGGTAATAAGTTTCTGATAAGAGTACCAGTACAGTATTTACTGTAGATCAGTATTTTTACGTAGTGTGTCTTGTTACTTTATTTAGTTTGCCTTTAACGGCTTCCTGCGGTCACTCAGGGACTACAGGGATTAATAATTTATTTTGGAAAAATATCATTCTGATTACAACAAGATTTTGAAATTAAATTTTCACTCTCTCAGCTCTTGTCCTTTAGACACTAATTCTTGTGGTTTTGTAACAGTTTTTTACAATTATTTTTAAGCATTTGCAATTCATCAATTTGAAACATATTAGGCTCATTTTAAAGCTTAAGACATGAGGAAGTTTTTCACTATGTCACCCTAAAAACTAATCGAGAAAAATCTCTTTGAAATTTCAGTGAGGTTTCGGAAAATCCACTTTTTTGTACTTGGACCTCTAAAAAAACACCCTAGATGATCGGGTTAAATATTGAAAATACGTGTATCTTTAGCGAAATGTTGTGCTCGTTCCAACAATGTCATCATGATTCTAATCCGATCCGTAGTTTGTGAGTTATTGAGCATTTAATGGCGGAAAGTGAGCGTATCGCTAAAAAGTCATTAAATCAAAATATCTCGAAAACAAAGGCCCCATTTCAAAAACGTCACTGAACATTTTTTGTCAGAAATTTGATGTAGAATCTTTGATAAGCGGCTCTTACACCTTACATGGGACAACCTGTTATAAGTGTGTAATTTTTAATTTCATTTTTTTGTTAAATTATGTTCTGTAAATCAAGGCTACAGATTGTTTTTAGTTTGTATAGCTTCTGTTTTGTTCTTAATATGATTTGGTTTGCTGTAGCATAGACTATTCTAGCTGTTTAATGCGTTTTTGTACTATTAAAAACTTTACTAGTGCATTATTAATATGTATGATTACTGAAAGATTACTAATTATTGTCTTAGATTAATGTATAAATTGCGTTTTGGTAGCAAATTACAAAAGCGCACAAACTTGGCTTGCTGATGCGAAATTGTTCAATGATGCAACATTATTCATCTTGTTTGTTTGTTATTGAATTTGCATTTTGTGGAAAAAATTTATAAGAGTGGCATGAAATAATTGATCATTTTGAATTTCAATGTGTACTATTCATTCACTAGCACATTTAAAATTATTTAAATTTCAATTTATAAAACTTGGATTATCAATTTCCTAACAAATATATAAATAATTTATTGAATCATATTCAATGAATACAGTAGTAAGTGCACATAGTGGCAGTCAATTACAGTTATGCAAAGAAACAGGAGAGCTATAGGAAGTGGACATAAGTACTGGTAATATTTTTGCATTTTTATGCAAAAACATTAGTATGTATAAGACCTATACTACATTACATTACTATGCTCTATGTTATTGACCCACAACCCTTTGGGACAGGTCTAGCATGCTACTGCTACAGACTTTTCTTACAGTTTGACCTTTCAGTTGAGAAAGGGGAGTCCCAAAATGTAGTTTACCGTAGCCAAGTTAATTGGGATACCTGGTAGAATTTTTGAGGTAGAATGAATATAGTAAATTGTATGTTTCATTCACTAACAAATTCTAATACTTTATCTAATGTTTACATGCTAATTTTCAAGAATAATCTAATTTCTAGTATCTAGTGGTTTTCTGGTTCTGAAAGGGACTGAAGGAATTTTGAATGATGGGCAAAAACCCTCGCCTCCATCATCACAATGGAAAGTTCCTTGATAAGTCATTGGCTTCGGTCCATACAGAATGATATGAGATAAAGAATAAGCTTTGTGAACGTTAGTAAATTTATCTAAGCTACGTTCTTCTATCCACCATAAACGGAACAATAACTGACACTTTAGACTGTTGACTGTAGTTGGATAATAGAGAACGAAGAACTAATCACTCAAATAGCCTGTACCTGAGTTTCAGATTCCGTTCAGTTTACGGTTATAAAGTTAGGAAAATGTGAAGCGTACGATTTTACTATTTTTTTCACACAATTAAGAATTGATTTTTGTTAGACTTCCCATCCAACCATTACATCTATACCACTTCAGAACCACAAATCTAGGTTTGCTTTGAATGCAGTGACTGCAAGTTTGAGATTAACTGCTGTCTTGCACACTGGATGCTTGCACAGTGAAACATTAAATACTCGATGACAATGACCATCGCAGAGCCAAACACATGCTGTGGAATGTTGAATACACTATTCATGCTGCTACATACTGTCATACATGTGGAATGGTGTAGCAGCATGAGTAGCACCATTCCACGTGTATGACAGATTCGAATATTGAATGCTTCAGTCTTCAGGACGAACCTCTACAGCTGTACACTATCTTATGAGTCTCGCATTGATCTGAAGCTATGGTTTCCAACAACACGGTACAAAGAAAACGGACAAGGCCCCCTGAATACACTACACTGTAAGATCCGATTACTATAACCTATATTAAAGCAGATCGGAGCACATAGCTAATTGTATTCGGGCCTTGTCATTTATTCCGTGTCTGTGTTGTTGGAAACCATTACCACCATCATGACATTGGGAAGTCTGTCAAAAAGGCAACATGTATGCAACAAAGTAGTAGTAAAATCGTATAAGCAATAAAATGCACTGAGACAATCACAATACTCACAATAAACTTTTCGCGAGTTTATCAACCGATTTCAACTTGCATAAATGGATAGAATAAACTTGCACAGCGTTATTGAACGAAGCTACACGTTTCCGTGCTGAACTCTTGCTAGCTAGCAAGCAACTGACGCTAGTGTTGGTGACGACGTAACGAGGCCGTGCCGGTGGCGTTGTTTTCGTTTTGTAACGGGCCGTTGCAAAGAGAGAGTGGTAGAAAGGGGGAGGGAGAACGGGCCGTGACGTAAGCGGGCCGCTCTGGTTGCGGGACGGGGGAACAAGGAAGGCCGATTCACATCACTAGCACGTGCACTCGGGCACGTTGACTCTACTCGAAGAGAGTGCTGGCTATTCAGCTCTCTCCGTACGAACCGAGTCCTTGGCCACGTTAACGCCTCGTTTCGCTGCGTTGTATTGGTGATGCGACGTTGCCAAACTGTTTTCATCTCTTATCTTAAATATACAAACACAGGTAGACACAAAACAATCAGACAACAGTTCACTGGGATTATTACGTTGCGATATCGCTGTTGTAAGCGTATTATGTCTATCAAACCAGTAAACATAAGTAAGCATACGCAGTATTTAGTAGAGGCTAGGCTACACTTCAAATTGTCTCTTGTCTCATTTTCATTTGAATGTATTCCTACTTGAACGAAAATGTTGTCCAAACAATTCATTACTATCATTTGCTTTTTATTATTGCACATACCTCCAACAACATGTTAATTAATTAGCACCGTCAACAATGTATGAGATTTTAATCATATTGTTTTTAATCGATCACAGGTGGCATTTATGAATTTACTTAGTAATCTAATCCAATTCTCAGATTCCAAGAATCCAGTCAGATCTAGAAGAGGCTGAAGGGACACTACACCAAGGTAAGTTGCCCTCCCCGTGATTCTCATTATATACGGGTTTGCTTAGCTGTTTAGAATTATTTTTGAATATCATATTTCTGTGTCACTGTTGAAGAAAATCTCTAATTTTAATTACACAATAATAATAAAGATTCTATTATTTAATAATAAATAAAGATATAACAACATGTGTGTATTTTTAAATATGGAGCTCAACTCACTCATAATCTAATCGTTGAAGATGACAGCGTTTTTTTGCCTTGAGACGTTATTTCAATTTTATTATTATCTATGGAGAAGGAGTTATCATCCCTGACCAGTGACCATAGGTATGCCTTTTAAGCTATGCCTCCTCCCAGAAAAACTCCTGGATCACTTCTTGTATTCCCTCATATTTAGTTTATTTTATCTAAAGCAGGTAAATTGTCAAAAACTAAAAATATAAAAAAGTAGAAATATTTCTCAAGTGCCACAAATCGGTTTTAGGCGGAAAATGGAATAAGTCGGCCTGTTTGTGTACTATTCCACATTCACATTCTATAATTATTCTCTCCTTGACTCTACGTTAATTTTTCTAAAATCTCTTCATTCAGTATAAAGATGAATAAACAAAGCCTGTTTTGGGCGTAAGTACGTTAACAATTTCACACACATAAGCTACAGCTGCAGCATGAAATTTTGTGAACAGTGAACGGCAAAACGTGGACGATTACAGAGGCAGCGAAATAGGAGAAAGCAATGCGTACTTTTGCCGGCACCGCATAAAGCCACGTGGCTTTATTGGCGGACGCGCGAAATGTCTCACACACTCTCTCTCTCTCTCTCTCTATGCCGCCACTGTTTGGTCTGTTTTAGTTTATAATATATTATTAGGAGAGGCTGTAGGAGACGCCTAATGTATGGGAGACAATAAGAGTAAGGAAGAAAAAGCTATAAAGAAATAGAAAGAAAAAGAGGAGTGAGTGAAAGACAATGATAAAGAAAGGGGGAATAAGTGTGCTAGAAAGGGATGAGAGAAGAACGTTTTTCGGGATTGCCTTTGCGCTAATTGATTCTGTCCTTGCTGCGGCCTCTTGCGGTTGATGAGGGGTATGAGTGTGGGGAGGGGAGTTCGCGACCTGAAAGTAGGTCGCGAAGCTTCGCGCGGCGCGCACATTGTTATAACATAACCCATGGCTTCCAATGTAGTGTCGGGGGGTGGGGGGGAGCACAGACGAGGGGTCAATTGTTAGGGGGAATGAGGGTGCAAGGGGGGTGTTGGTGTTGGCTCTGGACTCGTTACTGTAGCAGGCAATGTGCACACTGCGCCTTTAGTGAACAGTCGCCTTGGAAGGTATGCAACACAACTCGTCGTCTACACACTCAACGAAAATCGATAAATTGCGACAGCATGGCTGGATGTGTCGGCAGACCCGCGATAAAAAAAAGAAAGAAATTACAAGGAGAAATAATGAAAAAGAAGAAGGAAAAGAAAACAGAAAAAGAAGGAAGAAATAGAAGTATCCCCATTGATTGAACAGTGAAAACACTTTGTATTTTTTAATACCAATGTGTTTAATACACTGAAAAAGATGCACGGAAAATTTTGATTTACTGATAGGAAGAAGATGAGAAAAAAGGAAGAAAAGGAGGAGAAGGAGAAGGAGAAAAGAAGAAGAAGAAGAAAAGGAGAAGAAGAAGAAGAAGAAGAAGAAGAAGAAGAAGAAGAAGAAGAAGAAGAAAAGGGAGGAGAAGAGGGTGAAGAAGAAGAAAAAGAAGAAGAAGAAGAAGAAGACTAAGTCGTCTTAGTAGCGGAAAGACCCCTTAATTGAATAATTATGAAAATAGTATGTGTTACCAATGTTCTTGATGTACTGAACTCTCTAAGAAGCATCAAATATGCGTATCTTTTTATCTAGTGATATATAGGCTACAGCCTACTAGAGTCAAAACTGGAAATTTACAGTTGAATTTCTTTCTGAAACGACAATCTTTTCAAAACCATTCTGGGAGACAACCACAATATGAATTTTAAGAAATTCTCACAAAAATTGATTATTATTACTGTATTTATTTATTGATTTGCTGATATTTAAGCGACAAATAATTCTCTTCAAATGGCTATAAACATGACGAGACAGACTTTATTCGCTGCACTGCGATATAGTTGGAATATGAAGTTCCAAACCACTTTCTTCGCCTCCCTCTGAGTTTAATATTAAGTAAAATTTCAGGCTGACAGTTCATTCTCTGGAGTACTGCCTCATTCGTCACTTTATCCATCCAAGAAATCCTAAGTAGCCTCCGGAAAATCCACATTTCAAAAGCTTGCACCTTTTTTCTGTTGTTTCTGGTCGAAGCCTCAACTCCATACAGTAGGACAGAATGTATGTAGGAAGCAACTATATGCAACAAATTATACAAAGTATTTATAGAGATTCATTTAGATGGGAATCTCCACCCATACCCATATTGTTCAATACAGTCGAGTAAAATCTATAAATAATTAATTTTTCCTAATCATTTGGATGTAGACTTTGGATCAGAGAAAAGTCTCAGAGTCTGTAGACTCTCTACTACTAGTTTAGAAGGTAGATCGTTTCATTTATGTTTTGCTCTTCACAATTCTTCGTTTTTCCTCTTATGCGGTGTACGGTATATCTACTATGCATGGGAAATCATAATGTTACAAGGTTTCCCCCCTTTCTCTTCTCTCCAGCTCACCCCAACACAAAACCCAGTTTTTTCATTTTTTTTGTAATGGTGTTCTGTTTTTATATTTTCTGAATCTTTTATGTGTGTTGAATAAATAGAGTTGAACGATACCGTTATCATGAAATGGCTTCTAGTATCACGCTAGACGTCGTAGAGAAAAGACATAGTCGTAGTATATAGAGTATATAGTTTAGTAGTATATAGTATATTAGTGACAAAGTAGTGAGTCAGCGGTTGTAAAGTGGAACAAGTTTTGCATTGCGTATCGCTGTCATCCGCGGCATTTATGCAAGCAAAGCAGTCTACTTACGTTTGCCGTTCTATTGTCAGCGTTCGCGAAAATTCGAGGGCTATTCTAAAATAACTATTTCCGGGTATAATAAGTCATAAAGGGCCAAAACGTTTTGAAGCCGTCAGGAATTCTTGTACCAGAGTTCAAGAGGAAAATGAGGAATAGGAAATGAACCAGAGTGTGCATACCAACACCTCAAATTCATCAGAAATCCGGTGCTCGCCAGATAAATATATCAAAGAAAATAAACTTCAATCATCAGCAGAGCAGTCTCTTTTCATTGCCTATAAGGAGTTCAAAGAGAGAAGGAAGGAGTTGGAGAAGAGTAATGTGAAACTCTTGCAGAGATTTGAAGACTTTCAAGCAAGATTTCACAAACTAGAGAAGGAAATGAAGGATACTCACAACACATTTGCTGAAAGAGTATAAAACAGACGAGGAAGAACATAGAGAAGAAACCGAATGAATTGTCAAGAAAAATAGAGTATCCAAGAAGAGGAGAGCAAGTGATCCACCTACAGTTTCGCCAGCATCACCATCTAAAACTCCAGATAAATCTGCAGCTAAGGTAGGATCGAATCAGTCTAAAGTTCACTTAATTAAGAAGCATAAAAGCCCTCCAATCATCCTGAGCAATGTAAATAATTATAATGAGATAAAGAAGACAGTAAAGTTAGCCAATATAAAGTTAGTTGTATGAATAATAAACAACTCAAAATAAATGTAGAGATAATGATGAGGAATATAGGGAATTGACAAAAGTAATGAATTCAAAAAAGCTTGTTTGACGAAAACAAGCAAGCCAAACCTACAAGGGTAATGTCAAGAGATCTTCATCCCTTGTGTGACCTGGAGGAAATTAAAACCAAACTTTTGAATAAGGGGCTTAAAATAATATTGTCAATAGAAAAAATAAAAAAATTGATGGTAAAGAGCACATAATTTGTCTTCCTATTTTTATGCTCACATTTGAGTATATGGAAGACATCAGAAATATTTATAAAATACAGTTCATATGCTACATGAAATGTTAAATAGAGGATCTCCGTAGCAGCAATGTTATCCCAGAAGTCAGCAATATGGGTACACACAAAAGTATTGCCATTATGAGATCCAATTTTTTTCATATACTGTATGTAAATTTATTATAATATAGAACTCGTCGTTAGCGAACAAGCATTGCTTGGCTAATGGTGCCAAAGAAAAAATGTATAAATTATGCTGATTAATTGTTATTAACCTGATTTTGACAATAGAGAATTTGAATTATAATGTTAACTTGATATTGTTTAATAGTTAATGTTAATCGAACTAATATTACTAGTTCAACTCGTTAACTATTTGTACTCTGTAGCTCTCAAGAACTTTATTATTAAGAGCTAATATTGTTAAGTTACAGTGGTCAACGTTGACATGATAGAGCAGTGACAATATTATAAGAATGCAGCTATTTTTTACACAAACTTTAATAGTATATCAAGTTTATGTTCTCCTACAACCGTACACCCTCAACATTAAACCGTATCCCATCGCATTTCACAAGAGCTATCTGGGATTAGAAAGAGACGTAGAGCCAGAGTGGCCAACGTTCACTCTAGTACCAGTTAATGGCGGCGGCGGCGGGCGCCGAATTGAATGTCGATGTGCAGTGCCAGTGCCACCCCTGGTGTCCAGCCCAGGCCGCGAGGCACACGGTGTGCTTGGCTGCTTCTGCTTCCGGCTGCTGCGGTCGCATTATCAGTCACACAGACCACCTAACTACGGCCACCTGCCGCTGCCACCGACGCCGTCATCTCATCTGCCCTGCTCTGCTCCGCCATCACCGGACGGGGGGGTAAATTAATGTATTAATACATTATCCTAATTTTTTTTTCTTGCCATCCGATATCCACGTCGCTCACACATACACACACACACACACACACACACACACACACACACACACATACACCTGCGAAAAGCGCCCACATACGCAACGGTGGCGGTGTCAAAAAATAACGAGGTCCTCTCTCAGCTACATTATCCCCATTTTCATTTTGCTTCTTCTACTACATCTTTTTCTCCTCTTATTCCAATCAGCTTCCCCTCTTCACTCCATTCAGACACGAGCAGAGATCAGGGCCCGCAGCCCTTATCTTACTCGGACAAGTTGAATGCTAGCACCTGCTGCTTCTTCTGTTTTATCGTTAGCTATCGTTCGCTCGCTCTCTCTCACTCATACTCACGCTCGCTCACTCACTCTCTCTCTCACACTCTCTCTCTCTCTCTCTCTGACACTCCATCTCTATCTCCGAGCAGCAGCAGCCGTCGCGTCCTAATAACGGATAAGCTGAAAGCTGTTGTACGTGCTGTTTTTCGCCGCTGACGGCTGTCCAATCGTAATGCCACTTGCCTCATGCTGGTGCAGTTGGAGGTGGAGTGTGCTCAGTTATTCTCACAAATAGAACACAGCTACTGAACTACTGTACTGCATTAAATATCATAACTATAGACGTATAAGTTTACATTACTGTATCAAAACATCAGAACCATTTGTATACAAATTTGATTTTGACAAAACATGAAATCATTTCAGATTTTCAAAAATCTACAATGAGCTGTGGCGGATCCATGTGGGTGGGGGTGATGGCGAAATCCCCCCCCCCCCCCCCCACTAAACGTAGAAGAAAATTATGGAAAATGAAGGATAAAGAGAAGGAAAGAATAAGAGAAAAATAATGAGTGGAAATTATAAAAAACAGTGGATAAGAGTAAGAAAATTCGTAGGAGAAAGATAAAAATAAAAAAGAAGAGAAAAGGGCTAAAAAGGAAGAAATAAGGAGAAAAATACAAAGTGGAGAAAATTAAGGAGAACTTTCAATGTTCGCAGACAAACAAGAAAAATGAGACAGCAATGCCAAACCAAAAATTAATTTTCAAAAGCCGGTTCCTTAAGTTTTTTTTCGACTCTGCGGCTTATGGCTGAGAACATGACTGAGGACTACTATGACAGAAAAAGCAGACTCGTGGTATTAGTACATTCACTCAGATGTCATCCAAGAGCCTAGCCCCTAGATCCTCAAATAATTGTTGAGAGATTTCCGGTGGGTACAGAATAATTTTTCAATTGCGAATAATGCATGTAATGTTTCTTGTAAATTTCATATTTCATTAACAATATGTGATAAAGGCGTAACAATGGAGAATAAGGGGGATAGATCCCTCCCGGAGATCTAGAGACTAATGAAATTTTGGAATTTTAGACAATTTTTGGCAAAAGAGTTAAAGAAGATGTCTGGAATCGCTAAAAATGTGGTTTTGAAGGAATTATTTTTTTCAACGTTTCCAAGGGTGCTCCCTTTGAATCTCCATTTGAAAGAAATGTTTAAGTAGCTTACGGTACTGTACGTTACCCCAATCAAACGGTGGGGGATCAAAAATGTAGCAGAGTGAAAGTTTCTAGTAGGACCCAATGAGGGTTCGGATATCACATTGACATAACACAAGATCTAGAACTAGATAAAGAACTAGATAAAACTTTCTTTGACACTAACGTGGGATGAAACGTTAAATTAGATAATTCATGCCTCTAATCACTTGAAATTTGCCTTATTGGCGTAATCAAGCTTTGACAAATAGCCGTCTGTTCAAGTAAACAATAAAATAATTGTTATGCACCTCGGCTCAGAAACATTGAATACAGTATATTTGTTAGGAAACTCCATGTAAACAAAAATTTAATATAACAAGGTGATAGGAATAAATGCATGAAAGTTATGAACAGTTTTTTTCTATTTCTTATCTCTGAGATTTTCAGCTAATTACTTAAATTCGGAGCTCGATATTTTTTTGCACCGTGATCCATAGCTCCTCCCAAACCCTTACATGGCAGTCAAATTATATAATCATCTCCCTATTACAAATACGTAGGGCACTGCAAATCAACTCATTAAAAGCTAGATTTACTAAAGGGCATATTGATAAGTGAAGCTTGTATTGTGTTAATGACTTTTTCACTATTAACTGGTCATTGTATCGGTAGAGAAATGTGTATGCTATAGTATTTGTGTGTCTTGTGAATGATTATTGACTTGTGATTGATTAATGACTTGTGAATGATTATTGTAAAATGCGACGCTGTTAGAAACGTGTAGTGTTCTATGACAATAAATCTTATCTTATGTTATGAAGTAGTGTAGTATACAGATTTATGATGTTTTCCTTAAATTATATTTTTCTCTGTATATTAATTATGTACCTAATAAATATAAGATTTGGAATATTTTTATTTTTATTCATTGTGACAAATTTACAACGAATGTGAAGGCGCAACAGACTCAAATCAAAAACTGCCCTTCACAAATTTTGAATATGTTATATTGCACACTAGAAATAATTTATTTGATATAATTTGATGGAAAAATTTTCTTGTTTTGTCTGGATAAAATAAAATGAAATAAAGTAGTAATCATGAAGTAATCTTAATTTGCGAGTTTGGGGAGAATAAATTGGAAATAATCTACCTCATAATGATTCGAACAATTGCTACAACAGTGATCTATTTCAGTAACCAGCTGTGTATATTCGCAAGCATTGTGTTTTCTCGCTTTACATAGATAGAGCTTTCAGAAGGGCAAAGCGACTGTTTTTGCCGGTTTGCGAGCTGCTTGCTAGCCGTGGTGGATGGAGGCTTGGAGCGGATATCCGGGGCCGGGACCAGAGCCAGGGCCAGGGCGCGCGAGAAGACAAGCTGACAGCAGCATGACAGTGGCTGGTAGGCTGTAGATGGGGTGAGGGGGGGTCAGCCGGTCCTCGCCCGCTAATGACCGAACCGTGTTGGGGTCTCGCGAACGTTGGACGCGCGGGACTGGGATGGTTGGGACTAGCGATGTGTGACAAGACACCAGGACCCCGCCGCGCTCTGTTCGCTCTACTCGTTCGTGAGAAGCACTATCCAACAGTCAATATCAATCATTCCCTCTCACTCGCACACCAGCCACACCCGCACGCACTCATCTGTATCTGTCTCTGTCCTGCCTCCTGCCCCCGAGGCCCCTAAACAAGCCTTGGGGCTTGCCAGCTCGCCCGCCGGATGGCCCGGTCATAGGTCAAATGAAGTAACTAACTCGCAGATGGCCCTACGTTTGAGGAGATATGGGCACTGCAAGTGGTGATGGTGGGAGGGGGGAGACCAAAGTCAGCCTCCTCCACCACCAGCAACCATGTTGAACGCAGGTGGCGAAAATGCCTGTCGGTCTGGTTGCTCGGATAACGTTCTCGGCTATCCTGCTCTGTCAGTTGAGCAATAAATATCTCTTCAACGTTCACATCTTGAACAATTTGAATTAAAGCAAAACTAAAAAGCAGAGAAGTGGATTTCATTTCACAAAAATGACAATAGAGTTGATAATTCGAAACAATTTAGGTCTGATTAGGTAACTGATTTTTTGGATATTACATTCCTATCACCAATGGCATATTTTTTTCTCTCTCTCTGGATGATGGAAAACATATCCAGAGGACTGCATTAATCAGTAGAGCAGTAGAGCTTATTAATATAAGCTCTACTGCTCTACTAATTAATGCAAAACTTGCTGTAACCTGTAACCTACTGTAACCTCTACTGTTACTGTACTGTAACTGTAACCTGTACTATTGGTTAAGAAACTCTGAGTTATATTTAAGAAAACATGACATTATGATAGGATCAGGTTTTTGATAATTGATTGTTATCAGGGTGGAACAAGGTAATGCAAAATGCAGTGATAAAGGTTTGAAAACCCCTAAATTACAATACAGCTATCATAACAAAACAATAGAATAATGAAACTTTCTAGAAAAGTCTAAGATACCTGTACGGTTAAAATTTGCAGTATTCTCAAATAGCTTATTGATTCGGACTTCAGAAAATAGATGAAAAGGATTTTGATACTAATTCCTCTTGGATTCAATTGTCTAACATACTTGAGCCTTCAAGCAATCAATTAATCACTACTGTATCATTTTACTACGAGTGCAATGTCTACCATAATCATAAATCTTAAAATCAGAACTTGCAGAAATATAATGCAAATTGAATTTAATTACATTTGATAGAGTTCATTCAGTACTATAATTTTATAGTTTGCCTAATAACGCGTATAGTGAAAATTATTTTTGTTTACTTTATAGTTTATACTGTGTTTACTGTTATAGATTATTAGTACTGGAAGATTAATTGATATGGGTTAGATTAATTAGGGAAGATCTAGGAAAGATTAATTATTTCTAGGGTGAAAATGTTCAAAATATGTGATGAAGTACTCTATGTTGTAACTCTTGTATGTTCCTATTTATGTATCTTATGCACTTGACAATTTTCCTGTTTGTTTGTACAAATGTCTTGGAATAAACAATAAATTCAATTCAATTATGAGGCAAGTTTGAATTCAAGAAAGAATAGTAGCAATATTGCAATATGTGAGAGGGGATGATGAGCGATCAAACAGAGTCTCTATTATATTTTCTCAACATGAATTGCCCCTCACTCTCACTGGTCGCAGAGGCAACATAGCTGCCGCCCAATAAAAAATAACGCACCGATGATGATAATAATATTTTTGTGAGTGCCGCCGCCGCCGCCGCGTTGTCAAGCTGTTGCGGTGACGCCGCGCTTGATTTGTGTGTTTCTGTCTCTTATCTCCTCTCTCACATCTAATTCCCTCTCTGTTGCACACCCTCATCCTCTTCACCGTTCCCTCGTTTCCTCCTCAACGTCGTTCTTTCTAGTGCGCTGTAGCTCTAGCGGTCCGCAAGTCGCGCACACAATCTACCAATCAGCTGCTCCTCCCTCGTCTTGCCACTGACCATCATCATCATGAGCACCGTCATTTGGTTACCGTCATCATCACCAACGCTATCATCGTCATCATTTTGCTCTGACCCCGACGACGACGACCGCCGCGTGTTACGATCGAGAAGAAAAAGAAAATTTATTTGGATGAGGAGAACCAAGTACGTCGGTAGCTCTTTACCATAGTCAGCAGCTGTGAGGAGGTGATAAGGTAGTGCTGGCGACGAAGGATGATGAGGAGAAGTAGGAGAACGGTAATAATTGAGGGAGAGCAAGAGCAGTAAAGGCGGTCGGTTTGGCGTGGTAGCCGGTCGGCCGCCGCGACAGCTCTCGCTCGCCATTGCTTGCTGTGTTGCCAGGATACGATGACGATGACGACAGATGCTACTAATGAGCGCATATGTGGGCACAGGGCCACGGCCACAGCCAGCGGAATTTCGGAGCGGTTTCTTGAATACATTAAACTCAGACCTCCTCCTCTACCTCCTCTAACCCACTCATTCATACATCTTCCATCTATCTCTCTACTCATTACATGATGCACCAGCCGCCTCTCCTCATTCTTGATATTCGCTGCTGTCCGGGGCGGGCGGTCCGCCTGCATTTCATACGTCTCGCGACGATACAGCTGCTCTATTAATTGCGCTCCAACATCAGTGTCGACCAAGAAGAATTTAAAGAACAGAGGAAGGAGAAGAAGATGGATTTCAAAATAGAAAAATAATGAGAATGAGTAGAAGGAGTAAAATACGAGAAAGAAGAAGAAAAACGAGAAAGTAGAGGGAGGAGAAGGACAAGGATAAGAATTAGCAGGTGGAGAAGAAAAAAGATGTAGAAGAAAATTAAGAAGATGAAAAATGAGAACAAGAAAAGAATAGAAAATGAGGAGGTAAGATGCAAACGGAGAAGAATAATGAGGAGGAAAAGAAGGAGAAATAATAAAAGAGAAAATTAAGTTGATTGAAGAGGAGAAGAAAAAATAAGAAAGAAAATAAGGTGCAACAAATGAAAGATAGGAGAAATACAGAAAGAGAGTGAGGAGGGAAGATGGAAATGAAGAAAAAGAAAAAGGCGAGGGGGAAAATAAAGAAAATTAAGAATGAGAACAAGAGGATGAAAAATAAAACTAATGAGGCGTTGGAGGAGATAAAAGAGTAGGAAAAGAAGGCGGTGGAGAAGAATCAGTGAAAGATAAATAGAAGATAGAATGAGAGATTAGAAGAGCAATGAATTGGGTAATAAATTGTTGCTCGCGTGACATAAACTGACTGCGTCGCGCTGGTCTCTCTGATCTGCGCTCTCTATAGTCTGAGACCTGTTCTGATGACTACTCCGCTAATTTGCATTTATTTCTGTTGAAAAATTGTACAGCCGATTTCGAACGTTGATGTTATAAATTTATGACGCAGTAGTTGTGTCCTAGACTAGACGTACAGTTACTAGACCTTGCAGTAGCCTTCACCTAAACTACCTTAAACCCTAAATCTAGGATATGTGGCCGCCATTGGAATGGTTGTATTCAGAAATGTATACTTCAGAGGTGCCAGATCGGCAAGGGCGATTTAGTATGAAGGCTCTTTTAAAGTCGATTTCACCGTTGTTGGATTAGTTTTTTTCTATGGGGCTCATTTCTTTCTTTTCTTTTATTAATTTCAGATTATCTCATTCCATCATGTAATAAAAAGTTATCAGTTGTTTTTGAGTTGTTAACTGTCTCTTATGGGGTTAATTTATTAATTTTATTTTGCTCTCTCTTTAAGTTTACTTTTCTTGTTTATTTTTTTTTAACTCACTGCTGGCGCTCAAGATAATCTTATGCCAGTGGTGCCACAGTTTTAAACATTTTTAGTTCTATAAAATGCATTACAGATAATATTTTTGTTTTTGAATTGTATTACTTCAAGTGTTGTAACTGCTTTTATTATTTTGTATTTTGAAGTGGGAATGAAGTATTATTGAATTGAATTGAAATGATTATGAATGAATCTAATTTTCTAGTTCTAGATCCTGGAACAAATCGCATCTCTCCAGCTTACATAAACCCTGAGTAATTGCAATTCAAAATTTCCAAAGTTTTGAAAAAATTGAAAATGTGTCTCTTTTTGAAAAAATAGTCATCTATGATTTTTTTCTAGTTTTTCGATTGTGTAGCCAAAGTACGTCGGACAAAAAATGTATTTTTTGTAGTCAATCCAATTTCCTAGAACCTGGCACAATCGATTTTTTCCAGCATGCATAAATCTTCAATTATAGTCATTCAAAAAATCACATTTTTAATTTTTTCAAATTTTGGAAATGTTGAATAGCAATAACTCAGGATTTATGCAAGCTGGAAAGATGTCATTTGTGCCAGGTTCTAGGAAATTGGATTTGTCTGTCTGTTTGTGACGTATTTACGGCTAAACGCGTGGACCAAATTCTATGAAATTTTGCATGGATTCCTTCAAGGAACGCCCAGCGATGAATGTGGAAGGTACTTTGAAATTTGCTTGCATTTAAATATTATTTAAACTGGAAAAAGGAAAGGCACTCTTCTATAGGAAACATATGATTTTTAAAATGTGCTTCTCCATCATATGAAATTGGAATCAGTTTTCAAAAAAGCTCTCGAGTCCTCTTATTTATCTGGTTGAGCCTTCACATAAATTAAGTTATTATTCACAAGTAAGAGTAACATATTTGTTTGAGAGAAACAAATAATATCTAATACTCCAATTGAGTATAATAACTAGTGATTAGTACGTAAATGTACAAATTTAATAAATATTGTTCTATAAATTCACTTATCATACATGTGAAATCTGATCTGATTTAAGCAATCAGCTCTCTGGAAAACAGAAACACAGCAATGGTGATGTGATACAGAGTGACTTTTGTGGGGAAACAGATATGAAATAGGTTATGCAAATTGAATCAAGGTTCAGGTCTAATGATCGTCTTTAATTTTGTGATGATGATTATCATTGAGTACAAAAAAAAAAAAAAAACATTGTACATCGAGTATGTTCCTCTGTGCAAGCACCCTTATTCTTGGGCGTGAGGTCCACTGTTAAATTCATAGAGCTACTAGTATATATTTGCTTTAAATATATTATAGATAAATCAAGTAGATATTCCTGTTATCAGATCACCAAGCTCAAGCTTCTATTTCCGTTGAGCCAAACATCTGTAGGTCCTACTTATATTGTTCTAGACTCTAAACTGCTTCATTAGTTTTATCTCCAAATGCCAATCACATTATTTTCTGATGAATCAATATATTCATAGAATAATTAATTATGCCCCCCATAATTATTATTTACTCAGTTATGATTTTTAATTATATTTAGTTGGTTTCTCTAAAAACTATTATTCTGAAGAATATTTATTTATTTGTTTTGAGCACACGCTCATACAAAGGAGTTGATACATTATACATTGATCAAAGCAAAGCAATCAACAAAAACAAGATGTAACAGTACGAAACAACAACAAGCAAATAGATAAAATAGATTATTTTTTAACTGGCATAATATTATAACAGTGATACATATGTATACCATAACTTTTCACTTTTACATATTATTCTGCTGATTGGACACTCTCAAAAAATATATCCCTTCTCTTGCCAAGCGCATTTATAGTGTAAATATATACATGTTTAATTTTATCTTTATTTAAATTAGACAACAACACCATAACTTTGCCTTCTTCTTGTAAAATGTTATTAATGTAAGGTAGAATATACAAAACTCGGAATAATTCATACATAGGGCACTAGGAGGAAATGTGCCAAAGACTCCAAAGAGGAACGACAGGAACGGCAAATCTTCTCGGCATCAAGCTGATATTTTTGTTGATTAATGTAAAGGAATGTACTCGACAACGTTGATGCTCTCAACTGAGTTATGCATCGAATCATTTTAATTGGTAATTCATAAGTCAACTGCTCACCCAAAACTGTGTTAGGATCAAGTAATTTATAGAAAGGGCATCTCTGAGAAGAGAAAGCTAGATTTCGGTCGAAATCCTGTACATGCCTCAAGTAAGCGCTAAGAATTCCATATTTGTTATTTTTCTAAAGAATATTAACTTAGCCTAGATGGTGATTCGACCAGATGATTAAAAGGGCCTGATAGCTATTATTGCTGTACTATCGAGAAATCTGATGCTAATCCCATTTTTATGATGGAATAATCCATTTTAAATCATGTTTCCTATAGAGAAGACCTGTTTGCCATTCCTTTTTTCCTTTTAGATTTCATTTAAATGCAAGCAAATTAAAAAAAAAATTACATATACAGTTGTGGTCTGACGAGATGATCCCTGGCCGATTCTTCCCCTTCTCCTCCAACTCTCTGCTACTGTGCGTTGCAATGACATATGCAGGCTAGTTGAAACGCAGAAAACCTGTTTGTCTATGGCCGTAGTTTTCAAATTAGGAATAAAGCATGAATAGAGTTGGCTTCCTACTACCGCGCCCGCTCCCGCACCGAAAAACTAGGGATCAACTCCTCAGACCACAACTGTACATTCCTGCGCATTCCTGAAAGGAACATTCATAAAAATGTCATAGAATTTGGTCCATGCATTTAGCCGTAAATGCGTTACAAACAAACAAACAAATGCAAAACGGTCGAGTTGAAACAGAGACCTCATTCGGTCACTAAGTTAAGTCACTTCATTATCCATATCTATTTTCCTGTGTTTTCATTTTCTATTAATCTCTTTCTTCTTCGGCTATGTTCTTGTCTCCTTAGCTACGTCCTTGTTTTCCAGTTTTTTAACTTTTAGCTATAGATCTTGTCGCTTATTATTTACCAATCAATTCCTGTTCGTTGTTGTTACTTATAATTTTTTCCGATTTATCTTATATAGCCTACTAAATTTCTTGAGAAATTTGGCTATTCAACGATTTTTAACAGTGGATTAAAATTAGAATTTACTCTTCAAACTTTCACTTGAGCCACACTAGCTTCACTTCACTGAGGCTATATGACATGACAGAAACGTCGATTAGGTGATGGTCAGGGGTCAGGGGCAGCAGAGCACAGCAGACAGGGACAGGGGGCGCCAAGATGGCGGCGTCCAAAGTGTCTCGGGGGAGCCGGGCCTGTTTATCTTGGGTAAAGCCTCTCTACTGCACCACTGTGTGCTGTGTGCCTACTGCTACGTGTACTAGTCTCCAACGCCGGACGAAGCTTTCGAGCGTGGTGAAGCCTCCTCACTCAGTCCACTTTACCCACCAGCCTCAGCAGGCCACAGATCGATGCAGTTGCCGGGGATCACGGCACACCACGGCACAGGAAGCACACGGCTCAAATTTCCGGTAGGCAGCACCGCGCCGCACCAATCGCTGCTTTTGCTCTTCACCGTCCGTCCGTCCGGACGCGCTTTTTATGTGACCACGGCTCCCGCTAGACCCGACAAAGTATTATCAAGACACCCCTACACAAGTTGATCTCACGAGAGAAAACATTGGAAAGTGCCCAAATTAACAAAATTCTTTGATTTTCTCACTGTTGGAAAAAATCTCAATAAAGAAAAAAAAATAGTCCAAAAAATTGAGACACCCAATCAATAAAGAAAAACATTAATTTTGAAGTTTTTTAGTATGAAACAAGTTGGGACTTGAACTGCTGAAGACTAAAAACTTTGCCCCTGACGGCTGAGGGGAAGAGACGAAGAACGTAATCGTTCTTCGTATCCCGTGCGTATTGCTTGTCGACAGCATTGAAAAATCTCAACAACGTGTTAAGTTATAATATGCATAGTTTCAAACACTGACAGCATTATGAATTCCATTAATTTCATTTTATCAAATATGAGAAGGATTTGATTTGTGACACAAAATGATCCAAATAGAAAAGAGGATGCGAATTTTCCAAATTAAAAAATAATTTTACTTTATTATTGTGAAATTTTTCCAATACAAATAGAAGTTGATCGATGAAGGAAGAGCATCCAAAGTTGTCAAGCATAACAATTTTTGGGATTTCATCATGGTAAAATTCCCAAATTTTAATATTTTCTCATTAGGGAAAATCTTAATGAAGAAATAGAAAGTGTATTACTGATTTCTCACTTAATCGCAATTTATTGGTGTCTACTGTTAATTTTCTTGTGTAAATAAATGTATTGTGATACTTTCAAATGTTATCAGCATTATTGACTATTGTAGAGAAATGCAATAAGCTTTTTTTTGCGGATGATGCCCACATGAGTCTGGAGACTTGTGCGTGGGTAATGAGGTGAATGATGAGAAACATCCAAGGCTGAATGAGATTCGAACCCAAGGCTGCAAGAAGCGAAGCCAGCCAGAACCTCATCATATCACAGACAAGCGCTCCAACTAACTGTGCTACCAAAGCCGCCATGGTTTCTTTCAATATGTGTAGAGTAAAAGTAAGTAAGATCATTAAATAATTATTAGTATTATCATAAGACGACTAAAGATCATCAAAATAACGTTGTGAGGAACTGCCCGTACACACTTTGCCGTCTTGGGGTAAATTTGCAAGAGTAAGGGTAAGATCGTTGCAGATCATTAGTTATTAAAAGTGTCGGGCTAACTGTGTTAATCGATCTATCCAGTTGAATATGACAATTGATCACAGAGCAGAAACTTGAAAAAAAAACAGAACTAAAAACGTCTCGAATAACTTTTCCAAATGTGCACTGAGTTGGGATTTTAGACACAGTATGTCAATAGAAAAAAGATTTAGCAATAACAATTTCACACGGCAAGGGAAAAAGGAATGTGGTGAAGTGTTCCAGGCGCATTCCAATTCATATTTTATAACACTTTTACTACGGCTACCGCATTCAATGACTCCGCTCGCCCCTCGCACCAAGCCCACTACATCACAATGGGCTCTTGCTGAATGATGTATTGCAATGGGTTTTCTTTCCTCTGCTCCGTACGTTCATTCATTCATCTCTATGCTCCATTCATCTCTTCCTAACCTAGCACTAACACAGATACATTTCCCAGACAAGTGTTGGGCAAATATCTCACAAAGATTTATGCGTTGTTCAAATTGAGCTGTAGCTGTAATCTCTTGTTTGTATATTAGGAGGGGACGCTTGTTTATTATTGAATCAGTTTGAGTACTTAATAATGCCCAATGTTCAATTAAATGAAAATGCTCCTGACTACTAGTGCGATGCTCTGTAATAAATTGGCCTTGTGATGCTATCATCTTAAGCTGGGTTTACACCTAAAGTCAGTGACAGAATTGTCATAGACTTTTGTCACAGACTTTTGTCACAAACACAAGTCATCGACACAAGTCACTGACAGATAATGTTGTACTTTTGTTTTGGTCAGTGACATATTGTATCTCACAGCCTGTCCGCAATGCTACGCCACCAGTACTGAGTGTTCCATGTATGAGTGTTTGGCGCGCGAAACAGGAGGCTTTTGTCGCAGACAAAAGTCACCACAGCGTTTACATATACTGCGACAGGAGTCTGTGACAGTCCTTTGATCGTTACCGACTCTCGATGGGAAACCTAAAATCGTGTTTGTGACACAGTATTTCAGTAGCTGACAAGTGTCACTGACACAATGTCGCAAGAAATTTTAGAAGATTTTGTAAAGTCTCTGACTTTTTGTCGCTGACATGTGTCACAGACTCTGGTGTAAACGCAGCTTTAGGTTAAACGATCAAATAGTATATTACGTTACTAGGCTGGAAAATGACGTTTTGCCGGTCGAGCATATGATAGTTAATGCACGAGGCGCAGCCGAGTGCAGAAACGTGAATATGCGAGAACCGGCAAAAGTTTACAGCCGTGTGTTTATGTACGATATTTTTTGTTACACTTGATAGAAAGGCAAGATACAAGCAGCTGGATAATATGCGAGACATTCAAAAGTATTAAAGACAAGTGAATCAGCTGCTTTATTTAGATCCAGAATTTGATGGGCGAATTCCCAGATATAAACCAAAATAATGATAGCCTAGTGCAATCAGCTGGATAATATTCGAGACAGGTATTGAGTCATAGGTAATGAGTAATGTAATGAGTTGACTATATATATACATATAATATACACATAATATAACATACATATAGTATACACACTCACCTGTGCAGCCAGACCCTGTTTAAAGGTGGGAGTGGACTGTCAAACATAGAGCTTCAGAATTTGTTTCGGTGGGCTTGGCATACTGATACAATTCTATTAGCTCAGTGAGGAAAGCAATCACAAACTACCTCACTCCTCTTTTGTGTAGTACGCTCTTTGGACTAAAACATATCGTTGAGGTGTGAAGAGTCACCTACAGTCGAATCGGCTATGGTACTATATACATACATACATACATACATATAATATATTTTTGTTACACTTGATAGAAAGTAGCTACTTTCCATAGATTTGTCACATATGGAAAGTGCCTCTTTCCGTACTAGATCGGAAAAATTAGCTGACAAACAGGGCCTTATAGCCGTACAAGATAGGAAAAAACATATGGCGTACGGCAAAAATTTTTCCATTGACTCACATATATATATTATATGTATATATATAGTCAACTCATTACATTACCTATGACTCAATACCTGTCTCGAATATTATCCAGCTGATTGCACTAGGCTATCATTATTTTGGTTTATATCTGGGAATTCGCCCATCAAATTCTGAATCTAAATAAAGCAGCTGATTCACTTGTCTTGAATACTTTTGAATGTCTCGCATATTATCCAGCTGCTTGTATCTTGCCTTTCTATCAAGTGTAACAAAAAATATCATACATTACACGGCTGTAAACTTTTGCCGGTTCTCGCATATTCACGTTTCTGCTCTCGGCTGCGCCTCGTGCATTAACCATCATATGCTCGACCGGCAAAACGTTATTTTCCAGCCTAGTAACGTAATATACTAATATGTGAGTCAATGGAAAAATTTTTGCCGCACGCCATATGTTTTTTCCTATCTTAAATAAGGCCCTATTTGTCAGCTGATTTTTCCGATCTAGTACGGAAAAGAGGCACTTTCCATACGTAACAAATCTATCAAGTGTAACAAAAAATACGTTTCCTTAGATTTTTGATTGAATAAGATTCTCTATGAATTAATAAGCTACTAAAAAAAATGTATGAACTTGGAATCTAGCAAAAGACTCTGGACTCAAGCAGATAGACTTCTATTCATTTTTTATGGAATGAGAAATCAACATGACTCATGTAGACCTTGTGAAGATTGAAATCCACATAGGTCTGAGACCTGTGCATGGGTAATGAGTTGGACCTACAGTTTTAGGTGGGTTCCGAACCACCGGGAAGTGATTTCACAGCAGAGAACAGTGTCTTTTTTGTTGGCCAATCTAATCAGTAACCGTTACAAAGTGGACCCAGGAGAACGCAGCTTATCTCTTTCTGATTGAACAGATACCTGCTACGACTCACGTCTACCACTTCCCGCGAGATATGAACCAGTAAAAATATTCTGAGCTATTTTCAATAGATTTGCTTTAAGAAAAATCCTTGATTACTAATATTTAATGCGAAAATGAAGAGAATGATCGACTTGTCAGTCACAAGTCTACCTAAATAAAGCTTGCTACCCTCTGTTGTTCAGTAATACAGTTGTGATAAATAGCATAAATGTGGAAAAGAAGCATATGGGAAAACATACAAGAAATCGGATAATTTTGTTTTAATATATATTTTATTTATTTTTTTAAATTTGAAAATAAGTCCAATGGGCCGAATTTTATTGGCTCTCCGTTGAAGGCCTGTCATTGGCTGTTGCCTAACCTAAGACTAGATACACCCACCCACTGGTAACTGGTTACCAGCAGGCTATTGAACACAGAAGTTTAGTAGCTTGGACAATAGAGAATGATTCTAATGTGAGTTTAAATGATCAGAACTATCTCAGCAAATAAAATACTACTGCCCGCTTTCTCAGTCGTTAAATAAATCATTCAGTAGCTATAAATTCTCACTTATAACCGGCGTCGGGTGACCAGTGATATTTATTATGTTTTATTATATTAGTTAGAAAATCGGGTAAGTGTAAAGCGCCCCTATTGCATGGTAAACGACACGGCTTACTTGACTGCCGGGTATGTGCGAAAAAATCCCGTTGCATACATAAATGTACTATCCTTAATACCACCCAGTAAAAGCAATGAAACCTACTAGACTAATTTATTTAAAAGATTCAATATTAAAAAATAGATTACACATTGGTGGATTTAAAGCTTGCCTTGATATTATCTAAATCACTTGTGGACGTTTTTTATAAATCTACTGGAACTTCTAGTGACTAATGAGTGACATGGTCCAATAAGCCAACAAATGGTTGTAATAGGCAAACAAAAAAGTAGTTCAAGGGGCAGTCATGGGCTATCTGTCCGAGAGGAAGTCAGATAAATGAGAAATTGATTAGGCGGCCAAAAAATTGATCACAGCTAGTTTTTATATAAGATAAACATAATTTCCCATTTTACTTTTATGCGACTTTGCTTGCAAAGAAGATCGATGCGACAGGCTACCATGAATTTTATTTTTAATCCTAAAAAAGACATTAAAGTAATTTTAAAAATGTGATGGAGAAGCTCTTGTTTAAATTAATTTGTTTTGTGTTTGGTTACCTTAATTCTACTTGTTTATCTTTGTTACTGCTATTTCGTTTTTGTCAGTTACTTGCACGCTCCACCTTTTACAAGAGGGTTGTCTTGTCTCAGCTATCAGCCAATGACAGGCCTTCAATTTGGAGTAGTTCGGCCTATCGTAGGCTCCCATACTATAATGGTGCGTCCAGACGTGAACGCGAGCATATAAACAGCGAGCTCCGTTGCATATAAACAGCTGATCGTATTATTGTCGTGTATCATTGTGTTAATAATAATAAGCTTATTATTATTATTATCATTGTGTTAACGTGCATCTTCGTCTTATTATTGTGTTTATGGTGTGCTGTTGCAAGACGATGATACGTAACGGAGTGTACTTGCGACGGGGTACGCATTCGGAATCTGGACACATATTTAGACGACACCAAGTCTTCTTCATTATTCATAAGTCCGACAATCATTATTGATGATTCAGTGATTCACACGTTGAAAATCCATCATCTAGATCTAGGTGTTAACGTGACTAATCGCTCGGATTAAAATGCATTGTTTTCGAGGACAAAGAAGATAGGGCTCGAAATTGACTCATCAGTGACCCCAATTTCAAATTTACATAAATTGGTTCCGACATTCGAGTCGGAGAGGCGGCGAACCTTTGAATTGCGAGTTGTGTTTGTTTTGTTTTGCATTGAGTGAGGATGAGATGATGAGTGGAAGAGAGTGGAGAAGATGTGGGACGAGAGAGAATGAGAGAAAGGGTGTGAGTGAGTGAAAAGGGGTGAGTGTGTACCATAGAATGTGACCAATAAATTTTCGGCTACAATTCAGAAGTTTGGGAACCTGTTGCTTGCTGCCTGCCTCTGCATGCACAGCAGTGTAGCTAGCTGCGTCAACTGAATGTTAATAACAGAACAATAGGAATTATAATCGGCTTGTCTGCTGGCTGGCTCACAATTTGCTTCGATTAGATGACTTGTTGAACAGGTAACAGAGAGCCTTCTACAATCTCTCCAATTTGTAAATCGAATAGCTCTATTAAATACCAGTTTAAAGTATTAACAACTGGCCATTACAAGTTGTAGATTTACATTTATTTAAGAAGTTATTTTATTTCATGAATTAATTTATTAACTTTAAGTCAATAAAACTTCAATTTGTTTTGTTTGTAAAGTTGTGGCAATAAAGAAGTTGTACATTAGAAGTTGACTTCGGAGCTAAATGAAACCATAAACATATCCAATGCTTCTTTAGTTTTCCATTTTAATCTATTCACCACCTCTAAAACCTTGTAGCCACTTGTTTTTAAATCATTCAAGATCATGCATGGGCTGTAATGATGCAGTTTCTTGATTAAACGTCTTGGCTGCTTATTTTAATACGAATGTCATGTATAACCGCTATTAACCAATTCCTTGATATTTCTGTAGGTTTCGTTCGGAGTCTATGGTATTTATTTCAACTGTTTCTTTACTAAAGAGTTTAATTTTATCAACTATTAAAACTCTTATCAGCTTCTCAAGAAGGGAATCCAGACTTTTAATCCCATCCACCGTAATAAGAGGTGGGGAGCTACTTTGCTCTTCTTCTATTCCCTGTATTATGATCTTTCACAATTATGTTTGAATTATCATTTTGTTGTGGTTTCTGCCTCCTTAGCCCATTCTGTCTCCTTAGCCAGTTCTGTTTGATAGATGAGTTTTCTATTTTCTTTTTTATTTCCTTTATTATCATTTTTTTATTTTCTAGAAATGAGATTCTCTTATGAAGGAAGCTGAAGTAGCTTTTCTAACTCTATTTTTTCTAGTTTGAGTCATACTCCAATTATTTTCAGCTTCCTTCCAACTATTAAATAGAGAATTTCTTCATTTTATGTTTTCAGCTGGGTAGGATCAATCACCTTTTCGGGCGTCGACTCTTGTAGGATGATGAACGATACTGACGTTGCCCAATCCTTCTTCTTCACCTGCATCTTCTACTTCTTCAAACTCCAGTACTAAAAACAATGGAGGTTTAGCCAGAGGCGTTCTGAAAAATTATTTTCTAATTTCAATATGAATGACATGTTTATGTAGCTCTCAGAACTACAGTATTTGGACGATTTTTCCGCGACCATTGATCACCAAATATGACACCGATTAGACGATCTACGCGTGCATCGCGCCGTTACACGCACACACACTGCAGTACTATAGTTTTCTCTCTCACATAATATCTCGCCAGCAACACGACTCTATTCCACTCCAATTCTAATTTAGCTGCTATTATCACAATTGCACCAATAATCTTGATCTATATACTCTAGATGTTATCACTACGAGCAGCCAAGCGGCCAAAATCGGTGCCAGATTTGTTAAAAATCAATCTAAATTTCTTTAATTTTGGCTCAATTATGTTCCTTATCAACATGTTATTCCAATAAAGAAATTTTGTTCAAGAAATAATATTAATATCAATACTCGCAATTTTGTCATTTTAGCATATCTTAAGGGGGGTCCGGCCCCCACCGCCCACCACAAATGGCGCCCCTGCTGCCTTCCAACGATGGCAGCCGCTTGGGTGCACCTTAGAAATTTACTACATATATTATGCTGTGTGTATACTATACATACACAGCATATATTTTAATAAGTTTTATTTATTCAACATAGCACATTGTTATACAGTTGAAAAGTAGCACAAGGCTACAGTCATAATAGGTATAAAATAAACAATATTGAAGTTGTACAACACACTGAATCTTAGCTACTAGATATAAGTCCATAACAATTATTTCAAATCTCGTAATAGACGTATCTTTCATTGGCGCCACACGCTCGCAGTGGTCCATTTCCAAGGAACTTCTATTTTCCACTTTTAGGCAAGGGAAGAAAACCTTTCGGGAAGGAAGCGGGACAAATGCTGCAAGCTTATCAGTGATCACTCCTCCTATAAAACAGCTAAATTGGCTTATTCTTTTTTCAGCAGTTCGATGTTACAAGCCGGCAATATGCAAAATATTAGATATACAGTATTCTGAAAATCTTCAAGTTTGAATAAGTTCTCTAAAATCACTATAAAAACCGTTTCCCTTCTTTTAGGTCTATAAGCTAAACGAGAAACTTCAAACTACGATATTTTGGATTTTAACAAACTCGATTGTAAAAGAGAGCCCAACTAAACTACACTCTATAAACAGTTTATTGATTTGCGATTATAGTGCTCAACTCATAGTTTACCCAATAATGAATAGATCTCATGCAAAGAAATCAATTTCAAGTTATAGTGACATTCATTTGCTAATTCTCACATTCGTAGTAGGCCTACGAGTTTTTTAATTTTTTAGTTTTTGGATATACAAGTGTATAATTCAACTCATACTCTGTTCACGCTCACATTTTAAATGAAATTTAATTAATTAATTTAATGAATCTTAAATGGAATTTAAGCTTACACACAGAAGCTATAGACTAGCTTTATAAGAAAATTCTTGCTCATTTGATAAAACATTACTGACAAAACGTCAGATACTTATACTACAATGAAAATTGTTGTAATTTATTTCTAATCTATATATATATAATCGAAATACCACTGACTGACTCACTCATTCATCACAGTTTCTCAGGAACCACTCGACCAAAAACGATAAAATTTGGTACACGTATTCAGTAGGGGGACTAGACGCGTGCTAAGAAAGGGTTTCAAAATTTACCCCAAAATGGGCCCAAAATTGAAGATTTTTGAAAATTTAGGTGACAACAATTCTAAAGAACCATAAGGTCAAATCAGATAAAATTTGGTATTCATGTTAAGTATCGGCCTTAGATGTACCTTGGAAAAAAGTTTCAAAATTAGCCCCAAAATGGGCCCAAAATCGACGATTTTTGAAAAGTTTGGTGATAAACAGCCAAATATTTTGAAATTTGCACTTAACAGATGTCATCAACCTGGCATAATAACATTTCATCATACCCAGTCATATGTTTCCCACATATTGCAAGGCTCCAACTGTATGGTAGCCTACATGCAAAGTGCAAAGTCTTTTGCTGTTCAAAGACAGTGTAAATAACGCTGCTAAGGGGTCTGCCATATGATTAAAAACGGTTGACTTCTATCAGCTGTTCCTTTAAGCTGTTTGGCTGGCAAGTTCAGTAGGTTAGGTCTATTAATGAATAATAATTTGTTTCAAACAAAGCAAACTTATCCCGAGCTACTAAAATAATTTCAATAGCTAAAAGCCAACGTTTATGAAAAGTAAAAAAGTAGCCGAGCTGCCTGTTAGGTCAAGTACAATAATTTTTAATATAGTACAATATTGCTCGGTACAACTTTGCTGGAGCCGATTAATCGCGCATGCATATTATGCATTTCGACTCCCATCCGCATAGTGTATAGTCGTATTCTCGACGTTGCTGTCTCTTTCTAGAAGAATGCTGTCTCTTTCTCCTATGAAGAATGCTCATTGTAGTTGCATATTCCGTTCCGAACCTGACTGTACTGCCGGTAGGCTGACCCCTTCCCACTTCAATTGCGTAGCCTACTACCTCAAACGATCACTCACTTTCACGATCAGATCAGTTTGCAGTTGCACATCAGACTGCTAACATCGTTCTCCGATTATTTGTGAATTTCAACCAACACTCAAATCGAATAAATAAGAACTATAGTTAGGTTTACAAAGAAGTATTAAGGAATTAATAAAATACTATTTGTAACAGTACATGAGCCTGAGAACTTTTGTGAAAATAGGTATTGATCAGAAAATCAACAAAAAATTAGTTGTGAAATTAATTTACCATAGATTAACGATTTTGAAAATTTAGGTGATTATAATTTCTCAAGAACCACAAGGCCAAAAAAGTTCAAATTTTCAGCTGGGGTGCTAAACACGTGAAAAATAGGGTTACATGATTCATCTCAAAATTTAGGATTTTTGGAATTTAGTTGATCACAATTTCTCAAGAACCTTAAGGCCACATGGAGTGAAATCTATATCTATATACTCGAAATACCACTGTTTGATTAAGACCCTAGATGCATACTAAGTAATGGTATCAAAATTCTCCCCAAAATCACCTATTTCTGTAAATTTATCTAATCACAATGGAAATTAGTTGGACCCCCCGGGGGTCCAGGGGGCGGAGCCCCCTGGCTAGACGGTTAAGGCGAGCGAAGCGAGTCTGCCGGCTAGTAGAGTATAAACTACTGGTGTCTTCACATTGACAGGGCCATTCCACGTCAAATTAACACACTTAGATTTTGATGAAATTTGGTTAACCCATAGTGGGCGATAGGACTAACAAAAATACATAATATTGCATGTTTATTACTGTGTTTATGAGTTACAGCCATTCAAATTTCAAAAAATCTCCAGAAATTGGAAATTTTACGTCCTCTTAATTGCTGTAGCAGCTTGCGCAATCAAGCTAGAGGGCTGTAAATTGGATCATATTTCAGCATTTTTTATTATCTTTACTGTAATATAATATAACACAATATGTGCTGTAATTACACATGAAATAATAAAAAATAAAAAATAATGAAATTGAAAAAATAATTTCTAACAATAAAAGTCTGTATTTGTCCAGTTTAAAGGTAGCTTTTCCAAAAAAAAATATAAAGAAATGTTTTCTTAACTGTTCTATATGTATTCCAGGGCACTGGACTTAAATTTCGAGTTAGAGTCGTGGGAGCGTCGCTTCACCCCCAAAATACGAAAAACACAACATTTTTGGATTATTTCAGTTTTTTGCTGTTATCTGGATTGGGATGGTATTTTTGAGAGAAGATGCTCGCTACAAATTCAGAAGTTGCTAAAATTTCTTATCAAATGGGTGGTCATACCAGTAGAACCCAATGGGTTTTCTGACCAGTAGTTCCGAAGCTAGAGCGTATAAAAAATAAATACATTTTTGGATAATTGTTTTTAGAAATTGACATAAATTCCCACTGTTGCAACCAGCAACTGCAATAGAAAGGTTCTCAAAGGTTTTCTTTATAAAAAATAAAGAAATTTTTGGGTATTGTTTTTTTAGAAATTGACATAAATTCCCACTGTTGCAACCAACAACTGCAATAGAAAGGTTCTCTAATCCTGCGTTTCAAGGTGAACCTCATTGACTTCCAAACTGAGATTTGTTCCTTCTGTTGTTACCTTGTGTATTGTAATTGCATGCTTTATGTTGACCTTATAATTGTTTTTTTTTTTTTTAATCTACTTGACTTGGCTATATGTACCACTTGTATCTTCTAGCTGGATAAAACTTGTACTTGGACTTGAACCTTATCCATTGTTCCTGAAAAAATAGCACTCTCCAGGGCTCCGTGGACTTTAATACGAGCCCATTAAGCGTGGACTTTCCTATGTAGCAAAATTCAACCGCGGACTTTCCTATGAACTGCTACTTGTATTCTGTTACTTTTTTTTATTGCTGATGATGCCCACGTAAGTCCGAGACTTGTGCGTGGGTAATGAGGTGAATGATTACACATAGATGTCGGACGGTGGAGCAGGGATTCGAACCCACGAACACTTGAACGACAGCAAGCTGAAGTTGCGACGCCCCAACCAACTGCGCTAAGCGGCCCGCCAATACCAATAACAACTTGTATTTGTTACTGTTACTGCCTTCTAATCTACTGGTTTTATTATCAAAAGGTCATTAAAACTGAATCTGAATCTATCAGTAGCCTACATTTTTTGACGTTTATCCGAGGAACATACTTGTAGTTAGTTATACAGGAGAAAGATAGAATTAAGTTAGAAGTTAATTTAGATTCAAGTGAATTGATAACTCGAATTTTTTTCAAAACTGAGTACTGTAAGTTAAATTTTTAAACAGTTTTAGACGTTTGATACCAGAATGTAATAACTTATGTAAGTAAAGGGATGTATTGAGATAGCTAAGAAGTGAAGTGAAGGGAAGTGATAGCCGCGAGGCTTAGCAGGTACAGACCGTTTCACGGTGCTTGGCGTCTCGCTGGTGGCAGGGGAGGCAGTGCGAGAGAGACAGAAAGTCTTTCCCACCACGTTTCCCCTCCAGCCGTCAAGTACAGTCGCGTCCAATACACTCACTGCTGGACTTTTTAGCGGTTGCGGACTTGGAGAATATTTGAACTTAACTGTACCGCTAGCGCTAGTGGGAGAAAGCGCTCAGCGCGCATGCTCCATCGAGACGCCATGCACCGTGAAACTGTCTGTATCTGTTCAATCAGATAGAGATAAGCTGCGTTCTTGTAGGTCCTGTTTGTAACGGTGACCGATTAGATTGGCCAGCAAAAAAGACACTGTTCTCTGCTGTAAAATCACTTCCCGGTGGTTTGGAACCCACCTAAAACTGTAGGTCCAACTCATCAATCCCCATCATCCAACTCATTACCCACGCACAGGTCTCAGACCTATGTGGCTTCATCCTCAGAAAAAAAGAGAAAAAAAGTTGATAGGGATGAGAGTCCTAATTGTATATTTGTTTTTAGGGTTACAGCATTGAAGGATTATCTCATTGAGTATTTATCTCATGCTAAAAAGTAACAGAATACAACTTTAGCACATGGTGAATTGTTTGTAAGAAAGTCCACGCATGAAATTTGTACTGCTAAATTACGATATGCCACAAGTGTCACTACAAGTCCACCCACCTGCTCCATACAAATAACAGTAACAGTTACATTACTGGATAGATAACAGTAAGAGATACAAGTAACAGTTCGTAGTAAAGTCCACGATTGAATTTTGCTTTGTAGGAAAGTCCACACTTAATGGGTTCGTATTAAAGTTCACCGTATTAAAGTCCACGCCACCGCGGTGGCGTGGACTTTAATACGAACCCATTAAGCGTGGACTTTCCTACGAAGCAAAATACAATTGTGGACTTTCCTACGAACTGTTACTTGTATTTTGTTACTTGTATCTGTTACTGTCATCTGTCCAGTAATGTAACTGTAACCGTTATTTGTATGGAGCAGGTGGGTGTACTTGTAGTGACACTTCTCACAAAGTAATTTATGGTGGCATATCGTAATTTAGCAGTGCAAATTTCATGCATGGACTTTCTTACAAACAATAAACCATGTGCTAAGGTTCTATTCTGTTACTTTTTAACATGAGATAAATACTCAATGAGATAATCCATTAATGTTGCAACCCTAAGAACAAATATACAATAAGGACTCTCATCCCTATCAACTTCTCAGCTATCTCAATATATCCCTTCACTTACATATTAGTGGCTCTACACACTGGTGTCTTAAGACATGTGTCTTAAGACATCTGTCGTGTCTGATGCATTTTTATCGAAAACCAACCCATGTTATTAAATGGAGGACTCACACACTGCTTGAGACATCAGTGCGACGCGACATCCCTGCTTCAGACATGTGTCGCACGAGACCGGTTGTTCGGTGTTTGGTAAGTCATGACTTACAACCGCCCTGGCGCATGCGCACTAGCGCGCGTCGCCCGAGCAATGAGGCTGTGAGCCGTCAACAACTGAGCTCAACAATTAGCCGTCTGCAACGCACGTAAGACATAAGACATGCATAAAACATCCATGTCTTATTCAATTCCGTACGACACGACAGATGCCTCAAGACACATGTCTTAAGACACCAGTGTGTAGAGCCACTTACATTCTGGTATCAAACGTCTAAAACTGGTTAAAAATTTAACTTGAGTACGGTACTCAGTTTTGAAAAAAAATCCGAATTATCAATTCACTTGAATCTCATTTTGAACGTTTCAAACGTCGTCTTTACTTTTCAAAGTACTGTGATTTGATTTAGAAAGAATGGACCTATAAATTTATTCAAATTCTATCTTTCTCCTGTATAACTACAAGTATGTTCCTCGAAAAATGTCAAAAAATGTAGGCTACTGATAGATTCAGATTTTCTGGATATTTGATTTTCTACAGCAGATAACCGGAGAACTCATCAATTTAGCTGATTTCGGCCAGAATTAAAATATCCGATGATTGATTACTGAGATATTGTTATTCCTGTATTAACGTACTTTTTAAAGGAAATCACTGGGGATCTGAGGATTTGAGAAGAGCGAGGGTTATAATTATTGGCTTTGGAGACAGTTTACAACAGAACACAAGTTCGTAGGAAAGTCCACGCTTAATGGGTTCGTATTAAAGTCCACGGAGCCGTCCACGCCACCCTCTCCAGTACTAAGATAATATAATAATTACAACAATTTAACGGTCTTTCCTGTGAAACTTCATGGCTGGAGAAGTTAGGTCCTGTGTATAGGATAATTAATTGTATTTAATCCTACAATACATTGACGTGTCACACATTGTTAGAGCTATCCTCAACATAAATACGGTTTCATATGAAAAAATAATAAAAATAAAAATGTCGAATTACCAATTTCTGGGGATTTTTGGGTATTTTGAATGCCTATAACTGTAACTCGAAAACAGATTGCAATAAAAATCTAATTCTATAGTCTCATCACTCTCTATGAGTTTACCAAGATGTTGAATAAAAAAGTGTGTTGATTTGGCGTGGAATGACCCAACAGTCAAACATCTGTGCAAAAATATTTCAAACAAGGAAATTTTTCACGTAAAGAATTTATATGGTGTCAATTGGCATTACAAACTGTCGCATCAATTTGTTTTAATTTAGAATAAATTTAGAGCGATGCAAACAACCAAAAATTTAGAAGGCGAAACATGGAAAAAGGAAAACATTTCCTTTCTACACGCTTGTACACCAAAACACCGCTAAATACCCATGCATACAAAACCAAGAGGAACTAGGTTACCAAGCCAAATGAAGCGCATGTTTAGGAAACAACCACTCGAAAATATAATCACACCTCATTAACCTCAAAATAACCAAATCGGAAAAATATACATTTCAATCAACATTACTGTCTAACCTTATCTCAAGTCGTTAAAATTAATGCACATTTCGAAGATTACTTTAATTTTAAAAAAATTATATCGTCGTTTTCATTATCTCACTGAATTAATAGTTCCCCACAATTCGTTGCACTCGCTTTGATCGAAGAAAGAAATATAATAAATTTGTTACCTTGTTCGATAATCCTTACTAATTCCAAGGTATTGACTTCATGTCGGATGGTTGATCTAATACAGCCTTGATCAGGAATTGCGAATCAGGAAAATAGGAACCTTCCAATTCTCATACTCTCCAATGCTGGAATACTCAAAGTCTCGAAGTTTCAAAGTCTTGACTATTCGGGAATACTCCGTTTCGGGAACGCTGCGATTCGGCAATGGTCCAATTCGGGAATGCTCCTATCCGGGAATACTCCGTTTCGGGAATGCTCCATTTCGGGAATGCTCCGTTTCGGGAACCGCTGAAATTTCAAATTTTGTAACTTCCTATCTTGATAACGAAATAAACCCTTAATTTGAAATGAAGACTACTATGTCCAATTTGCTTTCACGACCACAAATCCCAAACATTTATGTCGCTTAATTACACATCTACATTCCTACAATTTAAACAATTAAACAAACTCAACCTTTACTTCATAAGTATCATAGCATCGCAGTATTCAAAAATAGTACACATTAATCTATTATAGCAACAAGGAAGTTAAGTTACTTAGTTACATCATCAATTTTATAATCTTTTATCACACTAATATTGCCTTGAAAACAGTATGCTAACTTTTACTACTGACGTCTTACTTAAATCTAATTATTTAAACTCTTCCTTTTTTATACTAAACTTTTCTAAGTCTTATCCATAGCCTATGAATTCTGACAAACAATTGCTTACATTAATTACGTACATGAGAACAATGAGCTAGAAATATAAATTCACAAAGTATTTCATATAAAAAAGTATATTGTTGTTACCTTATAAAGCGGCGAAGTACATAATGGGTTTTCCTCTAACCAAACAAAATAATTCAAACTAAAGATGAGGTGAGTGGCGGTTTCCTAAAATTAACTTCTCAAATCACATAATTAAAATAAATCTGACATAATAAACATTGCCCAGCACAGGGGCCTAAAAACAAAACTATCACGTCACCATAACCTCAAATTTACACTGTAACTTCATCAAAACTAGCGTGGTGTTTGCTCCATGCAATTTCGTAGAGTAATGAGCCTGTTGCTTGATTACTGACTACTCCTCGCTCTTGGTGGGAATCGATGTTCAGAAACTATACGGGAACTACAAAACTATCCAACTTTTACCGAATCAAAACACTCGACTTGCCTCCAGGCCTGCGCAGAAGGCCTATTCCGTAATTGAAAAATGAACAGGTAAAGAGAGTGTAGGAGAGAGCAAGAGAATGAGAAACTAGCTCTATCTTCTTTTACTACAGCAGCGTGGGAGACAATCCTGCTCGATATTGAATCTCAAAACAATGCTTCACTGTAAAACCAATTCCAACATGAAAACCCAATTGATTCAATTACTTCTATTGAAAATGAATAATTAAAATCTAAACTCCCCAATAACTAGCTTTAAATGTCCTAATTCAGAAAACTTTACATGAAAAAATATCTTTAAAATTTAATAATGTTTAAAATTATACTAAACAAGACGATGATCCAAGGTAATTTAAAAAAAAAATTTGGGCTACTCCCAAATTCATAACAAAACTTAGCTCTCAAGAACAAATTTTCCGCTTGGATAATCAATTTTGTTGTACTAAAGTTGCTGATGATACTGTGATATTACAGGATTCTGAAGACAAGCTACAAATGTCAATGCATAAGCTACATGTTCTAGGTGGGCATTTTAAAATGAAAATCTCAAAAAAGAAAACAAAAATTATGGCATTCCATGGAAAATGGCCAACAAGGTCCAAAATAGTGATCGATGATATGGTATTGGAACAAGTCAGTTATTTCAAATATCTAGGATGTGACATTACATATGATCAAGATAAGGATGTTCAGCAAAAAATATCAAAGTTCAGCTCAGTATGTGGTGCAATAAGTAGGTCCCTAAAGAATAAAGCTAGGAAGGAAACGCTATTAAAGTTTTATAAGGTTATGGCTATACCAACCTTAGCTTATGGAAGCGAAGCATGGGTGCTGTCTGAGAAACAAGAATCAAGGATACAGTCAGCGGAAATGAAGTTTCTTAGACATCTAAAGGGATGCACTAGAGCAGATCGTTTCAGGAACGATGTGATAAGGGAGGAATGTGGAACACAACCGCTTGCTGAAATGATTAAAACATATAAAGGAAAGTGGTCTGATCATCTTTTGAGAATGTCACAAGGCCGCCTCCCTCTGAACGCATGGCTTCATATTCCACGAGGGAAACGAAGCATTGGGAGACCGAGGAAGAGATGGACGCCGGAACAGGCTTAGACCATTGCTAAAACAGCCTAAACCATGAAGACGACGACGACGACGACTAAAGTTCAACTGTCCTTTTAATGTATAAATTTGAAAGTAGTTATCCGATAGTACGCTGTTACTGAAGTTGTCCCAATCAAAGCTGATGTAACAAAAGTAACATATCTGGTAAGTTACTCTGTAACAATTTCGCATCAGTCTGTTACTAATTCTCAAACTTCTAAGCAATCCTTTAGACATTTCGTAGCCAACAGACATAGAAGTAACATTCGACAATAAACTATCCAACTTATGGCGGATTTTTCTTCATCATGACATTGTGCAAAGCAACGCTAAAGAAGAGCTACAAAAAAGGACTACCTCGAAAAATATTTCACATGCGAATATGATAGGAGAGGGGGGGGAGTTGGAAACTAGCTTGCTCTAGCTACTGTGAAACGTTTGTGACGTGTGTGTGTGTGTGTGTGTGTGTGAGTAAAGCAACCACATACGCACGCACGCGAATTATCGCGCAAGAGCCGACTGGCGAAAATGTACAGCTGCTACCGCTGACGGCGACTGACTAAATTATATATATGTGTATGTGCCGCGGGGTTTCGGCTTTGCTCTATATCTATATATACATAGAGTATATTGTGCTCTATCGGTGGGACAGCAGCAGCAGGATAGTAGTTATCTGAACACGCTCAAGGTTTGGGGTGGGTGGTAGTGATTGAGGATGGTTAGGGGGTGTTTTCGCGTCGCGAGTTTCTCGTTTAGGGGTGGTAGATGAGGGGGGGTTGTAGACGCGTCAGCTGGCGTCACCAGAGTGCCAGTAGCTGTTTTCAGGACGCCGGGCCACACCGCGACCCACCCGCGACCCAGACTCTGTTTCTGGCCGCTACTCAACTATATAGCACACAGCCTTCCATTAGCCATTAGTGCTAGCCTCCGGGTCACCGTAGGGGGGAACTAACTTCCCCTGTTCCCTCACCTCACCAATGCCCACCTATCTAACAACAACATCGTCCATGCTGCACGCTACTACGCCTGACGAGTCGCATTAACTATTCAGAGCGTTGCCGCGCGTCGCCAACACTTTATTAATTCAAACGCGAAATAACGTCCATTTTATTATTGCCTCTCTTGCACCAACCACCCCCCCCCCCTCACCATGACTGCCGTCAGCACTCTGCCCATCTAACAAGGATGCAGGTGAAGATATCGATTACGAATTGTTGAAGTAGTTTCGTTTCAGTTTCACTAAAGATTCAGATCTAAGTTATTCTGACGATTTAGGAAATAAAGGTTTCTGTTTAGCTCCGCTAGAGACCTGGCCTAGAGATTTTTGTAGCTCTAGCGACAAACCAGATAAACCTGAATTTTTTGCCAAAAGTTTTCAACTATTTAATGATAAATTACTTACATGAGCCCCATAACTAATATATAACGTTTTTCGAAGTTCCCCCACACCCTCTTTCCATAACAGCACATCTTTCTGGGCAGCTCTCAGGATTTCTCATCTTTCTCGACTACTAGTATTGCTTCACATAAGCTATAAAATTGGGGTAAAATAGTTTTATCCAATGTTTATTACAGAAATATCAATTCTCAGCCGATTACACCACTGCGGCTGCCGATTCATTAATTTTAATTTAATTAATTTGATTAATATTAATTTTCTTATTATTTATTAAAAATCTTGTGGGATTCAAAAGTGCAAATTATTTAAACAGAATTAAGTGAGATTGAATTATAAATTTATTTATTTATTAGAAAAATCTGTTTGAGAAATCATTTGAGTTATTAACATTCGTCAACACATAAAATACAACAAAGTTTAAATTGAATTAGTAAAGTTAATTCACAGTCAATCAAAAAAATATCACAGTCTATAAAATAGTGCATCAATTACTGAGCTGAAAGTGAAAATGAAAAGTCCCACTGTAAACTCCTCCAATGAGTAATAAGGATTTAGCTGTAATATAGGGTGTTTTTTAGAGGTATAGAACTTTAAGTTGGCAGCAACAGTGGCAAACATTTTGTCAACTAATAGTTGATTTGTGTTCTGTATTGTTTGCCATTTTATCATGAATAGAGTGACACCTGAACAACGCTTGCAAATTGTGCAGACTTACTTTGAAAATCATGGTTCCATTCATGAAACATATCACGCACTATGTTCATTTTATGGTCAACATAATTGCCCATCAGAGCAAATAATTCGGTTAACAATGGAACGATTTGCATCATAACGGATGCGTATTATCATTTAAAGTACACATGATGCAAATTGTTCCATTGCATTGTTAATTGAATTAATTGTTCTGATGGACAATTAAGCTGACCATAAAATGGACATAGTGCGTGATATGTTTCATGAATGGAACCATGATTTTCAAAGTAATCTGCACAATTTGCAAGCGTTGTTCAGATGTCACTCTATTCATGATAAAATGACAAACAATACTGAACACAAATCAGCCGTTACTTGACAAAATGTTTGCCACTGGAAGCAGTGCTACCAACTTAATGTTCTATACCTCAAAAAAAACACCCTATATTGTCAATTATTGTCATAAAATGTTGGAATTGATGAGGATAACCACCTATTAGTATATTTAGTTGATAATATAATTTATAATTATGAATTCAATGTATAATGGGTGAAGTGAATAAAACTAAGTTTCTAGGGGTTAGGAACTAGTTCTTAGATCTAGCTCTTGCTAAAAATTGAGTGAATAAACTATTGCTAACTATAGTTAGAAGAAGCTAAGGCAAAAGGTAGAACAGTCGGAAAAACTTAAGCTAGCGCTAGGGCTAGCATGAGCTAAGGTTAGATCTGTCTACGAACAGGTTGAGACCATCGATCTCTATACTACTTGTAATGTAACAGCATAATTAATTTATTTGCCATGAATTTTCACAAAAAGAGGAGAGAGCCATTGTTAACTATTAAAAGAAAAATGATGAGGTCAGTGAAAATTCATGACAAGTAAAATTGTGCTGAAAAAACGAGTGGCTCAGGGCAGTCGGTGTCGAGTAAGGGAGCTGGCTACATCTACGGCAGATGACCCGCCCCACTCTTCCCTGCTGAGCGAGTGACCGTTTGTGAGTAAATAAATTCTTCTGTTAATTCTTGATAAGCTCATTCGAATTTTATTTTTTTTTATTATAACATTAAAATATACATTTAGATTCTTTTTCTGAACTCAATCTGAAGTTATTTTAATAGTAGCACCTTTTTCTCATGAGATTAGAGTAGTACCCGAAACACCTCTCGTATGCCAAGCGTTACCCCATTAGTAAAAATTAATCCTTTTCATTTACTATACCAACTAACCATAGTACATACTACAACTATGTTGTAGTAGTATAGATATCGATGGTTGAGACTTGTTCGTCCCCTCCACTCGTTTTTACCGCTCGCGGCACGTGTCACACGTGGCAGTGCTCAGTGCTCACTAATCAATTGTCATATCCCAGGCGAAGAAAGCTGATTGTTTACGTCTCTATATTTCTGTGCTGTGATAGATACCAAAGACGATAGTAATTATGTCATATCGAAGATAAGACTTCTTTGGATAGAGCACTATTTGCAAAACTATTACTAATGCATCCCACCAGTGGCGGTCCCAGGATTTCATTCCTCGGGGGGGGGGGGGGGGGGGGGATGACCACCGGGGTCTGGGTCCCCCCACGGAAAAAAATGTGGAATTTAAAGCCTAAAAACGTATTTTTATACCTAGTTGAGCTCTAAAATATGCTCACGCTAATAGTATTTATGTTAGCTAATAAAATAGTTTTTCATTTAAAGTTTATTGTACCTGGGTGAAATAGGACCCAACCATAGAATGTGTTTTTCCTTTGATTTCCTTTAGCTACACAAAGGAAATTTATTAAAAGTCAATGTGATTATTAAATGAGCTAATGAGCATGCTGATGACAAACTTCTGTTAAATAAACGTATCATGAAATCAAAACTAAATCAACTGTTCACTGCGAATTTTTTCTTTATGGTTAGGCCCTATTTTGAACATGTAAGTTACGAAGTAATAGCCAAAGAATACACAGATTGTTACACAACAATGTAATGGATGTAAGGATGTACACATCTTTCTTGTTTATTCTTCTAGCTAACAAGTAACAATGACAAAGATTAAATTTATTTCTCGCAAAAACTATACATACATAATTATGAATAAATTCTTTTTTAGGGGGGGGGGATCCATCTTGATATTTCGGGGGGGATATATCCCTCCCATCCCCCCCTGGGACCGCCACTGCATCCCACTATTTGTGGAAAATCACAGATTTCATCAGCCGTTGCAGCTAAAAAGGCTGCATGGAAGTCTGTTACAGACGAATATTCCTCGGTGATGGGAAAAATAGTTACTGAAATCCAGTTGAAAAAATCTACACTATCACTTTCAAAACTATAAGTAACTGCTTACAACTAACTATGTCTCTTCGCTCACAGTGGTTCTTTGGTTGACGCACATGCATAAAAGCTACCATTTCGGAAGACAAACTGCGATGACTAAAAAGCTAGCATGCCCTGGACTAGGCTACGGATTTTGTTAGATAGTTCTAACCTCGAAAGCTAGAAGTCGCTTTTTATTCACTTCGTTTTTAAGCAAGAGCTAAGGTGTCTGGAAAAGCCCAGCAAGACCTAGGCCTAGACTAGTCTAACAAACTTTAATCACTCAAAGCTTAGCATTTGCTTACAAAAACCTTAGACCTAGCTTCTTCTAGGTTTTATTCACCTCACCCAATGTTGTATTGTATATTTTTTATATAAATAAAATTATGTGTAAATTGTTTTGCTGATGTCCACATGGGTCTGTTACCTGTGCGTGGAAAAGGAGGTGAATGATCACACAAAAGATGTCCAGCTGTACGGGAATCAAACCCGTGACCGCAGGAGTAGCAGTCAGTCAGATTTTTTTTCATAAGTTTGGATATTTTGAATTACAATATCTCTGGGTCTAGGCAAGCTAGCAAGATGTGGTTTGTGCTAGGCTCTAGGGAATTACATAGATTGTTTCTGAGAAAATTTTCAAGTCAATTTCTTGCCCGACACAGTTTTTCTGTAAGATTGGAGAACCGGAAAAGTTTTCAAAACTCGTGAAAACTTGGCTACTTATATCGTTATATCGTAATTTGAAGAGTGCGGTTTTTTAGATTCTGATGTCAATGATGTGGAAGAGAAAGATGTTACTACAATTTGAGACCAACTTTCCTTTTTTACCTTGAATAGATACAGAGTTGAGACTATTCATAACGAAGAATCGTCATTTTCCACGAACAGTATAGGGAAAGCTATTTTACACTTCCAAGTAGAATTTACTAATTATAAGCTAAATGTGACATGAGATGGGATGTGACAATCCGTTCAGGATGAAAAAAGGATTTCCCCTCTACCCAACCAGCACCTATTTTAAAACATTACAGCTCTAAGAGCTATTAAGCTTGAAATTGAGATTCAGTTACTTTAAATACAATTACTGATTAAAAGAAAACTTTTCTATTATTATTGATTTGCTTGTGCAATAGCTTATGATGGAAAAAGTACTGACGAGGGGGCGGGGGATTGCTTCACAGTTCACAGCATAACGCATCACTAATCCCCCTCTCACAGAATCATCTTCGATCTTCAAGATACACAACATTGCCCCAAACATTCACCCCCCCCCCCCCCCAACAGCACGATCCTCCGATATTATCTATTATAAACACCTATTATCAACCTATTAAACACCCTAAACATCTATTATTAAAACCTTTGCGTTACCGTCAGCGTAGCCTAAATTTAATAGAATATCATATCTGTGAAGAGGTGAAGAGATAGATTTGTCACTGAAGTCAACACTTGATTTGGACACCGAATGGCGAATTTGTAAATCTGGCCGAATTATCCAATCAGAAACGGCGAGTCCTTATATAGGAGGAATATATTTAGTCACTGTAGCCAAAATTTACCTGGAGCCTTTAGTGCATATCTATTTCACATCATTAATTATTTTTATATTCGACCCAAAAACTCCAAAATCAAAAGAGATTTCACTTGGACTTTGAGGAAGCTACATGCCATGTTTCAAGCGTCTAGAATATTCCTTTCAAGCGTTAGGGCACAGACGGACGGACGGACAACGGCACGATTTCGGGCCCTTTTAATAGATCAGTTACTCTGATGATTTAGTAAATAAAATGTTTCGGTGCAGTTTTGTTGTACCTGAGCTAAAAATTTAAGTAACTTTAACGATTTAACAAGGTTGGAGATGCCCATTGCAAGATAAAGAAAGATATCAATTGGGCATTGCTAAAATGGTGAGCTTCGGTTTAGATTTAGATCGAAGCTGTTCTGCCGATTCTTCAAATAAAAGGTTTTGCTGGAAACTAGCTGTTTTAGATTTAAGTTATTATTTATTTTTTTCATTAGCATCCTTTGACCGCCTTTAAAAGTGGTATATAGATTTGTCAGTAATTTAAGTCATCATATTCATCATATGGTTTCCTGCATCTCATAATGAGAAAAGAATTCCTCAATAGAGTATGGTCAGACATTCAACAATTCTTCCCTCATTTTATTTCTGAAGTTTTCACCTTTGAATGTCTTGAGATGTGCTGGCAATGAGTTGTACAGGCGAATTACAGCACTCTTCACACCCCTCTCATACAAACTAGTCCGATGTATTTCGTCCCTTAAGTTATATTGACAATTCAACAAGGATGCAGGTGAAAATATAGAATATAAAAGCTTTTGGTCCAGTATTACTGCTGATGTATATTCAGGTACAGTGTACAGTATTACAGTATTACTGTTATGTACTGCTGATGTATATCTGAAGACTTTGAAGAGTTTTGCTAGAAACCTATACTATTGCAGATACAGGTTCCTCTTACAATTCAATAAGGATGCAGAAAAATAAAAACTGCTGAAATAGAACGTTTCAGTGCATTATTGATGAATAAGTAACCTTTTTTTTAAACTGGATGGTACTGTTGCTCCTGGTACTTCAAACTGGTTTTCAGACCACAAAAAAATACCATTTTAAGAAGGATATAGATTCCTGGATTTCTTGTTCCATGACGAACTGCGTTGTTAATATTAACTTTTCAAGTGAATTCAACGACTTGCAGTCAAATTTGTATTAAGAATAAGTAGTATTTACTTACTCTGTAGGCCGAACGTTTTCGAATCTTGGAGATCCATTTTCAGAGGCGTCCTTCTTGATCATCGATGTCAGTTGTTTTTGGTTGGACAAATTGTAGTTTTTCTTTAAAAAAAAAAAACGTTTTTAAGAGAGTTCTTGTTGAACTCAACACCTTGGAACAATTTGAAATATAAAAACACACCTCACACAATAATCAAAACATACTCAACTGAACAACTAAATTTTAAACAACACAAACTTTTTGATCACATTCTACAAAAACCACAATTCTTCTAACAAAAAAAAAAACTGACTTTGATGATCAAGAAGGACGCCTCTGAAAATGGATCTCCAAGATTCGAAAACGTTAGACCTACAGAGTAAGTAAATTCTACTTATTCTTAATAAAAATTTGACTGCAAGTCGTTGAATTCACTTAAAAAGTTGATGAATAGCTTTGTTATATAGTTTCTATGTAGCTTTGGCAAATGATTGATCTATCATAGATTATTAGATTTACATATTATTTTGGTGGAATTAGATTAGAGTCTTGGAGATGCAAATTTTTATGAAGCTTTGTGAAAAACCCCGGTCTGTCATAGAAAAAAGTTTGTTTAGAAAAGAGATTAAGGATATGGAACAAACGAAGAGGTCTTTGACAAGAATATAAACCAGGGAATCTCGCTGAATACCAAACAATGTTGGAATACAGAGATTTAGGATAGCTCTACAATATTTTCAGACACATTACTCATGGGTACAGTGAGACATCAAATAATTATAAAAAAGAATAAGTACTTTATAATATAGTGTGGCTCAAGGGGAGGCTCAAGATACACATTGTCAGTATTTCGGGCACAGAAGAGAGTCCTTAGAATAATGTTTAAAAAGTCACCCAGATTTTCATGTAGGTCTCTATTCAGGGAATATAGAATTTTGACAGTTCCTAATCTTTACATATACCATCTAGGAATTTTTGCATTCAGATTAAGGGATAACTGGACAACGGGTGCAGACATTCATCACCATAATACTAGGCATAGCAATTTAATTAGAGTGGAACAGCACAGGACAAATTTTTATGAACTGAATCCCAATTACATCAGTAAAAGGGTATCTAATTCATTGCCATGTGATGTTAGAAATGCTTAATCACTCAATTTGTTCAAGATTAGAATAAAGGAATGGCTTATAGATAACTGCTTTTATAGTTGGCAGAGCCTTTTTGAACATTAAAGTTAGTTGCTATTATTGATACCTGTATTCTTTAATATTGTATTGTTTGTTTTAGTGACTTGTAGTTAAATAAAGGTATTGACTGTGATCATTCAATGTAGTTTTATGTTAATTAATGTAAATAAATGTTAATTAATTATGTTGATTATTTCAATGTTGTATGACAATTGTCGATGTTATATTTGTTATAACCCATGACAAATGAATGAATGAATAAATAAAGTGTGCTTACGTAGACACTGAATGAATTGAAATAAGATGTCCCTCACCTGAAAGACAAGCAAAAAATAATTTATTATTAGTATTATTATTACAGTGTATGGTATTATTATGTTATACAGAAGTTATGTACCAAAGATGCAACAATGAATGATAAATTATGAAAGTTAGTATAGTAGTGTTTATTATTACTGTATTTGTAATCAGCTACATCTGAGACACTTTAATTTTAAAAACAATGCTCATTCATTCTCAGTACCGGATAGACAGATAACTTTGATATTTGCACACAAAGGTAATTACAGGTTTAATAAAAACTTGACTGCGCATTCCATTCATGAATCATGTGTCCAGTTTCAAAGATACAGAAAAGAGAATTTTAAGAGTTCAATGTATCTTCTTTATAATTTGTGATCTATGTCCAGTAAAACCACTTATAACTTGAGTATAGTTATAAAATTTTAAAATAAAATCTTCAACTTTTCATGTGAAATTTAACGACATGCAGTCAAATGCATGCATTTGACTGCATGTCGTTAAATTTCACATGAAAAGTTAATATTAACAACGCAGTTCGTCATGGAACAAGAAATCCAGGAATAAAATCTTTATTGACTCTCCACTTCATACCTTCTAACAATCCATTAGAATATCCACACTTATGATAATAGATACAAAAACATTTTTACTGAAATTACACAATCAATATATCTTGTATCGAGGTAGTGATCCGATATCGTTATTTTTTACGCCTATATTTTTCAAGTAAGTATAACTCTAAAACAGTTCTTGAGTTATTTTAAAATAATTGAAAACTTATCGATAATCTCAAACCTCATTAGCCACTTTTTTCAGTCGTCGATCAATTTTTTTGGAAAGATGACGAATATGCCCCCATTTCTGGAGATAAAAAATTTTTGTTTCCGTCCACGGTTTTCAGGCCTACTGGAAAGAGCAAATTTTTTTCTCCGGGTGCCCAGTGCAACGTGGATTGAGTCTCCGAACGGCGAAAAAGAGAGGATCTCGGGAGAGTTTACGTTTGTATTGATCACCGACGCCACTGCCGTCGCCGTCGTCGTCGTCGTGGCCAGAGAGAGAGAGAGAGAAAGAGAGAGAGTGAGTGAGAGAATAAGAGAGAGAATGTTTGGAGGGGTGGCAAAGAGGGAGATAGTGCACAGGTCCGGCCCGTGTGCCTACTATGCCTCGGTAGGCATTGGATGGAGAAGTGGCGTGGTAGCAGCGGTATTAGTCCAAGAGTCGGGTTTCAAGAAAGGAGCGTGATGAAGGGGTAGTTGGGGGGGTTGACAGACGAAGGGCAGCCGCGGGCCAAACGCGGACTAAACCCCCTCCTCCACACCCCTAGCCTTGTCCACCACGACACCCCTGCGTTACCGCCGACGTCGTAGTAGTCGTATATCGGGACACTGCAGAGAGCTGCTCCACTCTAGACCAACATCATCAGCATCGTCAGCATTAGCAGTAGCAGCAGCATTACCTTCAGCAGCACAGCAAGGACTGCAAAGGGGGCTAAATGTAGGTGGAGTGCTGTGAAGGGGGGAGGGGAGGTGACGGTATTGATGAGCCCAGCACAGAGAGACGTGTGGGCGGTTGCGGGGGGTTGGGGAAAGGTTTTCGTGAACGCGAAGGACCATCGCGAGCTACCACTATGGTGGTGGTGAAGGTGGAAACGGGGGTTGAAACAGGACTCTCTATCCGATAATCCAGGATGTGAAGTCGGAGGGTAGATTGTTGTAGCGGAAGGGGGGGGGTAGCTGAGCAAGCCGCTCCAAGGTTGACCGCGGCTTCCAACATCCAACACGGACGACGGTGGTGAACTAGATGCAGCGGCTGACTATCGTCTTCCTCTTTGTACTTGTACTGTATAATATATTACTGTGGTTAAATACTATATATTATCCTCTTAGTTCTGTAATAATAAGTAGGCCTGATAACTGTAATAGTATTACAGTTAGTAATAGTACTATACAGTAAATAGGTATTATGCATTCTCTTGGTACTGTAATAGAAGGTTGCCAACCAGTAGTAGCTTATATGGATCGCTAGTGCATAGTGTACTTACAAACTTGAGGTTTAATAATCGACTATTTAAAACAATAGGACCTATTAATGCAAAATACATGCTGTTTTGGGTAGAATTCGCATAAAACAAGTTTGGGAAATAATAACTGATAGAAAAGATTTGATTTCTGATAAGGTATGATGTATAATTATTATTATTGCATTGAACTGAAAGAGCTGAGAAGTTGGAAATGTTGTTAGAAGTAGTTGGGAAATCGACAGAAATTATTACAATCTAATCGTCTAATTGCAGTATCGGGAATCTACTCCAGTAAATCAGGAACCAGGATTTATTCCAGTAAGAATTTGGAAATGAGTAGAAATGGTTGCAATCTCTTGCAATCTAATAAAACACTTGAGAAATTGAAATTAAGATGGAAATCACATAATGTTTACATCTAATAATAATATAATAACTGAACTGTCTAATTGAATAATTCAACACATTGGTTGAACATTAATTCAAAAAAGGCTCAGAAATTAATAGAAATGATTGAAATTAAAACACCCAAATGAATATAATAAAGATAAATTAATGGGATAATGACAATCCTCATATTAATTAATTTATTGGTAAAACTCCTACATACCACAGTCTTCAATAAAACAAATTCTTTAACAAAATATATTTTTTTAAATATGTATTTTGACTCTTTAATCTTGACTTCGAATTTTGACATCTGGACGAACAAGAAATTGTCAATAATAAGACATCCATAAAAAATAAAATTATACTTGTAACATGCAAGTTTCATGAGTTATTCACTAAATTAAAATTAGAAGAAACCAATCAATATAATAAAGGGATGGTAAACATGATCAAAATTATTGAGCCCTGAAAAATTGCTGGCTTAAAAATATTAGAAAAAACCCATATTATAATATTCGTTTTGCGGTAAGATGACAAGCAGATTGGACAATAAAATTTCAACGATATTAACCAGTTTCATCACGAAAAGCTACGACGTTTGAACTTGTGAAGAGATGGCTCGCGGGACTCGATACATGGAAACAGGAAGGTGCAATTACTCGATTTGGCGAGCCTTAATCTGCAGGAGTCGAGTCGAGCAGAGGGGGAGCACGGGCGAGGCACCTCGGGGGCAACGTTATCAATATTCAGACCACTTCGGTTAATTAATTCGTCGCTTTAACTCGCTTATCGTAGTGGCGTCCTCGGATCGAATTAGAGGAGCCACAGCTCGGCACTGGTCCACTATGCTAGTCCACTACTCTCGTAGTACGAGCTCTAGTACGACGTAATAGTACGCCAATAGTCTCTGGAGATGTGGCCCACCGGCTGCTGCATGGCTAGTACCACTAAATAGTAATGGCATCTGTGCTCACAAATTCGGCCTCAACTGAAATTTCGGCTCAGACCTTGCTACCTCTGCGATTATAATCAGTGTCTATTCTCAGGACGCTGAGCGCTGTAAGGTGTGTTACAGGTAGGGAAGCAAAACGATGAGATGGCTGGTGATTTAGTGTGTCCGTGTCGACAAAGTGTGAGGTTTTGCAGTTGAATTTGGTCACAAACAACTCAAGTACTTATGTAAATATACACTCGGTGTAGTAAATTTATTAAGAACGAACAAGTAAACTAGCACAAAAATTTATTAAGGTCGAACAAGTTAACGAGCACGAAAATTTATTAAGAACGAACAAAAGAACGAGCACGAAAATTTATTAAGAACGAACAAAAGAACGAGCACGAAAATTTATTAAGAACGAACAAGAGAACAAGCACGAAAATTTATTAAGAACAAACAAAAGAACAAGCACAAAAATTTATTAAGAACGAACAAAAGAACGAGCACGAAAATTAATTAAGAACGAACAAGAAAACAAGAACGAAAATTTATTAAGAACAAACAAAAGAACGAGCACGAAAATTTATTAAGGACAAACAAGTAAACGAGCACGAACATTTATTAGGAACGAACAAGAGAACGAGCACGAAAATTTATTAAGAACAAACAAGAGAACGAGCACGAAAATTTATTAGGACCGAACATGAGAGAGAACGAGCATGAAAATTTATTAAGAATGAACAAAAGAACGAGCACGAAAATTTATTAAGAGCGCTTACAATTATATAATCTGAGATGATAGCCTACCCCCCCCCCCCCCCCCCCCCCCAAGACAAAAATTGTGTTGTAGTAGTAGCCAATGGCCAATAAAAGAGACTCCCGTTCTATAAGCCATTCTATTAATTGATCCATGCAGAGTATAATAAATTAGGCCATTCTGTTTTTGTTTTTTAGTTTTAGTTTGATTGAGATTGTGAATGACGTGATTATCAAAAATATTTTTTCTCATGTTTTTAAGTATAAAAGTGGTTTTGACAAAATTAAGCCTTATTCATTAATTATTTATCATTCTTTATATATTTAGTGATGTTTTTTATAGTTGAAAATTATATTGATTTTATTAAATATAAGATTTGCCATAAGGTATAGTAATTGTAGGTGATGAGTAATAGTTGGTTGATGCACTCGATAAAGGTCTTTATATTAAAAGATTAAAAGATGAAAGATCTTTCAATTTATAGAGCTAATTTCCTTATGCCACTAAATCTCTCCTACTTTCATCATTTGCCCAGTCAAACTTAAAGCTTGTGAAGTAGATATCATATCATAACCACCGATAAACTATTATCAACAATTTTAGAACCAATCAGTTTAGGTAGCTTTGATAAGCGGATCAGAAAGGGATGCAGACGAAAACGTTTGTACGGTTCATTATTGCTGTCCAATTCTAAGTGGTAATTGATTACAGTCGCCTCACCCTCTTTCTCACAGTCTTCTGCTCTACTCACTCAATCATTCTCTCTCTCTTGTTTAGCTTTTTCTCTTTCTGGCTAGTCTAATCATAGCGATCTCCACCCCTCTGCTTTTAATTGCCCACATAAACGATCCACACACGATAAAAGGGCTCCAATCACTGCTGCCCAACAAGCGGTAAAATTTCATTTCCCTCTCAGAACAAGATGATATTTCCTAAAACGTCAACACTGGTTTTATTTGTTATGACAAATTCAATAAAAAGTGCCACAATAGATGTTAATTACGAGTTCATCAGAATTACAATAAGTAAGGAGACAGGACCTACCAGTTAAATGCAAAATAATGAAAATAATGCAGTACGGTACCGTATTCAGTATAATGCAAAGTATCAGTACCCTGCCCTGGATTAGTGTATCTTATTGCATAAGATAGATCAAATCAAAATCAAATCAAATTAAATTTATTCCACTAAAAAACAAAACATTAACAGATTACAATAACCATGTGTGGAATTCCCACAAGAAGACTATTCGTCCGTGTTTGGGGGATGAAGATATCATTTGTGCTTTAAGCAAATATATTTTTTTACAACCCAATTGAAACAAAACATGCACTTGGTCATTGACTGTCAGCCGGAACCGAAACTCTCAAAAAAAGTTTCAAGCTCAGTTGAGGAAAAATTAAATCTATTCTATTATTTAAAATTTACTCATCTATTTTGTTAATCTCGATGAAAAAGGAAAAACATGGAAATCAATATTAGAGTTAAACTTTATTTTTGAATAGTATTTTTTCTTTCAAATGTTTTTATATCAGGCTATAATTACTGATAAAAAATATGAAATTGAGCTATTGCTTTTCACAGTTTTCTTGTTTATTAACACTCTTACTAATTAAGTTCTCAATTGTTATACTTCCTACTCCAGTAGACTAAACTTATTATACAGTCTTTTAAACGTATATAATCTTACAATACAGATGAAATCTTTCCTCGAAACAAAACCGAAATAGAATTTATTATAAGGACCAGGTACTTTTATGAATGTAATGAAGTAAACTCTCTTCCAATTTTCTTACAATTAGCGTGACAACTACCCCAAAAATAATAATAATAATAATAATAATAAAATTCAAACACGGAAGTATTCTACACATTTGTAATGAGAAAAACTCTGCCTAGATCTAGATTTCGTAAAAAATCAAATCTACTATTAAAACCGCTTATTGGTTATTCGATTAGGTGAATCGAATTTACAGATTTACACAGTATTTATACTTTTTTAAGTTACATTTGAATAATTTCAGATTTTTCATTCCAGATTCTCATTAACCAAGAATAAGAGCTGGATTTCAAGGATATATAGTAGTTGTGCAAAAGTGTCCAATATACATTCTATGGCTTGCACATGGGAAACTTGATTCTCTCATCAGACGAAGAAACTTTTTTGCTCCGGCTACATTGTTCTAAAGTCTTTCAAAGTTGCCAGTTAAAGTTTGCCGTCCCAACGGTCGTTCGGATCGTAGTCACCTTTTTCGACTTTCACTCAACTCACTGAGCACTCACTCACTCTTGTTCATGTACTGCTTCACTCATTCTTAATCCTAAATCACTTCGAAAAACAACCCTTTTCTTGATAAATTCGTTTCACTTTTCAGTTTCAGGGAATTGACAAGGCAGACAGTCTTCCATGTTGTTATAAGAAGAGTGAGCTAGTCACTCTTTGAATAATCAATTTTTCTCAGATTTCTATTTAATCTGGTTCTAGTTTTAACCATTCTCGTTTAATGGTTTAGGATGGATACTACCTGTTTCTACCCCTTGCCACCTGACTGTATTGCTAATAGTGTAAAGTAGTAGAATTTTTATCGCAGTTTGAAACACTGAATCCATTGTTAGATTATCCATCGATAGAAACTATCTCCAATAGGAAGATATTTTATGTTTAGTATTTCCCAGGAATCATTATCCTGATTCCTTCAAATTCAATGATGTCTCCTCAATAACCCTCCTAATTCTCACAACTGCCAATCGAAACCGCATTCCACTTCTATGAGAGTAAACACTTTTCTTTGCATCTTATTTTACCAACACACATTCAATTTTCCCCCAACCAGAAATTTTTCTTGAAAAATATCATAATTCATACCCTAAATTTTCATCTCTAAATTATTATCTGCTATCCTCACGCTGACAAACTTTTCTTATTGCTACTCTTATTTTATCTCTCTTTCAATAATTTCTCACACACATAACTTCCGATACTATTGCATAAATCTATTCTGTATTTTTTTTCACAACAAAACAAAATATAGATATATATTTCAATATAAAATAACATAACATTAAATAAGGAAGTAGGGCTAATCTGGTATGAAATGTAAAGCCTTTCCAACTGTGGTAACACCATGTACTAGGAAAGGTTTTTGCTCAAAACTCATCGATTATCACCTTTCTAAGTTCTTTCGCAAGTTCGTTTTTCATCTACTTTAATATTAAATTCTCACAAACCCATCTTATCTTTTCAGAAACTACTTTTCATCGATCGGAGGGGTGATCGAGATCGAAAGTGGAGCGGTTGACTAAGAAAAAAGGCAGGTTGCCATCGGAAAATTCACGACAAAATCGCTGTCGAAATAATTCCAAATGAGCAGCTGCACGACTACTATAATACGCGCTCCTCTATTCGCCTCCAACTCGCCTCTTCTCGCCTCTCGCCCTACTAGCAACTCCTTTCCTCTACTCGACTCCCACTCCTCTCTTCTCTTCTCTCACCATTCCTGGCCATACTCGTCTCTTACTCGCCTCTCCCTTCGAAAATAACGCTCGACTTGTTTTCGACGTCGACGACGACGACGATGAAAATCGAATCCAGAGACAGCATCAGCAGCATCAGAAGCATTAGAAACATCAGCAGCAACATCAGCAGCAGTGGAGAGTAATTTTAGAGGCTCTAAGCGCGCGGACATTGTTATCTGGAGCCTTCGCTGCCGCACAAAATTCCGCGCCGCGAATCTCGCACGGACGCACGCACACACACCTACCCACGCGAGCATGCAAGCGAAAATGAAGAGGGCGAACAACGAGGACGGAGGATGTTGTGGATGAGAAGGATGGGAATGAAGGAAAAACCTCGAAACTGCAGCAGCACAGCACGAGGCCGCGAAGGCTGCTAGCATTTCCGCACGCGATGCGCGAGCGCCCGCGGCACCATGCTTTGTTCCAGAAGAAGGGTCGCCGAGCGCGAGAAGGGAGGCTAGCAAAGGGCTAGTAGGGCTAGGGGCGCTAGGGCTAGCACCAGCATTGGGCACAAATGACGACCGGCGCCACCCGCGATCGCCCAAGAGAGAGCGCCAAACAAAGAGTGAGTGACAAAGAGAGAGAAGGCAAGTGTATACTGGCTGCAAACACCCACCCATCTACCCCATCGAAAAACAGACAGAAAAAATGTACAACAACGCCAGACAGCCAGGCATCCAATTAAAAATTTCTACCGTAAACTTTTCATTTATAATTTTTGTTTTAATTTACTCCCTCTCGACGTTTCAAAAATTCCTTCCCTTATTACCATTCCTTCTCCTTCGTCCTCTTTCTGTTTTAAAAATAACCACGTCCCACGGTTAAATGGTAGAGGGGTGGTAACCTCTAAGCACAATTCATTAATAATTATCTCCTTGTAGTGAATATCGTATTAAATGCCGCCTACTGGCCTTCAAAGTGTGGCAAATTCTTCTGGAATTGTTCATTATTTCTTATCAAGTGCTGTATTCGCAAATTAATGATTTAATAATATGCAACAGTGGAAAGTTGGGTAGAAAATTGGAAAGAATTTGAATAATTGAAGTGAGAAATAAGATGGAATGAATAAAAGGTGAAGAATCAGAAAAATGTAAAAATAGAGACTGAAGGGATAGGTACAAAAAAAAAACAAACTGAGAATAGGATAGAAAGAATAGAAGGCCTATTTTTCTGGCAAATGGCTCTTTAGAAAGGGCTTTGTTTATATACTACTAGCTGAACTTTGTACCACCTACAGGTACATTCAAATTAGATGAATGTAGGTCAGACGCATAATATGAAATGAATTTGTTATAAGTTATGGATTTCAACTGCCTTGATGAGATAAGTAGAATGGCACGTTGAACAGTATGTTACCATTGAAAGGAAGAATTTTTACCTCCTTTAACTTTTTTAAAATTTAAATTATTTAGGTTTTCGGCTACTCTGTGTTTTTTGGATTGACAAATATGATATGGAATCAAATATATTTTCATGTGTCATCAATAATACTATAGAGTTGGGGAATTATAAACAATCCAGAATAGGGAAATGCCTAAGCTACTAATGCAATATTTCTACAGGAAAAAAATAATTTAGTATGAATCCAATAAGAATGAGTTGGAATTTTTTAAGGTTTGAAGCATACAATTCGAATTGAGCTAAATATCCCAATCAAATTTGTAGCTTATGTAGCAATAAAGCAATATAGCTGATAGAAAAATACAAAAAAGAGAAATGAAATTACTTATCTTTTCCTGGAAGTTCTAGGGTAAAAATACCCAACTATTCTCTTCTACAAATTAAAATGCGAAGTCTATAAATTAATGAACATTGAATCTCATGAAGCTAAATTTCCAAATTCTTAGAAATTATTTCTCATTCATCATTTTTTACAAAATATAGAAATACTTGCTACTTCACGAAGAACTACATCGCCATCATGCTATATAGCTCAATCACTTCTTTTTAGTCGTTTATTAGAAGGGAGCCTAATTGCAATACTTTTTTCTTTAAAAGTTAACAACCACAACGAATTTAATAATCAATCAAGTCACAATAAAGGGCAATTACTGTTGACCAAAGTAATAATTAACATGTAATTTATGCAAATTATTCAATCAACTCTGATAATAGCTCATATCTTATATCACATCTATTTCACCATGTACAACAAACAAAATATAAACATAATTATTAAATTAATAACATCTCCAGCCCCCTGGATATTTTCAGAATGATAATCAAGTTATTCATTCACCTTTTAATCATTTACATGATGTTATGGATTCTATTAAATGTTTACAGCAGATCCAATTATAGTTTTCAAATGAATGTCCCTTATAACCTACAATAATTTTAGAATTTATGTAGCTGATACATTCTAGGAATATGTTAGATTAATTAAACAAAATTATATTCAATTTCCTAATAAACGAGACTTGAATAACTTTAACTGGTAGTTCTGTGAACGGTACACCTCACGCCCAAGAATAAGAATAAGGCTGCTTGCACAGAGGCTGCTTGTTCTACACGATGATTCGATGATAATCATCATCTCAAAATTAAAAACAGAAATCTTCTAGATCTAACTCAATTCATTAACAGCCTTGAGGCGAATTCCTCAGGAATTTTGGCGAAACACAACTTGAAAAAATACGAGTGGGGGTAAACATCTAAAAAACCATTTCATCTCAATTGAAAGTGTCACAATAGAAATGGCTGTCTTCAGCTATTATTTCTAGGATTAGTTGAAAAATATTATTTAACCTTTTACTTTCTTCAGCAGGTGGGGGGGGGGGGCACATATATATGAGATGCACAATTGGCAAAAAATATTATTATTCATCCATATTATTTTTTTTTTTGGCTATAGAAACAATGATATCATGTGAAGAGTGTTTTGTTCTCTCATTTCACCAACAAATATAATTTATCAGGGATTTACAAACTAAACTGCTCAAACTGTGACAAATAATAGGACGGACAAACGAACATTTAAAATACGTCACAAAGAACACTTACAGGCTATAAAAAATAATACTCAATTTTCATTTGTCAGTCATTTCAACAGCGAAAGTCACTCATTCAACAAAATCCACTCAAACCTAGAAATTCTGAAAATAAATAAATCATGAATTAAATAATATAGAACAATATAAAATGTATTGTTACGGCTTTTCTTGCTGGCATTTCATAACAGTATAATCACACAAAAAAATGAACGCAACATATTAAATGGTCAAAGGAACTTCAAATCTCACACCCCATTTGACTTTTTTTTAATGATAAGCCAGTCCGCCACTACCGTACAAGAACCAACAACGAGAATTGATGCTCTTCTTAAGCCTACAAGTATTGGAAATTTAAATGATGATAAAAGAACTGGGATGGAACGTTTTATTCTTATCTTAGTTCAAGTATGATGATTACATCAATAAACATCTGATTGTTTCGTTTTCTCTAAAAACTGAGCAACATGGTTAGAGCTCATTTTAATGTATGTATCAGTAAATAAAATAAAAAATCCTGTTAAATTTTCTCAAGTTTAAGAAAAATTTGAAAATCCCATTAATATGCATTCTATAAAAAAATAGAAAATAGAATACAATTATACTAATTATTGTGTTTGTTCGAAAAAACTGCTAATAAAACACTTGGAAGTTCATTTCAAAGATTTATATTCGGCTTGAGCCTATGGTATACCTTTTTTAGTTTATAGTTTCTGCTGAGGTATTTTGTTGATTCATCTTGGAAAAAAAATATTGGTAACACAACATGGCTGAAATCTTATGTAGTCACATAATACGGGGGGTGGGGGCGCTTAACAAAATCACGCCTCGGGCGCCAAAAAATCACGCGTCGACCCAGTTTCTATTATACTCATAGCCCAGACTACGTCTTAATGGCTTTGGAATATAAACTTCAGTGTTCTGTTCACATGGATTATTTTTTTTAAATTCAACAAGCATAACGTTTATTAGGTTTTGTATTTAAACATGTATTTCTCCACTCCTCACCTTATACAATAGATTCATATAACGTTATTGGTAATTTAATATTCATAATGCTCGCACGTCTGCATGATGGAAAGAGTCATCTCTCACACATTAAACACCATTTTATCGTATTTTTCGTTCTGTGTATTTTTTGCCTGAAAATGTTTTCTCGTAAATTATATTTTTACTCATATTACAACGTTTCGGTGTTTCTTTTTTTATGTTTAAAAATACAAGTACGACTTCAAACATAGACTTATTTGAAGAATATTTCTTTCTCTATTTTCGTGCCTATTTGGTTTTATTTAATGTTAAAGGAGAAAGACTTGTTTTTTATTCGATTACTTATAACTAGTAGTTCTAGTTGACCTCATTCGCCCAAAATTCCTCAATAAAACAGGATGATATTTTCGAAAAAAGTTCAACAGTACTTTTCTTCTTTCGATTCAGTTTTCATTGCTTAATCTATCATTGATGATAGAAACTGTAGAAATCTATACTTGAAAACTCAACAAAATTGATAACTCCTAGAAATCACCCCTTACACCTAATAAAGGGTTACCATGACTTTTTAGCACAAATTTTTTTTATACATCTACCTCCAATCATAAAAAGTAAAAATTATCCAATAAGAAAGAATTTCAAAACTTGTTTACCCCCCCCCCCCCCACCGCCCATTTTAGAGTGAAAAAGCTTAAAAGGGGATTATTTGGAAAAAAATTCGAATGGATGTCTGCAGAGTTTTTATGTTCTACCAGTTGAGAAGAATAATTTCCCATATCTCAATGTTTCAGTTTTTAAAATTTTCTCATTGCCCCCCCCCCCCTCTAATATTTAGAGAGCAGTTCAGTGACAATCTTTTTCTTATGGAGTTATCTTCCATTTATAATTTGAAAAAAATAAATAAAAAATTTAGAATAGACCTTTACACTTTGCTCAAAACGCCTTACCAAAAAAATCTCAATCGTTTTTAAGATTTTGAACCCCCTCACAATCACGTATCATCTTAATGATAATCTGAATCACCCGCTCTCAAATCAGATACTCCAATAATAAGGGGTAAATAATTGGGCTCCCTAAAAAAGGTGGAGGGGGAATTTTTTAAAAACATTATACATAAGGAGCTTGGTCTAGGAATAAAGAACACTCATGCAACATTTCATGACGTTTTGCCGCCCGGTCAAGACACACAGTCCTGCAGACAGAATGACAGACGAAATGCTGAACGGTCGAGTTAAAACTGAGACCTCACTAAGTTTGGTCAACTATTGAAAGAATATTAAGTAAAACACAAAAATTCTCGCGAATGAACTATTGAAAAATACAGGAAAAAATTGATGATAGAAATGTAGGAGGAAGTTTGGAAGAGAAACGTTGTTTGCTGTGTGTGTTTGAGAGAGAGAGAAATAACGATAAAGAGTGAGAGCGAAGAGTGAAGAGCGTGAGACTGGCAAACGGATCAATGCGGGCTTCAGCTGGCGACGCCAATGACTGCGGAGAGGCGGCACATAGGTGACGGCGACGGCAGCGACGGCCTAATAAATATTGAAGGCCTACACGCGGCTCTACTCGGCGACAGCTTGGCCAAAGGCCACTCACTTTCGTGCTCTCTCTCTCACACACACACTCTTTCACTCACTCTCTATCAGCTAATACTCTTTGCCGACAACCAAACCAAGTCCGCACCGAGTCAGTGGCCCAGATAACGCCCAGCCCCAATACTAGGATGTGAAATTAAAAAAAAAAGCTAACGAGAGTCATGATGAAGGAGTAGTATTCAATGATTTTTTGTGGGGTGGATCACTTACATCTTGTTTAATTTTTGCAAGATATCAATTGGAGTTTTGCATTTAAATTAGATATTAATGCTCGAAGATATTTATTGAAGTTTTGCACTTTTATTAGACCTTGATGCTCCATAATCCATAATGTTCGACGACGGACGATTGAATGCTTGAGTCAAAGCTAGGATACGAAGAGCATAGTGCAATATTCGAACATTTTCTCATTATTAATATTATAACTATTATTATTATTATTAGTCGTAAAGCTCCCAAAGTGGAAGACACTGAGTGCAGAAGGTTCATTTTTTAGACTTGTTCTTCTTGTTTGCCCACCAGCTTTACATTTTTGTGCGAATTCAGCTTTTCTCTCTTTGCTCCATTTTGTTCCAACTTTTGGAGGCTCTGTCTCTGGTATAAAGTTTTTTCTATTGTAAATTCCTTTGTTGGCTATTTTGGCCAGTACTAGGTCTTTTATAACATTTCGTATCCATTCTCCTCTACTGACAAGTGACGCTACATAGTTTACAATTCTTTTTGTTAGTCTATTGTCTGGAAGCCTCATGATGTGACCATAAAATTTAAGGCGTCTTTTTCTCATATCTGTCTCTATATTAGAATATTCTTTAACTTTGGATGTTATCTGTAATCTATTTATTATTATGATAAATCATGATGGCAAGATTTTTCATAGGCTTGAGTTGCATAGTCAAATCGACTTGTGAAATTGCATTGATAATACGAAGCTAAGTTAAAACTTTGTTCAACTTTAGATGTTCTCTGTAATCTATTTATTATTATGATAAATTCATGATAAATCATGATGGCAAGATTTTTCATAGGCTTGGTTGCATAGTTTAAATGGATAAATAATTATATATTTCTATAATTCACATTCTATTTGAATGGGTTCTTCTCATAAAATACAGGCCAGGTATTTTACAAGCTATTGTGAAAGGCATTTTCTTACAATGTGGCAATTATTAAGTATGGCTGAATTTTGGATTGCCGCTATCAAATAATTCATACCCAGCTCTTTAAGACCATTTGTCAAGGCCCTTGGGACAATTCCAGTCGCCGACATTACCACTGGAACAATTCTGACAGAGTCCAGATGGAATAATGTCTTCAATTATTCAGCTAAAGCTGCGTATTTATTGATCTTTTCAGCTTGAGTTGTTCTCATGTTGTGTTGAGTGGAATTGCCACATCAAACAGGAAGGCGCACTTCTTTTGTTTGCCCATAACCATTACATCTGGTCTGTTAGGCATCACTGTCAAGTCAGTTCTGATTGCCCTGTATATTTTGGCTATATTATTTTCAAGGACTGGAGCTGGAAGATTGAGCTAGAAGCTAGATATAGTATGGGCACTCCTCTTCCACAAAACCATACTATTCCTAGAGATAAATCTTAAATTAAAATTCACATTATGGGTCAAAGTGCATTCCTTTCTAGTGCTTGAGCAAGACTACGTATTTATTATTGCTTTGGCTTGAGTCATCATGAATTTTCCGGACCCGGGGACCCCTTGGCTTCGCCCCTGAAAGGAAGCGTCATAATTCATATTATGAATTTAATTTATAATACTTAATACAGCCCATTTCCACAAGTATGATATTCATTTTGATATTTTGTAGACAACCAAACTGCTTCAAGCTCCTCGTAATATAAATACAAATTATTCCCAGAAATACGCTGTCTAATCAGTTAATCACTTTCAAGTGGTGCGTGGTTAATAGCAGTTTAAATGGAGGCGAATTGTTATTGCCACATTAGAGACAAGTAAAGGGTAGAGGCGACAAATCGTTGAAATTAATCAAAGAGAACAGTGATGCGATGCGAGGTGAAGATAATTTGATCGATTTAACAAGGACGAGCCGACGATAAAGGGAGAAATATACAATGGGTGATGAAGAGAGATTTATAGAGTATTCACTGGCACGGTCACGGAGTTGAAGAGCTCTCCTTATTGTACAGTCATTCAATTTCGCTCTTTCTCTTTCCATCTTTCTCTATTTTACTCTCACGACTCTACTACTACTACGGCCAAGGATTGTGAGTTTTATGAATGAATGAATTCTGGAGTAGGGAAGCTAGAAGAAGAACGCCTATACACAGGGGAGCTTTTCATTGGAGCGAAAGAGACAGCAAAGCGACTGACTCTCTTGAATAGAGCTGAGCAAAATTGAGTCAAGAGCGATCTCGTACTAAATACGTAACCGAGTGTGATGGAGTAAATTTATTGGAAGTTTATAAACTGCATTATTCAATATAGAGCAGCCGTTCTAGCTGCTTGCTTCCATTCTCAACACCGACTCACCCAAGCACACACATACACTTTTATCTACTCTCTTTACTCTCATCTTTACTTCCCGCCATTATCTCTTCTCTTTTTCTCCATCCATTTTCTCTCTCGTTGGAGCACTTGCCATTTCAGGCAGCGTCCGAATAATAAATCTCTAATTCCTCCATTCAACATCCATTAAATTACTCTTTATACACCTCATTACTCAAGAACTAGCACTTAACACTGTCACTGTTATTATTTGTCGTGCGATCTGCAACGGAGCGAATGTCTTCACTATTAAATCAAACGTCGAGCAACATGTGACCAGCAGACTCGTGACAGAGATAAAAATCAATGTAATCATTCATAATATCCTAGCTTTTATCCACTTCAATTTTTTTTTTTTTTTTGGAGGATGAAGCCCACATAGGTCTGAAACCTGTGCGTGGGTAATGAGTTGGATGATGGTGATTGATGAGGTGGACATACAGTTTTAGGTGGGTTCCGAACCACCGGCTCATTGAACTAAACATTGGAGACGGTGGAGATAAATGAATATCGTCTATTAAAAATATTTTCTTTGTAGAGACGACGGTCATATTGTGGAAGGTATCCATGATAAATAATAAGACGAAATTGTCACAGCCACATTTATTAAAAAAATATTGAGAAACTAGTTTCGGTTGTTATACCATTATCAATCTCAAACAAACTGAGTTTGGTATAATACACCGAAGTGTATAACAACCGAAACTAGTTTCTCAATATTTTTAATAAATGTGGTTGTGACAATTTCGTCTTATTATTTATTGTTGTAAATATCGTCTCAGTAAAACGTTCTTATATGGAGGTTTTTCATCAAAAAGCATAGTTTTTTCGAGCTACGTGTTTATTAAATCCAGTGAATCCAAAATCCAGCTAGCTGGACTGCATCGTTAGCAACCATGCGTTATTAGCAGATTGCCACTGCAATGCTGCTGGTTTGTGTAGTAGAGTAGTAACGTATATTTTTATTGGAGCTTGGCAGCAACGACGAGTGAGCCAGCGGGTCACTCGTCTGTGGAAGGGGGGAAGGGGGTTTTGGTGGAGTTGGGGGGCGGTTTTTGTGCAGAGGCTGTTATCGACTGGCCTTCTCGCGTACAAGGGGCGTACAGCTGTCACCCACGGGCACACTGGCGCCCCCGGGACCCTAATTAATATCAACCCCCTCTCTCTAAAGACCAACCCTTCTCGCCCATCACACAACCCTCGCTCACCGCACACTGTACAGGCTTCGCGTTCCATTTAGAGACCGCGGACTTGGTCGGTCTCTCTGCTCCATCACCGCATTCCACACTGTTCCTCCACCTCCTCAATCCTCTTTCCCTCCACGGAATAATCCTCCCTCTGCGATTGTCATCACTCTCCGTCGCTTCTACAAGCATCTCTCCCTAGCTACCACCGCAAATGTACCTTGCTGTGTCTAGGTCTTGACAAGCTTCCTCCAGCTCCTATCCGGTTCGTCTTATCCTCCCGTCGTCTTACCTGCTTCCATTAATTGTAAGACGTTAACCGATGGACACCGTGGGTGAGAGAAGGAGAAGGAAACATAGGAGAAGTGCTAGAGGGAGTGAGAAGGATCAGAACTAGGAACCTCTCCTCGATCAGAATCGCCTGACATCGCTTCGCCCTCCCGGCTACTACAGGTCCTGCTTCGCCCCTTCGCGATGCAATCAATATCACTCTATCACCTTCTCTCCTTTGCTCGATCTCTCTCACTCTTTCTCCATTACTCACCCACGACATCCTCCTCCTATTCGGATAGGAAGGAGAGCGTAGTAAACCGTCGTGGAGGAGATACCGACCGTCGTCGTCCGTGAAGCCGAACAAGAAGATCTTTCCCTCCCCTCGCTCTCAATCACACTCACTCTCACACACACTTGCACACTCTCTCTCTCGCTCTCGATGTCGACCTTTGGTCGCCTCTCCTGGGATCTCGAGTTGAATTGAATTAGGCGACCTTCCATCCCCTCCCCCCCCCCCCCACCCCGAATTCAGCTCACAGGGCTAAGCCAAGGGACCGGGCTCCCTCAGATACCTCGGGTTCATCTCGTGGACCGCTCCTTGTGGGAGATTTGTCTTGCTGTTCGCTTACAGCTCTCTGGTCTCTAGTCTTCTGCATAATATTCTGAAAATTTAATATCGCCGATGGTGGCTAATGACTTAGCGCTGGGCTGCAAGGTTCGGCTGTTGCAGTGACTATTATCTACAACTTCAATCAGATCAAAGTTCACATCATCAGTTTAGTTTTTAGGGTTGTAATTGTAATTTAACTTCAATATTGTTACAATATCAGTTATTGAAATAAAATAATTCTCAAAATTCACTACATTTAATTTCAGTGGTATTTGGTTCATTTGCACACTCGATTATGAAATAGCTTCGGGCAGTGATAGCCGAGTGCCGTAGCAGGTATCTGTTCAATCAAAGATAAGCTAGAGACTCCTGGGCGCTCTGTGTAAAGGTGACCGATTGGATTGGCCAGCAAAAAAGACTCTGGTATCTGCTATAAAATAGCTTCCCGGTGGTTCGGAACCCACCTAAAACTGAAGGTCCAACTCATCAATCACCATCATCCAATTCATTACCCACGCACAGGTCTCAGACATATGTGGGCTTCATCCTCCGAAAAAAAATATAATAAGCGTATTGAAAATGTCAAGCATGATTTGTAGGTATCAGGCTTCTGCCTGTATAATCTCCTGCTCCTCTCAAGTTTGAGATTATTGCTTGAGTCATGAGTGGTCGTGGATACCCTGCGAAATTATTATCATCATAAAGTTGTATTTGCCAAGAATCGCTTAATTTAAGTTGCAACCCCAATGGATGAAGTCCTCGATTCAAGAATCGAGGTCGATTTCAAGAATCAAACCTGATAATCAATCACACTTACTTCACTGTGCTCGACACCCTATGAAGTTATTATTATCATCGAAAAGATGTAGGCTACTAACCAACAGCTAACCCCCCGAATTCAAGTTGTACACCCAATGAATAAAATTTGATGTGATAAGGTTTGGATTACAGCCAAGCTTTTTCTATCATGAATATTATTATATTTTCATAGAGGCTATTCCTGATAGAATGCATTATGGTTATGAAAAGAATGATCTAAACAATTTCCCAAAGCTATTTTTTAAGAATATTCTTATTGATTTATAAGCTCAATTAATTCATATCAATTAAATCAATTAATAGTCCAAGTTAAATTATGAAAACATACAAAATGTTGAATGCCAGCAGAAGAGAGAAGGGATAAAGGCACTAGATAATCAGGATAGGATTTGGTGGAAAAAATCTATTAAAAAAAAAATCAAGTACTGCAATAGAAAGAGATGTTAACTTTTCAAGTGAATTAAACTACTTGCAGTCAAATTTTATTAAAAATAAGTAGTATTTCACTTACTTTGTAGGCCAAACGTTTTCGAGTTGTTGAAACCCATCCTCATAGGCCTTCCTATGAAGACCATCTTCATAAGTGAAATACTACTTATTTTTAATAAAATTTGACTGAAGGTCGTTTAATTCACTTGAAAAGTTAATATTAACTACGCAGTTCGTCATGGAACAAGAAATCCAGGAAAGAAAGAGATGTATTGTGGAGAGATTTTGATGATTGCAGTAGTTTAAAGCAAAATATGATGAATACAAGAAGGTTAGGTAGTAGGGATGGAAGGTTACGCATAACAGGAGAGAAAGAAGAGAAGGAAAAGTAAAAAGTGTGATTGGGAGTTTTACTAAGAGGGTGTGGAAGCCCATAAAACCCAGTGTTGTTGTTTCCAAATCAACAAGTGACAAAGCATTTGACTTTTTTCTCTGCTCAACTTTCCGGCGAACAGATTATTCCCTGAACTAAACTTCATTTTTGAGCCTTTACGCTTGTTAATTTGACAAAGCGACTAAAACGGTCGTTTATTTTATGGTTCAAATATTGTTAGAAATGTCTCTCGAATAAATGCTGAGCATAGAGTAAAGGAGATGTATTGTTTAGTGTAGCACTCATCAATATAAAACACAAAAGTGGTGAGACGTCCAGTGTCGTCATGTCTATTCAAGAATTCGTTTTACATCTTTAAACTTTTCATTTGTTGTTGCCATGTAGTGAGCTGATAACAGCTAGAATGGATTATGCGTTATAGAATCACTAGCTGGCCCGACGCGCGTTGCTGCGTTCTCATAAAAATTCTCCTTGATTTTATTATTCGCCACCTCCCGCTGAGGTTACATTTCAAATTAGGAAAGAAGTTAGTCCTAGGGCTCTTCCAGCTGATCATAGAGGCCTCCTTCGTTGTTTTCTTAATCACCACCTCTGAATAAAGAAACATTTAAAAACATGTAAAATGGCCTGATTCAATAACAAAGAGTAAGATGAATCTCCATGAGATAGAAAAACTGCCCGAATCATTTTTCAGGTTCAACTTCATATCACCTGTTATCTAGAACACATTTTTTTTTTGTAAGGAGGTATTGCCAGTACTCAATAATTTTTATTAAACTGGAATAATCCGGGAAGACGTTACAATTTTTAAACTGTCTAAAGTTGATAAACAAATTGAATATTCAAATTTCCTTATTTCGAATATTCAATTTTTATTTGATCACAAAAAAACATGTGTTAAACATTTGTTATTAGTTAAAGTCAGTATAATCCCGTATGCCCAAAAATTACCTGAGCACTGAAAAAGCATGACCATTACAGATGATTGGCAAACATACGTTTACCGGTTTGATAGATAGACGTTGTTTTTAGAATGATGATTTACAAAACACACAAACAGCTTGTCCATCGAAACAGCGTGTACAGCAGATCAAAAAATTTCAAATTATTTTCCATATGATTAAAACATCCCAGTAAGCTAGCTAGCCATGTACCCGTGCTTTTCATAGGCAAAACTTTAACCCCCTAAAAACACCCCTAAAATTGCGAATTTTGAAAAATCCTTTCTTATTGCACGTTGAAATCCTATAAGGATTGTTCATACGAAAAAAATTTCAAGTTCATAGGCCTAGTAGTTTTGGCTCTGCATTGATGAGTGAGTCAGGGTATCATCCTTTTATAAATAGAGATTCATGTAAGGTCACCCTCAGCAGAGTATATGATCCGTATTTATGAACTGGAGGCTTCCTTAACTCAACGGAAACTCCAAGAGCATCCACTAAAAGGGATTTCAAGTCCCCCTTGAATGAATTAACCTCAAGGTAAGTTCTTAAAATCGGGTCTTAAAAACTGTTCTAAGATTAACTTTAGTGGTGAGTGATGTAATATTGACTTTTCAAAAGGAATTATTCATTGTAAGGAACTTACGAGTATTATACAGCATTCAGACTACAGCAATTTTAATAAAAACTTAAAAAACATCAAGTGGAAATTACGACTTACGTTATGGCGTTTCACTCTGATGTTAGAGCATCGTCAGACGACCCATAGTACACAGTAAAAGTATTTTTTAGTTTTTATTATACACTAGTGGAAACAAGATGGATCTTTAACATCACTACAATTTTGTAACTTTTTGTAGCTTACTGTCTACGCAAAATATATATTAATTAAAAAAAATTTTTTTTTTGAGATTATGTCTTGGAGACTCGGAGTGTAAGACAAGCCAGATCAACAATAATTATGCAATCTTGTACTCTTATACACTAGTTTCCATAATACTACATCAGTTAGTTGAGGTGAGGCTTAATTTTGATGTGGACCAAACTCAATGAAATTTTGCATTGATCCTTCTTTTTAAATAATGTCTAGCGATGTATGTGTAAGGATTTTTGATATTTTCTTGCATTTAAAGGATATTTTAAAAGGGGAAAAAGTAAGGCTCTTAGGCCTTCTTCTACAGGAACATATGATTTTTAAAATGAGCTTCTCCATCATATGCATTTGGAATCAGATTCATAGATAGCCCTCGGGCCCTGGTTGAGCCTTATTCATTTGAATAAAGTTATCCTTCATAAGCATAACATATTTGTTTGAGAGAAACAAATCATTTCTAATATTTGTATTAAGTATAACAACAAGTGATTACTAAGTAAATTTTGTACAAATTTGATTAATATTGTTTTATAAACTCATTCATTAAACATCCGAAGTCTAAGAAGTAATCAGCTGACTCAAAAATAGAAAACACAGCCTTGATGATTAGAGAGCCTAGATGTGATACAGAGTGAAAAACAGACATAAATAGAATTGAAGAAAGGGTTAGGTCAAATTTATCTCTGTTTTTATACTGCATCACATCATTAATCCCGACTGTAGAATAAATTGATAGTCATAATCATTTCAATGTTATATTGTGGGAGGTGGGTTACATTGAGTTGTGCTATTCTGTAACCCAAGAAGAAATATTCATTCTTAATTTTATAACCAAAATACATAGAAAAATAATAATACTTTTGGCCAACTGTGCATCTCATATATCTGTACCCCCCTCAAACCTGCTGTAGAAAGTAGAAGATTGAATAATATTTTTCAAGCAAAACAAGATATAAAAGCTGGAGACAGCCATTTCTATTGCGACACTTTTATGGGGATGAAAAGCTTTTTTCAGATGGTTACCCCTCTCCCTTACATTTTTTGAAATAGAAATGGTTTGGAAAATGGAAACGCAGCCTTACTGCTGTGATACATAGTGACTTTATGTGGAAAGCAGACATGAAATAGACTACGAAATTAAAATCAAGAGTTAGGTCTGCTGATTGTGCTCAATTTTGCGATGGTGATTATCATTGAGTACATCGAGTATGTCCCTCTATGCAAACACCCTTATTTTTGGGCGTGATGTCTACTGTTCACAGGACGTCGAGTGATGAATAATCTAATTGATTGGACTGAAAAAACTGAATGACAAACAAAGCCCAATGCATGCGGTCGCGTACCAAAGCTTATTTTATAATTATAGTTCAATGGTCCTGTTGATTATTGAATACGGCCGTTTTCCGATACCACCTTCTAGGATAAGCTTGAAATAAAAATTATTTTTTGCGAGCGAGTTCACCAGCCCGTGGGGCTCAAGAGTATTTAGGTTGTTATAATATTTCTGAAGTAGCAAAATTGTAATCTCGTTGCTGTCGTATCCCGTTCTACAGAGTGGATGCAGAGAGTATTTGTTATAGTATAGATGAATAATAGGAGGAAAGTGAAATTGATCGAGAGTGGAAGCATCTTGAGGCAGCATGACAATGGAATGTCATTACGTATTGGTGCAGCTTAGGGGAGTGTGCACAGTGATCTGTTATGTATGCACTGGAGGAAAAATCCCGAAAGATACATAAGGATGTATTGAGAGCGAGAACTGAAAAACTAGAGAAAGATAAGGAACGATGAGGGTGATAAGGAAGGAAGGAAGAAGTGAACTAACGTTTATTATTAAGTGAATGTGGAAGGAAAAAGGCGCCTGTGATGAAGATGTAAGTAGAGAGGAACCGATTACAAATCTATAGCAGAAAATGGATTGCAACAATTCTATTGGCCAAGATGAACTGTCTATTGAATCCTTGTAACGGTTGGGAGTGTATAGTGATAGTGGGCTACCAATGCTCTTGTAGTACACGGTATTATGATGTCTCTACAATAACCTGTTTCACAGATCACCAATCTCTCCCAATTGCTGGCCAATTACTGAATCACGATTTGTACGTTCAATAGAGCCACTCGCCAATGAAAAGAACTACTTCGGTTACCGGACGATTAGTTGATATCTCAATAAATGTCTTGAGAGTGTGAGTGTGTGTGTGTGTGTGTGTGTGTGTGTGTGTGTGTGTGTGTGTGTGAGAGAGAGAGAGATTGATTGAATTTTTTATTTATCTCCTGGCAAGTTGAGCACAATTTGGTCCCCTCCACCACCTAAGCAGGCTAATACAAAAACATAAAACGTTCAGTAGTTTTCTACTGACAAAGTAGTTTTCTACTCCTACATCAATAATTAACCTATTACTGAAAAAAATTTATAGAGATGAAAACAGTCAAATAAAAACATATATAATATAAACAAGGAAAATATCAAATTTTGCGTTTAAATGTTGTCATGAATAGTCTGCTTACAGACAGTTTATTATTCAGGCTTACTTGTGTTATGAATTTGGGAGTAGCCCAAATTTTTTTTGTTAGATTACCTTGAATAACTTACTTGTTTGGTATCATTTTAAACGTTATTAAATTCTAAAGATATTTTTTTATGTAAAGTTTTCTGAATTAGGACATTTTAAGCTAGTTATTGGAGAGTTTAGATTTTAATTATTCGTTTTCAATAAAAGTAATTGAATCGATTGGGTTTTCATGTTGGGATTGGTATTACAGTAGAGCATTGTTTTGAGTTTCAATCTCGAGCAGGATTGAATCCCACGCTAGTCTAGTAAAAAAGGATAGAGCCCGTTTCTCATTCTTTTGCTCTATCTCACACTCACTTTACCTGTTCATTTTTCATTTGCGGAATTGGCGTTCTGCGCAGGCCTGCAGGAAAATCTAGAGTTTTGATTCGATGAAAAGTACGTAGTTTTGTAATCCCCGTTTTATTTCTGAACATCGATTCCCACCAAGAGCAAACTCGGTTTGTAGGCAAGCGATCGGCTCATTACTCTACGAAATTGCATGGAGCAAACACCACGCTAGTTTTGATGAAGTTACAGTGTAAATTTTAGGTTATGGTGACGTGATTGTTTTGTTTTGGCCCTTGTGCTGGGCAAAGTTTATAATATCAAATTTATTTTTAATTATGTGATTTAAAAGTTAATTATTAGGAAACCGCCACTCACCTCATGTTTAGTTTGAATTAGTTTGTTTGATTTGAAGATAATTTGTGATGTACTTCGCCGCTTTATAAGGTAACAACAATATTTTTTAATATGGAATACTTTGTGAATTTATATTTCTAGCTTAATTGTTCTCATGTACGTAATTGATGTAAGCAATTGTTTGTCAGAATTCATAGGCTATGGATAAGAAGTTTAGTATAAAAAAAAGGAAGATATTAAATATTCAATTTAAATCAGTAGTAAAAGTTAGCATACCGATATTAGTGTGATAAAAAGATTATGAACTTGATGATGTTACTAAGAAACTCAACTTCCTTATTGCTATAGATTAATGTGAACTATTTTGAATTCTGCGATGCTGTGATACTTATGAAGTAAAGGTTAGGTTTGTTTAATTGTTTGAATTTTAGTAATGTAGATGTGTAATTAAGCGACATAAATGTTTGGGATTTGTGGTCGTGAAAGTAAGTTGGAAATAGTAGTGTTCATCTCAAGTTAAGGGTTTATTTCATTGTCAAAATAGGTAGTTACAAAATTTGAAATTTCAGCGGTTCCCGAGTTGGGGTCATTCCCGAGTTGGGGTCATTCCCGAGTTGGGGTCATTCCCGAGTTGGGGTCATTCCCGAGTTGGGTCGTTCCCGAATTGGAGTAGTTCCCGAATTGGAGTCATTCCTGAATTGGAGTCTTCCTGAATAGTCAAGACTTCGAAACTTCGAGGGCTTGAGTATTCCAGCATTGGAGAGTACGAGAATTCCAGACCAAGGCTGTATTAGATCAACATGAACTCTATACCTTGGAAGTAGTAAGGATTATCGAACGAGGTAACAAATTTATTATATTTCTTGCTTCGATCAAAGTGAGTGCAACGAATTGTGGGGAACTATTAATTCAATGGGATAACGAAAACGACGATATAATTTTGTTAATTAAAGTAATCGTCGAAATGCGCATTATTTTAAAGACTTGAAATAAGGATAAGTTTAGACTGTAATGTTGATTGATATGTATAATTTTTGATTTGGTTATTTTGAGGTTAATAAGGTGTGATTATATTTTCGAGTGGTTGTTTCCTAAACATGCGCTTCATTTGGCTTGGTAACCTAGTTCCTCTTGGTTTTGTATGCATTGGTATTTGATGGTGTTTTGGTGTACAAGCGTGTAGAAAGGAAATGTTTTCCTTTTTCCACGTTTCGCCTTCTAAATTTTTGGTTGTTTCCGTCATTCTAAATTTATTCTAAATTAAAAACAAATTGATGGGACAATTAACTGCGCCACTCTGCTGCTGCTATGCTACAGCTATGCTCTTGCTATGCTACATAACTTTTCTTAAATCTTTAGCTAACCTGACAAACCAGGGTTTTGTTTGAAATTTGAACTTTGTTAAAGATACCGATAATACCTATGCAAAAACTTGAGGAATAGTTAAGTCAATTGTGTAAAATAACAGTGTAAGAAATAGTAGTTGAAATATAAAGTGAATATTGGAACATAATATCTGAGATATTTTATAGTCTACAATGTCGTCATCAGAAATGAGATCACCAGTTAGGTCCCCAACTATTATGCCGACAAAAGCTAATTACTGGGATGTTAAAGCTCAAGTTGAGTCTTGTGTAGATTTAAATAAGTTGTTTGTAGAAACCCTGAATCCGGATTATTTGTCTAAGAATGAGCTAATTTTCGAATTCAAAACATTAGGGGTACCCAGTAGTATAACAAAGAATTCTAGTAATGATGAGTTGAGGGCTAAATACCGTTTAGCAATTAAAGAACCAGATACTAAAATATGTAGAATAGTATATTCTGCAGAAAATTGTGAAGAGGCTTTTGGAGCAATTTTAGAACAGTTTAGTAATTTAGATAGATATCTCCAGGAATTGCCTAAAGAAAAAGAAATTGTAGATAAACGTGGGGGTTATAAAAGGAATTAGCAGATATTTGCATATTTTGAACAGAATTACTCATTTATTAGTGTATGCTAAAGAAGCCGTTAATGTAGAGTTAGTGGAAAAGTTAGAAAAATTATTTGAAGATGTGAAACGAATTTATGAGTTGATTTTGACAATACAGAGTATAGCTAGAAGTAGAGCACCGTCACCCATACCGACTAGCCTAACTTTACCTAGGGCAAACCCTTCTTTCGATTTCACGCCCAATAGGCCCGAAATTATAGAAGAAACATCACAACAAGTGATAGATAAATATTTTTCAGGTCAAGTTAGCACATACGCATCACAGTTAGCCAAGACACCTACATTTAGCGCGACTAACATGTATAATAGACTGCCTAATCCTATTGAAAGTTTAATTAGAGAAATACCTAGTGCGGACGGATTAGTAGTTGAGGATTTATTGAATTTTATCTCTGTCACTTTGAAAATTAAAGAACGCGCTTGTCTTCCTGATACCGATTTGTTACATTTAATTCAGCCTTTTGCGATAGGACCCCTTGCTGATAGGATAACGTTAGCTTTACAAAATAATATTACTTTTGATCGTTTTCATGCTGATGTGCTATTTCAATTTATTCCACAAAGATTAATCTCTGTGATTGAGAGGGAAAAATTTTATAGGCTTCAAAGTTCAGGTGAACCATTGTCCAGTTATATTTTGTCTATTAAAGAGTCAGCCGCATTATTGAGACTGGGGAAATCAGAACATGAAATAGTAGGTACTATAGTTTCTGGATTAAATCCTGAGGAACGCTCAAGATGTATTTTTCAATTTAGACCGCGCACTTTTGACGACTTGAACGAAATGTGTGTGCAATCCCAGAATGTTAGGTATGCTGATTTCGAGAGGAAACAAATGGAATTGGCGACAAGTTATAATAGGTCTGTACAAAATCAGAAGTCGTTACAATCTGTGCCAGTAAAATGTTTTAATTGTCAGAAAATAGGGCATGTGGCTAAAGTATGTAGGTCAGCACCTATTAATCAATCTATTAATTTCAGAAATAGACCCCAAATTAGTGACACTGCCGCCGCATCAACCAGTTTTGAAAGAAAGCCGCAAATACAGTTATTAAAAAAGCCAGCTAGCGATGTGAAATGTTATAGTTGCCAAAAATTTGGTCATTATTCTCGTGACTGTAGAAATAAAAAGAGTTGACTATCTGCGCAAAATAGTAATTTAGGAAAGCAGTTCAAGAGAGATTATATTGAATCTAAGGCACAAGAGTTAAATAATACTTCAAATTTCATTAATAGCGCACAAGAGGATGTCTCAAAAAGGTTACTAGGCTCTAAATTAAATTCAAATAAAACAAAGCCATTGTCAGATAAACCATTTGGGAAATATAAAATTAAACCTGTTGCAAATAGAATTATTCCTTTTATTAGTTGTGAGTTAGGTTTGCCAGCTAGAAATTTTCCTGCTTTACTAGATTCTGGTGCCGTTAGGAGTATTATTTCAAAATCGACTTTACAAGATCTGTTAGTTGTCAATCCTTCTTTAAAATTGCAGAAAGAAAAGATTAAATGTACCACCGCGAACAAAGGGCAACTTGTTCTAACTGAGTCGGTACACTTGAAAATTAAAATTGAAAATTTTAGTTGGAAACATAAATTTTTTATTTGCGACAACTTATCAGTACCAGTAATAATAGGTTGTGATTTCATTAATCATAGTCAAATGATCATTGATTTATTTAATAATAGATATTATTTTGGTTTCAGACCTAGTTTTAAATTTACGTTAGATTTGGATTCACAAACGTTTCTACCCAGGAATGCTAACACCGTGGGGGAAGAACAGTCAGAATATGCTCACTTGGGAAATAAGGAACAGGAGCAATTACGTGATGTATTATCTAGATTTCAGGATGTAATTACTACCAGATTGGGTAAGACTAACCTAGCTGAATATAAAATTCGTTTAACTTCAACACAGCCAGTTAGACAGGCACCTTATCAGTAAGATCCCAAAAAGATGCAAATTTTAAATGAAAAAGTTCAGAAAATGTTAAAAGAGGGAATTATTGAAAAGGCTACTTCTAATTATGCTAGTCCATGTTTTCTGGTACCTAAATCAGATGGTTCTTCGAGACTGGTAATAGACTACAGATCTCTGAATCGTTGTATTCAATTGGATTCCGTACCTCTTCCTGATATGCAAAATTCATTTCATTGGTTTAATGGCGCTAAGTATTTTTCAGTTCTTGACTTAAATCAAGCATATTATCAGATGCCTTTAGCGAAGGAAAGTCGTCACCTTACAACGTTTTGCACAATGCAAAATACTTATCAGTTTTTAAGAGTTCCCTATGGTATTAGTATTGGAGCTCAGGCGTTAACTTCTCTTCTTGACACCTTGTTTGAAGATGTAAAATTTAAGTTTGTATTTAATTATTTGGATGATATTGTGATTTATTCCAAGGATTTCAATTCACATTTGAAACATATTTCAGTAGTTTTGAACAAGTTAAGAGAAGCAGGTTTTACTGTTAATCCTCAGAAAGTTCATTTTGCACAGGAACAAATTTCATTTCTTGGACACTTAGTTGACCACAGAGGTGTGTCTGTCGACCCAAACAGAACTAAGAGTATTAGAAATTTTCCTTCACCCAAAAACCAGAAAGCTGTTGGTAGATTTATAGGTATGGTTCAGTTTTATCATAAATTCTAATTTTTATTCCTAATTTTGCAGAAATAGCCGCGCCAATCAATGCGCTGAGGAAAAAAGGTATTAAATTTGTGTGGGAAAAGAAACATGAAGAAGCATTTCTAAAGTTGAAAGATGCAATTATTAATCCACCCATTTTGAGGACTGCTAATTTTAATTTGCCTTTTATTTTGCATACAGATGGCAGTGGTACTGCGATCGCCGCCGTTCTTTCACAAGAAGTTGATGGTATTCTTCAACCAATAGCTTATGCCTCTAGGAAACTGACCCAGGCTGAATGCAAGTATTCTACATACGAAATCGAGTGTCTAGCTGCTATATTTGGTATGGAGAAATTCAAATTGTATCTTCAACATTCTAAATTCTTATTGTACACTGACAATTCCGCTCTTTCATGGGTGTTGAATCATCCAAAACAGTCAGGTCGTATTGGTCGATGGGTATTGAGACTTCTTTCATTTCAGTTTGAGGTAAAACATATACCAGGTAGAGAAAATGTTGTGGCAGATTGTTTGTCCCGTATGTTTCAGGACGAAGTTAATGAAGAAGCAGAAGAATCAAAGCCTTTAGTTGAAGAAAAAACGTTTGAGTCTATTAATACTTTAAAATTAACCGATTTTCCTTTAATTTTCACGGACATTCGCACTCATCAAGAGAATGATCCTTTTATTTCAGAGAAAATTAGAAATATTGAGGCTAAGGTAGATCAGTTCCCGTATAGCTTGTCAAAAGGAGTCCTGGTGATTAAAAAACGTAATGATGATAATTTTAAAATTGTTGTGCCGAAAATTCTTGTACCTGTAATCTTCAAATATTTTCATGAGACGTCTCTAGGTGGACATTTAGGTTTAGCTAAGACTATGAATAAAGTGTTAGAAAATTTTTATTGGCCTGGTGTAAGAAAAGATATTGCTCTTTTAGTAAAATCTTGTGAAATATGTGGTAAGAGCAAGCCTGCTCAAAGGCACAATTTTGGTTTTTTATCTTCTAAAATTGAGGAAGAGCCCCTTGCTAGGTTTCATTGCGATTTTGTAGGTCCACTTATACGTTCTACCCAAGGTCATACTCATATTTTCAGTTGTGTAGATTCATTCTCAAAATTCTGTTGGTTAATCCCAGTAAGGAAGGCAAACACTAGTTCTGCTATTAAAGCATTGAAATCTATTTTTGTAAATTTTTCCGTTCCTAAGAGTATTGTAACTGATAATGCTACCGTCTTCACCTCAGCTCATTTCAAAAATTTTTGTTTCCAGTTAGGAATCAAACATATTACTACTAGTCCATACTATCCGTGTCCAAACGTTGCGGAAAGAGTACACAGAAACCTTAGGAGTGCTTTAATTGCTTTTCACGGCAATGCACAGTCAAAATGGGATGAGAGTTTATCATGGCTCCCTTTAGCTTTTAATTTAGCAAAACATGAGAGTACTAATTGTACGCCCTTTTCGTTGATTTATAGATATAATCCAAATCATCCGTTGATTAACGCCTGGAGATTAGAGGAAATTTTGCCTAATAGCTGTAATGAGGACACACTGAATGTTTGGCAAAAAGCTAAACAGAATTTGACAAGGAATCATGCTAGAGTGAAACAGAGATACGATCAGCATAGAGCTGAAGTTCCTTTTAAAGTTGATGATCTAGTTTGGTTGAGGACTCATATAGTGAGTAAAGCTGTAGATAAAATTATGTCGAAATTGAGTTACCGTTGGAAAGGTCCATATGTCATCTCGAGATTTTTAACTCCAGTGACAATAGAATTGTGTGACCCGCATAGTGGTCGTTTTGTGCAAAAAGCGCACGTGTCTCAAGTTAAGCGATTTTACCCTAGTGTATCTGGCACTGATGATTGAATTTCACATCTTTGCACACTTGTTGGTTATTGTCTTAGAATTTGAATCCCAAATATGTTGTTTGGTAAATAAGTTGTCATCTAATAGAGCTTTGGTACTGTAATGATTGATAAGGACTATGCGCGCAGTCTCATCATTGACACTCAGACTCTACATTTTTTTTTTGGTATTGAAACAAGCTGTAACATAGTAGTTGTAGTTGTAATGTATGCTCTTCGAATATATGCCTTGAAATAGATAAATTTTTCTTATAGATTTAATCATGTGACGTTTAGAATCTTGCCGCATCTTTCTTAATTGAGAGCCAAGTTTTGTAGAAATTTCTGTCATTATGTAGGTTAAACCGTAAATTTAGTATGGAATAGTAAAGTGTTAGAAATGTGAGATAATTTAGGAAGTAATCGTTAGTAGTAGTATTTGCTGTACTGAGAAGAAGATATTATAGATATTGAGTGTAGATATGATTTATAGGTAAATAAGAGTTGTAGGACGTTGCCTTTGAAATTTAAGCCTCATGTAATTGTGCCATGTAGATTTTTAAGAGATTAATAGGTATTAGTTAGTGTTGATATTAATTAGTGGATACCCGCGCGCGAATGAATTGACAATTGTATAGGATAGTAGTTGAATGACAATTGTATTGTATAGGATAGTAGTTGAATCATTTAGTTCAGATTTTGGGGAACATTCATATTATAGTTTAATAGGAGAATAGTTTTGTAATTTTGCGAGACTATAGTTTAGGGAATCACTACTTGTGATTATTTTTGAACATCACCTTTAGGTTTTCACACTATATCATCACCTTTAGTTAGAGATTTGACACATACGCGTGGTGCCATATTTCGATCTTTACTTATATATTATTTAGGACCTCTTAGTTTATGTATTATGTCTCTTGGCATCTGTAGAGTTGCGGCCACTTCACTATAGTTGTTTAGGAGATTGATTTGATTTTATTACACATCACTACATCTATTGAATTGCTACCACATTTAGTTAGTTAAGTTCACCTGTGATACTATTATTTGTAGATTGTCTTAGGCGGTGTTTCACACTGCGAAAGGGGGGGAGAATTGTTATGAATTTGGGAGTAGCCCAAATTTTTTTTGTTAGATTACCTTGAATAACTTACTTGTTTGGTATCATTTTAAACGTTATTAAATTCTAAAGATATTTTTTTATGTAAAGTTTTCTGAATTAGGACATTTTAAGCTAGTTATTGGAGAGTTTAGATTTTAATTATTCGTTTTCAATAAAAGTAATTGAATCGATTGGGTTTTCATGTTGGGATTGGTATTACAGTAGAGCATTGTTTTGAGTTTCAATCTCGAGCAGGATTGAATCCCACGCTAGTCTAGTAAAAAAGGATAGAGCCCGTTTCTCATTCTTTTGCTCTATCTCACACTCACTTTACCTGTTCATTTTTCATTTGCGGAATTGGCGTTCTGCGCAGGCCTGCAGGAAAATCTAGAGTTTTGATTCGATGAAAAGTACGTAGTTTTGTAATCCCCGTTTTATTTCTGAACATCGATTCCCACCAAGAGCAAACTCGGTTTGTAGGCAAGCGATCGGCTCATTACTCTACGAAATTGCATGGAGCAAACACCACGCTAGTTTTGATGAAGTTACAGTGTAAATTTTAGGTTATGGTGACGTGATTGTTTTGTTTTGGCCCTTGTGCTGGGCAAAGTTTATAATATCAAATTTATTTTTAATTATGTGATTTAAAAGTTAATTATTAGGAAACCGCCACTCACCTCATGTTTAGTTTGAATTAGTTTGTTTGATTTGAAGATAATTTGTGATGTACTTCGCCGCTTTATAAGGTAACAACAATATTTTTTAATATGGAATACTTTGTGAATTTATATTTCTAGCTTAATTGTTCTCATGTACGTAATTGATGTAAGCAATTGTTTGTCAGAATTCATAGGCTATGGATAAGAAGTTTAGTATAAAAAAAAGGAAGATATTAAATATTCAATTTAAATCAGTAGTAAAAGTTAGCATACCGATATTAGTGTGATAAAAAGATTATGAACTTGATGATGTTACTAAGAAACTCAACTTCCTTATTGCTATAGATTAATGTGAACTATTTTGAATTCTGCGATGCTGTGATACTTATGAAGTAAAGGTTAGGTTTGTTTAATTGTTTGAATTTTAGTAATGTAGATGTGTAATTAAGCGACATAAATGTTTGGGATTTGTGGTCGTGAAAGTAAGTTGGAAATAGTAGTGTTCATCTCAAGTTAAGGGTTTATTTCATTGTCAAAATAGGTAGTTACAAAATTTGAAATTTCAGCGGTTCCCGAGTTGGGGTCATTCCCGAGTTGGGGTCATTCCCGAGTTGGGGTCATTCCCGAGTTGGGGTCATTCCCGAGTTGGGTCGTTCCCGAATTGGAGTAGTTCCCGAATTGGAGTCATTCCTGAATTGGAGTCTTCCTGAATAGTCAAGACTTCGAAACTTCGAGGGCTTGAGTATTCCAGCATTGGAGAGTACGAGAATTCCAGACCAAGGCTGTATTAGATCAACATGAACTCTATACCTTGGAAGTAGTAAGGATTATCGAACGAGGTAACAAATTTATTATATTTCTTGCTTCGATCAAAGTGAGTGCAACGAATTGTGGGGAACTATTAATTCAATGGGATAACGAAAACGACGATATAATTTTGTTAATTAAAGTAATCGTCGAAATGCGCATTATTTTAAAGACTTGAAATAAGGATAAGTTTAGACTGTAATGTTGATTGATATGTATAATTTTTGATTTGGTTATTTTGAGGTTAATAAGGTGTGATTATATTTTCGAGTGGTTGTTTCCTAAACATGCGCTTCATTTGGCTTGGTAACCTAGTTCCTCTTGGTTTTGTATGCATTGGTATTTGATGGTGTTTTGGTGTACAAGCGTGTAGAAAGGAAATGTTTTCCTTTTTCCACGTTTCGCCTTCTAAATTTTTGGTTGTTTCCGTCATTCTAAATTTATTCTAAATTAAAAACAAATTGATGGGACACTTGACAGTTTATACAGTGACTTGTAAGTGCTTGTAGAGTTTGAACTATTATGAATTAGACGCTTCTCTTTGAATTATTGAAGTTATTATTTAATATTAGATCGGTCTTTTGACATTTAGTGATTGATTTTTGAACAGTAGTATAGCAAAATCTTTATTAGTTGAACATGATTAATTTATCTGTTTTAGATTGCTTTTTTTGTGTAAGACATTACTGATCAGTGCGTGTTGTGGTTTATTTGTGTAAATAAAGTGCGAGTGATAAATTTAAGTGTTGCCAGCGTTATTTTAGAGATACAACTCGTAACAGTACAGTATTATGATCACAATTAAGTAAATTATATGTGAATAGATCTTTACAAAATACAAGTAGATGATCTTCCAATCTACCAACTGCCAAACGAAAAGTGACATTGGAAATGAAAAATGTAGAAAAGCTGAATTCTGGTGGCCTGTCTGGGTGATGGGCGGTGCATGGTGGTAATAATTCTGGCATTTTCAGCTCCAAAATAATGGAGGTGTTCACAGGAGGGATTGTTTGGCCACTAACCAACCGGTTTGAAACTCTGAATATCCAGAGGATGTACAATGTACATCTATATTGTCATATTGTAGCTATAGCAATTAGGAGGACACGGCACGGCGATCTCGCGAGGCTCTCCTTATCAACGAAGGTCTCCTCATCATTCTTCTCCTACTTTTTCTCTCTTCTCCTGTTTCTTCGTCTCTTACATTTTCTCCTTCTTCTCTCTTCATCGTCTTCGTCTTCTGGTTAAGTACATCCAAGAATGGACAAACTTTAGTCCAAATTTCACCATTTCATGTAATTGTATTGCCCACATTCTCATTACAGTAGTGTTAATATAATTCATTATCTTTATTATCTTTACCAATAAGATCAGCGTTCATATTTCCAACAGTAAGTTAAAAATAGCATCATCCAAGTTCACAATCTATGTATTTTGTTTTACAATCACTTAGAATTACATAAAACGTATGAATTTACATGAATAAAGAAATAATTGTCATCATACTCTTCTCTTCCCCTCTTCTTCCTCTTATTTCATATTATTATCCTCCCCCTCCTCCTCCTCCTCCTCCCCCTCCTCGTACTCCACCTCCTTCTCTTCTTCTACTTTTCATTTCTCCCTTACATTCTACCTTTTCTCCTAAATTTTTATTATACTTATCTTCGAAAACTTCTCTCCCTTATTTCCTCCTTTATGTCCTGCTCCACCCTCTTTTTTATTTTTCTCTTCCACATCCATCCTACTCCTACTTCCCCTCCTTCCAAACCTTTTTCGCCCATTCAGCCTTGTCTCTCTTCTTCTTCTTTATTTTTCTCCTCTTTTGTCTTCTTCCTTTCACCCCTTTTCTTACTCCTCCTCATTTTCGTTCATCTACTTTGCTACTTCTCCTTATCCTCCACCTACTCTTACTCCTCGCAGGTTCTCACTTCTGTTTCTTTATCTCCTCCTCCTCCTCCTCCTCCTCCTCCAACTACTCTTCTACTTTTCATTTCTCCCTTACCTTCTACCTTTTTTCCTATATTTTTATTATCTTCTTAAACTTCTCTCCCGTATTTCCTCCTGCATGTCCTACTTCTTTCCCTACTCCTACTTCTTCTCCACCCACTCCTTCTTCGCCCATTCAGTCTTGTCTTTCATCTTCTTCTTCTTCTTTCTTTTTCTCCTCTTTTGTCTTCTTCCTTTCTCTTCTTCCTCTCACACCTCCCCTTACTCCCCCTCCTTTTCCTTTTTCTACTTTTTCTCCTTCTCCTCCATCTCCTTCACCTACTCTTACTCATCGCAGGTTCTCACTTCTGTTTCTCTATCTTGTCCTCCTCCTTCTCCTCCTCCTCCTTCTCCTCCTCATTCTTTTTCTCCTCCTCCTCTTCTTCTTTTTTATCCTCTTCTTATTGTTCTTTTCTTTCCTTTTTCCCTTTTTTTCCTTCTTCCCCTTCTTCTTTTCTCCGTCTCATTTCCTCCTCATCTTCTTTACCTGCGTTATTTCGGCGGCCGAGTACAGTGTCGGCACAAGGAAGGTCGCCACTGGCGTCACTTGGAGGCCTCGAGGACATTTAACCGCGAACCAACAACGCGGAGAGCAGCTACACGAAAGGGGACCAGCAACCATGTTCTGGTGGCGTAGGGGGTGAAGGAGGGAGGAAAGCAAAGGCCGAAACGTTGTTTATGGCGTCATACCCTCTCACTTACACTCTCTCAAATCTTCTCTCTCTCGCACCCGCAACGGCGTCACGCGCGAGATTTTCGGCCCGTTGGAAATCGATTGTGTCGCTTCTTCTGCAACCAACGCTGGACAGGCGAGGACGCCTAAAAGCGAATGGATGGACGGACGGACATGCCAAAAGGAGGAGACAAGAACAGGCACACGAGCAAACAACCGACGACCAAAGCCTTGGAAACGTTCACCTCCTTCATTCTGCTTGTGCCTTTTTGTCCTTTTCCCCAATCATCAACATAGTGATTTCTCTTGAAGCTAGTGGGGCATAGTGCAATGTATTAGTTAGAAGCCAAGCAAGGACTCACTTTATTAATATGTGTACAACTACCTACTCTGTTAGATAGTATCTGTATTTTTTATGGTGTTTAGCATACTATCTGGTATAATAAGGGCCGTATTTTCATTCTCGGTTTAAGCTTAGTTTCACTAAAGCCGCGTCTCCACCAACCGAACATGTTTGCCGAACATTGTTGGCGAATACAAAAAATGGTCAAACTTTAAACATATGGGTCACCAAACATGTTCGTGAGTTCAATTGAAATGTTCGGTCTGTGAGCGAACATTGACGACCAACATCAGATTCCCACCACACCGATCATAATGTTCGAGAAGGCGTCCACACCAAACCAACTCCAAAAAATGTTTGGCGACATCAGCTGATTCCAGCGAACACTGTTCGCCGAGCATGTTTGGTTGGTGGAGACGCGGCTTTAAACGCCTGATCAAGTTAAACTAAGCTTCGTATTATCAATGCAATTTTACAAGTCGATTAGTTTAAACTATGCAACCAAGCCTATGAAAATCTTGCCATCATGATTTATCATGAATTTATCATAACAATAAATAGATTACAGAGAACATCTAAAGTTGAACAAAGTTTTAACTTAGCTTCGTATTATCAATGCAATTTCTCAAGTCGATTTGACTATGCAACTCAAGCCTATGAAAAATCTTGCCATCATGATTTATCATAATAATAAATAGATTACAGATAACATCCAAAGTTAAAGAATATTCTAATATAGAGACAGATATGAGAAAAATACGCCTTAAATTTTAAGGTCACATCATGAGGCTTCCAGACAATAGACTAACAAAAAGAATTGTAAACTATAAAGCGTCACTTGTCAATAGAGGATACGAAATGTTATAAAAGACCTAGTACTGGCCAAAATAACCAACAAAGAAATTTACAATAGAAAAAACTTCAGAATAAAACTTTATAACTTAGTGTTTCGTTTCGAGTGAACTTTTAAATTAATAGTAGTCAAGTAAGAAAATTCATTTTATTATTTTTCGAGTGAAGGTTTTCAGCATATCTTAAATTTTTATTCTGTGTTAACCTCAATGTTTTGGACAATGTAACATATCAAAATTTGTGAAGGGAGCAGTTTTGGACTTGAGTCTGTTGCACCTTCACACTCGTTGTAAATTTGTCACAATAAATAAATAAATAAATGGGAAGTTATACCAGAGACAAAACCTCCAAGAGTTGGAACAAAATGGAGTGAAGAGAGAAAAGCTGAATTTGCATAAAAAATTAAAAGCTGGTAGGCAAACAAGAAGAACAAGTCCAAAAAATGAACCATCTTTACTCAGCGTCTTCCACTTTGGGAGCTCTACGTTTAATAATAATAATAATAATAATAATAATAATAAATTATTATTATATACATCCAGATCCAGATCCCATTCTTTAACAACAAATCAATCAATATTAGAACTGACACTATTTCTTAAAAGTTATTTTGTTGCAACCAAAAAACACCCAAAAACACCGAAGCTAATGATTTTTTATCTGATGAATTCGCCTCCGCCATAGGTAACAGAATAACTATTGAAATACTGGAGTAAGTGAATGATATAATAAATCATGGAGAAATTCTATTCTTTAGAACAGTTGGTGCATGGAAAAATTTTTTTTTGAACTTTAAAGAATCACAATTTCATGAATTTTGAGTTTATTTTCAATTTTGTGAAAATCGATGCCAAGAAACCTTTTTACTCGAGTGATATTAGTATTGTCAATTTGCTACAATAGTATGGGCAATATTTAAATTTTCATACAGTGTGACTGATGCACTAATCATGCATATGTAAGAACTAATCAACAAACTAACTACTTGTTTTTTAATGTCAGAGGTGCCCATCCTCATTCACATGGCTATAATGAACGGAGGTTTACAACTCCGGGTTCAACGTTCAGTTATCCTGAGAACCTTGTAAAAATTAGTTTTGATGGAGGGGTGAATGTTTAGGAGATAATTAATTTCTAATAATAGTCAATAAACAACATTTTCTTTTTCTTTTCTTCACATTTCAGAAGTATACCATGAATATGCTTTTTAGGCAAAATAGAGCAGTACCATACAACTTCGATTAGAGCAAAGAAAATGGAAAATTCGCGAGAATATTTTACTTTCATTCTTTTCAAATCTTGATTTTTAAGTTTTATTACCATTGTAAGCTATAGTTTTCTTATCATTCTATCTAATCTCGTCAGCTGTGTACGTTTTTTAATGGATCCATCCGGTCACGGCGGGAGGACCTTCCTGCAACTATAATAATAGCACCGAGTACAGTACAGTATTCAGGAGGCATGGTCCACGGTACACAGAGTGCATGCAGAATCTAGCTAAAGCTGTCTCTGGCGGTTGTGTCACACTATCTCATCTTTTGTCTCTTCTCCCTCCCCTCTTTTTTGTTTCTGCTTTGTTGAAGCCCGCATCGCATCGGTCGACAATTGGCGAGGCGATCGCGCGTTCGCGACGGATCGACGCCTTCTTCTAGTAGAAATAGCACATGGCGGCTCGCATTCCGCGCGCGCACACCCGCCACAGTGCTACGGCGCCAAGAAAGTGTGTGTGAGAGAAGGAGTGATGAAGAGCGAGTGAGTGTGTGAGGGAGAGGGCTCTCTCTCACTCTCTCTCATGAGAATGATCGAGAAAGTGGCTAACAGAGCGTGCAGGGATACAAGAATGGTAGAATGGTTTGTGATCTTGTCACTTGGCTTTGTGACAATGGCAGAGTCACTTAAGAAACATGTTGACTTTTGTAGAGCTAACTGAATTACATGATGATTATTAACATCACAGAGATGTAAAAAGGTTTGAGAAATGTTCAAATATTTGATCGCGAGTTATTGAAATATGACTTGCAATCAATTATAATTATCTATTATTTATATATCACATGGCAACAACTTATATGCCAGTCCTCCAGGACTTGACGAATTTGGTAACAGGATAATAAAGACTATAAAAGATTTGAATGACTTGAGTTCGTCGAAGGGAATGTTCCCAAGAGCCATGGAAGAAATACGTGTTGAACCATTACTTAAAGGAGATGATAAACGAGGAGATGAAAAATCACTTCCTGGTGTTTCGGAACCCACCTAAAACTGTAGGTCCAACTTATCAATCCGAATCATCCAACTTATTACCCACGCACAGGTCTCAGACCTATGTGGGCTACATCCTACAAAAAAATTGTAGACATAATTCATTGATAAGTAATATTTCTAAAATATTGGAGAAATTAGAGAAAAAACGTCAACTCATTGAGAAAAACCCATTCGCGAGGGAATGAGTACGGAAGATACAGTTTTGGAATTGTCATAGTTTGTTATAAATAAATTGGATAATAATGAAAAATGAGTTGCAGTTTTCCTCGTTTTGCCCAAGGCTTTCGACATCGTAACTTATGGCTTGCTGTAGAAGAAATTAGAAGCCATGAAGAATTCCGTTGGAATGGTTCAAATCTTAACCTATCTCAGTAACCGACAGCAAAAGGCCAAAGTTGAAAACCATATAAGTGCAGAGAGAACTATTAAATTTGGAATACCTCATAAGAGGAATACCTCATAATGTCCTAGTCATTCAGTACTTGTTATTTGCAAATGAGCTGTGCTCAATTTCAATTCGAGGGAAAGTTATAGCTTTCGCCGATGATGCAGCACTACTTTTCGAAGGGAATAACCGGTACGAAGTTCTCAATACAGCTGAAGCAGAGGTGACTAAAATCAATAAATGACTGAGGTAAAAACCTTTTAACATTAAATGCAAACAAAAAAAATTTTTTTTTGTTTGTTGCAACGCCCTTGAGTAATTTGGAATAGTAATTTGTGCGAGCGTTAACAACACCAAAAATGAGCATACCTTAGATATGACTAAACTCTCATCTAAGAAGAGGGATAAAGACAATAAAAATCAAGCTAATAACTCGGTCATTTTTCAATCAATTCTCGATATTCGAAAACGCGTTATAAAAGAGTTGACATTATGTAACTGAGTTATTGTTGGCAGTGCATGTCTCTCTTGAAATTACTAGATCTCAAAATGGTAACACTCCTTGCTCCAGCACACCCACCAAAACCTTTTTTACGAAAGGAACTTTTCATCAACGCTCCATCTCTACATGCTCACCACTTTCAGCTGCGTAGGATCCATTCTCAATTAGGGTCAAGCTGGCGACGACTAGGATGACGACGTTGTGAGAGAGAGTGAGAGAGATTGATTGAGAGTGTTGGGGTAAAAGTGAGACAGAGATATAGTACAGATAGATAGTGAGTGTTTGGTTGTCCGAACAAGGGCTTCCGTCGCCGCGGCAGCGGAATAGAACGAGTTCGAAGTTGAGTAAGCGACAGACGAGGATAAATATAGAGGCGAATAGAGATAGAGATAGTGACAGTTTGGTTCGCGGTGCCGCGCGCAGAGAGCACGTAATTAAGCACGCGGACGCGCGGACGGGCGAATGGCGAGTGGGAGAGAGAGGATGACAGTCGACGGCGGCGGCTGCAAAAGAATAAGAGCAAGAATAATAATAGGAAGAGCGTTCACGTCTCGGCGGGGGTCCGCGCTGGATCCTCATTAACGGGCGCGCCGTAAAAATCCAACAACGCTTCCCCTCGCATCTGCACTGTGGGCGTGTGTATGTGTACTTGGAGGCGAGGACCATCTTCGGCCGGCTCTAGCTTGGGGCTACGCACCCGCAGCAGGGTGGCTCACCCTTCCCCTCTCCCACTCAGAGCCCCCAACGGCTTTCCAAATTCTCTTTCTCGCCCACCTCGTTCGCGCACTAGCCTTCCTTCAACTTCATATACTTCATTCCTCCTTCTCATCCACCTTATTCTTCCCTTCCTTCTAATTCCATCCCCTTGGCCCTCGCCGTTGGCAGTAGTAGCTTCGTAGAATCGACGACGTTAAGGAAATGTCACGTCCACCCTTCTTTCCTTCATCCGCACCCACTCCTCTTACCTCTTCACCATTTTCTTTCTTATATTCGCTCTTACGCTTTTCCTTCTCTTCCTCCTCCACCACCACCTCCTCCACCCCCACCTCCTCCTCCCCCACCTCACCTCCTCTCTTTCCTTCTTCTCTATCACCTTACCTTTCTCTTTCTTCTTCATCATCCTTTTTTCATTCTCCATCTTCGTCCTATTCTTCTTTTTTCGATTTCCAATTAATTATTATTATTTTTCCCCCACTTTTTCTCTCTCTTCTTCTTTTTCACCTTCTCTTTCTCTTCCTTCTCCTCCTCTACCACCACCTCCTCCTCCTCCACCTCCTCTTCTCTTTCCTTCTTCTCTACCACCTTACCTTTCTCTTTCTTCTTCATCATCCTTTTTTCATTCTCCATCTTCGTCCTATTCTTCTTTTTACGATTTCCAGCTAATTATTAGTATTTTTTCCCTACTTTTTCTCTCTCTTCTTCTTTTTCACCTTCTCTTCCTTCTTCTCCTACTCTTTCTTCTCTTCCTTCTCTTCCAACTCCTCGTTCACTTCTTCCACATCTTCTCTTCCTTCCCCTTCTCTTTTATTGTATCTTTCTTATTCATCTTTCTCTCTCGCATGACTCCCACCCATTCCTCTTCTTTTTCTACTTCTTTAATTTTCGACATTCTTCTCTTCTTTCCCTTCTCCTTTTCCTCATCATTGCCCCACCCCTCCATCCGCCAGGACCACACGTCACCTGCGGTGCCTCCACGCTGCTGAGAGGAGAGGACTGCGAAGGTCGCTTGAGCAAACACACGAGGAGCTGCTCTCACCCTGCTCCACCGAAACCAAGGACAAGCGACGCAACAAGCAAACACTGTCCCCAGCCCACCATGCTATAGACGTCTGTATATAGATTATAGGTAAATGTATATACTCAAGTACATGGGTCTATGTACTGTAGTACATGTCTTCATACATATTTTGTTCATTTTGGGCGTCGGAGACCGGACAACAGCTCGCGGCTCTGACACCGACGACACTGACAATGATTATGATGATGTGGATGAGTATGGTGGGTGAGGAGTTAGTGAAGAAAGAGAAATAAGAGGCAGAGGGAATAAGAAGGTCAAGGGGGAGTACGAGGAGGAAAATAAGAAGGATGAAGAGAAATAGAAAAAAAAGAGAGAAAAAGGAAGGGATGAAGGAGAAGGAAAAGGGGAAGAAAAGAAAAAATAGAAAAATAAAATGAAGAAGGTGGTGGTTAGGGAGGTCGAAAAGAAGGATGGAGTGTTGGTGATGAGACGATTGACGGGTCACAGTGTAATACCTAATGAAAAGCCAACGGGAAAAGTTCACAATATGCGGTGGAAATACAGGCGCAATGGTCTTTAAATACAAAAGTCTCTGAAGCCTTCACACTATGTCGTTCGCGACTTTTTGTGGCGCTGCAACTGCCGGTGGCTACTGAGGGACGATAACAAACTGTCCCAACGACAAACTGGTCCTGAACAGTTTCTGTCTACAAACGACAACATGTCCACATTCCAGAGTGGTACAGGTGGACGCTGCGCGCAGACGACAAACTGGTCCTAATCGGTTTTGGTCAGCGAACGACAAACTGTCTCACCGACAAACTGGTCCACATTCCAGAGTGGTACAGGTTGACGCTGCGCGTACACGACAACCTGGTCCTGAAATCAGGATTTCAAGCTTTGTCGTTGGGATGGTTTGTCGCGGTCCCGCTACTGACAGCGAGCGACTTAGCAGCATTGCAAAACCTCTTCACACTAGGTCACTGAGCGGCGCCGCTGAATGAGACGTGACTCATGATCTTCCTTTCCCACTACAAAAGTGAAAAACCATAAAATTTAAGATATTTGAGTTTTTAAAACGCTATCATATTCTTCTGACTTTCTTGATTATGTAACAACTTGAATTTTTCTTGAACCATAACATTCAAATTGTTATAAACAATTTAATTTTAAAGCTTAATAAATTGGCAATATTAAAAGATTTGATAAAATTCTCAAATTTAATGCTACAAGAAAAATTTAAGTTGCTAAATAGGTACTGAGGAGAAATAGTCAAATACGATAGCATTGTAAAAACTGCAAATAACTCAAATAAATTCGAAAAAATTTGATCAAAATTCAATTTTTTTAACCTACTTTAAAATTGAGGAGGCTCTTTCTAAATTCGACCTATTTTTTGCATTTCATGTTTTTACAACAATGACTCAGAGACTATTGAACTGATGGAAAAGCATCATTCAGCTGTGATACCATTCAAGTTTTCCTAGGGTCGGCCCAATACCAAGCCCGAAGGAGAATTCATCAGTCTACATTTGAATTTTGTCCGAATAGGCCCAACACTCAGCCAGTTCCAAGCCAGGGTCATAAAAAATGTTTTCGAGATCGTTAACTTAATAAAATCTCTAATGTTATTCACTTTTCAGTGTAGGTATACTCTGAAAAGGACCGAATTTTAAAATGGAACAACCAAAGCCTTTCCACTTTTATGAAGCCTTTCGCTATTTTAATTTTTCTAAATATACTTCTCTTCGTTCAATATAGAATTGTAGAATTTTAATCAGTTTATCAACTTTTCAAGCGATTCCCAAATACAACTAATCTTATAGTTAATTAAATTTAATTAGAAGTTATATTGATCATATGGGTATGCAAATTTGATAAATATTTCATAATGTTTAAGAACATTCAAACATATTATATGTACAACTTTTTCATGTATTCAGAATTTGAATATTCATCTCAAAGCATAAAATAATAAACCGACTTCAATAAAATGATGCTTAAAAAATGAAATATCACGTGCTAAAAAGTTTAGAATAAAGTATTTCCTTTGAATCAGATACACATGTACCAAAAAAGTTTTAAATGAAGTATTGCCTGCAAACTGAATTTGAAAAGAATTTTTTTAAAGTAGGAAATAGAGTATTGGCTCAAAACAATTGCTTGTACTGTAATTCAACAAAAGGAACTTTTTGAAGTCAGCACCAAATATTTTATGAATTTCTGATTTTTAAAAAATTCATTGGCACATTCTTCTGTCTCACTCTTGGTCTCTGTCAACTCTCACTCTCTCTCTCTCTTCCCCCTCTCTCTCTTTTTCTCTCTCTCTCTCTCACTCTCTCACTCTCTCTCTCTCTCTCTCTCTATCACACTTTCTCACTCTTTTCTTTCCCTCATATTCCATTTCTGCCACCAACCCCCACTCATCACTGCTTCCTGTCAGTCGCCCCCTGCTTTCTACAGCAAGTTGACGCCTATTATTATTTGCAATAGTCGTACGGCTAAAAGTTGCGTGTATTTTTTGCCGCGCTGCTAAGTGGCTCAATGTGAAGGCGCGCAAATAAAAGTTCAACTGCTGTAGGTCTATTTTTTAGGCCCACTGCTCGTATCAGCATACTCGTGCGACCAGTAGCCAGTAGAATAATAGGCTACTTTCATAAAAATAATGTTTTGTTTCTTTTTAAGTTTCCCAAAAATTATTATTGATGCTTTCATTGTGGAAAATTAATGAGAGTCTCATTTTACATACAACTTTGAATTCAGTCAGACGTAACATTCACTTCAAACGTAATAACATAAATATACAATTTTTACTGAAAATTTATGTATTACAAAAAGACTTCAGATACAAAAAATGCAGATTTAATAAAAATAAATTTGGAACCTAGATTCCCACTACATAGAATACCTAATGATGCACAAGGAACCTTGATGAATTAATGCCAATAAACCTGCTTTCATTATGAAGAATCAACGAAGAAATCATGTAGAATCAAGCAGTAACTTCATTTTACAGAAAACTCAGCATCCTCAAGTAAAAATTGAGATTTTCCAAGGACGTTTTATCAAAATGAGTAAGTTCCAACAGTCGATTGAGTCAAACACAATTACCATCGAAATTCGAAAAGTTGAATTCTATCACCTCATTAAATGCCTAAATTAAATGCCAAGTGCCTAAGTTACTTATTTTGCCTATTCAACTATTTTTCTCTCATCGCATCTGAATGTACTGCAGTTGACTGGAGTTACGATAAGCACTTTATTAATATAAACTTCCCATTCATTTGGCCTCCTAAGGTCTATCTTTATAGCGAGTAATGGTAATCAGCAAAGCATGTACGCTATTGTGTTGTTGTAGCTAATGCTTTGATAATGATTGATTGGTCATTCATTCAAGCTATAAAAAATATATGAAAACTTATCAGCTACGCGGTTGATTGATGATTGATTCATTCTGATTCACTTATTCAGAAATAACATGAATGAGTTTCCACAATCAAAGTACTAAAACTAGGGGAAAATCAAACACGAACTTTTCAGGAAAAATCGCTCCACTTTTCACTGAACAGATCATTCGAGCTTCACGATTAACCAATAGACTCTTTTCTTCACATGGGAATAGAAAATCCATACGAACATTATCGCAACAGAACACAGCTTGAACATTATTCATTAGATTCCAAGTTGTAGGAGAACTAAAATCAAATGCTGAGTGTTCCTTTTTCTGTGGGCTTTATTGCAATAATAATTCGGTTAGTATTGTGTAAATAGTAAACTGGTTCAGGTTTAGAATCACAGTTTTCAGGTCTGGTGTCACAGTATATGGATTGTCGTCGTACCCAGTGGCGGATCCAGAAAATGTTTTTGGGGGTGGCTGGTTTGCTACTGTTGATGGGGGGGGGGGGGGGTAGAGGTGAACTGAAAACAAGTATTGTGAAAGCTTTTGAATTTTTCATAATCAATCATACCCGAACTATAACTATTCATATGATTGGGAAATGAAAAATAGCTTTACTAGTGCTTTGAACCATATCGGCGATAAAATATTAACTTAAATTTAAAGTATATTGGAAAATTTTGATTGAATTTAGCTGTTTAATGTTAATGTAAAATGTTTAATGAATAGTATTATTTAATATGTAACTATTTCTGTTTTATTTAAAAATTGTAATGTTCTTTTTGAGAGAAATACATTTATTATTATTATTATTATTATTATTATTATTATTATTAATTATGGGTGAATCTGGTGTGTTCAACAACATGTTTCAAGGAACATAGACCTAGTATTATTCCGTTATTACGGTCATATTATTCAATTTTTAAGAATGAAAATCAATGTGGGAGCTTTAATAAGATACAAATTTTTCAATGAACTAATGTTTCATCAAGATTTAATAGATAAACTTTGTGTGAATTCCACACTGTAAAAAGAGATGTTTTTCTAAAGTTTTTATCTGACGATTATGTCTTCCTCTTATAGAAATATGGGATCTAATGTTAAAATTGAAGACTTAGTAGTGGAATTAAGTAATTCTTGCTATAATGAATATTTTACGAGCTTCAAACTGGATGTTTGATTGGAAAAAATTTACACTCTGGAGGTTTTGGGGGGGGGGGGGCTTCAGCCCGAAAGCCCCCCCCCCCCCCCCGTAAATCCGCCACTGGTCGTACCTGAAGAAGTTCATGACCTCTGACGTCATGGTTTGACTGTTCAACGTTTAAGCAGCCAAACCGATATAGTACGTAGTCAGAGAGTCTCCGAAATGCAGGTGTTTATCCTCATACTCAACCAACTATCGAGTTAACTGATTAAATTGATTACACAGGATATTCACGTCGTAGTAGAGTGATCAGAAATTTATTTTATCACTTCACGACTATAAGTATTTAAACCCGAATACGGTATGATATTTTTCAACATGAAAATGCTATTTTCAATGGATGAAAATAATATTAACTTTGTGAATTTTGAAAATAATGCTCTATTCTGTCATGCACTATGTTCTAACATTGTTTAAGCCTATTGTTTCCATAGCAGATATTCCACATAATATTGCTCCTGATGTTATTGAATAAATGATACACGATTAAGAAAAATTTCCAGAAATTAAAAACAAATTCTTATACTAAACATCATATTTAAATCAGCCGTATTTCTTTACTTTGGGCTGGTCTTTTTGGACAATTATTATTCCAAACGTAAGAATATTTTTAGCCATATTAATTTACACATTTTATATTTAGTTGTAAATTTCCCCCCTTGTGAACGCAATATCCTATGTCTAGAATTGTATTATATTTTTGTACAATCAATATTGGATTGAATAAATAAAAATTCAATTCAATTCATGATCGAGCTCAGATCACAATAAAAATTCATCTAAGTTACAGTATTTTATAGTATTTTATATACAGTATGAAGCGCTATCGGTTCAGGTTAGATTAGATTAGATTAGATTTATCAAGCGACCACTGGCCACCTCTCAAAGGGGTATATGGACTTGTCATATTTTTAAATTCATAATTTACACATTTAAATAATTTACATATTTAATAATTCACAATTTACATAATTTACACAGGAGGTACGGTACGGCAGGTACTGCTACAGGTATCACTAAAGCATGAATTAATGAACAAGAAGTTTAATAGAGACAAAATAGAGCTATAATAAGCACTAATAGACAAAAACAAATTACCTTATTACTGCTATTGAAATAGACAGCGACAACACTTTATAAACTCAAACAAGAAGTGTACAGTACGCTCGTTTAATTTTGATTTATGCGTTGGAGATTGGACAGCCAATTACCTCAGCCACGTCAAAAATATAAGTGCTACGAGAGAGAAAAAGAGCGAGAGGAAAGGAGTGTGAGAGTGAGTGAGAGAGAGTGCCGGTGGGAGAGAGAGAGAAAAAGAGAAGAAATGAATAGTTCGGCCAGCGTTGAATGGAGTAGATAACGAGTGGGTGTAGTAAAAACATGAACATTGAATAAAGAAAGATCTGTGAGAGAAGGAAATAGTAATAATAATGATAATAACAAATGCGTTCTAGTGGCCGAGTTGTGGAAGTAGTAGTATTTTCATTTCATTCATAAAATAATTATCGGTTTTTTACGGTACGAGTGTTTTTATGAATGGGCTTCCTCTCCTCACCTCTCGACCTACTGCGAGAGCGCCCTATGCTCAGATCATCATCCCCTCACCCTCCCAACCAAGAGAAACTTCTCTTTTGAATTTATGATTGTTAAATGCCGTAGAGAGTGGGAAATCATTATACGCCGTGCACTGAACACAGAGAGACAGAGAGGCTTTAGACAACTTTATAATATATTCCCTGCCCCATCCCAAAGATACTTTACCGTACAATAGTTGCACAAACAGGGTAAGTGTACACTAACACACTCTCGCACACAGACAAATATTTCTTGTGCTTTCATACGCGCAAACTCCTGCACTCACAAATACATAGACAGTTGAGTTACGTCTTTCCCATTATAACAGTTTGTAGTATACGTTTACTACGTTTTCATTCATGAAACACTGTTGTCGTAGTAAAGCCAGCATTCCATTCTTGTCTGGTTCTCCATCTCACTTTCAACAATCTTCCTCTCCGGATTGTTCAGACTATTATTTACGTTTTGCTCAGTATCGATTCAATACGAAAAACTGCTTTTCAATCTCTCTGAACAGAATGATCAAGCTAAAATTTCGGAACGAGACGACTCTGTTCACTTTGAATGAGATATGGTTTGGAATATTATCATTAGAATGATTAAAAATTAGTATAAATTGTTATTTTCAGCTTCTGTTGATTTCCTTTCCAAAGTTTTATGAAATTAAAATAAACTCAACAACCCACAAACAGATCAGTGTTTGTTGCTTCAATACTTTTATTTTAATTATTGTTCACAGTCTATCTTGTAATCATTAATGTATTTGCCTTAATGCTGGAAATAAAATGAAAAATAAATATGATAGATAGTAATTATTGTAGTGTAATGTTTAGTAATTTTTGACATATTTTTCGAATATTGCAATGAGTAGTGCAACTTGTGAGTTCAAGTGTAAATTAAGGAACATTAATATTCTTTTCCTACAACTGCTCGTAAAGTAGTTCTTTACGTACTGAAAACTAATTGTAAAATACCTCTTTACTGCTCCGCAAGCGGTAAAGTACTTTACGCTCGCCAGCTGTTTTCTTTACGCTTCTGTTTTGATTTTGATGTCTTCTCATTGGTTGATCACTGAATCCGTGAAATTCACATAACCTCAAAAAAGGCGAACGCTAACCAAATCCGTGCATGGTCTGTGATGTTACAAACTACAAGCTTTTATTGTGTTGTAATCCAGAACTGCAGTTTTAGGAAAAATATTGTATGCAATTCGCGCGTGAAGCTTCTTTATCGCTCTCGCAAAATTACTTTAATTACATTACATTAGTAAATGTTTTGGCTCGAGCGATAAAGTCGCGCTTCACGCTCTTAATACATAAATAACTATTACAGAAAAATGTCAATTTTGGGTATTTCAAAACCATTATCCTGAAAATGCAGAATACAAACACTCAAAAGTGAAAGCGAGCCGCCTAAATTACACTCAATTCGGTATCCAGTTTCTACATGCAGCAGTGACCACAGCCCAATGATTTGACAGACATTTTTACAATATTACAGGAGAGGAACTTCGAACTATCCATATTAATATTTTCAACTTTATTTTTAACAATATTTAACTGATTTTAAACAATATTTTTAATAAAGATTTTTAAAGGATTTCAGAGGTAATGTCAATTCACTCGAATCATCCAAGTTGAAATTAAACAAGTTCTACTGTAATATTTTTGGAAGTGGTTGTAACCGTTTAGTGCTAGTTTACTAACCCAAAAGTTCCGGGTTCAATCCCAGTTCAGACCAAAAGTAATTCCTCGGGCAACACCCGTGTTTCGGAGGACACGTTAAAAGCCTGTCGGTTGGCTGCCAAAGCCTGGCTGCCAAAATACAGTCATTACATCACGTCAGAGGACCTGAACTTATTCAGGCGCGACCTGAAAACTATGACACCTGACCAGCCAGATCAAACAATAATATTATTAATATGTCAATGTAATATTTATTGATGATGGCCCAAACAAACTTAATTATAACAGAATGATGGAGTAATAGTATATGCAAAAAATTCTCTAAATGTGCAGTCAGTGGAGTTGGAGTTGAATATCAGGCAGGCCAATGTTCTCCATCTACAATTGCAAACTCCAAAAGAGAAATATAATATATTAGCAATCTACAGATCCCCTTCGCACTACAGTATAACAGAATTTTTAGAAGATTTAGAAACTGTGCTCAATAGACGGAGAGGACAACTCATTATTTGCACAGGAGACTTCAACATAAATACGCTACAACCACAACAGCATCATCAACTTTATGAATACTACGATTTATTAAGTGAACACGGATTGAAGAACTGTATCAAAAAGGCTACCAGGGTAACCACGGGAACATCTACTTGCCTAGATCACATGCTGACCAATTGCAAACACAATATTCATCCAATCATATATCATTCAAGTATCACAGATCACTTCATTACAATTTTGGGACTGCAAGAATATTCAAATATCAGTAACAGAGCGAATTTAGATGAACAAGATTCAACTAATCGTAGATCAATCAATTTGGATGGATTGAGAGGAGGACTACTGAGAGAGCATTGGGAAGAGATTTTCAAAAGTGATAACACAGATGAAGCATACGAAAAGTTCATAACAATTCTGCAACAACATGTCGATAAGAATACGCATCATTACACACAAAAGAAGAAGATCAAGATCATCAAACCATGGATCACAAAAGGACTTGTCTCATCCATAAGAACAAGGAATCGTTTAAATAGAAGAAGGAAGTTAGATCCAGAAAATCAAGAACTCGCAAATTATTATCGAATCTACAGGAATACATTAACGTCTCTTATCCAGAATACAAAAGAAAGTTACTTCAAGAGTCAATTCAACAAAGCAGGGAATGATGTAAGGAAAACTTGGAAAATTATCAAGGATGCTACTGATTCAAACCAAGAAAGAAAAATTCAAATCAATGCTGTAAAGATTAATGATAAAAATTATTAAAAAATAACACTGAAAGAAAATCCCGAAGTTCTATTGAACCATGTAAATGATTACTTTGTTAATATTGGAGAAACAATGGCTAGGAAAATCTCTGGAAGTTTAAATAAGAATATTAACCAAGTTATAGCAGATTATGAACCAGAGTTACATATTCAAAATACTATGTTTCTTTTCCCATAGTTGAGCAGGAAATAATAGACAGTATTAATTCTCTTCGCATCAGTAGTGCACCAGGGCTTGATGGATTTGATAATGGGGTTTTAAAGGGCATAAAAGAGTTAATTTCTAGTCCTTTGACTCATATTTTCAATCTCAGCTTGTCAAATGGAACTTTTCCTAGAGCAATGAAAAATATTTGTATTAGACCTATATATAAGATGGGAGATAAATTAATTATAAGTAATTATAGACCTATTTCATTAATCAGTAATATATCAAAAATTTTAGAAAAACTAGTTAAATTACGATTAGTGAGCTATCTGGAAAGGAATCATATTTTATCTCCAAACCAGTTTGGTTTTCGTAAAGGAATAAGCACAGAGTTAGCAGTTCTGGAGTTATCTAAGTTTGTTACTCAGAATCTAGAGGAGAAAAATAAATGCCTAGCAGTATTTTTAGACTTGGCAAAGGCCTTAGACTCAGTATCCCATGATTTATTAATAAAAAAACTTGAGGCAATAGGCCTCTAATAACCACTTGAATGGTTCATATCCTACCTCAATAAACGACAACAAAGGACAAAAGTTGGGAGCCAGATGAGTGCAGAAGGGTCCATGAAGTTTGGAATACCACAAGGGACTGTTCTGGGTCCAATTTTGTATTCAATATTTGCAAATGAGCTGTGCTCCATCCAAATCCAAGGTAGGGTGATAGCCTTTGCAGACGACACAGCACTCCTCTTTCAAGGAAATAACTGGAAAGAAGTATTTCAAATAGTCGAAACAGAACTTTCAAAAATCACTAGATGGCTGGGAAATAATTTACTCTCATTGAATGCAGAAAAAACCAAACTTTTAACATTTTCTTTAACTGATAGTACCAAACCACGTAAGACATTGATAAAACTTCATTATTGTGATAGAATTAATAACAATTGTAATTGTCCACTGATAGAACGCTCAGATAGTATTAAATATCTTGGAATAATAGTAGATGACTTATTAAAATGGGATAAGCACATATCATACACAACTGCAAAAATAAGGAAGCTAATATATAAATTTTGTCAGCTGAGGCATATTATTAATAAAGAAATGATAAAAACAGTGTATTTTACATTAGTTGAATCTCTTATAAGATATGTTCTGTTAGTTTGGGGATCCGCAAATTATAGTTTTGTGGATCCAATTTTCAAAATTCAAAAACGTATTTTAAAAATAATGGGGAATAGGGAAGCCCGCTTCCCAACCAGCGAACTATTTATGGAAAACAAAATACTTAGTGTTAGGCAATTGCATATTTTGTTGTTAATCACTTATCTAAAGAAAAATGATAATGAAAATAATATTGTAACTCATAGCCACAATACTAGAATAAGAAGCCTCAATTATCAGGATGTACCCAGAATGAACACAGCATTTGGGCAAAGATCAATAGGATATTTAGGGCCAACAATGTTCAATAGAATTCCACTGGAAATAAAAAAGAAAGCAATAATAATAGATTTAAAAAAAAAATAAGGAATTGGTTATATAATATTGGAGTCCACCGTAGTGAGGAGCTCATAGTAAATAGGATGTGAATAGAAATACGATTATGCATACTTAGGTAGTTTTAGGTAGTAAATAGTTTTTATTATTGTATTAGTTATAATGGCTAGTTAGGAATAGTATTAGCTTGATCTAAGATTTATATTGATGATCACCCCGACACATAGTTTTATAGTGGGGAATCATATTTTATTTCAAATTTAGCAATGAAATCACTGTGTTTTATATTTAATAATATTGTCATGTTTGAGCTATATCAATAAACTCCTCTGGATGTGTTCATCATCCAGAGAAATTATTATTATAAATTAGATAAGATACCATTTTTATTCCAAATATCAATCAGGGGATTTCAGCTTCCCCTGTAGCTTATGAATTTGACTCATATGCCGAGAAGACTTGCTGCATTTGAGCTGAACATTATGATCTGATATTAGCTGATGAGCAAGAATTCTATAGTAGGCTATTTAACAAAAAACATGACATCATTTTGTCCATATCATAAGTTCTTCCATGGGTTGAACGAATCCATGGATTAAATCCCCATTCAATCTCCGTGTGATTTTGGCTTAACGCACATCGATTCAATAATTCTTCTTCTGATGAATAGTTTGATTTCCAAGGAATTTTGAAGGCAAACATGTTTTGGCAATCAGTTATATCTGCATGTAGCCTGAAATCTGCCAATCGCCTCATTTCAAGTATCATAAAAATACTTCCCTGAAAGTCTAGTCCATATTTTAATATTAACTTTTCAAGTGAATTAAACGACTTGCAGTCAAATCAATGTGTAAATGTTTTCTTCTAACCTTAAACACTGTCGATCTGTAGGCATGGATAGTAGCTTGTCTTGCTGAATTAAATTCCTGTCGTTTAATTCACTTGAAAAGTTAATATTAACAACGCAGTTCGTCATGGAACAAGGAATCCAGGAACCATATTTTAACTTCGAATGAACTGTTGCTTCTCTCAGAGTGAGCTTAAAACGTCACAAGTGCTGACTTCAATCAGACGGATGCACCTTCTCATCTTCTTATCACGTTCTGATAGCGATTGATTCTCATCCTAGATAGGCTTACCATTCGTCCGGGATTTCCCCGGACAGTCCGGGTTTCGAGCTCGCGTTCGGGGAAATGTTCGGGGTTGATATTTGTCCGGGTTTCTTGCAGGTATGGGGAAGAAGCGCCTGAACTCGTTTTGAAATAGAATATTTTCATTGTTAAGAATGTAAACCAAGTATTTTTTACATATAAATAATAAATAAATGATCACTAACATTTTTTTAAATAAAATAACACAGTATTATTCTAAGATTTTCGAGTATTTTATTAATTCTATTCTCCCCTTCTGATCTTACATAAAAAACATAATGTATTCTCAACACACCTCGATCTGCTCTTTAAATAGTGTCCGGGGTTGGCTCTTAACATTTACGGTATGCCTAATCCTAGATGACTCACTCATTTAAATCGTTTATACCCTAAGATTCGCTCAGCACTGTACAATAGTTGTGTTAGTTAGATCTATCAAGGAATAGAATTATTTAATAAACATTTTCTATATCAATAATTAACGGCGCTATTCTATTCTCCGAGATATGCCATCCGTATTCCAACTAAACGTTATAACAGGACGTCAAACTCATCTCCGCTTCTATATTTACGTACAAATTTAATTTCGTGAAAGAGGGCGATTTTAATTTTTCTCGTCTGTAAGTAGCGAGTGAAAGAGGGAATGAAAAAAGGCTTGTATCGGGTGGTCCCTCCGGATTTTTCCTGCTTCTTGGGCAGCAGGAAGGTGAGTCGAGCAGGAGGAGGGGGGCATTCTAATCGGGCTGGCCCGCTAATTAATTGCAGCCGCCGAGGCCTGGCGCGGCGCAGATTTTTCCCTTTTGAGTCTCTCCTTGTCTCTCTGCCTGGCTGTTCTAGTCACTCTCTCTCTGTTTTATCCGTAGTTGGCGTCCCAAGCCCGACCCGAGGGGACCGAGCACTAATTTGAGAGCCAGGAGCATCGATTTCTGCTGCTGCTGCTTTGGACGACGGACGAAAACGCGAACGCGACGGGCGACGGCTGACGCCGCGGGGTCGGCGGGGTCTCTGCCGCTTGCAATCTCCCCGAAACACACCCAGAAAGGAAGGCCAGGCCTGTGTGCGTGCGTGCTTGCGTGAGTGAGCGACCCGACTTGCACGCCAGAAACTTATCGGTTATTCAGGCCGTTCGTCCCTCCTTCGCTTTGCTCGCTGCTGTCGTTTTCGGCGCCTCATCCACGTTCCTACGTTCGTTAGTTGCTTCTCTCCTTCCTCGCCGTTCTACGTTGGCGACGCACTTGAACCAAACAGAGAAAGCCGACAAGAGAATCGCTACCAAAGAAAAAAGGTCTGGCTCACTCTATTTCCTGCCACTGCCCTTCTGTCGTAAACTTCTCCCTTCTCTCGTCCGGCACGGCACAGCACACACCCGCGGCTCCGCGAGACTTCACCGACCGTTCGCTCTTAACGAGCTCGCGAGGGCAGGCACAGCAGAAAGAGAGGGTGACTGAGAGAGAGAAAGAGAGACAAGGATAGAACATGATGGCCGATGTGCATAAGAGAGAGAGAGAGATAATGAAGAACGTCGAAGGGAGCGACAACACTGCGAGTCCCGCGGCGACAGCGGCACCACGGCATTGATCACGGCTATTTCTTCTTCTTTGTCTTCTTTTTCTGTTTCCACTTTTTTCAGCCTCTGTTTCTCCCGAGGCGCCTTCCTCCCCCCCGCCCCGTTCCTTACACCGGCTGCATCCCAGATGCTCGGGTTCTCGGAGCTCTGGTAAAGAAAAGGGGGAGGGAGGGGAATGGAGGAAACACTTCGTGTCCAAGTCTGAAAACTAGGGGTAAGAATAACGCGAGCTCTCGTGGAAAGTACGCTGTATTATTATTTCAGAGTCCCCGAGGCCACTGACTGCCCAATATCTCCGATATTGCGAGAAATAATATGTCTCTCAGTGTCTACAATCGAATTTTGAGACTTGTCGACTCGTCCGTTACATGAAATAGTGTCACCTACTGCCTACTGGACTCAGTCACTCACTTGCTACATGCAGGAGTATTTTCAATTCAGTAAAATTGCAAAACCGTGTTAAGAATCGGCTCCACATCTTTATCACACGTCGGTTCCGAAACATTAGCTCGAATAAGAATTATTTTTTGGGAATTTAACGAATATTCATTAATTTGTTAAAGAATTTCACTTTTTGCAGAGACTATATTGTTTAAATCATGTTATCCTATAGTAGGCAAAGCGTGAATCCTACTACATTCAGTAGAAAGCCTATTATGATGACTATTTTATTATTTTTTCAATTTGGTACTTCATTTCTGAACTACAGAGTAGCGAATATACTTTTGGACAAGAAAAGAAGCATACTCTAGAATAAACAAACTCGGTGACGTGTTTTCATGTGACATGAAATTGTAATTTCTTTTATGTGAGATAGTTTTTTGATTTAGGATTTAGCGTATTTTTTATTTATATAGATATTTAACCTAAATGTATTATTTTTACGGTAGACTAATCGCGGCACAAATCGGCCGAATGGTCATCTCTGTTATTATTTAAATTTGACTTGATGGTTAACCCAAAACCTAATTTTTCGTTTTTTTGCCTATTTTGAATGTCATATATTATAGCCTATATGTGTAATTTTGAAAATGGTGTGCTTGTTTATTGTTATTTATAGCCTATGATTATAAGATAGTGTAGATGAGAAAAAAAATTATTTTTATTGTTTGTTTTGTTTAGTGGAGAAAGTACTTACATTGAGCTCTCAGGTCCTAGCCACCTACTAGCAGGGGCGGATCCAGGAATTTTCCAGGGGGGGCACACCGGGTTGTGATAAGTATGTAGGATAGCGGAAAGGGAGTCCGGGGCTACTCCCTCGTATTTCTTTTCAATTTTTAAATGCCGAGAAGTACTTATAAACGGAAAATGTATTTACCCTTCCACACACCCCCCCCCCCGCAACAACACTTATCAGTGGCGTAACTGTGAGGAGGAACAGATTCACTCAGAGAGAGAGAGAAATTTTTCTGGAACTTGAACAAGCCTTGAGAGACAATTTAAAAAAATAGAAGATGTAATTTATTCAGGAGAGTTTTTCAAGTTAAATTAATTTGTATCTTGAATTAAAATGGAAGATCATTATTTCAGGTTGACAAAAATGATCTATTTTCGAATCATATTTCAGAATAAATGTTATCGAACCACTTAAATTTCAATTTCACATTCAATTTTGATATATTCAAAACACAGTTCTACTTGGTTCACTAGATAAAACAAAACATTTTTTTTTTTTTTTAATTATTATTTATTTATTTTTTAATTATTTTTTCGCCCTTCAAATGTATTTTATGGTTACATGAATTCTATTGTTTTTTTATATTAAGCCGTTTGTTCAGCTGCAGCTTTAAGATTATTTTGTGGTTCTATTTTATTATTCTTATTTCAATATAAGGTTAATTAACTTCATTTTGTATCAAATTTTGTTTTCCAATTGCGTTTCAACTTGTATTATTGATATTGATAGGTGCGTTGCCATTTTTAGGTTGAATTTTTCCTCATGTTTTCCAAGTATACTATTTTTACATGTCATTTTTCTACAATTATTCTATGCTGTCCTTAGCTTGATTTATTATTTTATTGTAAGACTGTAAATAATGGTATAATGAGGAAATAATCAATAATTCTGTCCACCAATATGTGGCGTTTTTTTTTCTCTTTTTTTTTTCTTAAATTGATGCAGGCCTATAGCAATTCTTTTTGATTGTGATGTGAAACAAAAAATTTTTCCTTCGATTACTGTTATTGTTTATCTACGGAGATGAAAATGCATGTCTTGATTTCTTTCTGATGTTAATATACTTTCTTGTGTGTGTGTGTGTGTGTGTGTGTGTGTGTGTGTGTGTGTGTGTGTGTGGTGTGAGTTTTTCAACAGTCTCTGGAAATGTATTCATCTTATATATGTGCTTATTGTACCAATTATTTCATTTATTATATTTGAATGGAGGAGACTAATAACAACTGTGTACTCCTGAAGTCTGTTGATGAAGTTAATGACTCTCATATTTCTGTTAGCTCCAACATCACTGTATTTCATCAAAATATTCAGGGCATAAATGGAAATTTTGACAATTTATTAACTTATTTAAGTTGTTGGAATAATAAGCCTGCAATTATAGTATTGTCCGAAGTTTGGTTGAATTTAAGTGATGAAGTATCACGATTTTATATTGATGGTTACGAGCAAATCTCTAGTATTTCCATGTTTACTCGAGCTACTGGCTTAATTGTTTATTTTTCTACTGAGCTGACTGATTTCACTTGTGAAAGTGCAGATGGTGCTCTGGAGGGTGCGGATTTGATTAATTTACAGTGTAGAATTTCTAATTATAAATTCAATATTTTGTGTCTTTATCGGTGGCATGGCTTTAACTTTGAGCGTTTTCTCTCAAGTTTTGGCTCCACTTTGGAAAGCTTACCGGCATGTGACTCTATAGTGATTGGTGACATGAATATTAATATACTAAATACAAGACATGATATTGAAGTTGACAGCTATCTCGAGGTTTTGAGTTCTCATGGATATGAGCAAATAATTAACATGTTCACTAGAGTTACTGATGCATCTGCTACGTGCATAGATCATATATTCCTCAGATCATCAAACTTTTCTCATTTTATTAAAGGCGCTGTAATTGAGACACTAATAGGTGACCATTGTGCGGTGGCTCTAACTCTTAATAAAAATAATATTCTCAAAAATAATAGTTGTCTTAATCAAGAAAGAACCATTGTGGATTATGAACGCTTACAGGATATGTTGCGCTCCCATGACTGGTGCAATGTCTTGTATAGTAATGACATTGATTACAAATTCAATACATTTTTTGAGACATTGCATACTTATATTGAACACTCAAAATCATCTAGGAGAATTGAGGCGAAGGGGGTTAATTTGAGGAAACTTAAACCTTGGATTACCGATGGGTTGTGCGCAGCTATCCATTCCCGTGACAGACTGATTAAACATGTCAGAAGTAATCCTAACAATATGCGAATGAAAGCAAATTTGAAAGCATTCTCAAAGAAAATTAAATATTGGATTAAAATTGAAAAACGAAAATACTATGCTGCTATCAATGAGCTGCCACCGAGACAAAAGTGGGCAGTTTTGAATAAACTATGTGGCCATTCTAATAAAAAAAACCGGAACAATGAATACAAAATTGAACATGAGAACATTGTTATTACGGATCCGTGTGATGTAGCGAATCATTTTAATAGGTTTTTTGTCAATGTTCCAAAGGAAGTAGCTGCTTCAACCCGAAGTACAGTTGACCAAGAATTGAGAGAGGATGATAATTTCTTTGAAGTGACTCCTTGCCTTAATTCTATTTTCTTTGAGCCAGTAACATACGATGAACTCCTTTTATATATTAAAAATCTGAAACAAGGGAAGGCTCCTGGACATGATGGTGTTTCTTCTAAAATTTTAAAATCTATTGCTTTTGTTGTTATTCCTATTCTGGTTGACATTTTTAATTGCAGTCTGTCGAGGGGCAAATTTCCAAAAGCAATGAAACTAGCTAAGGTAATTCCTATTTTTAAAAGTGGTACAAAGTCTAAATTAAACAATTACCGTCCTATCTCCTTAGTGTCAATATTCTCCAAACTGCTGGAAAAGGTTGTTAAAAAAAGAGTTCTAAACTTTTTAAATTCAAATAAATTTTTCTATAGTCGTCAATTTGGTTTTCGTGAGGGGTCTAGTACAGAAATGGCTCTTGAAAGTTTCATGTCTTCAATTTATAAAAATCTTAATGCTAGACCTACTCCTTTTGTGGCGGGTCTGTTTCTAGACATTCGAAAGGCTTTTGATACAGTTAATCACTTGGTGCTGCTTGCAAAACTGTACAGGGCTGGCATTAGAGGTGTTGCACATGAATGGTTTAGATCTTATTTGAGTAATAGAGTACAATATGTTGCCATAGGAAACGCTAAAAGTGAGGTCCTTGAGGTGGACTGTGGGGTTCCACAAGGTTCCGTGCTTGGTCCTGTATTATTCCTTATATTTATTAATGACCTTTTCTCAGGAAAATTCAATGGAATGCCTGTCTCTTTTGCGGATGATACTGCTTTCTCTTATTGCAGTACTGATGAGAGAGACTTGAATATCATGATGCAGGGGGATCTGAATCGATTACTTTCTTGGTTTTATCGCAATAGCCTGTCACTTAATATTTCTAAAACTAAATATATATTATTCACTTTATCTACTACCAGGCAACTACTGTATCCATTAAAATTCCATGATATTTCATGTAACCAAATCAACTGTGATTGTGGAGCTGTGGTACAAACTGATTCCATGAGATATCTAGGTCTAATGGTGGATGAGAAACTCACCTGGGCTCACCATATAAATAATTTAAAAAACTACCTCCGCCATCTTCTTAGAAAGTTCCACTTCCTTAATAAATTCATTCCTGTTGTTGTGCTCAGACAGCTGTATTTTGCTTTAGTGGATTCAAAATTAAGCTATGGTATCAGTTGTTGGGGCTCCACTTACAAAACCCATCTGAAACCTTTGATTGTACTACAAAAGTCCATAATAAGGTCGATGAGGGGTGTGAGTGGGACCGAACATTCTTTTCCAATTTTTCAACAATTCAACTGTTTGCCATTGCGCTATATATATGTTTTCAAGGTATTGTCCTCTTTCTACATTATATCAGGTAATCGAAGTCAGCAAATGTTTGTGAGTGATAATTTATACAGGACAAGAAGTATAGCTAACAACTTAGTGAGGCTCCCCAAGGCATATAACACCTTCTTCCAAAAATCTTTTGTTTTTTTGAGCCCAAAATTTTTTAATCATGTGCCTGATTCTTTAAAAAGACTTGAAAATAAACATTCCTTCAAAAAACAGATTTTTAAATGGCTTATTCGATGTTTGCCTGAAACTATTGAGAGTTTATTTGCTGTTATCAGTTGAGTAGTTCCTTCAATATTTATAACTCTTTTGCACATGAATTATTAAGGTTTGAAAGTTGCGTGAGTGTGTGTGTGAATGTAGCATTCAAAAGTTTTTTTTTCAACTGTACTCCTACTTGCATACAAATTAATAATAATTTAGCAAGTAGTATTTTTGTTTTGACAGAATATTTGATGCATTTGCATCTGTATACATTTTTGCTAATATTTAGTTTTCTGGATTTTTTCCACTCAGTTGATGTATATAGCTCATTATAATATGTATCGTATTGTCAAAATAAAAAATGATTTGATTTGATTTTGATTTGAAACATAAAATTGAATTAAGCAAATTCATTGAATTTCATGCTGAGGATACAATCTCCATCTGAAAGAAGTCATTTTTATTGAATTGAAATGTTTAGAATCGCTTAAAATGTGATTCTAGAGGGATTATTTTGCAAAAGATTTCCTGGAGGAGAACCTCCTTGAGCAAGGCCATCGCATGGTTTATTGGCGCTCAAGACAATTTTGGTAAGCGCCCCCCCCCCCCCCCTCTGAGGATGTAAAACTACATAAGATTTTAATATTTCGTTGTTACTAGAAATATAATTTTTAGGCCTCATCACGGGGGCCATTTTGGATTTTTGTGCATGTTGCCAAGGTGGGGATTTTTAAATGATGATTACCGGTACTTTTAGCTATAAATTTTTTAAATCGGCCACGTTGCAATTATGTTGGGGTTGAGCCATATTTTAAAATGATTGTACAGTACTACCTTTCTAATCTCTACATTTCTGAATCATAAGAATCAGAAATATTTAAAAACTCATTATCTGAGCAGTTAAGAAATTATTTGTTCAGGAAATCCTATTCTCATTCCATGAAAAAAGCGAATAGGAGTTTAATAGACCATTTTGACAAAAAAAGTGTTTTGGAGAAGATGAACTTCGTTGTTCGTTCATCGGCTTTTGTGTTTTGTGCTCCCCCTCGTTTAAAAGGCACTATCCTTGTTCTATTGACACTCATTGGACACACCCTACACTCTCTGATATTGTACCATCTTCCCCTCAAAGCCAGATTGCGCAATCTTATTTGGGATCGATGATTTCGTTCTATCTGTTGATAACTGTCTCATTTTCAAGACATGGTAATAATAATAATATCGTGTGACCTGGCTGGCTCAGGTCTGGTGTCAGAGTTATCAGGTCGTCTCTGACGTGACTTAACGACTGTTTTTAGGCAGCCGGGACCGACAGCTTAACGTGTCCTCCGAAACACGGGAGTGGCCCGAGGTAAAAACTTTCGGTCAGAACTGGAATCGAACCCAGGACCTTTGGGCTAGCAAACCAGCACTTTACCCACTCGGCTACGGCCACTCCAAGACATGGTAACATACGCTTACGAATTACAAGTACTAGTACATTAGTATTTATTTATTACATTAGTATTTGCTCGTACTAACCAGGTAGGTAACTTGGCAGCAGCCGGGTTCAAACGTATCACGTCCTTTCATCTTCTACACGCTGCCAAATTGTATGAATACTTTAATAGTTTGATTGGTTTTTATCGACATTAGAGTGAATTTCGGAAATCACGCAATAGAAAAGAAATTGCTTTTTATAAAATGTGGTTCGCTGTTTGCTCGTCACCACAATTGCAGACCGATTACCTCACCGGAACATGACCTTTTGGTATAAAAGGCAATTCGTTGTTAAAGTTCCCATTAATAATCAGAAGTAAACAGTATCTACGACAACAAATAAGTATCAACTGTCTTTTTCACTGGCTTTAATGAGGTCCTCGACCTCCTCTCATGGAGGCTTACAGATCAAATTTATGAATTCTATGTGAATTCTATTTTCTACAGTGTTTAGAAGCTAGAAATTCCAGGCTGGTTGGACATTGGTCAATATTGATAAAGATGTGAAAAGACAGAGAAGGAATAAGCTTGCATCGCACTCTCTACAATCTGTTCGCTGAGAAATGGTGTGCTATGGTGATAGTGAGGTGTGTTGACGAGAGGTGAGTAGGGGAGGGAGCTAAGATAGCGAACCAGTGCGTAACAGAACCGTGGGTAGCTTGCGAGAGAAAGACAAAGAATGGGAGAGAGAGTGGGAAGGAAATGAGAGTGCAAGAGATGGCAGAGAAAGAAGTTTAGACGACTAGTTGCAGCTTCAGGCCTCCGAGATAAGCTGGGGCCAAAAACCTCCCCACCATCCACATCCTATACCCAATAAACACATGACCGGTGACTACGCGATTCTTCGAACCAACAGAGAACAGAGAAGAAAGATAAATAGTGGGTGAGGGGGAATGAAAGAGAGAAAGAGTGGAGTGAGGTTTGAGTGAACGATAGTTCGAAGGGTCGAAGAGTGAAGTGAAAAAGAAAGTAGCACTGATAAAATTGAAAACGGAGAACTACTCAAATTGGGGATGGTGAGAGAAAGAGAAAGAAAAAGATTGACATAGTTGTGTGTGCGCGTGTGTGGGTAGGGTATTTGTCACCGAACCTTCTACTGCCCGTGCTAGCGTTGAAGCTTCCACGCTAAGGTTCTACGGCTTCACGCCCAGTTCAAAATCTATCGTCTAGTTGTGAAGGATTATTGCCGAGTTAGAAAACCCATTATTCAAAATATATTCTTTTCTTATGAATATCGTAGATCTATTCAACTATTTTTGTGTGAAAAAGGTTTCTTGTAGCTGAACAAAAATTATTGGCATCCTAAAATTACAACAGCATAGTTAAAAGTGGACTTGGAATCTAAAATACCAAACCAATTCAACCTTTTCTGAGAAATTCACTATTTTCTTTATTTCTCCTTCAAATAAATGCATATTTATGATAACAGATGACAGTAGAGAGAAAAAATATATTACCCAGATGGGCCTCAGCCTGTGTTTGAAGAAGTCTGGACGTTATGTTATCAAAGAAGAAATAGAGAAAAATTCAACAAAAAATCTCCTGCTCTAAGGAAAATTGAAAAATTTAAATCGTTTGGCAATTGAAAAAGCTAAGAATAAATGGCTTTTGATGATTCAGAATCCTTCCCACAATGGCTTACAGCGCGATCACAGTCAATTGAAGCAAAAACATTCTAAAGCAAATTCGCCTAGCTTACTAAGCAAGTGAGAGTGGTCCGATTAGACAACAGTTGAATTTAAGTACTAGCAATTTTGGGAAGAGTAGACCTCACCCTCACTGGCCCAACACTCACTCAAAATTCAAAATGGGATGATACTTTTGTTCAAGAGCCCATTCACCTCTATTTACATTGCTTAATTTTTTATCGATGATATAAACTGCAAAATCAAAATTTTTGCCCCCCCCCCCCCCTAACAAATCCACCCTTATACCTGATAAATGATTACGGTGTATTTGTAGTAGCTCTTGATAATGACCTCAACCTTAAAAAGCAAAATATTATCCATTAGCAAAAAGTTCAAAATTTGATCACCCGCACACATTTTCACCTCTAATCGAAAAATGCAGAAATTATTCTAAAAATACGTTTTTATGAAAAAGTCAAATTTTCCTTCTCCTACCCCCAGATCAAAAATCAAGAACTTTGTATCATCTCACTTATCTCTAAAAGACCTACCTAAACAAAAAAAATTGAAAAACCTTATACAGTATTGAAGTTTTTTAAGATTTTGAACTCCCCTCTCTAACGCCCCCCCCCTTGGTTTTCAAATTTTTTAACGAATAAAAACCCCTCTTAAATCAGCTTAATTTTAATTTAAAACCATCCACACAAAAATCAGACACTCCAATAATCGGGGGTAAATTGGGCCCTCTAAAAACGAAGGGGAAAATTTTTTTCTTTGTAGTGGCGAAGGTGATATTGTGGAAGTTATCCATAATTAATAATAAGACGAAATTGTCACAACCACATTTATTAAAAATATTGATATATCTCAATATTTTTAATAAATGTCTCAATATATTTAATAAATGTCTCAATATTTTTAATAAATGTGGTTGTGACAGTTTAGTCTTATTATTCATTGAGGGGGCATTTTTTGATAAAGCCTTATACATTCATCGCTTGGCGTAGGAATCAGGAGCATTTATGCAAAATTTCATGGCAATCGGTCAAGGCGTTTGGCCATAGTCGTGTAACAATGAGACAGATGTGAAAGTTGCATTAGATGCAAGAGTTAGTTGTTCAGCAAACAAATAAAAAAGTATGAACATTACACTACAATGCATTATTTTCAGTTGCATTTTAGTCGAGTCAAATTATCAAAAAGAAAAGAAAAAATCCAACATGGCTGAATATTGGGATGTATAACAAGAAAAACATTCTGAATAACATACTAGTCACTAAGAATCCTAGCTGGTTTGGCCACCATTTTTTCTTACATAATTATTGTTTTGAGACCGAACTAAGTGTCGATTAGTAAAAGTTACTCTCCTTTTTTTTTCAAGAAAACAAAATTTGCGAGAATTTGATACTAGTTACAGCTCTGTATCTTGAATAAGTTCCAAGTTAAATTTTTCGAAATTTTGGTAACTTTTCAGGAAAATTAATAATTTTGATTATCGTATAAATAAAACGGCTGTATTTCACTAATAGCAGGACCTAGATTGGTAATTCAAAATCCTCCTGGGGAAAATTCCTTCTGGAGTTTTTGAAAATTTGTAATTAAAAATCCTTCTGGGGAAAAAGTCCTTCTGGAGTTGTTTAAATGTTGAAACCAACTTCACCTTTTTTATCTATGGTTGCTTTGAGCTGCATCTTTTCGAAAAATTTCATGCACCTCTAAAACCCTTTTAAAACTCCGTTTGTGAGTCAAACAAACCTTCCAAAAATTGGGGATCGGTGTTTATCTTAGAGATTTTGTTCCTGAGACTCCGCACTATCAGAAACACCATCCGGTCGCCGAGAAATGCGATGGGATGTTATTCACAGTTGTTTCAGGCAAGCTGTAGGCGAAACAAAGGTGAAATTGTGTGCAGCCCCCTCCCTCCCTCCCTCCCTCTCGCACTATCCGGCGGCGATGACCTCGCCCTTATCAGAGAATACGCGGCGGACCCGCGGCGTGAGAGAACTGGCAACAGCGCAGCGCAGTCCACCCCCTGCCAATCACTTCTTGCTTAACACGTGCTTCCGCGACGGCCCAGAGGCCATCTGTCAACCGGGCCTTTGGGCCTTGTCTCAAGCTTTTAGTAGCTATATAGATATACTAAGATATATGTATATAGCATCTAGAGCGAAGCCAACAGTCGAATCAAGCAAGCGACAAGCAGCAGCGAGCCCATCAAGGCGCGATGGCGCGACCCTTTTAGCTTTCTTTTCTCTGGCAGGCGAAATGCTGCAAGCTTTCGATAAGCTCTACGCTTGTGTCAAGTTGAAAGCACTGCTCAGCATACAGGCCAGCCCAATGCTGCATGTCGTTGTTATTGTGACGTTCTATCGTTTTCAAGCGAGGGCTCTGAGGATTTATTTCAGAAAGAACGACTAATTAGCAAAGCAACACCATTTATTACAGTATTACACTACATAAACACAACAAAACCAATACTTAGTAATAAGTCGAAATAAACCATTATAGCTCTACTTCTACAATAACAACAGAAACAGAAGCAAACAATTAGTTATCTGATCAACAGGCATTCATAAACAAAACACTTTTACTATAATCACTAAATCAGTAGTGCAACTAAATAGAAGAAAACACAATCGCCAATCACTTATCAGCCAAGTTAATCTTACAGTTACATATACAGTTATACAATTCAGTCTACTCACAGAATTCCTTCCATCAAACCAACATCAACACTTAATTTGAACGATTTCCTCCAAAGATGTGTAGAAGCACAACTACCAACACCGTAGACAAAGAGCTTTCACTCAGTAAATAAACCGATCACAATATTATTACACAACTTGATCACTGATCACCGTCCTCATGGTCAACTCAGCTGGTCCCTTATTAGGGTTGTGGGTTAGAGATCTAAAAAGTTCTGGAAGAATGTAGAACATTCAGTGGTTGACAGGGATTACCCATAAGAGAACAATAGGTAGCCAGAAGTCTCTGGAAAGATTGAGGAGAATCAGAGAATTCTAGGAAAAGATTATTAACAGATTACCAAACAACTATGAATGGAGCAGATATTTGATATTTATTTGTTACATCTTAAGTTGGAGAAAGTGATAAGGGGAGAGATTCAGATTCAGATGACTTTATTTGTGAAAATTTACAATGTACATGAATGATAACAGTATTAGCAACTCTCAGATCCCGTATTTGAAGCATGGGCGCCACCACATATGAGCAAGGGGGGGGCGCGGCTCTCCCTGGCCCCTAGGGAAAAAATAATATGTTAGGAAAAAATAACATAACATTCATCACGTATTTCAAATTTGTAGTTTCTTAGAAAAACATTTTAGTGAAATGTATTTAAAATTATTGAAAACTGTTTTACATGTACTTAGCCTACTTATTTCTGTACGGTATGACTTGTATTGTATCATACTTCGTACAAAATTATTTTGCGGGAAGTTCGAGTTGGCTAGGGGCTAGAAATAAAAACAGGCCACGAAAGGCTTAGTTTTTGATTGAAAAAGCTTGATATAAATAGGAAAATATTAATGAATGAAGTTAATTGATACAGACTGATAAATTTAGGATTTTTTTGTTACCCGCATCTTTTTCTATTTCAGGAAATGAGGTGTAAAAGTCATAAAACAAGCTTCTAAACTCACCATTTTTACTCTGATTTTTCAAAATTTTTCTGGGAAATTTTCCAAACCCCCCGAAAGGACTGGCACCCCCCTGAAAAATTTCCTTGTGGCGCACTTGATTTGAAGTGATGTACAGTGATTTTGGAAACGATAACATAATGATTGAATAGTTTGAATAGAAAAGATTATAAATAGAACAAATATAATTATATTTCAAAGTATTGGACAGCAGAAATTATTGATATGATTGGTAAAAAAAAATAAGAGCTTGGATCTGGGAGATGAATTGCACAAAAAGGAGAAGACTTGGCCATTGAGGCCAAACTTACACGTGAGAGAAGGAGAGAGAGCAGGAATAAGCGATAGTTGACAGTGCAGGTAAACTAAGAGGACACAACGCAATGATAAAAAATAATAGGCTTGTATCTATAGCTAAATTACCTCTATACACTATACATCTGTAGTCTACAATGTTCTTAATTCTTATGCCTTTCAAATTTCAAATAAATTTCATTTTTATACATCTTACATAAAAAACAAACATATCAACTTCAAAAACATAAAAATACATCTGAAATATACAAAATTAAGTAGTATTGATGCAGAAGTTACAATAGATAATTCAACTTACAATTTATAGTGAATAGTTGATAGTTATACAATAGTTCAATTCAATGGAAAGAGAAAAAGTACCCACAAGACACAGTCTGAGCGTGGGCATGAGTTGCAAAAAAATTGTATGAAAAAAACAAAAATACACTACGGTACTGATTAATTAGAAAAATATGAAGTAGTAAAATAGAGAAAAAATTATTAACACAAGGTAGTTGGAAATTAAAGTATTATGAACAATGGTAATGGTGAAGCATTAAAATGACACTTAAATGAACGTTTTTGCGAGTTTTAGTATCATCTATAGCAAAGTTACAGCAAAAAGGTTAAAATAACATTCACTATAATAGCCTACGGAAATGGAATACAAGAAATAATAATTTTTATAATAAAAATGCAATACTTCTTTCTCACATTATGTTGTTGTTTGTTGCAGCTGGGAGATGTGACTTGGAGCGACAAATATCCAAAGTATTGATGAGCCAAGTTAGGCCAAATTGGGTGGATCTGAAGAAACTCAAAAACTGTTGAACAATAGAATAGAATGGCTTTTTATTTGTTTGGAATGGCGAGGTTTCGATCAACAAGTCTACTCTTCCACGTCGAGAAAAGAAAAATACAGAGATTCCATAAATAAAAAGAATAGAATTTTCAGTGAGCTGGTGAGAAATAATCCATTAATATATAAAATGATCATAGTGGAGCTATGAAATTAAATTGCAAAGCAACTGTTGCTGTCAAGAAATAAGCACAACAATAAATGGAAGAATCAAATTTCCAATCAATTTTTTAATACAAGCCTAATTTAATATCTTATACATGGTTAGATTCCTTATTAGATTCCTGGAAAGAAACGGCGAAAAATGGTAGATTTGAGTATTCATCTTACGCACTAGACATATCCACTCCAAAAATATAAATCAAAAACTAAATTTTCAATTAACTTTTTAAGTGAATTCAACGACTTGCAGTCAAATCTTTATTAAGAATAAGTAGTATTTTACTTACTCTGTAGGCCGAACGTTTTAGAATCTTGGAGATCCATTTTCATTTTTGGAAAATAAATCTTCAAGATTCGAAAACGTTTGGCCTACAGGGTACTTCATATTTTTCTAATTAATCAGTACCGTAGTGTATTTTTGTTTTTAATACACTTTTTTGCAACTCAGTCATGCCCACGCCCAGACTGTGTCTTGTGGGTACTTTTTCTCTTTCCATTGAATTGAACTATTGTATAACTATTCACTATAAATTGTAAGTTGAATTATCTATTGTAACTTCTGCATCAATACTTCTTAATTTTGTATATTTCAGATGTATTTTTATGTTTCTGAAGTTGATATGTTTGTTTTTTATGAAAGTTGAATAAATTTGAAATTATAATACTAACAACGCAGTTCGTCAAGGAACAAGAAAACTATGAATTAAATTTTCAAGTTAACCTTTTATAGCATATAACAAACACCCAATTTTTGTTCAACAATACTTTTTCAAACTTGCTACATCTTGGAACGCATCTGATAGGTTCGTTGTATTGGTTCAGTGAGTGACCTCTGCAATGATTCGCTCAGAATCCGTTGATCTAGAATCTAGATTCTAGAAGGAATAGAGGTGAGATAAGGAAGGAGGCCTTTGAGGTGAGCTGAGGTGCTGAGGAGGCAGTGGGGTTGGCCGGTGATCAATTTGAGAAAATCGTACTCCTGGCTGTTGGCTTCTCTATATCGGCCGGCCGTAACTGAGAGGTTTACTGCTCTTTGCAATTGGCATTGATGAATGTTTGCAGGAAGCGCAACTCCGATGCCGAGTGGAGAGCTAAAAAAAGTCCCTCGGCCAAATTATTTGGTGGGGACAAATTTCCAGCACACGCACCCACACGTTCGCAGCCTCCTAACACACCTCCCACTTAACAACCCTTCCTTTTCGAAAAAGTTCGTTTTCATAGTGAACGTGAACCGTGAGGTAGCATGCATCATTAAGCCATCTGTAACAATATTGCCTGTACTTTCCTGTACAAAGTCAGACAATGATTACTATAAAACTCAAATTGAATATCATGTAATACCTTACTTTTTATATATACCTGACCTTCCCCCCCCCCCCCCCCCGTGGACAAAATGCCATTAATCCGCCACTGACTTTTCGACAAGAATCGTCAAATTCACTCCATCAGTGAACAAATCGACAGTATTGAGTGCAGGCAAAGAAAAGGTACTAAAGTACAGTACAAACACCCCTGTACTTCTATTTATTCTGTGTCAAACATGTCTTATCAGAGTACCTTACTGTTACTATAAGCTGTTACAACACTGTAGACTGTGTACTGTTACAATTATGTCCCCTACAGTCAGGTTTATTCGCTTTTCTAGTGAGAAAGGCATATCATAGTGTGCAGGAGTTTTTGGTCAACCAATAAAATTATTAATTCTAAAAAAGTCTAGTAGTTAGTATTTAGTTATGAATGAGAGGAGTAACAAATATACATCTAATCAATATAGTTACAATTAGCTTTAAAGTATTATCACATGTTTTTTTTTTTGTAAAGGATGTTCACTGTTGATCGTTTGTTCATGTTCTTTTTGTTCGTTGTCTGTTTGTTGTTGTGTGTTTGCTATGTTCTCTGCATTTCATTTTAATTCTGTTCAATTGATGCTGCTGGTAAAGACGATATTCAACTGTATGTAACTGTATATGCTGTGTTGAATAAATCAATTTCTATATTCTATATTCTATATTATAACTACATTGCAGAGGACGGAACTGGAAAAGGATAGAAAAAGTTTCCGTTAATGCTGTTTATGTAAAAAATGTGAAACCAAATTTATATTTTCTGCATGATTTGTGTGTGTTGAATAAATACATTTTTTAAATTTTAATTTCTTTCCCCAAGCTTCATTTCTCCACTCTATTCCTCCACCTCTGCTTTTAACTTTTTTTTCTATTTTCCTCATTCTTCCTTGTTCATAACTACTTTCCATAATACATGTGAAATCTTAGTTGAAAGTTTTCTTCTACATCTCGCTCTTTTCCGTACACCCCAATAAGGAGCCACCAGTTTTACTTTCGTAATCAGCTTTTGTTGTCTATATTGAGTAACTTTTCAGTCTTATAATTATTATGCTTTTTATGTGTGTGTGTGTTAAATAAATTAATGAGATTTAAATTTTTCAATACTTAATGGCGGCTTTACTTGGACTTCAGACTTCTGACAATCCAAAAATTAACATTAAAATCAACCACTTCATAGTCTTAGGCCCGTATGTATGAAATTTAATTGTCTTGAAGTTTCCTTATTTCAAAGCAGGGAAACTGAGAAAGCGTTCAAGAAGGCTTTCCAAGTTTCTTTCAAGTTATGGGAGCCTCATGATAAGTAAGTTTATATATAGGGGCCTACATCATTTACATATTGTTGTGAAGCCATATTATATTACTTATTAATATCATCCTCCACCTCTATATTATGCAGAAATCCTATCGCTCTTTGAACAATACCAACATTCGATCGACTGAACGTTGTGGATTTCCAACCACGTTTGGCTGGTATGACCTATTTTGGGTACTGTGAGGACCTGCAGTGGTGTGTGTTATGTCCGGGGATCTGGTATTGCAGTGCTGTCTGTGTCCATGGCCCATGGCGGTGGGATATGGTAGATGATGACGGGGGGGACGGGACACAACAGACAACACTACACACAAAGCGAGCCACATAACAGAGCAGACCAGTGAGCAGAGCCCAGCCTTTGCTTGTCACGCGTTTGCACAAAGTTCGACTGCGGTTACATGGTACGCGAACAATGAGCGAGGACGCGACTGTAGCGCGACATGATCGCGATAATCGTGGTTCACACCCAGCGCCATTTTTGTCGTTGCTTGTCACTGAGGTTAGGCAGTGTCTGCCTAGGTAGGGGCAGGAGAGTAGGAGACTAAATTTAGGCACCGCGACTGCTGTGTAGCCTCTATAGACATAAAACAGCAAAAGCGCGATCGTGTGCGTGTGTTAGCTTCGAAAGAGAGAGAGAATAAGTGAGACAGAATATGAAAGAGTGAGAGGAACATGTTACAGCTCCAGTCATCGCGATGTCCAGCTGTTGCATTCCTACCCGGTGGTAGTAGCTATAGCTGACCGTTGACCAGGCTTTGGAAAATTTCCATGTCATCGTTCGCTAAACACATTGGCCAGGTACACTGGCTGGCTAGTGGCTAACTATGCGCCATGGCGACGACTCTCAACTTGATGTTATTACACAGCGACTGCTGACTTGTGTTGCTCAATATGATACAAGTGCACGAAGCAAAATTTAATGTTGTCAAACGTCGCTAAATTTAGATATGATACACGTAACTGTGACTTTTATTTGAGACGATTATTTTGCAGAAATGTCATGGGGATGTTGGGTTGAAAAGTAGAACCCCCGTTTTTTTCTCAGAATACTTGGACTCAGGAGTGGTCCCAGCCTGGGAGTTTGGGGGGGGGGTCTCAAATGGGTTTTGTTGACCCTTTTGTGACCCTCCTTCCTACCCCCCCCCCATCCAGTAAATTTCCGATTTTGGGAGGGTCATGACCTCCATGACCCCCCCTGGGACCGCCCTTGCTTGGACTGTCATTATAGAAATGTAGTGTACATTATAGAAATGTAGTGTAATGCTGGGCGTTCCCAGCTAGAAATTCCTCATCGATTGAAATAATATTGTAGACATTATTTCATAATTATTTATTTAGAACACATCTCCAAACTAGACACCACCGTAGCTACTGACAAGTGACAACCATCCTTTTAACAAGCAGCTGATTTTAAATATTATAATTTATTAAAATGCTTTCTATATCACAGGAGTTACAAATGAGAATTTTGAAGACCTGTTTACGAGATATTGCCCTCCCGCCACTCCTTTCTATCTCTTCTCCAGTAAAGTTCCGATTTTAGAAGGTCATGACCCTCCTGGGGCCGGTGGCGTAAAAGATGCGCACACGAAGAAATCAATCACATGTCACATGTCCAGTCAAAGGGTTGGAAAAAGGTCACTTCTTTCTGAAATTTATTTTATTTCTGCATTCCATCTACCTGGGACAACAATGAGCTCCAACTATTATTTTTAGGCTCCAGATTGAATAAAAAAAATTTGCTTTAGGCATTCAATTATAAAACACCGATCTCATTTACAGGAAGCCACAAAATTCAGTATTGTAATACTTTATATTAGATTGTATTAGATTATATTAGATGTGTATACACACAGTATTTTCTGCAATGTAATGTAAATTTTTTTATTGTGAATAAACTCCTCTGGTGGTGCTGTACACACAACCAGAGAAATTATTATTATTACTGTCTGCTCTACAAGACTGGCAGTGTAAGAGATGTGATCATATTCATCAATATATTCTACCCTTAATCATTCGTTATAATCGTACTTACATCACTGCTGAAAATAAAAAATCGATTTTTTTTTGTGTTACGAAATGGTGGTGCTGAACATGAAAACCCCGGTTTTATTTTCTGTATTCGATGTGCACTTTATGTATATTTGATGTATACAATGTCTTTTTGTAAGAACAGTAAGTAATCAGTAAGTACAGTCAAACTTCTATACAACGAACTATCAAATATCGAAAAGGAAAACCTCTACTTAAATAATTTTTATATTTTGTACTCGACATTGGAAAAACGACTTTCCATCAACGAATACTTCTCTAATAGAAGTATTAGAACGAATTTCATGCCTGGATAATCGATTTCATTATACAGGAGTTCAACGTTTCAATTCCCCAACTGCATCTTTACAGTTCACACCATTCTAGCATTTTTCCTCTGAGATTTCAATTGAAAATAGTGGAAGTCTTCTAGAATTAGGCTCATAGTATATAATAAAGCTCAATCTACATTCATCGCATCATAGAGCAATCCTCTTTATGAGGTAATTTCAGGTTGACAGTCGTTTACATGTTGTAGCTTACAGTATATTGTAGTGTAGCCCCGCTAGCCGGGCCGCTTAGCGCAGTTGGTTGAGGCGTCGCAATTTCAGCTTACTGTCGCTTCAGCGGTCGTGGGTTCAAATCCCGCTCCTCCGTCTGGCATATATATTTTATCATTCACCTCATGCACAAGTCTCGGACTAATGTTGGCATCATCAAAAATTAAAAAATAAAAGTATTTGAGAGAGTCCAAGTTTCGCTTTGTTCATTGTAGCTTCATAACGATTTTTCTCGTAATTCCCTGTTTCTTCCCGTAGTGGCCCACGCACGTCCCACTTTTGGCCCTTACTATATTGTCCTTTAATTATTTATATAAGTATTGAGCTATATAAAAAACCTACCTCATGGATCAAGTTTGTAAAAAATAATTATAGCCCAATTTAATGCAGTTGTGTGCTAGGCTATATGGAATTTATTGTGTTAGTAGTGTGATTCCTTTGAAAGTCGTGAAAAGAATTTACAAATCAAATTATATAAAATGCAGGTAGTGGTAATCCACTTGCAGCACATGTTATAACGGAAAGATGCGAGTAAAATTCCGAAATGATGACATTTACCTTTGGGGAAGATTTTCCCTAAAGTGTGACAAAGCAGACAAAGGATCATTCAGCTACAGCATTCTAAAAAGGGAGACATATGTTAGTTATTTTGGCTGATGAATTCACAGAAGCAGCTTTCAAGAAGAAAGCTTAGAGTGGTAGCTCTTGGAGGTAGAGAAACAACCTCACTGGCATTATAAACTTAAGGGTCGGCTGTAGCTAGAATGTTTTTCAAAATCGACAGTAGCGAATCTGTCAAGTTATGAACGAACTAGTTTCAAACTAAAAAGAGTACAGTATCACTGGCATTTGTGTGAGTAAGGTTTGTCTTTGTGTGCGTGTGAGAAGTGAGAGCGCACAAGAAGAGAGAAGAGACAATAGAGCGAAGAGCCATCAACCACCCCAGGAAGACAAGGTTACTGCACTCTTATCTGTTGCATCTTGCCACTGTTGACATTCCGGCTTCCTCTAAAGCTATACGCTATACATCATTTTATTGCTTTACGAATAGATATTGTTTGAGACCCAAAATCCACAGAAACTTTTATTTGCAAGAACATATTGAAAAATTATAATATTGCCCAAAAATCATCTAATCATCTAGGATATACTTTATAGTAAAACGTCAATAATATGAAATCATGTACATGTACAGCGAGAAGATGGCAAAAATAAAAATGCAGATCAATCATCCATTAAAAATAACAAATAACTTTACCTGAACTCAAATATCTATCAAAATATCTAACAGTTAATTCTGTGAGCAGAAAAAAAAGTATACAAAAAAATAAACATATCAATGAATAACAATAATTGTTATAGATTAACACTAATATTTGAAAATGAAATTTTTCATCTAAAAATACAGTAATAAACTTCATAAATATATTATTATTGTTAATTACGATCGAATAATTAGTTACGTTGAGCCGCGAAAATGGGCAAAGCTATTCCAAAGCATAGAATAAATGAAACTATTTACTAGACTTAGAACCTATTCATGATTATAACTGAGAGCAAACTGAGATGCGATAATATTGTACTGCGAAATCGAAAAGATGAATGAATAAGTAAACGTTATTCTAATTTAGCAAAGAAAAAAATATATTTTCTACATTATATTTCATATATTTCTTATAACTCAATTTGCATTTGTGATTTTAGTGTTCACTCGAAATCATGTTCCGGGCTAGCTCACGGGCCGTAGTTCGTCCATTACCGCCCTGAAGTGTACTTGGAAAATGACGAGTTTTCATTACAAATAGTATATAGTATATAACTAATAGTAAATAGTATATAACTTGTAAACTACTAAAGAACAAATTGAAAAATTGGTCTCAAATTGTAGGTAACATCTTTTTCTGTCATATCCTTAGTAAGAGAACCACTGAGAACGCATTTTAAATCAAACTAAACAATTCTATATGTAGCCATACTTGAGAAAAAAATTCCTTGTCATGAAAAACATTATAACGGAGAGGACTTGTTTTGTCATTTTTTGATATCTATATCACAAACGTCAGAAAAAAATCATAAATTCATGACTCATAAATGCTTATTTAGAACAAACAGTGGAAGAAATATGAGTTTTCAGAAAGCAAAGTCGCTTGAGCATAATCAAACCTTCAAAATAAGACATTGACAGTAATTTTCAGATTATAAATAGGTGAGTTATATGGTTTCGAAATTAGCATTGCTCTTATGGAGATACAAATCCAACATGGCCGCGCTACAGCCGACCCTTAAGAAAAACTATTGAAAAACCCAACTTTTGGTCACGATTGTCTATAGCTATGAGAACTATTTAATTATATAGCTACCGATTGGATACAGAAACCAGAACTGGTAATTTCCTGCAACCGTATAGGCCTAAAATTGTTTATCAAATTACTTTGTTACACTTTTATTTTTTCTACAATGAACCTTTTATATTTCATATTTTGAATGCTATTGTTTAATGTATAAAGTAAATATATCGTATTAATATATGCCATTCTATAATATTTTATATTGCATGATCATGATACAACTATTGTTATTCGTTACGTTTGCAACTCTATTTGTATGCATTTGCTGAACAAACAAATTTATTTATTTATTTAATATTTGGAATGAATGTAGTTGCTATTATTATAGGTGTGGAAATTACAGCTAATTATTTATTTATGTTTTGCAATCTACAAAGTAGCCTATTTATCACTATGCCTACTATTATTTCTGGGAGTAATCAGAGAGTATAGAAGAAGAACTTCTATCCTCTCTGGTTAAAATACTAATAGTTTTACCTTATCCTAATACTAATTGGGAAGTAAAATAACGTGATATTGGCCCATAATGATTTAATACACTCCATACCCTTGAAATTTCATTGATACCCAACACTTCAGAAAGTTATGGATTATTTCAACTTTCTTTGTAGTAGTGAAAGTGATATTGTGGAAGGTATCCATAATGAATAATAAGACGAAATTGTCACAACCACATTTATTCTAATAGTTATAACCACAAATAAATGTGGTTGTGCCAATTTCGTCTTATTATTCATTATGTATTATTATGTATAATAGTCTAATTTTAAATCACAGAATCACCTAGGTCAATTTCGCAAGAATCACCAAGCATTAGAAATGCTCCCCTTCCCACGTTTGAAGATTATGATTAAAAGAGCCTTATTGAGTAACAACCCTTAGTAAAAAAAGGGTAATTTAATGCAACTTGATTGCCATCGTCAATTGCCCCAAAATAGATGGAGCCCTTGCACGGATAACATTTAAAAATAACTTTAAGGTTAATTATTCAGCGAAAGTACAGTTAACATGAAACGAACCACCTGTCACAGTGAGGTATTTAACAATGGAACAGCCCCAGTCGTCAATTCCAAGATAATCAAGACCAGCATATAGATATAGACACACTTCGATAGATATAGATAGATGTCATTACTGTGTTGGCCCAAAAGAGGGTTGAGGTTTTTCAGTAATTCTTATTACTGATTCCTCAGGAACATCAGTAGATAACAGGAACTTTGCAACCAGCTACGGGTTCAGGTAAAACTAAGGAACAAGCATATAGAATAACGTGCAAGATATCAATAACCGCAGACCTTTCAACTTGCGAGCCACTAATAGTGCACATATACGATACTTTTTCAATTTAAAAATCATGTTCAATACTTCACCATTATTTTATGATATCCCCTAATATTATACTTTGTAGTGTGATGAATTAATTAGTTTATTAGTTAGATAAAATATTGAATAGTACCTGTTGAAAGTCTGTAACTACTGTATAGATATTGAGCGAAAAAAGTATGATTTTATGAACTATATAAGGTTATTTATTTATACAAAAAGTACATATGGGAGCACACAGGAAACCCCCAAAGTTTCTCCCTAATCGTTTAATCAAACAAAGTAAAATTACACAGTTCATAACCAGCTATATCTTTACAGGCTGTAATAAGCTATAAATATAGCTTTGGTATAAATATACCAAAAATAGATAAAATGGAAATATGAAATGAAATAGAAATATAAAATGTTATATTATTATGAAATGAAATAAAATTATGATGTAAAATGGAATTTTTCTAAGAAATAAAATTTTTCTGGAGTTATTCCACATTACAAGAGAAATGACAAATTTCTAAATTAGATTAGAGGACCATAGTTATACTGAACGAATATGACAGTTGATACTGCAGGAGGATCGTAGATACTCCACTGATTATCCACAGATATTGGAAGATAACTGAGAATGAATAAAAATTGTCACTACGAAAACTAAATTTTTATTAATTTAGGTTGAAAAAACTGATCGTTAGTCAAAAGTACTAGTAGCAGTTACACTCAATTGAAAAAATCACAAATCGACTGAATACCAAGTTCTTAAACAGTGAACCAATTCTTTTTTGGAACATATTTTTTTAAACACTACATGAATATGATTTTTCAAATAATTAAAAACAAAGTTTTGGTTGTTGTTTTTTCTTATCAGTTTCTTGACTATTTCTCGCTCAATACTAATTAGTGTGATACAAAATGGAGAATACAACACCCAAAGGGAATCCATGTCTTGCAAAGGGTGGTCATTGCTATCACAATCAAATTATGATCAAAGGTTTTACGCAACGAACCCATAAGACCCATTGGTCTTATGTGTTCACTGGTTTTACGCTTACTTCGTCTATGCTATAAAATTTTGTACCTGAATTTACTCCCATCAACTCTACCTTCTTCCCTCGGTTTCGATTTCTTCGGGTACCAGTCGGTATTAGTCTAGCGAAAAGACTTGTTAATGACATTTCAAGTAAAAGATAGAAGGGTGGGCGCAAAAGGGCAACTTTTTGGGATTTGCACAAAGTTCCATGGGGGCATCGTTACTGTTTTCACATTAGTGGAACCCCTGGTCATAACATATTAGAAGAAGCATATAATGGACTTTTGTGCTTACCCTTCAGCTATGCCTACTTGTTTGTATTATGTCAGACATTGATAAGTAGGGTAAACACTGGTTGACTCATTCAACGAAGAGCATGTTCTTCTATTCGGGTTCAACAGCCTCTCATCTGAAGAATTGCGATAAGTAGCCTACATAGTAAATTATACTACATGATATATTTAATGTGATGATCAGAGAGAATAGAATAGTAATCACTACTATCTCTTTGATTAGTGGTAATTTCTAATTATCATTAATTTGAGGGGTAGTGGACGTCTATTCTCTCTGGTGATAATGAGTGTTATGAATATAATATCTATTGCATATCAAGTATAAATAAACTTTATTGTGTATAAATGCATTCTATTCAATTTAAGAAATAATATTTAAGTTTGTCATGGTAATAGTTGAAATACTTATTCTCAGATACGGATAGCACCCATGCAGTGAAGTGGAAAGGCGGTAAGATAGATATATGATTTTCCTAGATATTTGTTAACTAGTTATTCCATCATTACTATTTCCTATAATTTGGAAAAATCAATTATCTTGAACACAGCTACGGATTACAGATAGCAGTTAACTAATAAAGCAGTAAGTTATTTCCAAGTTACCTATTTATCATCCATTATTTCATATTGTTACCTAAAATTTAATTCATGCAGATATAAATAACAGAAATGAAAAATCTGTTTAATAGACATCTAGACGAACTATGGTGGGGAAGGGGAGAAGTGTAGCTATTGTATTGACTTCGATAAATGATCGTCACCACCTGAAGAAAGACAAGTGGTGTCGTGTTGATTTGTGATGTAACTGATGACAATTAAAGCAACTCAAGTGAGCTCAGCTCAGAAATTGACTTTGAAAAAAGTTTGCCCCACTAGCCGCCGTGTTTAAAAGACAACGAAAGATAAATTGAGTTGGAAGTTGGGTATAAAAAGATCTGGAATCTGGTGGGGTGACGATGGGGAAGGTGATATTAAATCTATAGAAGGAAAAACAAGCTCTAAACTGTCTTCTTCTTTCTCTAGCTCTCTCTTTCTTACCCGGTGTTCTCCCCAACTTTCATAAGTACTTCTCCAGCACGTAGTATTATTCCACCAGTTTTTTCTCGTTTTGCCTTCCGCACATTTCTTTGACACACTTCCATCGTTTTCAATCGTTTTATTGACTCTACGAATGAGCAACTTCTCAAACTTTAATGAGCAGTTTTTCCGCATTCCAATAACGCGCCATTTTGTTGCTCATCATGCTAATTGTTTGTTTAGACATTGATGTCTTTATATCTTTCATTTAAAATTTGGTTGATTAGAGATAGATAGAAAGGAGTGTAGGGGTAGGGTTGCCATAAGGTAATCACCAAAAAAAGAGGAGATTTTACAATGTGTTGTAAATCAGAGCGTGAAGGGGGGGTCAACGTTGGCGGATAGGAATATCCCTCTATGAAAATTAACTGAGTAAAAACCAATGTTTTCAAAAATGTAATTGGTCTCTATACATTGCTGGTTGGAAAATTACAAATAGAATTGGTAAACTTACAGAAAATCAACCTATTATTAACCAGAAGACACGTCAAAATTTGAGTAGACCTGCATCATAGAGGATTCTTATAAAACACTTCAAAAAGAGGAGATTTCTTATTTTCCTGTGAAATCCCCCGGAGCCTCATTTTTGGCCTCAAAATCCGGAGATCTCCGGGGAAACCCGGAGATATGGTAACCCTATTTAGGGGTCAAACACCATCTAATTCTGTCGATGAGTTCTGCTGATTATCCAGTTTTTGTGATATTAAAGACAAGTAATTTTGTACAATGACTAATACCTTGTAAAAATTTAGACTGTTATTGCAATTCCAGAAAGCATAATCACTTTTCTACTACCAGTCCCTCATTATCTTCTTTTTATTTTTCTCCTTCGATTTCAACTCATTTATTTTTGAAAGCTTTATTATCTCTTACTTCGTGGTTCAGGACCCACCTAAAATTGTGGGTCCATTATTCATAACATCATTGATCATCATTCACCTCATTACCCAAGCACAAGGGCTTCATTAGCAAGGAAAACAACAATAAATTGAAGTCTTGACTACTAAGATTATGAGTTTCTGAATACTAGTAGCTCTGTGAACAGTAGACCTTACTCGCCCAACACTTCTCACTCAACACGGAATGATATTTTTCCTTTGTAGTGGCGAATGATATTTTCGAAAAAAGTTCATCGCTCAATCCTTTATTGATAATAGAAAGAGCAGTTTGAAAAGTCTAGAATTTTTGACGCCCCCTGGAAATCGCTCCTCATAAGTAGCCTCCATATCTACTATGCATTTTTAGCAGCTCTTAATATGAGCCACTAATCATAAAAAACAAAAACTATCCATTTATGCAAAGATTCAAAAATTTTTCATCTCCCATTTTTCAGTGAAATTTTTATTCCTCAAGCTCCAAATGGGATTTCTTTTCAAATTTTTCGAATGGAAGTCTCCATAGTTTTTATGCTCTACATCAGCGGTTCCCAACCTTCTTTCTTCTGCGTAACCCTTAGACCATATTTTACAGACATAATACCCCAAAGTCCTAACTACTTTTTTAGTTTACTATAACAATATTATAGAGGGATAAAGCCCATTTATTGCAATATTTGAACAACATATCGACGCCTATGAATGGGAATTCAGCTAAAGAAATAAAATAGTATGTAATACAATAATTTCTGTTGAACACCGATTTCTTTTATTGACGACATCGAATTTAATATGTTTAGAGATGAATATTATAATTTAAATTTCAAAATGTTACTAAAATATAGACTACATAGAAGTGTCAGAATAGAATACATTATAGATAGAATAGTCGCACAACAGAAACTGCTCACCACTAGCATAGAACAACCATTCCTTAGTCTATGCCACTAGACAATGAACATCCGCCATTATGGATTATTTTTTGCGTACCCCCAACTAGGACACTGTGTACCCCTAAGGGGTACGCGCACCCCAGGTTGGGAACCGCTGCTCTACATGATGAGAAGAAAAACTTCCCAATTATCTCAATATTTCAGTTTTTTTTAATTTTCTCACCCCCTAACACTAATATTTAAAGAGTAGTTCGATGTCAACCTCCTTCTTATAGAGTTATCTTCCACTTCCAGTCGAAAAAAAACAGAAATTATTTATAAATTGCGTTTTTTTGAAAAAGTCAGTTTTCCCACCCCCACCCTCAAACGCTTAATTTATCAAAAATTAAGTATACAACATTCCAATTACCTCAAAGCATAAAAAAAAATTGAAAAATCTCAATATTAAAGATTTTTTTAATTTGTATTTCTAATAAAAACTTAAAAAACACTTTTAAGTTGAAATTATGACTCACGTTATGGCGTGACGGCCGTTTCACTCTGTTGTCAAGAGCATTGTCAGACGACCCACAGTACACATATTTCTAATGGGTTTGCCACGGTTTTAAACCCACTCTCAAATCGTGCCAATTTTAATTTGAAACCACCCTCACCCAAATCAGACACTGCAATAATCGGGAGTAAATTAGTACCCCTAGAAATGATGGGGCATTTAAAAAAATCCCTACACATACATTGCTGGGCATTTCTCAAAGGAAGGTTCATGCAAAAATTTTAGAATTTGGTTCACGCGTTTAGCCGTAAATTCGTCACAGACATGCAAAACGGTCGACTTGAAACAGAGACCTCTCTTTGTTCGGTCAGTTACTTAAAAGGAATAAATACTGTAATGCAAATTTAAAGATTTATACAATCAAGATTTTGTATTTTCCAGATGTATAAAAAATTCCCCTTTATAAATGCGTTGTCAAATTTTAAAAAGCAAACTATTGCGAGATTATGACTGCAGCACTTTGAAAGAGAAAATACATTCACAATCCATCAAGTTCATAAAATTAAAACATTTTGCTTGTTAAAACTTCATTACATATTATACTCTATGACACTTGACATCATATTATAAGCCGTGATAATAATGAGAAGTTTTGATTTAAAAAAATCTCAATCCTTGTTCAAAATCTTCAAACAAATTATTTGTTCATTGTTTAGATATTTTCGATGGTTATTGGCGGACAAATTTAATGTTGATCTCATCTGATCTTCTCAAAATCCCAATCTGGTTTTATGTAACCTAACTCCTCAACCCCATAATAATCTTCGTCAATTTTTCAACAGATTTTTGCATATTGTTACGGGTTCCAATGGGTAAAATAAGGCTGGCAACACTAAAGTTCACACTTGCACTTTATTTACACAAATTAGTCTATTTACACACACTAATTGTAAGTTCAATTAATAAAGAAAAACAGATCAACAAATGACAAGCTAATACTTATTTTCAGTAATTATTTACAAGAATTAATGAATAATTAATTACAGGCTGATCAATAATAAAAGAAACAAGAGTCCAATAAACTGTACAATAATGTAGAAAGAAATGATAAGAAAGAGCAACTAATCACTTGGCACAACGTCTTTAAACTATTAGTAAGCTGCACAAACAGTAAACACTTGTCTCTGCACTTTACACTGGAATCGAGCACTGTTTACTCCAATGGCACGAGATCTGTAACACAATCAGACACGCGAGCTTTAAGACTAACTAGCTTGTTCACGTGGACTTCTTTATATAGCTGTTACAGTTAAAAAATTCCAAGAACTGGCGGCTTCTCGATGCTTCAAGAATGCCATGGAAGGTGACAGTAAGTTATATAGTAGAGCACGACCTCGATGGTTCAGGAAGTTTGTAGAACTCGAGAAATTCAATTGAGTGAGAGAGTTGCATATTTGAAGAATAAGAGTGACAAAGACATGTGAAAAGCAAGAGAATGAAGATCAGATTTCAAGTCATGTTTGACCATGAAAACAATGGAACGATCTACGTAGAACAACTGCGTAAATAACTTCTTTGTTTGCTTTCGTAACAATATAATAGTTCATGAAATGTTCAATCTATTTGACCAAATTAATAATCTATATCTATTGAACCTATTGGATCAGGTTAGCACACGACGCTTTTTTTAAAGTTTTTTCACTCCCCACAGAACGAAGCCCCAAACTCTGGTAACTGAATTTGATGCCAGCAGAAAGTTCTAATCTGGTAATCGATAGAGAGATGATATTAGTGGTACAAAATATGTGTCAGTGTTACGGTAGAGACAGAGTGATAAGGAAAATGGAGTGAGACTAACAGCCAAGGGCAATGGCCCTCACTTTTCAATTAATTATGATGTGTACACTGTGTGAAGTGATCGAGGCAGGGACGACTGTGTGTGATGTACTCTCAAAGGGAGGAGGAATACAGGGCTAGCAACCAACACCAGTTCACATCAACTCACCCCTTTAGTAAAAGCTCTAGCTCATTCATAAACACCCCCTCACACTCAAACAAAAGTCACCTCACTCACACACAGACAATGAGTATTCAATGAGTGAGGTTCGGGCTGGAGAATGGAGTATACGCAGCGGCAACCTACATGCCGTTTCATTCATGCTCTAATCTGGGTTAAATCGTTTACTCAAGTTAGCAGATCCTCAACTTGCCCGCAATTCAAATTTGTTATCACATTAAGCGGCTATTAATTTTGGTCCGGGCAATTTCAACACCAGCTGTTTCATTCTAAAATGAATTTGTCTTCTTGACTTCCACTCACCTATAGAGCATTGAAAACCTTTTTCCAGTGTAATTGAATCACCAGTTACTACCCTGGATTGCTACTGAGTTTTGATATACTGCAACTCGGTTTGCTTATTTCCTTTGTGATTTTTAAATTTTATAATGTGCTGCTAGTAATCTTTTTTTTTGAATTATTAACTAAACGAATGATTTACCCCTAGTTCAGTCATTAGCTTAGCGGGTAGAACTGGATCTTGGTTACGAAATAAACAATGCTTTTTTCTTCACTATGAAGTCAAATGCTTTCTTTGTAACTGAGTCAAGGATGAAACTGATCCCAGTAATAATTTCCGAAACATTAATTCATTATTGTGAATGTCTATTATTTTTTTAAGCACTACAGTGAAAAAACATAAACATTCATTTAAATGTGGTTACTACCTAAACGTGAGAAGAAGAAACACGTAACAAAAGTAATAAAGAACACACCCTTTTAAAAGCCACTCCGTAGCCGTGTGACCCACTAATCAGTTGCATCACTTGTAGCCCAGGCAATGAATGCAAAAAAATGGCCATTGTCGTAACAAATTAGGGGAAAGCTGAATTTTTGCAGGATGTTAGTATACATAGTACTGACTCAAAAAAACCAAAGTCCCGACCCCCACCCCGCTTGCTTCCCCCACCACCCCCCTATCAACATTGCAAGAGCAGTACTTCAGTTAAAGGCTTATAACTCGGAAACTAATTAAGGTATCGTTGTGATTCTCATCTCATTTAATACTTAAAACTATTCTCTAAAAAATATGTCATATACGTTTTCTATGTAGATAGCCTAGTTTTTCAGTAAAAATGTAGTTTATAGAAAAAAATGTCACCACGAACCACAAAAATCAACTTCAACTGATCATATCTTTTTTAATATCGCGCTATTGGTTGTGCTGTTCCTTACAAAACTTATAGATAATTTAATAAGCTTTAAAATGATGTGTCTGCTGATTACTATAGTTCAAGTTATGGCGTCATAGTGAGTGATGAAATAGTAGCGGACACCGCGTCGCCGAACCCTACAGCACTGTGTATTGCATGACGCTTGGCTATCCAGCCCAATCCAATAAATAATTATTGTCAGACAAGCAAGACTATATATGCCAATCAATAGTACACGTTTGAAAGTACATTTTCCGAAAAGTCCCCAAAAATCCCCCCTCAACTTTTCCCCCAAGCCCCCTCAAAGTTGAAAATGTTTCTAATTATTGGAAATTCGATATCTCTGTAACTAACTATCGAACAGAGTTGATTCTTCTTCCATAATATCAGTCATATAATGTTCTGCAATAAATGTGCTGTTCACTTTGCCGGTAAACCTGATAGTTTCTTTTATGAAATTGAAATATCTTCAAAAGAGAACTCTTATCAACTAGATTTTTCTTTATTTAGGTGGACATTTATGTATGTCATTTTTCAGAAAATAGCGTTAAATAGAAGATATGGAACTTATTTTTATGAATCCAAAGATGTGTATAACAGCATACTGACGATTTGATAGGATGAGTTGTGTAGAGGGGGGGTGCCCCTTTGCTAACATTGTTGGGCCTCTCAGGAACGGTTTGTCGCACTCCATACCTTTATTTTCTCAGCACTTTGAGGCCACATTTGACCGATAATTTGGAATTCTACTTGAAAGGGCAGTATAGGCTCCCCCCCCCCCTATATTAGACATGGGCACACTTTTGAAGGAGGGGGCTAGATGAAATGAGAAATTATGTGGGCGGGTCAAAACATTTATTCGTACTCATTTTTTACATTTCAATCATGTATTAAAAATTCAAGTCTCAATGAATATTATCCTAAATAATTAAAGATGTAGTAGAAAGACTCTTGTTCAACTCACGAAGGGATGCAGTAATCCAACTGAGATTAGCTTTAGAAGCAATCTAATTTTTAATCCATCTTATCAAAGCAAAAGGTGTCAGGGGGTACTTCTCCACAATGGTCTTGGTAAATTAGCGTTTGAAAGCAGTAATTTAAGCAGCTCTAGACATCATTTCACTCATTTTGACGCACATTAGAGTATGAAGTTCATTTAGTGCTCATATCATTTGAATGTCTCACCAACAATCATGCTATTTATAGATGGCCTTTTACATTTAATTTCACTTTTATATTCAGTTTGAAAACAAGTAAAGTTTTTTTAATGTTTCGGTAGTTATACTTATGTCTGGTATTTTTCACTATTTACTCTAAAAGCTCAACTTCTTTTTTGTTCTGGATAAAAGTGATTTCACAATTTCATTGAGACTAAACATTCCAGATGGACCTTTTTTAATGTGTGGATCTTTTGGCATTGATAATCAATAATGAAACTACATTAGTTTCTTTATTTTGTAACTGATGACCAATTTCAAGCATCTATTCGTTTCAACATATGAAAACTTCATCCAATGACAACAGAGGCAGGAAACCTCTTGAAACAATGAACAAGAATATATCGTCATAATACAGTAATTGCAATTTGAGTATTTCTTCCTTCCCTGTCGATTTTACGTTGTAAGCGGTAGCTCAACTCTTTAGTAAGTTAACTCATATCTAAACACTGAGGGCAAACCAGCGAACACATAAGACCAATAGAAGGGGCTTCTTGTCGCCGAGGTGAAGCCACTTGTTAGGCGCTCGTCCACTACAAATATGGCGGCGCAGGGATGACTCCCCAAGTGGCGAGCGCTTGATAAGCCGGTTTTTGCTATTACCAGTACGGCACGCATTACATCGCCAGTCTGTTTCTTCATAATATGAATTGCTCATTCTTGAGATGGATAAATTATAGAAATGTCATTTCTCAGTTGATCTAATTCTGAAATTTTAATTGTGAGTAGAGGCATTCTGTGATGAATTTTGTTGACAAGGATTACTCAAACTTTACTCGAAAAATAGTTAATTTTCTAATGGAGTGACATTTTTTCACATACCTTCCTATATTATATCCGTCATTATATCATTAATATCTGTCATTTGACTGCCACATCCTTTTACTTAACATGAAATAGAACAGTAGGAGAAAGAGAAAACAAAAAGCTGAATTGAATTGGATAATGTATTTACTTTGCAAATCTAGTCACAGCGATCATAAAAGACATCAAAAAAACACTATCACAATTATTGTCTTTTGTTATCCCTGTCTAGTCACAACAATAATAATTAATAATCTTGATGTTGTTTGACATTCTCACTCATAATTTCTATAAATAGAATAGTCTCTTACTCTAACATAAAGCACAATACTCAGTGTCTTCACGAGTGCTTGAAGAATACTTTTTTTTATCAACCCAAAGTTGATCTGGTTGGCACCCATATAGAAGTTATATCATTCTGGATAGCGAAAGTAGGGTCTTCACAATAGGCTATTTCCCCATTAGACAAAGTAAGTAAATGTTCAACGTTTTGTAGTCATTGATTTATACGATTCAATTTAGTTACATGACTTTAAAGATGAATTTTCATTTTATAATTTCATTTTGTAACAGCATAGTAGAGAAATTAAAAAAGTTGTGACATTTATTTCTATAATAACTCATATTAAAACTGAGTTATATTGTATGTATTATGTATTTTAATGGAGATGACTTTATATTTTAAGAATATTGGCTCATGTTTATATTGTACAGGATATAATGCTCAACATATGATTAATAAAATGAAATAAAAAATTGTTCTAATAAACATTTTCCTATTTGGATCTTGTTCATTTGCGTTCATAATGGAAAGAATTGAAGGTTAGACTAATTTAATCAATAATTTCCTAAAAACAATCTAACTATAATATTATTACATTACAATAATAAACCTTCAAGGAAGTATTGAATCAAACACAAGAAATAAGTGATGGATGCACAAGCCGGCTGACGACAGCGCGCCATCCCGACCGCACTTCAACCTAACATTGTATCCAAAGTATAGGTCGTATTTTAAAATAAAAATCATGAAAAAAAATTCAGTTATTTCTGTACAACTTTCTCGCTTTGATCACATCTCTACCCAAAAGATGAAAATTTTGGTAGCCGACTCACTTTTTTTATGTCATGTTTGAAACTCGGACAAAAATTATAACTTTAAACAACTAATTAAAATTTATAGAGGTAACTATTAACTTTTATAATGCCACTGTTATCTTCAGAAACTAATTGTCTATACTCATGCCAAGTTTGAAAGTTATATCTTAATCCTAAGTGTGTTAAACTGCAGTTTATTTGGAGAGCGCGCATTGAAATTTTCTGCTCTTGAAAACACGATTTCGTCTTTCTATCCACTACATTGATAGCAGACATGGCTTCACCTCCTGTATGCTACGCTAGTGCATAAGCCCCTTCTATTGGTCTTATGGGTTCGTTGGGGCAAACTGAGATGCGATAATATTGTACTGCGAAATCGAAAAGATAAATGAATAAATAACCGTTATCCTAATTTAGCAAAGAGAAATAATTTTTTTTACATTATATTTAATATATTTCTTATAACTTAATTTGCATGTGTGACTTTAGTCTTCACTCGAAATCATGTTCCGGGCTAGCTCACGGGCCGTAGTTTGCTCATTACCGCCCTATAGTGTACTTGGAAAATGACGATTTTCATTATAAATAGTTTATAACTCGTAAACTACTGAAAAACGAATTGCAAAATTCGTCTCAAATTGTAGGTAACACCTTTTTCTGTCATATCCTTAGTAAGAGAACCACTGAAAACACATTTTAAATCAAACTAAACAATTCTATATGTAGGTTTTCCCGATATAGTCATACAATGTGTTGGACAAAAAATGTATAGGACACAGTTATTTTAGACAATACAATTCCCTGTAACATACCAGTGGCATCTTTGTATCATGCATGAATTTTGAGTTATTGTAATTCAAAATGTTGAAAGATTGTGAAAAAATTGAAATTTCAACTTTATGAATGATTATAACTTCCTATTCATGCTACAAGCCTGCTGTTGGTACCCAGTTTTGGGTAATTGTATTGTCCACAAGAAAGATATCCTGTTTATTTCATGTTCGACACATGGTGTGGCTGTAATATCGGAAAACCTGGAAAATTACCAAAATTTTTGCTACATATGAAATAGTTTAGCTTGATTTAAAACGTGTTTTCAGCAGTTCTCTTATTGAGGGTATGGAAGAAAAAGATGATACCTACAGTTTGAGACAAATTTTGCGATTTATTCTTCAGTAGTTTACAAGTTATAACTATTTATAATGATAAATCATCATTTTACAAAATAATGTAGTTTAAGGGAAGCCTATACTGCCCTTTCAAGTAGAATACAAATTATCGGTCAAATGTGACATTTTACATATGAATTGAAATAGCCTCAAAGAGCTGAGAACATAAAGGTGGAATGCGACAGATGTTAGCGAAGGGGTACCCCCCTCCTCATTACATCTCTCATGGAACAAATCATCATCTCTAATCGTCAGTATGCTGTTATACACATCTTTGGATTCATAAAAATAAGTTCCATATCTTCTATTTAACGCTATTTTCTGTAAAATGACATACATAAATGTCCACCTAAATAAAGAAAAATCTAGTTGATAAGAGTTCTCTTTTGAAGATATTTCAATTTTTATAAAAGAAACTATCAGGTTTACCGGCAAAGTGAACAGCACATTTATTGCAGAACATTATATGACTGATATTATGGAAGAAGAATCAACTCTGTTCGATAGTTAGTTACAGAGATATCGAATTTCCAATAATTAGAAACATTTTCAACTTTGAGGGGGCTTGGGGGAAAAGTTGAGGGGGGATTTTTGGGGACTTTTCGGAAAATGTACTTTCAAATGTGTACTATTGATTGGCATATATAGTCTTGCTTGTCTGACAATAATTATTTATTGGATTGGGTTGGATAGCCAAGCGTCATGCAATACACAGTGCTGTAGGGTTCGGCGACGCGGTGTCCGCTACTATTTCATCGCTCACTATGACGCCATAACTTGAACTATAGTAATCAATAGACACATCATTTTAAAGCTTATTAAATTATCTATAAGTTTTGTTAGGAACGGCACAACCAATAGCGCGATATTAAAAACGATATGATCAGTTGAAGTTGATTTTTGTGGTTCGTGGTGACATTTTTTTCTATAAACTATATTTTTACTGAAAAACTAGGCTATCTACATAGAAAACGTATATGACATATTTTTTAGAGAATAGTTTTAAGTATTAAATGAGATGAGAATCACAACGATACCTTAATTAGTTTCCGAGTTATAAGCCTTTAACTGAAGTACTGCTCTTGCAATGTTGATAGGGGGGTGGTGGGGGAAGCAAGCGTGGTGGGGGTCGGGACTTTGGTTTTTTTGAGTCAGTACTATGTATACTAACATCCTGCAAAAATTCAGCTTTCCCCTAATTTGTTACGACACAAAACATTCATTGCCTGGGCTATTGTGCCTGGAGAAGCCTGAAGTAGTGGTGGTGAAGGAAAATATGGTGATAAATGTATAATTTACGTTAGGGTTAGGGTTGAAGAGCCAATCTTGAAATATGCTGCAGAGATCATAGAAATTAATGTAGAACCTTGCTGTGCTGAACTGACCTTTTTGAGTCGCAGCGGACGAGTTTCGAGCTATGTAGTTCTTCTTCGGCGTTTGGTTGCAGACTGCAGTCAGTCTGAAACCAAGCACTGAAGAAGAACCACATTGTTCGAAACGCGTCCGCCGCGACTCAAAAGTTTTAGTTCTGCACAGCAAGATTCTACATATTGTTACGGGTTCTTTTTTCTAGGAGGATGAAGCCCACATAGGTCTGAGACCTGTGCGTGGGTAATGAATTGGATGATGGTGATTGATGAGTTGGACCTGCAGTTTTAGGTGGGTTCCGAACCACAGTTCTAAAATAACGCTGGCAACACTTTAATTTATCACTTGCACTTTATTAATACAAATTATCCATAACTCACACTGTTCAGTTATTTCTTACACAAAATAATGTAATTGGAAGCAGATAAATCGATAATGTTCAGCTAATACAGATTTTGCTATACTGCTGTACAAAAATCAATCACTAAATGTCAAAAGGCCGATCTTTTTTCAATAATAACTTTTCAATAATTCAAGGAGAAGCGTCTAATACAATAAAAGTTGAAACTCTATAAGCACCTACAAGTCGCTGTATAAACTGTCAAGTAAGCCTGAATAATAACCTGTCACAAAATACTGTAACAACAGACGTTTGTTTATCACGGTCTGTATAAGCGCTTACTGGTAAACAGGAACTGTAACTACTGCCACTTATCGCATTAAAGATCGAAGTACAACTGAACTCACTTTTACAAAAGTCTCTCCTATTTATACATTTTTCCATAATCTAGAAATAACTAGATATCTCTCCATCTTTCTATCAACTTCTACCGAATTCAAAAATAAACAGATAAGGACTCACGCATTTTTTACAATATTCTATAAGATTCGATTAAATATCATAAAAGTGTCAAAAATAAACTAGAAGGCGAAGAGAGTACAGAAGATGAGTAATTAATTGCTTAGACCGGAAGACTTGTTGACACAAGCAGAAAACACCGAAAATCACTGTTCATTCTTTTGGTGTCCACAACAATAGTTATACTGCAGTTCACGAAAAAGGATATTCACAACAATTATTATAGAAATAATATTCGCTTTGATGTATATTTTTTCAATTAGAGCTTCATATTATGTGACAATTGCTGCTTTATCATGGAAATTCTACCATCAATCGTATACTCACTTTTCCCAAATAGAATTTTTTTGATGATGAAGTTCCAAATAAAAAATGTATAATGTCCCTTGTAACATTCAATTTACAAGCTACTCTACATAAACGTCTTCTATCTAACTATCGATTGTGTTGTGCAAAAATACAACTAGTAGTTCTGTGAACAGGTTATAGCTCATCACTCAAAATGGGATGATATTTTCGGAACAAGTTGAAGAGCACTTTAGACTCAATTTTCGTTGCTTAATCTACCACTGATGATAACAACTGCAAAAATCAATATTTTTCTCCTAGAAATCACCCCTTAAACCAACTAATAAAGGGTTACTATGCATTAGCTCTTAGCATTTGCACATTTGTTCAGTGGTTTGTGAATGAAAGGACGTGTTTTAGTAGCATACACCCATGAATGGACAGGCCCGGGTGAGCCTGTTATGCAGTGTGGCTTTGATCTGAGTATCTTCCTCATGAACATGCGTCCCTGCGTCCCTATCAACTCGATTTTTTATTTATATCAATTTTTTTATAGCACGCTCGAATGAAGTGCTATAGAAAGTATGAATATGGTAGTAATTGAAACACACAGATGCAATTTATCCAATGAATCATATGAGGCATACTTATGACACATTCATTTCACAGGCATTAGTATAATTGGCACTATTAATTAGTAAAATGAATAATAAATTATAAATCACTATTATGTGAATGAGGCAGAGCTCACCCTGAGAAGGAAAATCTGTGACATAGTATAATTATAATAATGAGGCAGAACATCCGGTGAGATGCAGGATCCAATATCGAGTATGGTTATCTTATCTCTTTCAGACGGAAACGGACTCACAGTGGGAAATGTAAACAGAAAATAGTAGCAGGTCTACGAATATAGACAGTTGACATCATGACTCACGCTCAAATCATGTTTTGGCCAAAACAGGTTTGATTTTCAGTCTTATCAAGTGATACATAATTACATATACATATTAACATTCCTTGCAGTACATTTTGCATTGGGTTGTTGAGTTGTAGTTTCCTGTTGAACTTTCATTGGAATTTCGCGTTGTGCATCATGAGATTCTTACAATTTTCCTTCTATTTTTTAAAATTGACTGTTGAAATTTGAAATGAAAATTAATTCATAATAGAACATGGAATGATCAAAAACGATATTCAACAGTATTTTGATTTCAGAATGGCTTTTGCTAAACTAATCAGGAGGTTTGTGTTGAATCATCAAGTTATTTTCCGAAGAAGAATATAATCGTAATAAACATAATAAGGGAGAGAGTGTATACATGCATACATACATATCCTGATACATATCTCCTATATATAAGTTACATCCTGATTACATCCATAGTGCATTTCGAAGCCCGATTTTTGATTTTCCTCTCAGACTTTTCAAAATTGATGTTCAAAACTTTAAAATTCCACATACCGTATTGTTGTCATAGATCGCATGATACGGTAGTCATAATTATTATCAATCATAGTTTCAACACAGCTTTTAGTAGTAAGTTTCTGTTGGCAACTTATTTTGTTCGAGTGGAACTCAGACAAAATCTGTTGCCAACATTGCTGCCAATATGTTGCCAACAATTTTGCTGGGAATAGAAATGCACAGCATTTTTGCAACAAGTTGGCAACATGTTTGCAGCAAACATTGTTGAAAACCCGATTACTGGTGCAACTTTGCAGCTAATTTTTTGCAAGCATTGGTAGGCTGTCTGGGGAGTTGACTTTATCTAAAGCGCTGAGCTCTTTGATCTTTCTTTTCCCTGTAAAAAAGTGGAAAAACATGAAATTTGAGGTACTACATTTTTTAAATGCTATCATATCCTTCTAGTTCTGATGATTTCATACCAGCACGATTCTTTTCTTGTGCAATGAAATTTAAGGTTTTTATGAACGATTCAAATTTTAAAGCTACATAAATTGATGAAATTTAAAGATTGGTTGAAGTGTTCGAATTTCATGCTTAGAAAAAATTCGAGTTGCCAAGCACTCAGGAGAATAATTGAAATACAATTTCCTTAAAAAGTCAAATATCCTAGATTTAATGTTTTTTTGGTTTTGTAGTGGAGAAAGGCATCAGACAAATTACATATTGTAAATAAATTCACATGAATCTGAAATGTTGGTTTCTAAAAAGGTGGGGTTTTGTCTGAAAGCTTGTTATCAACATGTTGGCAACAATATTGAAAACTTTGTTCGATTTTAAACAAGGCATGGAGAAAATTCAAACTGTTTTTTGCTCAGAGAACCAAGTAGAGAAACTCAGGATTTAAAAAAAATCAAATGTCTAATTCTTTTGTTTTTTATATTTGTAAGTCAACAGACTTTCCTTGCTTTGAAAAGCTCTTTTTGAAGGAATGGCAATGGTTCATTCTAGGCATAATGAGTCATTGCCAGCTATTTCATGCTGCGCAATTAAACGCCTCGTGAAAACACGACTTAATTATGCTTAACTATGTTTGCACAAGCAAAGCAGTCTTTTACTTCCATAATTGTCTGCTGTCAGCAAAATAAACAAATTGATGTTCATTATTTCTCTCTGCTTGCTCTTGCCAACTCTCATACATTTATAACCCTTTTGGAAAACTCTGGATGAAACATGATTGTTATGTAAAGAAAAGGCATTCAAATCTAAGTTTCCGACTGTTACATGTGTAAAGAAAGGAGACATCAACGATAGCCCTGGAATTTTCAGCTAAAAATGCTTTAGTATAAGTATGGGGATGCCTGCTAATAGTCAGTCAGTGTTTTAAGAGTCATGATAACAAGTGACAGTTCTCTATATTCAATAAATGTATTGTTACAGACTATATAACTAAAATAAGACTAGTAACACTTGAAAATTAACACTCGCACTTTATTTACACAAATTACACGCATAACACGCACTAATCGAGAAAAACTAATTAACTACCTTTTTATAAACTCCTACTGCTTCGTACAGTGTATTGTGACTATGAAGAGTACAGTGCAATTCGATGATTAGTATGAAGATAACTGTGACAGTAATTATAATAAGGTTTTTTGTAATGATAATAGAACTTCTTTTGGACTAGTGTCAGTAAGTTTATCAATTTTCGATTATTATTTTAGTTATCGAACAGTTCATTGAACATTTACAATTGTTATTGATCGGTCAACCTGATTGTAATTAATTAATCTTGAACAAGTAATCAATCTTGTTATTGAAATATTTCGCTAGTTTAAAGTTATTGAACTACTGTATTTGTTTCATTTATTTCTTGAGTGATAATTACTTTTCAGTGTCTTCTGTTAAATTAATTGTGTGAATAAAGTTCGAGTGTTACTTTCAAGTGTTGCCAGCATTATTTTGGTATGAGAACCGGTAACAATATAGGCTAATTTCTGAGAGCTGATATATCTATATACATATTCATTTATATAAATATATCTATTTATATAAATGAATATGTATGTAGATATATCTAGGAGTCCAGGCACGGGTACAGACCTGAGAAAATAGCCTTTTCTATTGTCCTTGCCTGGTGCCCTTTTCTATTAATTGTCCTCATCTCACAGCTCCGGCTTTTTAAGTGTCAGATTGTCCCAGTCCGGGTGCAACCGGTGGATTCAGGTAGCATCCCTGAAGATCGTACTAAACACTACTCTACTCATATGCTCACTGAACTGAGCGTGCAATCCTATCATACGAATCACTACTTTCTTAGAATTTTACCACCATACAAAACGCTTCTCATACGAAACTCCACGGAACCGTTCACCGTTTTTAAAGAATAATAAATGATGCAATATAATTATTCTATGTTGAGATTTACTTTGATACAATTTCTAAGATATCAGTGTGTTTAAAGAATAATTAAGAAAATCGACTCTTATTCTGATTTTAATAGCAATAGCCAATATAAGAAGAAGGTGATAGCAGAAATCGGTTGCAAGCCTCTTTTTATAATCATTCTTAACTCGTCAATTTCTCATGATTTTGGTTTACAGTAGAGTAGAGCAAAAAGCGAACCTTTTACATAAGAATAGAATTATTCTTAGCTCAAAAATTATTAAGCTCTTGATTACAAGACGAGGAAAGGAAACAAAATTCTACAAGTCAACCACCAAAACTATTTTTAGCTCGACATTCCTAATTTCAATACCAATAGTTTCAATACAAGTAAAGGGTGGCGACCTTCAAGCAACAACCAAGATTTCACTAATTTCACTGACTGGCCGGAACGGAACCTGCCATCGACAATGACTTTAACGGTTATTTATTGTGCGTCTGTGAGTGTGCGCGCGCACAGAATGAATTCCAGGAAAGCGTCATTATAAGCGACAATAGCGAGTCGCGGTTTAGTTGGACCCCGGTGGACCGGTCTAAATTTAGATGGACCTCCCTCTTGAAACGACACCATGTCCTTGGCATCTGGAAAGATCCGTGTCGGATCGGAACCTCAACCTAGTTGTAGCTCAGTTGTAGCCACAGGCAACCTGTCGTGTCATCCGTCGGCCCTATAAGCACATGCAGAACCCACAGGCACATAAAGATACATAATACATCCAGCACTTATACATAGATATACTCAATACATGAACCTGTCCCGAATAAAGGTCATAGTAGTCGTGGGGTTGAGGGTGGAGGATGATAATTTTACTTGCATAGCTCGTCGAAGGGCCTGACAATCGAACCCTTCAATGCAATGAACATTGTCCCGCAACATTAACATATCCTCCACTGTATAGCAATGTTCAATGTGAATCAAGATTGCTTACAAACGCGAGATTTACAAACGGAAATAGACTATTATTATTGAACCATGTGGGAAGGTTGCATGAGAATTTCAGTTACTGTATTGTGGAACTTTGGATGTAATTACTATCGCAAGCAGTGGCACACCCAGGGGGGGGGGGGCTTCAAGAACCTAAGGTCCTTAAAAAATTGACAATTTTCAAGCAAATTGACTGTTGGGAGTATGCGTTTCATGCTGATTAGTGTGGTACATTTCTTGTTCTCACACTTTTCAAGTAACCAGTGGTTTTACATCTGGGGCTTAGGCCTTCCCCTCAAGTCCTGAAATCCTTATCAAAATGATGACAATTTTCAAGCGAATTGACTATATAATGTAATTTGGGATCCAGACCGTATATTTCACACTTGTTTTAATAGGATAGCGTTTCTTTATAATAATATTGTTACACTAAATTTCGGGTATCACAGGTGGAAATAGAGTTTGTAGCCTGGCAGAATTCAATTCTTTTAGGCGTCTGGGTTCAAATAATGAGAATAATTCGTTTAACTCATATCGATTTGACAATCACGTAATGTCATACAGGATATCTAGCCTCTAAAACCTCCACTATCTGCAACACATTTGACGTTACAGAAAAAAGTAATGCTTTTTTCAGATGATGAAGCCCACACAGGTCTGAGACCTGTGCGTGGGTAATGAGTTGGACGATGGAGATTGATGAGCAGTTATAGGTGAGGTCTGTATCACCGGAAGGGATTTTATAGCAGAGAAAAGAGTATTTTTTAGTGGCTGATCTAATCGGTCACCCTTACAAAGAGGGCCCAGGAATTTGCAGCTTATCTTATCCTACTTAACAGATACCCGGCACGGCTGGCGGCTATCACTTTCCTAAAAAAGGTATACAGGTGTTTGCGAAAAAAGTTCAATGGAATCTGATAGATTGCAAAAGCTTATTCCTTCACATTCATGTGTTTTTTTACCTTCATGATAAGATGCTTATGCAGTCTGGCAGAATCATCTTGAACTCTTGAAACACGCTGTATAAAAAAGAACACATGATAGACACATTATGTTTCCCTACAGCTAATACAATTCAAAAAGTCAAGTAATGAACCCCCCCCCCCCACAAACTCTATCAGACAAGAAATCTTGTAAAATCAGGTCTGCAAAATCATAATTTTACCCCCCCCTCAAAATTTTACTTGGTAAGCCCCCCCCCCAAACCAAAAGTCTGGGTGCACCCCTGATCGCAAGTGTTGCTGAAGATTCAAATGATGAATGAGATGCTCTTGAATTGGTTTCCACCTTCTGTTATTGAACTACAGTTATGTTCTCAAGAGCCTATTCGTAATTGATTTCATATAGCTAATATTAAAATTTGGCAAATTTCTAAAGCTCTGATACAGTTGTACTGTAGGTTGTATGTTTTAGGTTTTGATAGGTGGCTAGATGTTGTGCTGCAGCCACTATATTAAAAGGGTTGGATGCTTTTTAACGTTTCAATTTTGAAAGAAATATGTATTTCTTATAAATGAGAAATCGATAGGAAAGTCTTAACAGTTCTGTGCGACCAGTTAGAGATTGAGTGTGAACTATATCTCTTGTAGCAGCTCTCATCACAACAATACGGCGCTTCTTCTAATTTTATTTTTGTGTCTCTGTTTTGATCTGGGAAAGTGTCAAAAGACGAATCCATGGAAATTTTTAGACTTTCTAAATTGAGGAATATTTACACGCAGGATTGCAGGCGATACAATAGGGGATTGCAGGCGATATTATGATCTACACTTCCCCTTTAAAAATAGATCTATGAATAGCTATTGTATTAGCTATAGGAATAGTTTTATGTCATGTCTGGAAACTGTGGACGCACATTAATCAGCGATACACCTTAGTTATCATACCAGAAGAGAAACTCACGATCTACTAAGGCTCCAAAAGACAAACACCACTTGTTTCCAAAAATCATTTGTATTTCTTAGTCCCAAATTTTTCAATTGTATACCACTAGAAGCAAAGAGGATACAGAACCAACCAGGATGCATTTAAGACTTACATTCTAAAGTGGCTCAGAGGTCTCATGCTCATGATCACTTAGAGACTATTTTTCTGTAATAAAATAATAAATGTAAATTATTATGGTGCCTCAACACGATTAGATTTTCAATGAGGTTACCTAACCACTTTTTCCTTTTTTGCATTGTATCTACATGTTGTACTATTGTATTTTGGAAATTGTGTGTAAATAAGTGAAATGAAATGATTATAATTACTGTGGAAATAACAAGCATTTACGTGTGAATGTTTCTCCCTTTTTCTTCCATTCATCAAAGGTTGCTTTTTAATATGATATTCATTCCCATTTGCAGGCGAAAGTATGAGCATACACTCAGCAAGTGGTTTGTATTTCCAATTGAACTTTAGCATAGTAAGCATAATCTTAAAAATATGTTTTGTATTTATGTATAGGCGAGTATATTTTTGTACTTGAATCTATTTCATGAATCTTGGTAAATGAAGAATTGATTGATTAGATCTGTTCAATTCCTATAATATTTTCCATTAAAAGCTAGTTCTATCAAAAAACTATTTTTTTGCACAAGAGCTGGAGGAAGCAGATTGGAAATAGTAATTTGAAAATTATTTATTGCAATTTATACAAAATTTCCATAAGGTAAAAATTAAATGCACTTCTTTAGAGGGAATTGGAAAAAGGAACTGTTCAAATGGCACACATTAATCATAGACTAGGTTAACGCAGTAATAACGCTATTTACATTACGGTCAAATACCATCCATTTCCAATCTAATGATTAATTTTCTACCACCTAATGTTGTATCGTCTGTATTTCCAACAACTCACTCTCCTGACAACTCTCTTCATTATTTTACATCTCTTGACTCGACCTTGCCAATTTGACCTATTTGTTTTTCCCCATTTCTTATACATTTTTATTATTCCAATACATGTCCACCACAATCTAGCTGCACCTAGACAGCGATATCTCCACACCACCATCGAGAAACCTATATTCGGTGGTGGTCAGTTCCGATGTAGAGCGCCAGGTAAGAACAACATTGATGTACATCGACAATTATTATTATAATCATCAGATGGTCATCATCGACATAATGTTGATCATTAGGCCTGAGTGCCTAAAGTGGGCTCCCTGGGGGCGCCTTAGGGTGATGAAAGGGGAGGGGTAAGGAACCGGCCCTAGCTGATAGCGTGCAGTTTCCAAACACACACACACACACACACTCACACAAAGGCACAAACATAGACGTAGGACGACAGCTCTACGTGAGGTAGTGTCAGGTCGGTGCTAGTCGCGTTACTTGCTTTCGTCCCTCGCTGAGTACCATAATATATATACATACATAGATACAGATTGTATGTATGTATACTGAGGCGGAAAGCGGCCTACGCCTATTCCTCCTCTGTACACGTACAGCGCGATAGATGTATACATATATATATGTAGACAGGACGGCGCCGTTTGTATACGTATAGTTATAGAGGATGCAGTGGGGAGCTTCTCTGTAAGCTCTTACCCCAGGCAAGCTGTTGGCTGTTGTTATGTGACGTCCGCACCGACAAACCCGAAGCCTAACTATGCTTACGTGCTGCTGCAGTGTATAGACGACCAACGGGCCCTTGGCTGGATGTTAGTTGCGCGCTGACACACACACACACACACACACACACAAATGCAACCTCGCGACAGCTGCCGTGACATTCTCCCCCCTCGCCAAACCCTCCGCCACCGACGCCGCTCTCCTAATTCTCGCGAGCCCCTCAACCGCGAACTCTACCCCTCCCCCTCCGCACACCACCATCCAAAACGTTGCGCGTTCTAACGTCAGCAGCGCTTTCTCACTCGCGATCGCTCTCTATGTCGTTGTTTCTTTCATTCCTCGTAGGTGGCGTTAACTCTCTCTCTCTTTCCGGCTTATTGCACGGCGAACGTTCTTCATCTTCCTCGTCGTCCTTTTTCGTTCGCTCGTAAAGCTAAGACCACCGCCGCCACCGCCACCGTCGCTTTGCTAGGTTGCATCGATCGTGGACGACGTCGCGGCACCACTGGACGCCCGATAAAATCGATCTAGCAAATTAACGGGGCGCGCTGAAAAAATAGTGCCCGTCCACCACACCACTGCACGTCCAGGTCCAGGCCTCCGACCACATCGCTACTTCTTTTCCTTGTTCCTCCATCTACTGTTTTTCTTCTTTCTACCATTTCTTCGTTTCCTCCTTTTCTTTCTCCGTTCTCATCCCAATCTTTCTACTCCTATTACTTTTCTTCTTATTTCCCCTTTTCTCTTCTACTATTTCTCCATCCTCTTCTTTACTTCTTCATCTTCAACCTCTTCTTTGATTTCTACTTCTCACGTCTTCTTTTTCTCCGGTTCCTCCCCATCTTCTTCCTGTTTCTTCGTTTTCCTCTCTGTTCTTTATCTCCCTTCTCATCATCTTCCTCCACCAACTTCTCTCCTTTTCACATTTTCTCTCTCATTTTCATATTCTTTATCTTCTCTACTTCTTCTGCTCCTGGTTTTAAAGCTTCATTATTTTCTCTTCTTCTCCTTTTTCTATTCTTTCTTTTCCCCACTACTTACCTTTCCCCTTCTCTCATCTTCCCCCTTTCTTCAATTTGCTCTTTTTATATTCCCTATACTTTAAACGTTCTCTTCTTTATCTCTTTTTTCCTAATCATCCTTCTTGATTTTCTCACATCGATTTCTCTATTCTTTTATTTTTTTCCCACTTTTTATTTGTCTCTCTATTTATGAATAAAAGTTCTATTATTTTGTTTTTGTTCCATGTATCTGTTTTATTTTATTTTTATTATTATTTTTATCTGCATTTGTATATTTAATATGTATTTTTCACCATAGGCGACAAGCCTAGTGGCAATTAACAAATTAATATCTATCTATCTACTCTAATTTTTCGCTTTTTTGTTTTTGAGCTTCTCCATTTCCCCTCTCTCTCGCGGTTTTCCTCTTCCTTTTCTTCTTTTCATTCTACTTCTGCTATTTCTCCGTGTCCCTTCTTCCATACTTCTCTCTTTCTTGTTCTTGAGTTTCTTCTTCTTCTTCTTCATTATCTATGACCGGAAACTCTTCTGCTTCTTCCTTCTCATCATTTTTCCTTCTTTTTTCGCAGAGTACCTTGTTGGAAGCCTTCCGCTATGTTTCGACGAACAAATTTCCTTTGTCCCTCCCTAGTCGATAGTCTCTCTGTCCATCTTTGGTTTGCTATCTTCTTCTGTCTTTCTTGCTCTTTGTCCGGCCACGTTTTGCTAAAGCTTCGATTGCGTCGTTCGCAACTCGCAACCCTTCTTGGCTTCTCTAGCAAGGCCTACTTTTCTACCTTCACGCGTGCAAGTTCAGATTTGCAATACAGAACATTTTAACAAGGTCTCAAACAACATTAAACTCTTCTTGTTAAATTGAGATGACATTACGTTTTAATGTAAGAAGAGGATAAATAATTTTGTCTTACATTGACCACTCCCTACTCACGTTATCGATTCCAGAAGGAATCTGCCAAACATCTCTTCCATTAAAATTATTAAAAAAAGTTAATTTGAAGATTGTGGTGGCAGATTGCATACAATCATACCAATTTACTCATGCATAAATCTGTAGGGTGTTCATTTAGGTGGTAAATTGTTTAGAATTTATCTGTAGAGTAAGCTGATGAACTCATCTTTGTGTTTCTTCACTACATTTTAAAACTATTATCTAGGACAGTCTTCGACACTTGAAAGATTTAATTTGACGATACTCTGCTGAGCTGACCCGCAAGCAACTTCGCATAGAAGTGAAATAAAAAATAAGTTGCCATTTTTTTTAAAGAGATTTGCTTTATCTTTTTGGTCCAACTTAAGTTTTAATGAAAAATTATAGAAAATAAACTTTACTTATGTAATTCAATACTTTGTTATCAGAGTGATGACCAAACTCAGTTTTAAAACTTAAATTAGTCGGCCTTAAGCCGTGTCTTAGGAAGCATTACAACAATGCAAAATGGTCATCAATCAAATAAGTAAGTTTTAAATTTATCTGGTAAAGTTTGTTTCCAACAACTATTCATGCTTCAATATCAAGTGATAAGTAACATGGAACTACAACATCATTTCATCCCCCCCCCCCCCCACCACGATTGAAAACGTTGTTATGGGCTGGCTGAATGGTTTCTGTATTTTAATTGTTTACGAAATCAAATGCCTACTGTTTAAAATGCATGCTTGAATAACTTAGAGAACTCAAAATAGAAATGCTATCTTCACTACATTAATTCCACCAAATTTATAATAACTGTTCTCTCAGTTTGAAAGTCAACTGGTGACTCACTGTGCACCCAGTTTGCAGTTCCGAGCTGGTATGACTCATTCTAAAATCAACAGTTTCTGGTCTGTGATGCGACAAAACAAACAAAGCTAAGTGACTGATAACTTTAAACGTAGAATAAATAATTCAGCTTATTTACTTGTAATTGTGTGTCGACAGTCAGACAGTCTACTGATTATATTTTTGTTCCATCTGTCAAAAATATGTTAATTCACTCCACTAAATCTGAGCTCAGGTTAATACCGTACATACAAATTCTATGACATAATTATAATATACATTGTATATTTTAAAATGTTAAATATGGAGGTTAGACTTCAACAGACTTCCTCCTATGTAGAGTTGAAGTGACCTAACTACAATTATGAAATCTAACTCTACATTCATGATTGAACAAGCAGTTCAACTGATATGAGAGATTACAAATTATGTAAAATATGAAATCAAGAAGAAGAACAATCCAATCAAACCCTATTAATTTATTTGACAAAATCTATGGTTCAATGTTTATGAAACAAACTCAAAGTTAAGACTGCGTCTTGAAAGTATTTTAAAACGTTTTTTTTTTCACATGAAACATTATTGTGATTACCAATATGACTCGCATGTGAGGTTCCCTAAGAAGAAGAAGGAAAAGGAAGAATAGACGAGAAATTCATAGTCACCTGACTAGCATGGACCGAAGAAGGACATGCACAGAGAACAATCGTCAAACAAAAAGAGGAACAACCAATTCTCGACATTAGCACCAGCTATAAGAAATCATTGTTTCTGTAAAACTATAAATTTCAGTGACAAGCAATAATAACATAATTACCAATCGTCAAAATATTTTTTATTGATCTGCATAATATGCACTATGGATATGAACATAACAATATACTGGAACATGGAACAATTAGTGTAAATAGAACAACAAGGTAAATAGAAAACAAAAAATTCCATTGAAGAGTGAAATCCATTCACAAGAGTATCGTCTAGCTCTACAGTTTGTATAATAGTTCATTATTATTAATTAACAATCTAGTATTAAAACTGACACTGTATTTCACTTTTAAATCTAAAATTGAAATACAGTGTCAGTTTTAATACTAGATTGTTCATTAAGTATTTCGTCATGGAAAGCATCACAGATTATTAATTAGTTTAATAGCTTTCTGCTATATTAGTACCGTACCTAAGAACTTTGACTCTATTAATATTAATTTAATTAGCTACAAGAATGTAATACTATTTTAATTGATTTAACAATTTTGAATTATTAGTTTTGCCTAATTCAATATCAAAGCAAAGTTAAAGCAAGTGTACCAAACGAACTTCCCACACACTAGAAAAGTAATTAAGTTTGGTCCCTTGGTTTTGATTCATGAACTTGACTTTGTCGTATACTTTTACTTTTCCAGACGAAATAACTTAAAGACAGGTATGTTCAAAGAGGAGTGAGTCTCAGAGTAGGTTGAGTTTGTATGTTTGATCAGGCAGACAGAGCAACACGGTCTTATCTGGATGATTGATAAGAGAAAAAGTTGCCGGGTTGTGATGATCGGGTGCGAGAGACGAAGAGCATAGAGAAGGACAGAGTGTGGGAGTGCGAGAGTGAGAAAGCGGGAGTGAGAGAAAAAGAAAAAAGAGTGAGGGAGTGAGTAGAGGAGAGAATACTATTCGAGTGGAAAACGGGCATTTCCCGGTTGGAAAGAAATATGGGTCATAATCAGTCTGAGAGTGGAGCACTGCCATTGAAATCTATGGCGCAGACGTCGTTGGTGCATTCAGAATAGAGCATGGTCCTTGAGGGGGGTCAGGGGGAGCCAGCAAACCCTCACCCCCACATCCTCTCCCACTCTATTGTCGTCGTATTGAATGAAAACAAAACTGACATTGAAAAAGTTTGTATGCGCCAAGCGTTAAAGTTTACTCCAACCGGAATCAAGTTTAATAGAAGTTGTGTAACACAATTATGGAATACCGTTCTCTAGTGAAAAGAACAAAAGACTTCAAGTTAAGTAAGTTAATCCAATGTAAAAAGTTTGTTACGCCACATGTAACTTTCCCATTCATTCATTTATTCATCACCTCAATTTCCTTTCCATCTTTAGATCCTCACACTCCCGAAGGTTAATGAAGGATATGTCTTATGTTATAAGTTTTACGAACTCTTTCAAGTGAACTAGTGTAAAGTGGTGATAAATATAAGACATACTATATTATTGTGCCAAGGCCTAGAGAGAAAATTGTACACTACCTACTGTATTTCTCAGCAATAATTCCGAGAATCTAAAAATGATAGTTGACAAACTCCATTTCATTCACCTAATAATAATTTTCAAAAACGTAAATGTTACACTGGGTATGGATGTCAAAACGTCAAAAATTCATTCTTATTTGCCGCCAAAACTTCCAATTATTTTTCAAGCCTAATTCAATGAGTTTCCTAATTCAAGCCTAATTGAGTTTCTTGCTGTTTTACATGAATTGTTTTGTTTTGACAGATTGTTTCTACTTTCTTGCAGTTTCTACATGATTCCCAATTCAACTCTATTTCCGTATTTTTAAAATGAACTCAATTTCTGAATTCAATTAATACTTTGAAATAATTTACAGAAAATATGCATCCTATCTCATATGGCCATAAAATGTCTCATTCGCGGTCATCAGTCACCAAATTACAAAACAACAAACACCGGAACAACACTTGCTTGATATATATATATATTTAAATTAAATAAATATGGAATATTCTTTAGTACAATGCGTGAATTGACAAGAACCAATTATAAATAGCATTAAATAGCATTGAAAGTAGAAAATTTCCAATTACAGACCAATTTCATAGTGGACAAATGGACAAGCACATTGCATAGAAACTAATGCATAAAAGTCGGTTCCAATGTTTTATGACTGGAGCAAGCATGCCGAAGAGCATGTTTTGCATCAGCCATCGGGCAAATTTATGTTTTGAAAAAAGTGCAAGTCGTAACAACACTCGTACAGTTGTCAGTGCATTTATTTGGTGGCAGATGAGCAGGCTACTACTCATTTATTATCGGTTGCTTGTCGTTGAAGTAGGAGAGGAGAGGAGCAAACAGGCCAGGCAACAAAGCGAGTCACCACCGTCGTCTTCACGAAGTGGGAGGAGGTGGATGAAGAGGAGTCACAACGGCGACGTTGCGAAGGAAGAGGTGAAGGAGATGATGGAGAGAGATCGCGAAACGAAGGTTGTTGTGTGAGTGAGTGAGTGAGTGTGTGCGAGAACGCTGTGTGTCCAAACGTGTGGGGCCGGCCAGTGTAAATCCAGGCCGGTTGCCGCGAAACCCTCCCCCCTCATCAGACACCGACGCCGCGACCAAAACCCCCCTCCCCACTCATAGCCGAACACTGTCCACTGAAGGGGGAGTGAGAGGGTGGTGGTGGGAGGGGTTATTGATCGAACAAAGGAAGGACCCAACCTTCCTTCCGCTCTCCGCCACGTTTTTCCAACGATGTCAAAAGCCGTCGCGTCCCTGCGAGAAGCGAGAACGGCGACTACGAGTCAGTCTAGCGCCGATCGTCGAACAGAGCACATCATCTACTCGAGGTGGCTCCCCGACCCGACTTCTCACGCGCACGCAACTTGTTCTAGTGTTTGTTTGATCACCAACTGATCGCATCAACGTGATATTTGTTTATCGTGAAAACGTGCTAATTCGCTGCTGCGTGATTCATCAGTATTGCTTCGATGATAGCGCCGTCGTTTGGTTGTTGTTACTTGTCAACAACATACCTGTGAGACTACCATACTCAAGTGTTTTGTTTGGCGCTGTTTAAAGTTCACCACCAAAATTAATCCAACTTTTGTGAACGATTTGAACGATATGTCGTCGAAGAGTGCCACCGCTTCGCTGCTCGTCTCGGCGAAACGCCCCATACGTCAGCTTTCGCTCGAGGAAAAGCTACAAGCGATCGACCGCGTTCACAAGGGCGAATCAAAAGCGTCAGTGGCGCGTATTATCGGCGTGCCCGAGTCAACTTTGCGCGGCTGGTGCAAAAATGAAGATAAATTGAAGGTTATGGCCATGAAAACGACACCCAGTCCCGAGCCGGTGCATCACGAGGGACCCGAGGCTAAGAGGATCAAGTACGACACGAAGAGCACATCACGTCAAGATGATCCGTTGTGGTATTGGTTGCAGAATCAGCAAAATCACCAACAGAGGTACTCGACACCGGCTGCTTTCGATCAGGATAATAGCAGTTGGTTTTGGCGTTGGTACAAGAACTACAGCTTCCCTCAAGTGTCCGCATCTGAGCCCCTGCCTCTAGTCGTGCCCTCACGTGCAATCGACACTGTGCTCACAGACAACAACAACGTGGAGTCGAAGGAGAACAACGTCAAGGAGGATACAGTGTCTGAGGACGAGGATGAGCCTCCGGCAACGGCGGCTGAGGCGCTCAAGCACGGCGAGAGGTTTCTGAGGTGGCTGGAGTGCTGTTCCGATCCGAGCGTCACCGCCGTTCAGCTTCTGCAGTTCAGGTACCTTCTCAACAACGTGCGCGCCTGTGCTCAGCGACGCGCACAGAAAAACAAGACTGGCACACGATCAAGACGCAAGTAATCGCCATCAGCAGTCACCACTTTCACTGCGCGTCAATGTCAACGATGCCCAACCGACACTCAGTCGTTCCTACTTATTATGCCAAAAATATGTACATAGACCTTCTCTTTGTACAGTATATTATTGTGTTGTTGAATCTAGCTCGTTTAGTTAAAAAGCTCCACCCCCCCCCCCCCCCCCCCCGAATTTCACATGACAAGACACCATGTTGATGACTTGTGCCAGACAAACAAACAACGTAAGTAAACTTTATGATAATGCTACGCTTGAATATAATCGACTCTAAGCTACTTGAACTAAACTGATTGTCAATGTTTGAACTTCAATTGAATTAATACTTTATTATTCTTTATTGTCACGAACGCGTTTCTGGTTTTAAAGCCCTTTTTTGGCTTGAGTGGCCTAAGCAATTAAAATCGTGTCAATAAATGCTTTAGTTAGTGCAATAAATATAGATTTGTTAGTCTAATATACATATTTTAATTATGAGAAATAGCTTCCATGAAGAATTCTCAGAATTTTAGGAACATAAATTACGTACGTTAATTATCTGAATTATTTCGAATAGCAGAAACTAAGTTGTTGGGTGTACCATACAGAGTGAGGTAAGGTACAACAGTAAGATAAGCTATAAGTAAGCAATTATCAGAACATTAAATAATTTTAAAAATGCATTAATTACGCAATAAAAACCTTGATTTGTCACTAATAGCCTAAATTTTTTTAAATAATTATAAGAAATAACTTTCATGAATTAACACATTAAATTAGTAAGTATAAAAATACATGATAAATTGTGATAATATCTTTCAATTTATCGTTACATTAAAAGTTCAATGATAAGGCATGTCGGTTTTATTCAGGCGGAAGTGTTATTTTTTATCTTCACTGTGTAGTTCCATACATCCGCAGTGATTAGTCGAGTTTGTATTTTAAGTCCCCCCTTCCAATGAAAAGGACCACTTTCCCATTTATTATGAAGTCTGCTATTATCTCATAGTTATAGTTGTAACAATTAGATTTATAATTGTTATTAGTCGGGCTAATGTCAAAGAACCCAGTAAAAAATTTGACAAAAATACTTTTGAGTCAAAAGGTGGTACCTAAACATAATACCGTGCTAAGGTAAAAATTATTACGTAATCACTTAATTTTTATTGTGTTCTCGAAGTCTGATTGGTTTGATAAGTTAGCTTTAGTTTGTTTATTGTACATTATTTGGTATGTGATATTTTATAGATATCCCAAACCATCAAGACAACATTTTTATAATAACTAATATTAACAATGGACCAAACAAACCATAAACAACGGTTTATTTCACACCTGTTGAATTACAAGTATCAATATAATTAATAAAAATTTAAAAACTTAAAAATATGCTAGTTTGCATAGATTTTTTTCAAATCATACATTCTATATTTCTGAAATAATTTGAGTTCGCAAATAATTAATTTTTGTCTTTTGAAATTGAAAATAATGTTGAATGACTTACCAGAGTCGTCGGCGAATCCTTTGGCATTGGGGTGTAGGTTATGTGATCAGCTACAAAACTGGAACATCCTTGCCACGTGTAAAATTCAGGGTATGTAATTTTCGTCGGGCGAATTGTCGTAGAAACGAATTTCTGCAAAAAAAAAAACATTCCTATATTGAACTAAGCTACAGTACATAATATTTGGTCATATATTAGCCTCTATTTTTCTGAACCAACTTGTAATAAATTTAAGTCGTACAAGGTATGTATATTTCCTATGAAATGTATAGTGTTGATAAGTATAGAGTTTCCAGTAATATTTTATATTTTTGTACAGAATTGTAAATAATGATTCATTATTCTGCACTTTATGAATGAGAGGAGCTTTATCGCGGGAATATGCTAAATTGTATAGTCATAACTTCCCTAAATAATTAAATAATTTAAGGATGTTTAAAAATCAATGTTTCAAATCAGTCTTCAATTTTTAACAATGTTTTCTATATCAGTGCAATATCATTTAAATTTTTTTATTCTTATCAAACTTTTAACCATTATTAAGCAGGACATAATTATTTTTAAACAATACTATCTAGGATACTGATTTGCAGTAGTGTGAGTGTTTTACAATAGAGCTTTTCTTGAATATAACCATTAACTGTAATAGAATTTTTAGTATACATTTTAGATCTATTCACTTATAACTCATCAATACCTACCTACACAATTGCTGAAGTAATTTATTTTTAATCACTATGATTTGAACAGAACAATATTATTGAGTTTTCTTAGTACCTAATTTAATAGTCACAGAAAGTATGGAAGCCATGCTCTGAATATATATTTTTTAAAAACAAGAAATGCACCTTACGTATGTACCGTACTATTTTGTAAGAAATATTAAGCATTTTTTATTGTATTTTTAAGTGCAGTAAGTCATATAAGAAGGCGAGCTTTCAAGAAGATTTCTTAACATTTATTAGACATTTTAACAGTCATTATAGCAGAGAAATTGGAAGTATTCTGCTTTCAATAATCGAAGACAAGTATTTGATTTTAAAATTGAAAATTTATAATGTAGTTAATTTAATTTGAAACATTATTTCTACTTAACTTCACATATAATCATATTGATTATATCTACGGTATGTTGAACAGAAACATTGTTGTGGTATTTTCTGGGCATTATTTTTATTTTCTACCAAAAAGTGTATTTTATCATTTTTATTCTATCTTTTTCCACAGATAACTTTTAATTTTTAAATTTATTCAAATATGATGTAGTGTAATTCTTTTCATTTAAATATTTTCAGTTCCAATTTTATGTTAAAAGATTAGATATAATTTTAACTTTTCACCCATTTGCAGATTTGTTTCCTTAATAATTTTAAGAATAGAGTTATGTAAACGCCATTTTGTTACCAAATCAAATTAGTTGTACTAGGCTCCTTCTAGCACATTGTTATTGTATTTTTATATAAACAACAATAAACAAAGTATTGTTTTAAGATCGCTTCAATAAATTTAATTTTATAACCTTTTGTATGATATAATAGTATAAACAGATTATGTGTACAACCTTAACAGTACAAAACCTTCTATAGAAAATGTCTGTATTTTTTTAAAGTGGTTGATTTTACTCACATATCAGGAATACATTTTTGCTTCTAAAAAGGAACTTCAGTAGCTGCTTCATCATTAGAGAAGCTTCTTCTTGGTATGAGTGAGTTTCTTAAACTGCGTTCAAGAAAAGCAGTGTTTTTGTAGTAGATTGGTTTTTTTTTTGTTGAAAATATCAATCCGTTGAATATTGATTTCCATTTAAATTTCATCTCATTTTGTATTTCATTTAGCTCAATGAATCCCTCTAAACTGTATGTTCAGATTATGTTTGTCACTGATAAAAATGAAAAATCAATAATCATCTCATTTTTATTCAAAATTCTTTTCAATTCTATCAATGATATTAGAAGGAATTTTATCGATTGGTTTTATATATTTGGCAATAAATTATAATTATTAGGAATGGTGGAATAATTAGATAATACAATATTATTGTATTACATAATTACTCCATCAGAAATAAATAAGCTTGAGCTATGGCTTATGTTAGGGTTTCTCCATCAATAAGTCATTGATTTATCAGTGAAAAACATCATCAAGATCAAGACTTGCATTGAGTTGAATGAAAACAATAGAATAATAATGATTATTGAAGTATTACCTCCTTTAAATAAATACTTGGGTGAATATTCCTCGACTTTAGTATCATTTTACATGAAAAATTAATTTTTTTCATGCGTATACACATTTTAAGAATAACACCATTTTAACAGATCTGAAAATTATTATTTTCGTTGTAGAAATCTAGTTTTGACTCAAAGAGCCGAAACACTTGTATGAATTTCGTCGGCAATTTATCAACTGATATTTGAAATACTTCAACTTTGCAGTTAGAACATCGTGGACTATAAGAGAAACTATTTTTAATAATAATAAAAATAGTTTCTCTTATAGTCCACGATGTACTAACTGCAAAGTTGAAGTATTTCAAACATCAGTTGATAAACTATACAATGTTAATGTAAAGAAACACATAGAAATTGCAAGAATCGCAACTGCATTGAAAAATTGCAATGTTGGACTGAAAATTCTTCACTAAGAGCCAAATTTACTTCGGTAGTGCACATATCAACAGCACTGTGCTATCTGTGCTCTGTGCTGTCAATTTGTGCACTGTTGTTCTAGATTCTAGACTCAACTTTGGGTGCTCTGTCTCTGTCTAGATTGCAGCATTGAAATTTGGGCACTGATATAATTTCTTTGTTGAAACTGAGAAAGTAAGTATGCTACTGAAAATGATAACTGCGAGAAATATCAATATCTAGTATCAAAACTGACACTGCATTTCAACAAAACATGACCCCTGGCGGCTGCCTGACGAAGCTTCTCTAGAAGTGAAATACATTCCTCCAATATCTCCAGTAATAGTGAGTGAAGATCATACATTTAATTGAAATAGTTTTCAGTTAATTGAATCAGTTTTGATATTAGAACTTTAATTGTGATTGGTATGGTGTATTGATAGAATGAATTCTCAAAAATCATTAAAAATTTTCAATTTTATTTATTTTTCAAACTTACAACATTTATTTATTGATGATTCAGAAATACTGGTCCTAAGAAGAAAGAATCGGGTCAGATTAGTTTTTATTCATTCTGTTATGTACCGTAGTGGATGAAAATAAATTGTTTCTGCAACCGTGTAAAGTGTTTTCAACATAAAGCTATAAATTGAATGCTGCTAAGCGGAAAAACAATTTATTGCATATTATTGACGACGTTTTATACGGTTGGTGTCAAGAAGTTAGCAAGTTACTTAGCAACATTTTCCAATACTTATTTAAAATAATAGTTCAAGACTAAAAAGTCTGGTTATTATCTGCTATTAAAATGTATTAGCAGACTTTTGATAGTGGAACATCATTATAAAATTCAACAAGGATGAGTTTTTATCAATTCCACTTTTTTTGTAAAAAGTGGAATACAATACCGGTATATCATTCTTCCTTAATTTTATTAACAACAAATTCTGTACGATTGTGACTTGTGGCTAGGCACCAATTGCAGTTTTTAATTGAATAATAATCACAATTTATAAATGAAACTTATAATATTACCTACTTGATATTAGGAAGCTCCGCTGAAATTTGACCCTTACATTTTTTATGAAATGAAAGATTATTAAAGACATTATTGGAACTTAGTACAGTACACGACCCCGTCACACTACAGTAACCAGTAAACCAGTGGCTAATTGCTCATAGCAGACCCAAAAATATTTATTTGAGGTTGCTCTTTTTTCACCACTGATGAAAATAGGCACCTACAAAAACTTATCCCAAAAAATCATAATAATATATGTATTAGGAAACCAAAACGGAGAAAATATATATATTAAGAAACTTTTGGGTCAAAATAAATAAGAAATTTGGGTGTTCAGAATTTTATGTACGTTGAAACTGATAGAGTACTTGCCTGAATTCCACATTCATTATCAACAGCCAGCAATAACGGTTCTCTTCTTGAGTACAAATGACAGAATTGCCTTCGAAAGTTCTCAGCATAGAACAAGATGAGTTTTTGTTTAGCCGTATTATTCTTGTAGGAGTATGGCAGATGTTTCAAGCTGAAAATTGAAGAGATACATTGATTTATTGTAAAAATCAGTTTTGTAACCACTTTTCACTGCATAAGATCACGAATCATAAGATAAATAAATAAGATAATCTGAGGTATGCTGTCTTCTTTTATAAGTAGTGAGCGATTAACAAAATTATTATATAGAGAATACATGGTAGGCCTACTCTAACATCTCAAAAACTGTTTGTTTCAATCAAATAAATAGAAGAATAGAATGAAATTGATAATCAAAAATTCTAGAGAATGTTCATTTCAATTTTAGTAGACCTACAGACAATAACTAAATCTGGTACTTTGTCAGTTTTTGCAGGGCTGCCAAAAAGTTGGCAAAACAATGAAAACCTTTGAATTAGTCATAGAAGTTGATAATTACTTCAATAACAAATGTTCAGGATTACTGCAAGAAAATTATTACAAGATCAGAAGAGAATTGAACAGCTTTCGCTGATCTGAGCTAAGGAAAATATATGGAATTTTGAAGTTTTAAAATTTATGTATGTGAAATAACTGATTGTCAGCTTTGTAACTAAAAGATCTGCTAATTAGCCTCCTTATACTAATAACACAAACTTTAAACTACTTTCCTGCTATAAAATCTACCTTAAACCCTTTTCAGTAGTCAATTTATTAATGAACAGAATCCTATTTTTTAAATAATTTTCTATATTATTAATTCAGAAAGCAATACTTGACAAATAAAGAAAGTCGTTATGGTTTGAGAATTAAAAGTTATGAAGTTCCTTTTGCTCATAATAATTTAGATAAAAATAGCTTACGAGAATTGGTACCCAAGTTATTAAATTTAAAATCACCTATCAGTTAACGGTTCTGATTAAAGAAAATTAAAGTATCAAAGAGGAATTAAAGGAATTGGAAATAACTTGAAGAATTAATGAAATACACATGATTAATTAAATACATTATCATTTCTAATTTTAAAGGCTGTTTTTAATCATATCTGTTGACCCAGGTTGATCAGGTCATAATTAACCCATGCTATGTAATAATTGGTATTTATATAGAAAAAACGTTACTTGTCAAATGTTCTAACAAAACTTTCCCTGTTACAACCTAACAGCTAACACCTTACTGAATAATAATACAGTGTATTTTTATTGGGGCAATGACTTTTAACATCAAAATTTAAGTTTTCCAGTGGTACTATTTTTCTTGGGCGGAAGATCACATTTCCATTTGTGAAAAGCTGCAGTGTCAAAAATCACGACGTTCTTCAAGTTTGAGGCACTCTTGTTTGGGGCACGGCTTTGAGGCATGCCTTCTCTCAGTTCTAGTGAATTGGAAAATATGTATTGATCTGTATCAGCTGTGTTTCCCTATAGAATATAATCAATTGTCCTTACAATGTAAAAAAATATATTTTTTTAAATAAAATGTGTCCTATGTCTTTTTCAATATTCTTAAAATATAAGTAAAATTTTTTATAATAATCGATTGAATAGTTTCCGCGTAAAAGCGTAACAAACAAAAAAACTCATTTTCGCTTTCAATGATTTCAGGGGGAATTCGGTTAGGATATTATAGTTGCATACAGTTACTTGAAACAGAGCAACCTAGTCATTCTTGTACAGTCTGTGGTGGTGGTGTAAGAGTCTGTTGTTGTGTGTGTGCTCAAGTTATTGTTGTGTGGTAAGTTATGATGTGTGTGAAGTGATTATTAATTAATTAACAGTGAAATAAATTAATGATTAGTGCGGTAACAAAGGTTAGGCCGCGGTTAGGTCTTTTGTGAGGTAGTTCAGTCACATCTAGCTTTGTTAGGCACCCAGGGAAGGTTTTGTAAGGCGCGCGGAGCACACTCTGCGTTTGGGGCGGTAGTATTTTGGCAATGCTATAATTATTGACTTGATCTGTGTTATTTAATGGTAAATTAGCTTGATATATGTTTTTTATGCATCAAAATAATAAAGATATGAGGTGGTTCAGTCACATCTAGCCAGGTTAGGTTAGGTTTGGTTATGTGCGCTTTGCGCGCGCTGCGTTTGGGGGCGGTAGTGTTTTGGAAATGTTATATTCACTTGGTTTACATTGTTTTAAGATTTGGAGCTCCTCACATGTTTGAAAATTATGAATTCTCCAAATAAAAATATAAATTTTCATGAAAAATGTTTTTTCGAAAATTTAAATTTTTCTGTGAAATAATCGCGACCCCCAAAAAATGTCAACGGATTATTGCTTTCTGGGGTGTGTACAGCAGTGGCGCACCCAGGGGGGGGGGCTTAGGGGGCTTAAGCCCCCCCCCCCAAGAACCCGAGGTATTAAAAAAATTGTCGATAATTTTCAAGAAAATTGACTGTGGAATATGGACTCCAGAGCCTGGAGCTCATACATTTCATTTTTCATAGTTGCTTGAATAGGATAGCATTACACTATTAAGACGTCTATTTCGAGTACCATAGGTGGAAATAGAGTTTGTAGCCTGGCAGAATTCAATTCGACTAGGCAGCTAGGTTTTCAGATAATAAAAATAATTCGTTTCACTCATATCGATCTGACAACCATGTAATGTAATACAGGATCTTTAGCCTCTAGAACCTCTTGGACCAGTAATACATTTGACGTTACAGTAATAATGTAACTTTTCAGGTGAATTTAACGACTTGCAGTCCATTTTCAATTAAAAATCGACTGCAATTCGTTCAATTCACCTGAAAAGTTAATATTAACAACGCAGTTCGTCATGGAACAAGAAATCCAGGAATAATGTAATGTTATTTTTCGGAGGATGAAGCCCAAATCGGTCTGAGACCTGTGCGTGGGTAAGAATTGGACGATGGAGATTGATGAGTTGGACCTACAGTTTTAGGTGAGGACTGTACCACCGGGAAGTGATTTTGTAGCAGAGAACAGAGTTTTTTTGGGGCCGATCCAATCGCCACCCTTACAAAGATGGCCCAGGAATTTTCAGCTTATCTTATCTGACTGAACAGATAGCCGGATCGCGGCTACCATTCCTAAAAAAAAGGTATATAGGTGTTTGCAAAAAAAATTTGCGAGGAATCTGCCAGATTGCAAAAGCTTATTCCTTCGGAAAACGCTTCATTACAGAAATAAAGATACTAGATCAGTGGAGCTATCTTCATCAATAAGAAAACAATAAATTAGTACTTATTCAGAAAACTCTAGGCTTCTAGAGCTCTCATTTAGGTGTTAAATTGAATACATTCTATGTGAAATGAGCTGGAAAATCCCATTATACATTAACTACCGTGATATTGAGTTATCCTATGAAATAAGCAAAAAAGGACAAATAAGGCGTTTTCAAGATTGAAAAGTATGAACTTGGTTATTGATTCCAAATAGTGCACCCAGAGCTCATGAAATCAGAATTTAGAATATATCAGAACACACAAGAATAGCAAGTAGAAATCCGTGCAAAATTAGTGTGCATTGATTCAATTAAACTTTACTTTATAAACTTTGAGAGCGTTTTTGACTATTGAGTAGCCTACATTCATATCATTCTCATTTCAAAAAAAAATGAATTCACAAGTATTTTACATTGGTTCAATTGAACTCACACCGACTACATGAAGGCCTTAGAGATTTCTGAATGAATGTTGAGAATAGCTGTAATCTTCTGCCCTCTTTATTTCTGAAATAAAGCGTTTCCAGACCTACATTCATATGATTTTTTATTTTCTGCCGTTTGGCAAATCATCTTAAACTCTTGAAACACTGTTTAAGAAGATACATGATGGATACATTTTGTTTCCCCATAGCTAATACCCTTTAAAAAGTCAAGTAATGACCCCCCACACGTAACTTTATTGGGCAACAATCTTATGAAAAGAGATCTGCAAAACCTCAATTTTACCCCCCCCCCCCCCATAGTAAAATTTTACCTGGTAGGACGGGTAAGCCCAATTTGTGTAAATGTCACAAAGAAATCGCCGCAAAATTCAACAAGTAACGTTTCTATATAATTACAATTAATTATTAAACTTCATTTGTTGAAATTTTATGAAGAAAATAAATATGACCTTTCCTTAGTGTCCACAGGTGGCCAGCACAGTCGTATAATTCCAAGTTCATGTGCCATATCTATCAAATGCGTATCAGATACCAGTTTAAGCAATTTATCCAGACCAACTTGGCTATTTTCAATCTGCTTCAATTCATCACTTTTCTCATCAAAAACCGATTGATCGACACTGTACAGGTCAGGTTCATTCAACTCGTTATTGCTAACTTTTTCATCGCTGTTGTCTTTGGCTACGGTTTCAGCTTCCATGATTTAGAACTTGTTATTGAATATTTAGACTGAAACACAAACACTCTTTAGAAATAAGCTGCAATTCCTCGTGGATAAGTTAACCTCAAAATAGTTGAAACAAAACGTTCTGCATTGATAAAACTTCCCCTCATTTAACTGTTTTCAAAAACCTCACACCGTATTTATAAGGCGTTGCTAAGGAAACACATGTGCTTGTTATCATGTGTTGATGTACCAGTTGGTTGAGTTCATCAGAGGCAAGGTTACTAGAGTACCGTAACCTTGCATCAGAGGTAGCATAGACGGCTACAGCTGGGCATTTGTACTTTGCTTAGCTTGGCTACATAGTACATACAGTTGTTGATAACAGAGTAATAGATAATAAAGTTCCTGGATTTCTTGTTCCATGACGAACTGCGTTGTTAATATTAACTTTTCAAGTGAATTCAACGACTTGCAGTCAAATTTTTAGTAAAAATAAGTAGTATTTTACTTACTTTGTAGGCCAAACGTTTTCGAGTTGTTGAAACCCATCTTCAAGGCCGATAATAAAGTACTTATAAGCAACTTTCTGTTTTCAGTCAAACTTGAGAAGTGTATTTTACCCGTAAGGGTCTCCCCACCACGAAAAGCCATACGAATTTACTTTACTAGTGTATTTTTCTATAGTAATATAGTATTATTCTATGTTCATGGATTGCTAATCAATAATTATTGTAATTACAAGAGCTGTGTTGTGATACAACACACAGTAAAAGGCCTAAATAACTGTGTAAAACAACACACAGTTGTAACTTGTAACAGTAGGCCTACCGTATTGGAATTACTGAGTTGTTCTTACTTGTAATTAAATCCATCTGAAAATGAATCAAATGCCCAAACCAGAAACCACATAGAAGAAAAAAATTAATCTGACATTTCTACAGGACAAAATTTATAAGAAATAGTAATAATGTCGGATAATAGTAAACTGATCAAGAACTTTATAATGGCATTTAAACTTGAATGATTCAACACAAGGGTAAAAGAGATTACTAAAATTATTTAAGATACTACTGTATATACTATTGTATTCTGCATTCAGTCAGTAAATTCACTGAACTATTATTGAAATTCACGAATAAAACAATAAAAGTAAAAAACATTAACTGACAAAATTCGTCAATATTTAATTGACCGAACGAAGAGAGCTCTCTGTCGACCGATTTGCATCTGTCTGTTTGTAACGCATTTACAGCTGAACGCGTGGACCAAATTCAATGAAATTTTGCATGGATCTTTCTTTAAGGAATGCCCAGCGATGTATAAGTAAGGATTTTCGAAATTTTCTTGCATTTAAAGGATAAAAAATAAAGACTCTCAGGTCTTCTTACGTAGGGATTAGGGAACATGACTTTTAAAATGAGCTTCTCCAATCTTCATAGTATACAATATTGGAATCAGATTTGAAGCTGGTCCTCGGGCCTTATTCATCTGGTTGAAACTTTATAAGAATTAAGTTCTCTTTCTTAAGAAAAACATATTTGTTTGAGTCAAACATATCATTTCTAATATTTCAAATAAGTATAATATCAATTGATTACCAAGTAAATGATAATTATTCAAATTTAATTAATTTTGTATTTTGTTATATAAATTCAATCAACAGAGATGTGAAATCTCATCTGATTTGAACAATCAGCAGATTGGAAAATAGAGAAACACAGCCGTGGTAATGAAAAACAGGATTACTTTTTGTGAAAGATAGTCATGGAATATACTATGCAAACTGAATCATGATGATTGTGTTTAATTTTGCGATGTTGATTATCATTGAGTACCTACGAGTATGCTCCTCTGTGCAAGCACCCTTATTGAATAATAAGACGAAATTATCACAACCACATTTATTAAAACTTTCAGAAACTAGTTTCGGTTGTTACATCATTATCAAATCTCAATCAATCAATTTGAGTTTGATTGAGATTGATAATGGTGTAACAAGCGAAACTATTTTCTCAAAGTTTTAATAAATGTGGTTGTGACAATTTCGTCTTATTATTTATTATGGATACCTTCCACAATATCACCTTCGCCACTACAAAGAAAGTTATTCTCATGCCGTCTGATGCAACAAATCTAGAGGGAAACAACAATGCGTCAATTTTACGATTTCAAAGAGAACATTTCTATGAGTTAATGGCATTTTTATTTTCATTTCAACCCATTATTAATCTATTTTCTCCTATTTTAATAGGTTACGGTGCCATATTTTCTCATACCTTAATTATTCGAATGCTTTGCGCTGAGGGCTGAGTGTAACTATTGCCAACCAAACATTACAAACTTCTCATTTTTCGTTTGACGAAGCAAACGAGATTTCAATGTTGAGTATCCGAATTTCAAAACAATAATAGCAAGCCTGATTTCTATATAAATTCCTGTACTATATACTTCAATTTTACAAATTTATTTAAGAATTTCGGACAGGTTTTGAATGGATTTTTGGACAGAACAACTGAAGTAGCCGACAAACACTAAGATCAAGATGGTGTTGCTTGAACCTGAACCGCACTTTGCCACTTCCAAGATTCTAACCTCAACTTTGGAAAAACAATGGCAGTAGTCAGAATAAAGAGACGTTGCAGTGAAGAGCCTTTAGATATTTTATTGCTAACTTGTAAAAAACGAAAGACAGATGTGGAAGAATTTCACAAGACATCTCTTTTCAAAATAGCAGCAACAGTTAATGAACAGGTACTTGTGCAAAGTATTTCAAGTTACACCATCTTGGTTGTTTCGGTTATAATACTAAAATTTCTATACTATGTGCATTGATTGTTGAAAAATTAAGCTAGATTGAAGTTGGTTTTAGATATTTAAGGCTCCTTAGCAACCAAACATTTGTTTGGCATTTTCGTATTGTTTTTAGGTATGACGTACGTGCTAGGTACTTAATTTTGGTTTTGTATCAACATATAAGTATTACCTTATAATCGATTTTCCATTTCAATATAAACGCTGACCACGAAGACTCACATATCGTAACAACAATGCTTGACTACCAATTTAATAACTTTAACTTCTAAACTTTGAAACTCGAAACGACTGCAGTTCTGTATGTAGTCTAGTGAAATAATCGACTGACAGAATCGATAGTCGATAGGTTAGGTTCAGCTTTGGGTTTGGTACAGATCGGCTGACTGTAGAATATCGATTATTTCAGTGAACTGCATACGGAACTGCAAACCTTGACACTTTGAAACTAATTGGGAGTTGCAAGTGTGCTGAATAAGTTAATACTTGTAGGACGTGTATCATAACAAGTTCTATTAATACATGTATTTGTAGGATATTTACTGTAAAATCTAGGGGAAGTTCTTATTTATAAATTATAATTGTAAATTGCAACTGCAATGAACAGGCAACTAACGCCGTCCGCACATTGATCGTTCCGCATGCGAATAATGTGCGGAAAATTTCTTACAAGGTTCCAAGCGAAAAAAGTGGATTCACGAGAGAGAAATTTATATTTTAACTTCTATTTGTATGGCTTTTGCCACTTACTGGATTTTGCTGGAGTTGAAGTAGTAACAATATCAATTTTTCTTGGCTCCTTCACACTGTTCACTCTTCTACTGCAATTAAATGCTATAGTATGAAAACATGTAAGGTTTCTTTCAACTCACATTTCTAAAATAAAGAATCGATGTGGGAGGAGTCCCATACATAACTTCGTAAGTAGTAGTGTTGAGTGTATTAAGTGTAGTAGTAATGTGAACTTTGTAGTAAACATGAACCGCTGTCAATTTCATGAACTGAAAATCACAAATTATAGATGACAACAATCACCTGCTTTTTATACGCTCAATTCTTAGTTTCAAGATTAATTCGGGGCTTTCAAACAATGCATTGGTTGATAAGTTTTGTTGTTCGTTTTCAAGCTGAGTACATTCAACTTCATATCGAAAACAGATTAGGACATAGAGTATTGTGCATCCGGCTTGAAAATTAACCAGAAAATTCGTTGAGCATAAAACGCAACGTCTATCATTTCCCAATAGAATTTGAGTGTTTGAACGAAGATTCAATTTATTTTTGGAACCACCACTGACTGCATTGTTGATATTACAACAGTGGCTACTGCGTTGCTGAGACACAAAATAAAAATTTCTAGCGAACTTTTTTGTAATTTGGAAACTATCATTTATAAAGCTCATTGTCTCTGGAAGATGATTGTTTTTGACATTTTGAATCTAATAAAAGTTCCATCTTTTGCTCTTTGAGATTTCGTTCTTCTGCTTTCAGTGATTGTGATAAATAACCTACACAATGGCATCTAAGAAACAGTTTCAAGTGAATCCGGCATACCACCGCATGAACTATCTCTATCAGTTAATGAATGTGTTTTCAAAGAAGAAAGACGAATCAAGTGGAAAGTTAGTTTCAAACTGTGGAAAATTGTTGGTTGGCATCGGGAAGAAAACTCAGTCAAGAATGGAACCAACAATTAAAAGGACAATTTGCAAAAGTTGCAATAAATTGTTGATAGCTGGTGAAACAGCTACAGTGCGTGTGAAGAAAAAACCATCGCCTTGTGTTGTGTGGAAATGCTGTAACTGTCGTATTCTGAGGAGATTTAACCCTCGTCCGAACTACACGTTATGGGCAAATAAACCTGAAGCTGTAGTATCTATTATGAGTCAAACTCAATCAGAAAATGTACAGAAAGTTGAGGATAACGTCAAAAAATCAACCGTGCCAGCCTCAGTGACTAGTGAAAGTGTGAATGGTACAAAACCAACTCAGACTAAAATAGAGAGCACATGTAAATGAGAGCACAACCATTATAATAGATGTTCAACTGTGATCATCAAGTATTTATTGATAACTTATTGAAGGAATAGATTAAAAATATAGAAGGAATGAGAAATTACCTTCATTGAATTGATTGTAACATTGAATATGGCAATTGAGTACGGTACTGAAATATTGAAAGAATGGTGTTTTAGGTTTGAGAAATTATCTACTTTGGATTGAATGTAGTAAATTGAATATGATGACTGAGTATTGAAATAAATGTTTGTTTATTGAGTTTTGTTGTTATAGTGATTCATACATTTATATTTTGTGTTTTGGCAAATTAGAATCCAAAATCTGTCGTAGGGCCTATATAGATCATTAATATTAAAATCTTTCTAATATTAGAAAATTAGTCTCAACACATAAAGCTGAGTGTAATGAGCTGCACTTTTTAATTTTCTTTGTTTTCAAAATTAAGTTACCGCACGTGATATCCAAATAAACAAAACTAAGGGTAGAATATTTATGTTGAGATGAAAATACATTTTTGGTTACATGAGAGCTTCAACCACAGAAATGTATAATTTCTTAGGAAATAGATTCTGGAATTTGTGAATTTATCAAAGCTCAAAATACAGTAATTTATTACACTATTATGTGCTGTTGATAATGCAGCATGCTTTAGATAACCAATTTGACAACTTCAGCTAATTTTAATAATTACAGTTGTAATCAGTAAACTGAATACCGGTATGATTCATATTGGTATTGAAACTATGCACTTATGATTTCAATACATTGTTTTTTCCTTGATTTTATAAATGGTGAACCTATAGTTTTAGTGGGTTCCGAACCACCGATTATAAAGTTATCTAGCTATCATTATCTACCAAGAATAACATCTAGAGTAAAAGGAATTACATGGAGCTCATAATGGAACAAATCCACTGTTATAACTTGTGTGTTTTAACTAACAAAAATATCAAATTCAACTGCTAAAACATCAATGTGATTTGAGATAAAAAAAGTATATTTATTCAGCAGAGGTAAGTATAATTAAAAAAAAACATTGTGTCATAAATGACATTTTTAATAAAAATTAAATTCATTATAGAAACGAGAGCCGAGGTGTTTCACTTCAGGCTTTCAAGGCAAATAATGTTATTAAACAGTGATGACGTTCATGAGATCGACAAGTCTGATAGTGGCACGTTCATGCGAATTGTTTGAATGTGTTAGTAATATTAAAGGTATGTAAGAACGTGTCACTATTCAATATTGTGAATATTAGGCCTCTTTTCTGGCATTGAAAGGAGTGTATGGACCACTTAAATAGAGAATCAAAATTCATGATCGGGGAGTTCAACTCGAGTAGCCAAGAGAACGCTTCTTTCGACCAGTGGAGTGTTAGGCTTGCAAAACCAAGATCTTCGAAAACTCAATAAGTCTGTTACAGTCCGGGCAGTTTAAAACTTATTGGGGGATAGAAATTTTGGAGTGTTAGCCGGCAATTTCTACTGGGCGACAAGGGCATGTTCGGTTGGGTTCTGAGAGTTGTTTGAAGTATTTAAAGTGGCCATAGACTCCTGGAGATCAAGGAAAGAAGTTACAGGAATACCAGGTTAGTTTTAAATATAAGTTCCAACTCATAATTATACACACGTCTTAAAATTGCAAGCCAAGCGAGTTAAATTTGATATGTTCTTTAATGTGTTGTAATATTAATATATATAATATTATAAATAAACAAACTATAAAATTAGAATTATTTTGTCGTCTATGTGTTACGACCCCAGAGTAATCATTCAGACAAAATTGTTGATATTAAGAATATCAGGGTTACAATTGCGCAAATTCATTGACACACATTAATAGAAGGATGTATTTGTTTGAGCTTGAAATATATGCTTGCTGGAATATAAGACAGGTAAAAGGAAGATTTTGAAAATGTTAGGATTGAAGTATTGTAGCCATTTGCAAATGTCATGTATTGAAGCAGTGTTCCATTAAATTAACCTTATTCAGTAGTTTGAAGCACTAAGGTTTTGTGCTAAATGCTGCTATAAATTAATAAACGATTTCCAAATGTAATTTCATATTATAAACTATTCAGAAATGGAGAAGCGATGTATAAGATAGTCACAAATCCTGTTAGAACATTTTCTTTAATGGGAACAGTAATTTGGAATTGATTATCAATCTATTTTAATGGATCTCAATCTTTTTGTCGATGGAGCTTATTTGAAGCACTATCACAAAAAATTGCTCACGCCTTATTTGAACAAAAAGATTTTCCAAATGAAATTTCTGCTTGAATAGTGGATAACTGTTGAAACGTGTGATTGTTTATTTCTAGGATGATAAGTCGCTTCATGTTGCACATCAGTTCAAAAAAGATGCCGAACAAAAAATAAAAAAAGAGAATGATAAATTCAAAAAAGTGATTGATAAGCTGCGCAAAGAACACAAAGTTAATTCAGAAAACAACAGGCTAAAGGTAAGTCTTTCAGTGCTTTAATCCAACTACAGTTAATAATAATCCGAGTAGTAAGAACATTTTTTCTGATTAAGCAGCATTTTCTGTAACATAATCATTATCTGATTAAGGGATATTTATTTGTATCTCACAAATGGAATCGCTCTTGTTAGGTTAGGTTTTGTTCAAAAATTGAATCAATTTAGAATCTCGTATTTTTTGTCTTGAATTTCAACGTTTCATTAACTGCAGTCTATTCTGCATAGTAGAAATGAATTTATATGACAGTAGCCCGTTTACCCGTGCTTCGCTATGGGGTAAAAGGTATCCCGTTGATAATATCGTGAATTATTCTGTTGACAGTATAGATATTCTGGTATATCCCGTTCATAATCTTTTGAAATGAATTTCTGTTCATTTTGTTGTAAATCTTCTTCAGCTTGCGTAGTTTTAAAAGATCTATGAACCTTCGATAGGAAGTGTCAGAATATAAAAAGTCAGTAAAATAAAACGTCAATAAAATGAGACAAATAATAAATTAATTTCTTCAATGTTCACGATTCACAGTGATTCAAACTCAACATTCTAAACTCAGCAGTATATTGTGACAGATTATTATTTAAGCTTCTTTAACAGTTTATACAGTGACTCGTAAGTGCTTGTAGTGTTTCAGAGTTATTGGACTCCTTAATTGGATAGTTTATTGAACAGTTATTATTTAATATTTGATTGGCCTCTCAACAGTTAGTGATTGATTTTTGTACAGTAATATTGCAAATTCTTTATTAGCTGAACTTTATCGATTTATCTGTTTCTGATTGATTTCTTTTTTGTAAGACATCACTGATTAGTGCGAGTTGTCGGTAATTTGTGTTAATAAAGTGTGAGTGTTAATTTGAAGTGCTGCCAGCATTAGTTTAGATATAGGACCCGTAACACTATAAAATTATAATTCTACCCACTCTTGATATTATAATATTTTGATTCAAATATTATTTTGTTATATATTTGCTTTAATCTATTTAGGTGATCAATTGCTACAGGGCAACGAGTCAGAACGAGTCAGAATTGAACGAGTCAGCTGACGATGGAATAGAAAAGAAAAATCCCGATCCAGGAGGTCTAACAGTGCTTGACGTTGAAACTTGTCAAGAAAGCAAAGAGATAAACTCTGAATCCTCGGTAAGATTTGCTTAGATTATTTTTTTTTCAAATTAAATTCTCTATGCTAGATTTGAAAAATAGATTTCAGGTTATGAAAGTCAACTCTGGAATCAACAGATGGAATTCCCATCCTGTCCCCAAGGAGAATAGTTGAGTGTGAAGTTCCCCAGTGTATAGTGCTGGGACCAAACTTGTTTAACATCTTCATCAGTGACTTGCAACTTAATGTTGACTATACTCTGTTCACGAAAAGGGGAGACGATGTAAACAACGATGCGCGTGCGAGAGTGTATCTTCGAACAACAAGACCGATTCACAACCACAGAAATACAATATTAACGCGCAGTATATAACTGAACCGGTATCTGTGACAGCGAATGTGATACTGAACTCAGTGTGAACTGGCAGAAATTAATCGATCGGTCTACAGCTGATATGAGTCATCCCTTTTTCACTCACACAAAGAAACGCAAACTTTTGTTTTGGTTTGTCTCCCGTTTGCGTGAACAGAGTATAGACTACTGGACACTACTGTTCTCATTGAGGACAGAAAAGATAATGAAATTTAAAGTCAGTCTATGGAAATATTGTACCAGCTTCAGTGGCGATTTTTTGATCAATATCATTGAATTCGTCATAAACCAGCTTCATGAAATTCACTGAAACTGACAGTAAGATTGGTTTCCAAGAACTATAGTTCATGCCATCAAATTAGGCAGCTCTGAAAAATGGTGGTGTTGCACATTTGTGCTGTATTTACATTGTTGTGACAGGTCAAGAAATAAAATCACTCAAAAGCCGGAGGCAGTTTACTTCCAACTTGGCAACATGGCAAAATTAGTGTTTTCAATTCGTGAATTGAGGTTGGAGATTTTCTAGTATCAGCTCCTAGCATGGTCCTATATCTGGCAATACTTGGCATCATATTTCACCCCTGTAGCAATTACTGTCTTGATATAGGGGTAAAATATGATGCTGTTCAGTCAACAAGGTTTCTTGGAGTAGAACTTCAAAATAGTCTGACGTGGGATCAGCATGTTGGGGCTCTAGTGAACAAGTTGACCCATGCACTTTGAGAACTGTAGCATGTGTCATTAATCAGAAAATGGCTCTCAGAGTGTATCAAGGGTGTTTTTGTCTCTGATTAGTTACTTTATCCTCTTCTGGGGCTAGGGTGGCGGCAGTGGGTCAACGTGGATAACGCTTTTCTGGTAACGAAGAAGGCTGTTTGTGTTCTTGGAGGAGTCAATACATTTGTTGAAGATTTTTTCCTACAACTGCTCATAAAGTAGTTCTTTACGTACTGCAAACTAATTTTAAAATAACTCTTTACTGCTTCGCAAGCGTTAAAGTACTTTACGCTCGCCAGCTGTTTTCTTTACTCTTCTGTTTTGATTTTGATGTCTTCTCATTGGTGGATCACGGAATCCGTGAAATTCACATAACCTCAACAATGGCGAACGCTAACCAAATCCGCGCATGGTCTGTGATGTTACAAACTACAATCTTTTATTGAATCCAGAACTGCAGTTTTAGGAAAAATATTGTATGCAATTCGCGCGTGAAGCTTCTTTATCGCTCTCACAAAATTACTGCGCTCCGCTACGCGTCGCGCAGTAAATGTTTTGGCTCGAGCGATAAAGTCGCGCTTCACGCTCTTAATACATAAATAACTATTCTAAGACAGTTAAAGTTATTAACAACGGCCCAGCCCTGACTTTTTTAGATCCCCCTGTAAGTTTGACACCCCTGCATAACTACAGTACCTGGCATAAAACTTGAATATCAAAAACTTGAACACATAAAAAACATTGTATAAAAAAGTCTTATTATACTGGACTTGGATTTTTCAATCAATTGTCCAATTCAATCAAAACTTCCAACTCGAATAGTGTTATAGAACTTCTGACAAAACAACTAGTAGATGCATGTCCTTGTACAAGAAGTGATATTTTTTTAAATAAAAAGGCCTATCTTGTAAAGTTAAACAAGTTTACTAAGTACTTACCAAAGACGTATTATATGCTGCAAATCAATAATAACTGATTTCTTATGCAAAAGTTTATCAAAATCAGGAATAAGTCTCATACTAATTGTCTAGTCTGGAATTTGATAGCAACGTCTATTTTTCAGTCTGCAGTTGCTGAGGGAGGATATGTCTATGATATCTACTACACAGCGGATGGGTCTGACCTTAGTGATGTGCAGATTGATCATGAATTGAGGTTTGTGGTAATATTTTGACTTCTACTTTTAAAGATGCTTTTGTTGTCAACTTCGTGAATGAATTGGGAGAAAAATAAATTTTAATGAGTTTTTAATTATGAATTAGAGTAACATGACTACTCATTTCAAAATCTATCGCGATGGTTTATCAAGAAATGACTCAAAATACTAGTATTCTGTGAACAGTAGACCTCAAGGCCAGGAATAAAACTGCTTGCACAGTGGAGAACCCGACACTATTTTAAGTGATGATCAATATAATTATAGGGTACGACAGAATAATTTCCTTTTTTTAAATGCGTGCCATTCAGTAGATTATTAGACCAGTCAATAAAGCTCTGAAAACGCCTGATGTCGCAAGTAATTAGTGAAAAGCTGAAACTGTCCCAGGTGCTAGTCTGCTACTAAGTGTGTATTTTCTCAAAAGTCCCCAAAAATCCTCTCGGTGCCTTTCCCCCTTCAAAGTTCCAAAATGTTGGTAATTACTGGAAATTCTCAGTAATTGATTCTCATTACTGGATTACTCAGTAATAGATCATTGGACAGGGTTGAGTCTTTTTCTATTATATTAGTGGGTTACAATAATGGTCGTATTTCTATGGTAATCCCAATAGTTTTAGTGATAAATATTGAAATACCCAGAAAATTCGAACTTTTTTAACTTGATATTTTCTTATTTTTGAGATGATTTTGTTATATGTCATTTTACAGAATTGTAGCACGTTTCTTTCTGAATCCAATAATGTGTATTGTTGCATACTCACGGTCATGGCAATGTATGTTGTATTCTGCATAGCAAAAAAATGCTGTGAAGGCGTCTCACTAGTACTTCACTCACAGTTTTCACATCTCTCACTAAGATCATTAGCAGTAGCCAATTCAGGTTATGCCTGAAAATTTATCTTCAATTTATAACTGCTCAATTTTTTATCAGCAATGAAAAAAAAATTAAGTGAGCGGTGTGACCAGTAAGAGAATGTGAAATACTCATACTTTGATTCAGTGATTAACTTCAGAACGTGGGCAGGCTAATTAAAAATCTTGAAATATGCTTGCTTGAACAGCATGTGATTCAGTTGAGTATTCCAGTAGACCATTAACTTTGGGGATAGTACTTGGAATTTAATGAAAAAAATGTGAATTATGAATAGAAAAGTTTTCTAGACACTACCATTTCCAGAAATCGTTTCAGAACTACGGATATTATTATTACTGTTACTTTGTCGCCTATTAGCATTACCTCCAAAACCACAGGAATTCGTTTTTTCACATCGTTGCAACAGTCGTCTCGCAAATTTTGTCCTCTGTTCGTCTCGTACCTAAAACCTGAGCACGCACAACTAGGCTTACTAAACCTGACTGCGCTGCATTCTATACTATTCTTGATTTCAGTTCACACATCCTCACAAATTTGAAAAAAAAAATTCACAGTTGAACTATAGAGCTGGTTGCTCGATAGTGCTTTGCCTAGAGATTTATATAAGTTAGGCCTAGCTTGCTTTTTCATGCAGTCTATCAATACTTATTACTTATAACTCACACTACTAATTCAGACGGTATGTGATAATCTTACCCTATTTATTATGACACAGTTTGGAGGAACTGTAATGCTTCAAATGAAACAGCAATACAGTTTTGATACAGCAGCAATATTCTCTGGTAACTCATGGAATGAAGTCTGGCAAAGCTGAACGTAATGTTTCTAAAATAAAAACCTGGTTGGATAACAATAGCTTATGTCTGAATATAAATAAAACAAATTACATAACTTTTTTTTTCACAAAAACTGGCAAACCTGACAGAAATAAATCACTTAAACTTCACAAAGGTTGCAATTCTGATCCCAACTCTTGTAGCTGTCCTTGTTTAAAGAAAGTTGCAAGTACAAAATACCTAGGTATCATAATAGATGAATACCTCAAATGGGATGCTCATACTAAATTCTTGTGCAAAAAAATGAAATTCGCGCGTGAAGTTTCTTTATCGCTCTCGCAAAATTGCGGGTCGCGCAGTAAATGCTTTGGCTCGAGCGATAAAGTCGCGCTTCACGCTCTTAATACATAAATAACTAATGCTAATGCGATATAGCATTTTCATAATAATGTGAATTAGAGAATTATTAAGTTCTGTACTTAGTTATAGTTAATTGTCATATCAAAGAGATGAAATTCCTCAATTTCTTTACGATCTTCCCTAAATTTTAATAAATCGGGTTGACATCAAAAGTTGAAAGGAAATTTTTTACTGTTTTAGAACAATTTTTAAATGACATGTTCAAGTGCTACACCTTTCATAAACGTTGAATATTCAATTTTGAGTGTGATGAAGAGATTTTGTATTGATGTTTCAGTGTTTACCCTATGGACTCAGATTTGAGTTCCTACCTGTGTGCTGATATAGACAATAGCGACACGGAAGTCCCTGATGATGAGGATGATTCAAATGATGAAAATAACTGGAGAAACGATTATCCAGATGAAGAGGACTTTTCTAGGTAAGCTGTTTTACTACTAGTATAATTTATTGTACCCAACTCAGCAACGTTCAAATGAAAAAGTGCTGAGCTTATCTGCATTACTAATTTTCATATCCACAATAATTGAGAACAAACAGTAGGTAAATTAATTTATTATTTAAACTATCCTCGTTTGTGTAGTACGCTCTTTGGACTAAAACATAGCGTTGAGGTCTGAAGAGTCACCTACAGTCGAATCGGCTATGGTACTATATACATACATACATATATTTTCCATGTGAACAAATTTGATGTGACCCAATCATAGATAGATGGATAGATATTCAAGCATCCACTGGCCTCCCATTATGGGGGCATCTGGATTTGTCAAATGTTAATTTTAAATTTATTATTTCCATTCGGGCTATATTAATTTAGGATTTTTGTAATACTCTATATTCTTGGCTTGAATGGAAACCACAGTCCTCTAGCTCTCTCTTGAAAACCTCTTTGTTTTCTAGAGGTTTGCCACTAGTGTATATATAAATATTATTCAGGCGAAAAAAAAATATTTTTTTAAAACTAGTATTATTATTAATCAAAACTGTAATAATTATTATATTGATGCATCAATATTTGATAATCCCAATAATAGTACTGAGTATTCTGCCACAAAGAAGAATGTCTACTGTCAAAGAATTTACCACATAAACTTATCACAAGCACTAATCTTTATGGGTGTAATCACAATGTATATACTGTCACTGGATACAAACGTTTTGAATAATAATAATTTTTGTGAAAAGCAGTCTTGGGCAATAGCCTGTTGTATTCACATTGATTGTATGTTATTCACATTGATTGTTAGTTAAATGAATAGGTAATAAATAAATAACTGAACTTCCTGCTGATTCGGACACGATTTTATACAATTTGATATCTATGCTAGTAATTTCATGAGGCCTATTTACATAGAAAACATTATCTAGAAGAATCTCTATTATGCTCAAATGTCCTAGAAACGCATTTGACAAAAGTGAGGAAGATGGAGAGAGGAGACGAAATGAAGACAAAAAACAAGATAACTACGTGTTATCAGTGAAACCAGAAGCGCTGTTGACACAATGAGTAGCATAGAATAAAGCTTTCTTCTTTCTTAAGTTCCTAACAATATAAATAAATGATTTATTCCGCGAAATTGACATGATTAACACACTTCACATTTCAAATCATCATATAATTTTTAAAAGTTTGCCACATAAAAATTACCAAGAAAAAAATGAGTGAATAACAATCCTGGGAGTTCAAAAAAATGTATAATGATGATGCTAACGATTTGACAGAAATATATGTGAAAAGATTAGTACCGTATACCTCCGTGAAGAGAATGACAATGAAAAAGTGAAAGGAGGCGAATGGATGAACAAAGAAGACAGCAAAACTAAAGAATAGAATAACTAAGAAGGAATTCTGAAATAGACAATTTGAGATGATGAAACAAAAATAAATTGAATCCATTTGTTTAGGCTTATTACAGATAATCTAATTAATAATAATAATAATAATAACATGGCACAAACGGCGAGGTGGAACTACCCGTAAGGGTCTCCCCACCATTAAAAGCCATACGCTTATTATTATTATTATCTAATTAATTTAGGAAATTACCTGGTAAAAAGCTCAATGTGATCATGATTTGAGCTGTATGCTAAGATAGCGAGTTTTTACAAACATGAACGGGGGACTCTTAAACTGGAAAGAAAGAGAATTGAAGAATTTAGGGCCGTGGAAAACAAAGCGTACAGCCTGACCTGGGCAGTGGCAGCATGCCATCCACAGCTTCAGAGCAATTATCTTCTTTTCTTGAGCAAAGGGCACTCCTCTACTTCTATTTATTACACTTGTCATTCAATCCTCCTTAGAATGATTCCAACTAATACGTTCCAAAAACGCTTACTCTTCCAAAAACGTTTAAATGGTAGATGGAAAATCAGAATTTTGATTATATTACTCATTGAATCCTACTATTCCCCACTCTCCCTTTAATCTTGGTTTTAAATATTTGATCAGTAATTGGGATGAATTGATTATTATTCCTCTTTTGTTACTTAGCTATTTAGATTTGACCTTTCTAACTACCAAAAGATATCTAACTAATAAGATATCTATAATCAATAGTTGTAATCTATTTCATAATACCTTCCTGTATAGCTAAGATAAATGCTAAAACGCAACCAACCACTGCAAGCAAGCGACAAGAATTATGTGTACTCACCTTGCATAAAGAAGTCTATCTGGAAGTGGACTGTGTAGGTGTTGAGTAAAGTTTGGTGATGAATTCATGTAGAATAACTGAAATAAGGCTAGCCACATTTATCAGCTTATCAAGAATCCACCCCTATTATCATATTAAAGGTCTATTATAATATTTGTTTTGTTTTGCAGTGATGAAGATGGCAGAGAGATCTCCAATATGAAACTTTGTTCAAATTTCAATTCTCTGCAAATTGGTAAGATAACATTACATGCTTCCAGTTTCACAAACGTCCTATCATAATAATGGTTCATTATACATTCCACTTTTATACCAATCTGCTGAAAGCATATGATTATACCTATATACGTGCTAGCACTCTTATATATTGAATGGTGGAACAGAACCTGGTACAAATTGTAAAAAGAAAGTTCCATTATTCACACATATGCGCCATCTTGTTATAAAATCAACTTGCCATAACCTTAAACTAAGCCAATACTAGTCACTAATTTATTCTAAAAGCCAATTTACTCTCTAAACCATAATTATAATAATATGATTTATTATACACAACCTAATGATTCTATTTATAACGAATCATTTATCTAATTTATATACTATTTTTCAAGCTCAGCTGGCCTTGGAATTTTAAATTTTTGGTTGGCTGCATTGTAATCTAGTTATCATTGCTCAAATAAGAGAACATTTTCATACTGAATGGTGTGACTCTATAAAAGTAGCATGGCATGAAAGCAGCTTGGGTTAAAAGTGAAACGGATAATGAACCATCATTATGATGGGACATTTGTGCAAACTGGGGATAGTCTCATATTGATTTTTTCGTATTAAAAGGTACCTAGTTCCTCTTCTTCTTCTTCTCCTTCCGGTAATACTGTTTTTTTAATTCTGGTATGTCTATCTCATCTTCTCTCTACTCATATTCTCAGAGAGCTGTAAGCTTTTTACATTTCCAAAGTGAGATCTCTAAAACCACTATTAAGGTGAAAGAAAGAAACAGTCATGGAAAATGTTTAATTAATATCTATTTATTTAAACACATGTAAAGGCTCTCGATGAAGGCTCTCTAAAGAGTACTCAATGAAGAGCCTTATTGCCTTATTGAAGAGTCATATTATGTATGACTCATAAGACATCTTGTAACTAGTGATACAAGTGATACGAAATAATCGTAACATCTATTTGTCCATCTAGGTGATAGTGAAGGTGACAATGACGATTACGTTGATTATCAAGATGATTATGATGATTCACCCAATGAACTGTCCAGTGATGATGAACTCTACAGCGGCAAACTAAGCCCCAGTGATGTGTGCAACTTCGGCGAGTCCTATGCTAAGTATAAGGCTAAAGTGAAAAGTGAATACGACTCATCATGCAGCGTCAACAGCGATGCATCACAAGAGTAGACTGTTATTCATTTTTTTATTGTACAGTACTAATTGTATTTCATACTGTAATATATCAAAGCTATTGTTTCTATCATCGTTGTTTTATGACTATTCTACCCTTTTTAGCCATTATTAAACGAGGTTGCTTTCAATGATGGCTAACCACTCGTTAAAGAGCGAAAATGGGACAGTTGGAAACTGGTGACTATCATAGGTGTAACGAGGGGGGGGGGGTTTTATTGAGGACATGACCCTCTCATTGCTTGGAAGAAATTTAAAAAAAGAATGTAAAATCAATTTGAAAAAGTAAAAGTTTGAAAGATTATTTATTTAATTTGAAGCTAGGGTAAAGCTGACACCTTAGTGAGTCCATTCAATAATATTATCTATTAACTCTGGAACTATTATATGGGTTAATAAAAAAGTTTTCAGAATCTATTTAAACAAGTCATTTAAAGGGCTAATTGAAATTGGAATCAGTTTGGACACAAATTTGAACTTGAAATTCAATTTTGATTTGATTTTAAAATCACTCAACATCTACACCCTGACCATCATCTAATTAACACAGATTAGTAACTTGACGACCGTCAAATAGTGATCTCGTCTAGTAAAAGCTGTTTGAAGAAGTTTCAATGGATTAGTAGATGTAACATTTTTGATACAGTTATTACTAATGTTGAGACGGAATTCAGTTATTGTTATCGTGAAAGTTGAGTATTTTGTATTATTTTATTTTTAGTGCTTCCAAATATTTTTGAAAGCATTTCTAGCTGGGACGGGTGGTCCAAGAGTATACTTGATTTTGCAACTACGGAAACTGATTTGAATATTACTAAACAATCGGTCACCAAATTAGGCGGGTGGAAAGAATGTAAACTATCTTTCATTCCACTTGTAATTATGATGATTTTGGCGGAATTGCGGTGTTGCTGTCATATGATTTTCTTGGGAGCAGTGCTCCTTTCACAGCAGAAAACGAATAGACAAAACTGAACCAATGCTAATCACCCTTCTAATTTGATGACGGGTACTTTTTGGAGTTTCACTATTGCTGTATCACCAATGCCGAAAAAAACCTTTATTTTCTCTAAAGAAACAGTATCATCTCATTTATTGAATACTAGAGATTTGCCCGTGCTTTGCAACGGGATTTTAGGTGTTATACTTGTTGTTTATTACATTATTATTATTCTCGATCTTAATAACTGAAAATGAATGTTTGGTATATGGATTTGGACCGCTTTTATCAGCTGAGTAAAACTAGCATTGAGATTAGATGTACCGGTACGCGGTACCGTTAAAAAGTTAATTTTTTGTCTTCTTTCCACCAAATTAACTGTTCAGTAACCGATACCGTTTTTTTTCATTGATTGTACAATTTTTGGGGGCCCTTTTACGGGCTCATGGGGATGGGGGTTGTAAGCTGGAAAACCACGCCCCCCTGATCGCTACGCCAATCATAAGTGATAATAAAGCTTATAACATCAAGTACTAGAAGCATACTGTACATTATATAAGGGAATTACCGAAGCTATAAATTTGTGCATAAGGTAAATTTTCATCCTTCCATCTTGTGCCCAAGAAACCAATATTAAACAAATTAAATCTAGAAGCAAGAAAGTGAACAAAGCAATTAATGTTTTTTAAACAGACAACTTCAAGACAAGAATAATTAGTGTTGTAAACATTTTGAAATAATGTGGAGGCTGTACGAATCCTATCCTTAAACGAGCAATTTCTGTATCATGTGTGTACAGCATTTATGTCCGACGGATCTCAAAAGTTTCACAAAATTACGAATATAGGGGATTTTTGGTGCAAAAATACGATTTCGCTAGATCTCATTCCTGTAAAATTTCACTGGAGGACACAAAAAGGAAAAGTCTATCCTAAAAGGAACAGCTGATTTTTAATCTATTATCAAGACCCTCTTACGGCGTTATTTACGCTGCCTGGAATGCGAAACTTACCGTGTAGTCGGAGCCTTGCAGTTATTCAGGAACCATATGACTAGACAATCAAAGCTCAATACTGTAGTATTCATATAAATTGGCAGCGTGTAGCAGATGGGACATGCTACATCTGAACCCAACATACTGCTGCCAAGTTATATGAAAACTACAGTACAACATTTTTTTTCCATTCAATTGGTAATTAGAAAACTGAACTCCATATGCGCTCCTTCCTTCAAACAGTAGACAGTGAGTTGATACCATATGAATTTCAGTGAATTCGAACCAAAAGTCGGCTGAAATTTTCTATGAACGGGGAACCATGCAGGTTATTGTAAAAAAATTGAAAACAAAAAGAAACCAACTTAAATATAAAAAACTAAAAAAAATACGCACTAAAAAGTTTTTAATGAAGTACTCACTTTATACTGAGAAAATTAAATACACGTAACCTTTTGAAGTTGGCGTCAAATTTCCCATAAACTTATAGAATATTACAGAGAATTTTTTTAAATTTTATAAAAGGTTACTTGTATTAAATTTTTTCAGTTTAAGGTGAATACTTTATTTTAAACTTTTAGTGCGTGAGTACAGTATTTAATTTTTTAAAGTATTTTTTATCGAAGTTTGTTTCTATTTTTGTTTCAATTTTAAGATTTCAGTTGAATATTTACAATTTAAAATCATGAGAAATATACACTATGAAACATTTAGCAAACCAATATACATTATAAATTAATGTAACCAAACGTCTAACTGTAAGAAAATATAATAAACTGAGTAAAATTCTACAAATCTTTATTGAACTTAGAATATTGTATTTACTTACTTACTTACTGTAGTGGCCACTCGTACCCCAGTCGGTACTTGGCCTCATCAACACAGCCTCTCCAACGATTCCGGTCACCAGCGTCTTCCTCATTTAGCCCCATCTTTCTCATGTATTTAGGAAAATTATTATAGCAAAAGGCTTCATAAGAGTGAAATGGCTTTTGATTCTTCATTTTGATTCGGTACCCTTTCAGAATATACCTACGCTACAAATTAAAAAACCTTAAAACCATTTTTCACTCCAACCTATGATTGAAACTATGTAACCTTTTTCCCACGACTCAATAATATCAACTAAATCATCCACAATGTTCACATAAACAGGAATATTATATAATTATAATATTCTCTTATTCTTAATTCAAATTGAGTTCACCTTATTGGCCAAAACCAGCCATTACAGGCTTGTTTCACACACCGGCTTTGGATAACCGATGTCGTTTACCCGGTGTAGCATTGCATCATATGATTTCAAAAATCGGATAGGTTTGAAGAGCTCCATATTATTACATAAAATCGGAAAGGTGTGAAGAGGTCCATATGGTAAACGACACCGGTTACCCGACTGCTGGTTATGTGTGAAACTAGCCTATTCGAACCAAATTGAAATGACTCCTTTTTGTTTGATATTGGGCCGACCCTTGCAAAACGTGGATGGGATCACCGCTGAATGATACTCTTTCATTAAAAAAATATCGAAATCGGTTCAATAGTGCTCGAGTAATCGATGTACAAACTTAAAAAAAAAAAACAGGTCAAATTGAGAACCTCCTACCAAATTTTCATTGATACTATTCAAATTTGTTTCATAGAGCTGCAGTGTTTTTTTTTAGTTTTTAAACTGATTTAAAAAAAAGTAGTTTGACTCCCCCGCCCTGCATTGATTAAATATAAATGAATTAAATCAACAAGTTAGTTTTGATATTGTATTTAATATCACAGGTTTATGGTAAAACAATAAAATTACAATTGAAATCAACAGTAACTAGTCACTGTTATTCAACATCGATGAGAGGATGATACACAAAATAAAGTTGAGAAGATGAAGGTACATATAAAGGAAAGGAAATATTTTTCTATAACATAAAAAGCTAAAATTACTTGGATAAATATCTAAGTAGAAAAATTATCTAAAAACGTATATGAATTTAAAGTACAGTACGGTATGCATTTAAGACAGCATAGTTGTGTTGATATAAATTGATAGCATTACAAGTTATATTATTAAAATATCACAGGTGTTAATGAAAGAAGTTTATAAGTTAATATTGTTATTTAGAGAGTTTTTTTATTGAATTCATTTCGAAAAAAGTTTCAACAATTTGAGACGCAATATATTGCTTTGTTTACTACAATACTACTAATACATATAATTAGCACGATAAGGAAGAGTGTATTACAATGGAGCGATGAACATGTTGGCGTCCAGCGAGTCAACGTACCTAGAATAAATGAATTCGATGAATATTGAAGGAATGCCACACATAATTATTTCGTTGATTTATTAAAACTATTGCAATATTATTGATTACTAGCTGGTTGCTCGTCCCAATCGAACCGGGATATCTAGAACCTGAAATAACCTATTTACAAATGCAACAGTCTCTACCCCGGTTGCTCTAACAAGCTACTACAATACCACAAGCTGTATAATGATGTATCGGTATCTGCGCTACTTTTATACCATGCTACTATCTGCCACTCAGTATGAAAGTGAGCCAGTATTTGGCAAATGTAGCAGCAGTATGCTGCTAAAATAATAGCTTTATTACAATACAGCCAACTAAAAATTTAAAATTGTGATCAGATGATCTTGAAATGTATTATACTCTAATAAATGACTTGAATAATTTGATATAAATTGAATTATTTGAAAAAATCATATAGTTTGGAGTTTCTTGAATAGTATAAAATACTTGTCTTAGTGATTAACGTTAGTCATTTATATTAATCTTGTTTTAGGGTTATAACAACATGGCGCATGTGCGTGAATAATGGACCTTTATACATGTGCATAGGTATAATCTATATACTTGCACCATGGAAGTATAAGAAAGTGGATTGGGCATATAGATATGCACCAATGTTGTTGTAGTTGTTTAATATTGATTTTCATGTCAGGTCAAATGCTTTTACTACGCTATCATCTGTGGAAAAAGATTTGCTTCTCAAAATGATTTTTTGAACAAATATTTAAGATTTAAGCAGTCATATTGCAGTTTACCTGAACACAGGAAAATGATGTCAATCCCATTTGTTGACAAAGATGGTGGACATTGCCAACATACCTATTCTTGTTCTAATTTACTAGGTTAGGCTTGGTTAGAGCCGCCATGTTGTCAACAAATGGGATTGACATATTTTTCCTGTCGTTAAGAAGACTTGTCATATTGATCACTTGAACGCTTGTTTATGGATTTAACCTAAAACGAAGTTTAAAGCCATAAACTAGCATTCAAATGATCATACCACTGCTTAAATCTTGAAAAATGTTTTCAAAAAAACATTTGGAGAAGCAAATCGTTTTCCAGAGATGATAAGCGTAGTTGAAACATTTGACCTGATGTAAAAGTGGAATTTTGTATCTACTTAGTTTGAAATTTGCGGTGATATAGCCGCAGATGGCATCAGATGCCAATCAGTCTTGCTTGCTTCCATTTCCGGTTAAACTTTTTTAACATTGGCTGTATATGTTCCCTCCACTTTCTACCTCCGTGGCTTGCACATAGCAGAATGGTATGAAAGTAATGAATGTAGGACAGGTGCTGTACATAACTTAAGTAGCTCGTTTGTGCAACCAGGGGTCTGTTTCGTTCATCCCTCTTCTTCTTCTTTACTTCAGTCTTCTTCTTCTCTACTTCAGTCTTCTTCTGCATTCTTCCCCTCCTCATCCTGCTTCAATCCCATATTCTCAAGTGTTAGATCTTGTTGAAAGAGGACAGCATGAAGACGTTAGTAAAATAAAATTGGAACTTCAAAAATCTTGAATAGTCATATATAGAGTGGCGGAGACCAAATGACCACATTTGAGATGAACGTCTTCCCTTCAATTTTAGAGGTACCCAGATGAAAAAAATCACAATTTGTAGATGAAGAATGGAAGTTTTATTGAAATGCACAAGAAATATCAATTGTGGAAAATAATTTCTGATAAATGCTGTCTTTCTGCAGTTGCACATTCCTGTAGACGATCTATAAAGTTTCTCATCACTTAGCCCAGAATTTCAACTGGTATTGCCCCAATTTCACATCATATGGCTTCTTATAATTTGTGGAATAGTGCGTATTTATCTACATACAAATACCCCCACAAGAAGAAATCACAGAGGGTGTGGTTGGGCGAGTGCTTTCCACATTCCAAGTGCTTGGATACGTTTTCTTGTTGAACCATGGGTCGCCTACCATGGACACAATCCACATTCTCAGGTGTCACAACAGTTGGAACAAGAGTTGAAATGTTCTTTGGAACAGCATTACCTTGTTGACAAAAATGTTCAACCCACTTGGAAAGTGAATGGTTGTTTGGAAGAGTTGCAGAAGGAGCGAGTTTAAAATTTGCCCAGAAAGCTTGATGAATGGTCGCAAAAGAATCATTATTACAAAAAATGCCTCCTGGCAAACAATCTGTGTTAAACACTCCAGTGAGCCATGGCAACTAAACTTCCAGATACAGGCTAGAGAATCTAACCTTGAACGGTCTTCCCCCATCAGCCATTCACAAACCAGCCGTCTTTCAAATGTGGTCATTTGGTCTCCGCCACCCTATATAAATCCACTGTTTTTATGCACCTAGACAATTTTCAAACATGAGTGCTTTTTTTTACATTAAATTTTTTAGTGAAAATAAATTAGAGCAGGATCCTGTTGGTTCTAATTCACAAATAAATGTTACTAGCAATTGTAATATTAGTTACTGCAAAATTATACAAAAGCTTTTATTGATGAATTGTAATTACTGGATTTTATAAATGCAATGCACATTGGTAATTTTTTATTTAAAAAAAAAAAAAAATGGTAATATACTTCAAGTAATGTGTGTCTATGAAAATATGAATGTATAGTAATGATATTTGATATTTTGAATTAATACTTATCATATCATCTCCATTAATTACTCCACTAATTAACAAAAATATTGTTCTATATAAATGAACATCTATTAGAATAGCCCATAGCAACCCCATTTTATATAAACCTAGATGCAACAACTTCTGAAGCCTGATCCCGCACGCACGCATACACACACACACACACACACACACACACACACACTTAATGATAACAGAGCCTTGAAGATTCTCCCAAAGTCAGAGAAAGGTTAAATTCGATAGGATTTTCAACTCACCGAGGATTGTGGCTCATTACTCTGGAACGAAGAATATTTGAGCCTATCATTGATCCTAATTGGTTCAAGCATTGACTTGCGGTACTCGAGGCCAGAGAGTTCTCACTAGTCTGTAAAGTTAAAATTTATTATTATAATAAAAAAAGGATACCAACTCAAGATAAAATATAGTGCTATTAGTAAAATAAATAATGTCTGATATCTATCATAGTCTGAAATTGAAAGTTTCTTGTACTTTGACGAGCTTAGATAATACATTTTTATGATAAGTGATGAAACGGGATAGGCCTGCGATCGGGACACACCTTAGTAACCATTATATTGTCTTTACGAATATTCAAATGTTCAGCCGCAACAGTCGTAAGATAATGCAAGACTTTAATAGCTAATTCAACAAATACTTCCAATTTCTATATTCTTTTACAATTTTGAAACGTAGGCTATTCAAATAAAGTTCAAACGGAATGTAGGAACGTGGTTGGTATAGTTCTGTATCTGAATAAACATATTCAAAATCTGCATAGTGTATTCTATAAATTATGATAATGAATATCATGTTCGTTATAATGAATTATTTACTATTATAATTATTATTATGTTATAATAAATATTGAGAAAATTCTACTCAATCTCTTGCAAGTACTGAGTAATTTTTTCGATCGATTCATCACATCAAACAATAAACAAAAAATAATAAATAAAGGTTTAAATACATGCTTTTTTGAATCAAATAATTATTGTATTCACTACCGGTTTCAACCCTCCCATGAGATAAAAGTTAATGATATTTCTTTCCTTCCTTGAGAATGTCAACGAGTCCCTTGTCAGTATGCGCGAGCGTGTTGCCCGTCCTGTCATTCTTGTATTTGTTTCGTGATGTGTGTGTTTTTTACTCCGACGTTTTATATTACGACGAATCACCGAATCGGCGATGACACAATAACGTCTACAACCACCTGATAATGACCTCATAGGAGGGTTGAAACCGGTAGTGAATAAAATAATTATTGGATACCAAAAACGCAGGTATTTAAACCTTTATTTATATTAACTGGTATCCGGAGGCTAAAGAATTCAATATGAAAAAAATAATGAATTGATTTGTTAACATACTATGGAGAATTATATAAAGTACCAAAAATGGTTTTTGGTATTATTACTATGCAATCATCAATCGTACGGCTCACACACTTCCTTGGAATATGTTGAACTAGTAAAGAATATTAACAATCAACTTACCAAAGCTGTAAAAATGGGATCGATAAACGAGTCAAATGCTGATTTGAAACGTTTAATGCCAAGATTCTTGGCGAATATAGGAAGATTCCTGCACACTGTTTCCAGGAAAACAACATGCTGAGCGTAATGCTGAAATTTGCAAGCTTCTGCTACATTGGGTAGAGCTTGCAATACATGATCAGCTATCGATGTAATTTCTGACAGCTCACCCAACAGAATAACGCTCCTGAAACAAACCATTTGATTTGATTTTTGATTTTGATATTTATTTCAACAAATTAAAATAAGCAGATTACATAATACATTTGTTCAGGGTACAATACAGTTTACATAATACTTATCATAAACTATGAATAAGAAAATAATAAGTTTTGTAAAAAAAATTAATAATTCATTAAAAAAGAAAACATTAATAAATTTACAGTAACTTAATCATCGTTTAAATATTGTGTACCATACATATACCCTATCAATGAAATATTAATAGCCCACATAGACCTGTTTGGTCTGTTTGTGGGTCAATGAGTCCAGTACTTTATAAATCTAATAATTTTTTTTTAATGCTCAAATAGAAAAAAAAATACTAACACACACACACACACACACGTCAAACGCGGAGCATCCACGAGCGGAGTAAGATAATAGATTGAGAGAAGAAATAGGTGAATAATGAAAATAATAAATAAATAAAACGAAAAAAAAAAGAAAAACGAAAAAGCAGAAATTAGTAATTTAACATTGGTACATCGATTTTAAACCATTTGACAAATGGAAGATCAATTTCAGAGAATCTCATTTGTTTAGTTTTCACAGATTATACTAGCCTTTGATTAGTCATCTAATTGATTTCTGACCCATTGGTTAATTTTTAAAATATATTTTTGTGAAGCCACCAAGTAGTTTCCACCAAGGCCCTATATAGATGCAGTCAATGCAGTCGCGGTCTCGTACCGCAATTAAGGATAAATCACACTAGCCGGGTAAATCACTTCCCGGTGGTTTGGAACCCACCTAAAACTGTAGGTCCAACTCATCAATCACCATCATCCAATTCATTACCCACGCACAGGTCTCAGACCTATGTAGGCTTCATCCTCCAAAAGAAAAAGAAAAGAAAAAAAAATTAAATTTGATTAAAAAACCAGCTGATAGTTCTGAACATGTTAATGCCTTCATGTACTTTGACGCTCAGCTGATGTAGTCAAAATTATGGTGCGCGATCCGCGACTGCAGTGGCACTGTATAATAAGGGCATAATAAGACAATTATTAAGTTCACGTGATTCAGTGACTTGTGCGTGGGTGATGAGGTAAGAGTAAGAAGAATATACAAATATACAAAAGGTGAATATACAAAATATGTCAGGTTGAGCGGGAATCGAATCCATTACCGCAGGAGTAACAGTTTGATCAGTCCGATCAGAGATAAGCGCTCTATCCGATTACACAACTGCGACTGCCAATTAATATTAAGAGTGAGTAAAGCCCAGTAATTCTAAAACGTAATCAATTCATTCAACCTAAAACTGTAGGTCCAACTCATCAATCACCATCATCCAACTCATTACCCACGCACAGGTCTCAGACCTATGTGGGCTTCATCCTCAAAAAAAAAAAAAAAAAATTTGTCAATATCCATGCTCATTTACTTCCTCGAACGTATACTGTTGTGGACAAGGCAAAGGAGAAAGAAGTATAATTATCTGCCTGTTTCAATAAGTCTTTCGGGTGAAGGTAATTGTTTACTTTCCCCTTCCCACGCCTTGCAGTTCATTGGGACACCTTTAGAATGTTCTTATCTCGGTAATTATAATAGCCTGGATAAATGGAGAGTGTTCTATCTGTTTACTTAAGAAATTGATAGAATATTATCGAACCTTCTCATTCTTTCTGGATTATGAGAAATGTACAGTATAAAAGCAGAAGCTCTTGTGAAAGTTAGACAGTTGTGATTCGATTGTTAATGCGATATGTGGAAGATTGACAGTGACAGTTTCTGCTCTTACAAACCGGATTATCAGTGAGCGCTAATACAAACTGTGTTATATGAATGTTCAATGCGTCAAGTGATAACGCAGTATATTGTGACAGATTATTATTCAGGCTTCTTTAGGCTCGGTGCACAAATGCGTTTTTTCAAGCTGCGTGCACGCAGCTTGCGAACGCCGGCGGTTCAGCGGTAGATGAGTTCTAGTGAAGAAGTACACACTTGAGCAGAGCAAGTGACTTGCAAGCGGCGTGCACGCGACTTGCAAATTTAGCACGCGGCTTTCTGCCCAACCGCCGCGTGCACGCAGCTTTCACAACACTCTGGGCGGTCTGGCAGGTTGAAACCGCTGAAAACACGCTCTGTGTGTATTGAAGAGAAAAAACAAGTGTGCACCGAGCCTTAACAGTTTATACAGTGACTCATAAGTGCTTCAACTGTTATGTTTTAGACGTTTTTCCTGAATTATTGAACAGTGCATTGAACAGTTATTATTTGATATTTGATCAGTTTTTCAACAGTTAGTGATTAATTTTTGTACAGTAATATTGCAAATTCTTTATTAGCTGAACACTATCGATTTATCTGTTCCTGATTGATTTATTTTGTGTGATATAACTGATTCGAAGTATACTTGAATATGGAAGTTTGATTTGGAACCCATATACAAGCAATGAAGGGCACACAATTGAATTGCACACAAGATTCCTATATTTAAAGAAATATAACGCGTTCTGCCTCTGCCCTTTTGATTTACCAACAAATACTTTGAGGCTATTATTCAAGGCTGATTCATTGAGAATGCGAATAAATTTAAAGTCATTTGAATTTGTTTACAGGCTCTTCAACAATGAAATCAACTCTAGTTTTATACTGCAAAATTTCAATATTTATATATCCACCATCTCTCGCCGTTCTACATTCAAATTTAGTTTTAATAGATCCAAAATACTTATTCAATACTTTGCACCCATCAATAGAATACCGCGCACTCTCAACCTTTTCGCAGATCAACTTGATGTACAGTAAAACCTGTCTAAGACGGACCCCTTGTAAGACGGAAACCTGCTGAAACGGAATGTTTCATCCGGTCCCTAGGAATTTTGTACAGCATGATCACCCTGTCTAACCCGGAAACCTGCCAAAACGGAAATTTTTTTCAGTCTGGTGGAGTTCAGCCTTACACAGGTTTTACTGTATTTAATGATAGTTATTGCAAGTACTGTAAAAAATGTCTAAAAAGCTTTGGTTCCGTTTTAATTTCTGATTAATACTATTCTATTATTTTGTATCACCAATTTCTTTATTATCTTTTTTTGTAATTTATTTTATTATTATTATTTTTTCAATCTTTATAAAATTAATGCTATTTTTATTGTAATAAATAAGTCATATTTTTGTTTGCTGTAGATGCAGTTTTGGGAGTTAACTCCTGTAGCATCTTTTATTGTATGTGAAATAAATAAATAAATTAGTGCAAGTTGTTGGTAATTTGTGTTAATAAAGTGCGAGTGTTAAATTTAAGTGTTGCCAGCGTTATTTTAGAGATATAACCCATAACAATATGATTTTAGTAGATTAAATAAATTATAAAATAAATAAAAGTGATGAGGTTTTATGTATTGAATCAAAATAATCGAAATAAATGAATGCAAAAGAGATATTAATGGTTGATTGACTCACCCGTCTGCATGTTCCCAAGGCTGTGACTCCTGTTTGTGAATTGGAACGACCTGACTGCCCCTTCGTCCTAGCCTCTGAACAAATGATCCACATAAATAATGCTGCATGACAAAAATTATGGAAATACAATCACTCTCAATATTTGAATTACTTTTTAAGAACATAACGGTCCAGTATTGGATAGGACGTGGTAAGTATTTCATATTCAAAACACAATATATAAAAACAACACAATACAGTTTATTCAGAGTTCGAAACAATACATTCACTTGCTGTATATAAGTAAATGAAATGGTTTGTTTAGAAAATAATCCTCGTCGATTTTATAATTGACTTTTATTATCAGATTCTCATCGCTGAGAGCAACAATTTAATGAATTTTCAACGAATATAAATTAAAATTAACAATCATACCAAATTGAAAATATTTCGAAGGTTTTCGGTTTATTGTGACACATCAAAGAGAATGATATGTCTCCAAAGTCTGTAGCTTACACCTAAAAATTCTATCTTCAAGAGGCTTCACAGAAAAAAGTCGCAAATTAGCGTCATTAAAAAGACCATGCGCCCATGTGACACGAGTTTTTCTGACTTTTGTTTAATTTGTAGTTTGCATAAAAAATTCTATTTTCAAGAGGCTTCACAGAAAAAAGTTGCAGATTAGCGTCATTAAAAAGATCATGCGCCCACGTGACACGAGTTTTTCAGACTTTTGTTTAGTCTGTAGCTTACACCTAAAAATTCTATGTTCAAGATGCTTCACAGAAAAAGGTCGTAAATAGCGTCATTAAAAAGACTATGCGCCCACGTGACACGAGTTTTTCTGACTTTTGTTTCACAAAACATTCGAGATCAGCAACAAAATCAACTTCGATAAAATATAATATAAAAAATTTAATTTCAGATTTTTGCTATTTTTAAATTGTATACAGGCAAAATTATACGTCCAAAATTTTAATTTTTAATGCAAGCATTGAGAGATTATTTTCACTTACAAATGGTTTGGTTTCAACAATGTTGTAAACAATAAAATAAGATGAATAAAGTCTGACATGCAAGAAGAAAAGGAAATCCAACCTCTAATCTAACAAGAATTTCACAATAAACGTCCGTGGTGTATTGATAAGCGCTCTCATCTCAATTGGCATAAAAATCTTTATACCATCCTCACACTTTTACAAATTTTACTGAACTGATTTTTTTTGTAACAAAACTTACAGTTTTTGTAAGTCTTCAGAAAGAACCTGCATCTTTCTAAATGTAATTGGGACAAAATGTATCTGACAAAATACATATCTTCAACATGAATTCTACAAAAAAGTGAAAGTGTCTTGATGATGTTTTGATGCCGCTTTAGAACGTTACTCAATAAACCACGATTGTTTGTGTCAATTCTACTAGGTTACATAGCTCAATTCCAAACATGCACAGTACATATTATTTTGAAGTTTCTGATTAAGCCGGACATGTTGAGTGCCTGAAATATGTGAAATAAGTGAAAATAACGGCTTTTTACCCATTTGTCAGAGTTGAGATTATCCTCGTCGCTGTCATCTCGACGCCTCTTCAAGCCTCCACAGTGCAAAGTGGTCTCTTTGATATCCGATGGGCCAGCGGATGATTGCTTGCAAATGTCTTTCAAATCTGAAAGCAATGAAAAATAAATCAAAATGAAACTACAGGTAAACAGGTAAGCCTATTGTTGCCCAAGAGAAAAATAAACAATGTCAAATTAACCATTTCTCTTTATTTTGTCTTTTTTAATCCTTGATATCTCATGAAATCTATTTTAGACACATGGATCAGTGTCTCGGCCGTTCATCAAATAGTGGGTGTAACCTCGGGTATCGACCAATAAAAAACATATTGTGTTGCCAACATTTCGTAATATTTTATTACTTCACTAGGGCCTGTTGAATAAGGACCTTACACTAATTTGAAATAGTCTTAGGTCGTTGACGGTTTTCTCGTCAACGAAACGCAACTAGTTTTGAATAAACGTTAACTAGTTGATAAACTAGTTGAAAGTGTCAACTAGTTGAATGTTAGATTCAACGAAGAATATGCGTTTTCATCGAAGAATAACGAGCTGTGTACGTGTCTACTGTCTCCCGATAACGTTTTCATTATGAGCAATGTGCAGACAAATTACAAGGGTCTACAGAACGCATAACGATAAGAAACAGCGTGTCCGGTTACAAAAAACGAACGCCATATACAATCTAAATCGCGTAAAGATAGAGAAAGATAGAGAATACTATCGCGTAAAGATAGAGATACAGAAATTCTGATTGCATATTTGAATTTAGCGCCCTCAAATTAATAATAATATTCACGAGTACACAAAAATAATTAAAATAAAGGAAGTTGATTTTTATTGAATAAAAAGTTGAAATACATCTACTTCATAGACATAATAAAAAAACTTGCTCAGTTTTGATTATTTTTGAGTCTCCGCAAAGCATTTTATTAATTTGAGGGGGCTGGATTCAAATCTGAAATCAGAATTTCTCTATCTCTATGTTTAAGCGATTTAGATTGCAGAAGGCGTTTGTTTTTTGTAACCGGATACAAAAATTGGCTTGAAACAGCAGTGCAGTGTTATTGAATTTCTCACTCGCACAGTTACCCCGACTCCTATTTCTCTACTGCATGTGATCCAATAAACAGTTAATTCAACTAGTTCGTTGAATCAACGCTCATCACTAATTTGAAATGAAAAAGTCAGGCATTATATACAATTATATATATATAAGAGAAAGATTAGATTAGATTAGATTACTTTATTCATGGTAAATTTACAACTTTTTTTTTCAAATGTGCGCGTACATACAATATTTTAACATCACATAGAAAGTAGACCTGGTTGATACTATTTACATTTTGTTGGAAATATTAACAGTGATCTAATGGGTAGAGCTAATGAGAAAGAGAAAGAGAGAGAGAGAAGGGAGTGTGTCAGTCTTGTGGATTTCACAAAAAACAGTAACGATTAGAAACACTAAATTTGGCAAAAAGCCTACTCTGAACTCAATTCAGTACAACTCGAATCCCAATTTCTCATTTTGCAAGGAAACTTACAAAGCAGCACATGATAGCGTCACTATGGTGCTAATATAGATGATACGCCGATTTGTCGTAAGACATATTAATTCTGTATCAATATTGCACCTTCAAATTATCCAGCATCATGCGAGCTTTTCCTACAATACATTATTATAAAGAACTAAACATAAAACTAGGCAGGTGGGCAGAGCTGCAGAGTTGCTAAAAGGTAGTTTACTTATAAAAAAACACTAGAAATTAACATCATCAGTGCAAAAAAAGTTTATTTGTACTTCTCTTTTAAAACAGATGAAATGTATGGCATAAACACTATGGTATTTCACTCTCCTTTCACAATTTCGTAATTATGTGATCGCTACCTGAAGTTATCTATCAGAAAAGAAAAGCTCTAAACTGGATTTCCGGGCAAGACCGGGAATATATTTTTAGCAAGACTCTTTGAACTTTTTTTTTTTTTTTTTTAGTGAACTTTCACGGTATCTCAACATTTATTTTAATTTAGGCCTGAGATGAATAGATACTTAATTGTTGTCCTGAGAACATGCATCAAATGTAGAGTATTTAAAATGAGAAACTTTTTTAAATTCTTAAAATTTTCATATATCAATCATTTCTAGCTTTATCAATCATTTTCTGGTCTCATCAGTCATGTCAAAGATTTTCTTATTGTCACCAACTGTAAAGGCTCGGAAAGTTTCCATCAATATGAGCCATGGATAAGGTTTTAGATCCACAGTAACAAGATGAGGAGGACATACTTCACTAAGCATACTTGGATAATATCATAAAATATAAATTACTGTTTGTCAATGAGACTCTTCATTTAGTATTTTGAGCTTTCATTTATATTGATTAAAATATCTAATCTACGTCTTGATGCATCTCGAAATATGCCTTGAAAAACCTCTGTCACAGAAACTATTAGCGTTTCAAGTGATAAAAAGTGAACAAGGTGCTTTCATACAGCATGTAATATATTTTTTGAATTTTTTTTTGAAAGAAGGTGGAAAAGAGAAGGAGAAAATAGCACTGAAAAGAAAAGGACAGACAGAGTAGAAAAAAGAACAAGAAGATGAAAAAGAGGAAAAGGAGATGGCGAAGAAGTAGAAAAAGGAGAATAAAGAGAAGGAAAGGAAGGAGGCAGAGGAACAAGAAGAGCCGAAAGAACCTCGAGATTATAAAATACGTCACATTCTAGATATTCCGATTCAATTGTTGTGTGGAATCTACTAGTAGTTGAATAAATGAGTAGTTGGATATGCTATTAGTGAACAACAACAAGATCAGTTGTTGAAAAAGCTATCATGATAGAAATAATAGGTTTGAACCCTACTTGTATTGATCCTGTTCATAATTAGCTCCAACGATGTATCAGGATACGCCTTGACAACATTTTTCAAGGAGGAAGCGGCACCTTGGCGAATTGAAGCTATGCTGTCACCAAGATTACTGAAGAACAGCGGATAGAGCGCCTCCATCGATGGCTGCGATTCTGCAGGGAACGCAGAAATAAAGTTGCCACATGCCAGACAAGCAGCTGCAACACACATTGACGACGTTGGATTAAAAAAAACAAAACAACAAATACGAGTAACATTGGGATCAATCAACCGTTGACATAAATGATAGATAAATAAATAGATATTTCAAAATCAGTGTAAATAGTCTGTACTTGAATGTAGTTCGCGGACAAAGTAAAGGTCGTACCTATAAAGTATAGGGTTTGATTTCATCCAACCAACCAATTTTATACTTTACAGAAGTTATGAATTCATCTGTAATTTTTGTCGTAGATAATGTATTAGTTAATTATATATTCTATGGATGTTTGCTTCATTTTAATTGATAATAAAAAACTTCAAGTTTACTTTCAATACACAATAAATAATTTTGAACACAATAGGTGTTTCATTCCATTTTTTTTTGTTGGATCAAAGAGTTGTTAATGAATTTTTTCTGTGCTTGTGCTAGTAGTAATAATAATAATAATAATAATAATAATAATAATTTATTTATTTCACACTCAACATTAAATGCAAAACTTGATAACAACTAGAGTACAGAAACAGTAATAAAACAATGCAAAATGTGAAATTAGGTACCCGTGAGGAAAACCTGTGTGGGAGGTAACATCTTAATCATTTTGTCAAATATGGCGCTTTGAGAAAATAATACATCAAATCAAAAATAAAAACCAATAAAAAGCAGTCCCAATCTATCACTATACAAAAATATATTATAATTGGAACACTAGCCAAATTATGCTTAGTTTAAGATAAATTATTATTAGACTGATATATGAGATGCTAGGTTATTAGAGCTATAAAGAGGGGAAAGTATTTTAGAAAGTTTTAAAGCGGATGCAGGATGGAATAGGAGTTTACATCTTGTAAGAGAAGCATCCTCGTCACAAAGGTGAAGGCCTGAGTTGATTTACAATTTAGATTTGTGTGAAGAAAATAGTAACTCTTCTGACATCTCTTGTTCTATCTCGAAAAGTTAAATATTATTTATTCTAATACCTATGCACCTTTAAAATGTTCTTGTACGTATTATCAATTCTTATGATGTTTTTATTCAAGTAGGATGATGACCACATGAGCCTTGTGACTTGCGCATAGGTAATGACGAGAATGGGAGACTAATGAGAAGTATCCATGCCTGATCGAAATTTGAACTCGAGACTGCAAGAATAAGAAGCCACACATAGTCCTATCTAATCACAGACAAGCACTCCAACCAACTGCGTCATCAGAGCTGCACAACTATTTGACTATTTAGGGCAGCTTAATTTAATTTGTGATGCAGCCTGTTGGGAACAAAATGTTATAGCTGTGATTGGTGTTTGCGAAATAATTTGTATTGTTATTACAATACTACAATATCATTAAATTATTCGAATTTTCTGTAACTAATGATATTTTCTGTATTGACATAATTATGGCTTGTTGTTTGGGCACAGCCCAAAGATGCAGCTTAACGCCATGAATTTTAATAATAATAATAATAATAATAATGGGGTGATTTAAAATAACTAAAACTCCGATAACTCTGTATACGAAAAGAAATAGAGACACAACGCTTAAACAATGGCTAAACTATTAGTTAACAATAAGGGAAGTGATAGACGAGTGCCGTAGCATTCGGAAAACATGAATTGAAAAATGAAATTTTCAGAAGATTGCTACAATATTGAATTGTCAGGCAAATATTGAAGAGAGTACTTTTTGTGAGTGCCTCCAGCTTGCATTAATGAAAATGGTTGTCGCTTGAAGGAAGCTATTTTACGAAAATCACTTGAAGTTTTACGCATTGTTTACGCTTTCTGTTTATATTTTTTGATAATTTTTTATAAAAAGCCAATAAAGTTCCGACTAATTGAAAAATGTCGGTTTCCCACGCCCCACACTCTATAAAAATGTTTCCATTTACAAAAAATATTGTTTCAAATAAGAGTAAAGAATACAAATGAAGTTTTTACTTTTGTGAGTGATCATTCTATTATTTATTAAACTTAGCTACGCCATTAATCCTTACATTGAAGTGCACTACTTAAATGTAGGTAATTTTTTGACTGACCATCCCTGACCGGCCAGTTGGAGTCCTGAAAGCAGGTCAACAGCACACTGAGCAGCCCGGGCACGTAAGGCTTGACAATGTCTGAGTCGACTTTGGAGGCCAGTTCAGCAATGCAAGAGCAGGCCGCTTCGCGCACAGCATGGTTGTCGGACGTGGTGCCCTCCTCATAGTACTGCACAAAATTGTCAATATACTTCTCCACCAGCTCTTTGCCGTACTCTCCTGTCACTTGGCGCCATGTTTCCTGCGAGTAGATTCGAACACCTTCTGCTATATAGTACCTGGACACAATCAACGTAACAATTTGTTTCATTTCTCCTTTAACAAATAGACATTTACATGATAGAAATCAATGTTAAAATTAGATTTTGTTTCATTTCTCCTTGTATGATACAAAAATTATTTCTATTACATGAAATTATGTATTGCATAATATGGCTCAAACGGTGAGGTGGAGCTGCCCGTAATGGTCTCCCCACCAATAAAAGCCATACGCTTATTATTATTATTTTATACATTGCATTCTATGTCAATAAATACACATAGCTTTCCAGTTAAAGGTACATTATTAACTTTCTTTGTAGTGGCGAAGGTGATATTGTGGAAGGTGTCTATAATGAATAATAAGACGAAATTGTCACAACCACATTTATTAAATCTTTGAGAAACTAGTTTCGGTTGTTACACCATTATCAATCTCAATCAAACTAAAAACTAAAGTACAGAGAAGCTTAATATATACTGAACATGGAATCATGATCATTCCATGTTCAGTATACAGGGTGTTTTGGAACTCTCAACCAATACATCTAGGCAGTGTTTCTGGACCACTAACAAAAGTAAATATTGTAATAAAATTTTTCTAAAATCCCCAGTTACTCACACAGCCGCCATTTTGTTTTTTACACTCATTATTTTTTTATTCAAACACCTCTGAATGTATAATTTTGAATTTTTGCATACAGCTTTATAGCAATTAAAACAATCTTAAAAAAATTAATCAAAATCTTCCGACTTCAAAAAACAAAATGGCGGCCATTTAAAATCTTTGAACAGGATTAAATTAATAATGGCTAATGATATCAAAATTTGACTGGAATAACTTTTTTTTAGATATTTTTATTGCAAATCCAACGATATCTAATTTTCCAAGATTGGCCAACAATTAACAAAGATATGCTACTTTTTAGGGTGTGCGGGTTTGTGGAAGCGAAAAACTGCAACCCATTCTCAACCACCGCACACCCTAAAAGGTAGCATATCTCTGTTAATTGTTGGCCAATCTTGGAAAATGAGGTATCTTTGGATTTGCAATAAAAATATCTAAAAAACGTTATTCTAGTATGAACGTGGGGCATCAACAGTATCAAGAACTGTACCAGGCTCCCAATATTTTGTTTTATCATCTTGAATATAAACTTGTTGATCTTCTTCAAAGGTAATTACTCTTTTTTGGGACTGTCTGTCATATTGTTTTTTTTTTTTGTTTGATCTGGTATAACTTCTTGTGGCACTGAATGGAGTTTTAGTCGATCTTGAGGATACGGTAATTTTGTTCTAAGAATCTTCCAAACATCAGCTGAGCAGGCGAATAGTTAAGACCTGCAACACAACTGTTTCGATAATTAAGAAGACTCAAGTTCAGGTCTTTTCCTGATTCTGTACACTTTTTTATTATGGTCTTTGCTATGTCTACCCCCTTTTCAGCTAACCCATTGGCCTGAGGGTAATAGGGACTTTTTGTTTGTATTTTGAAGTCCCACTCTTTCGCAAATTGCCTTATTTCTTGAGAGCCGAATGGATTATTGTCGGCAATCAGAATCTGAGGTATAACAAATCTTCCAAACAACTGAACTAACACAGCTTTAACAGCAAAACTAGTCTTACTGTTCATTTTCACTATTTCAAGCCATCTTGAATAGTAGTCAACAACTATACGGTATGCTGTTCCCTTTATTTCAGCTATATCTACTCCAATTTTAACAAATGGAAATTTGGGAATGTCATGAGAGAGCATAGGACCTTTAACATTGGACCTTCTGTATTTTGGCAAACTGGACAAGACTCTGCGAGATTCTTTATGTTTGCTCTTATTCCTGGCCAATAGTAGAAATTTGACACAATACTGTTCATTTTTGTTTCACCCAAATGTGTTTCATGAAGCCTTTTCATAATAAAATTTCTTAACTTCTTTGGTATAATGATCCTTGAGTTGTAATACAACAGGCCTTCATTCAATTCAATTTCATTTTTTATTTTAAAGAAATGTTTTATTTCACCTTCACCATTGATAGTCGACGGCCAGCCATTGTTGTAATAATATATTACCTTCATCATCATCTTGTGTTTCTTTTATAAATTCATTCAAGCAACTCTCAGAGAAACTAACTTGTCCATTTTCACTTACACAATGTACCATATCCATCATGCTCAAATCATTTTTTTCTTCAGTTCTAACACCGTACCTTGACAAAAAATCGGCAATATACATGTTTTTTCCTGGTAGGTACTGAAGGCTAAACCTGTAAGGCATCAATTTCAATCTCAATCGACGTATCCTGTTGTTTTTTATCATATTTATTGGCTTATTCATGACTGATACTAACGGCATGTGATCAGTATGTATAGTTATTTCATCATGACCATAAATATAATTATGGAATTTGTTACAAGCAAATACGATAGCTAGAAGTTCCATCTCTATTTGAGCATACTCACACTCAGAAGAATTCATTGACCATGAGGAAAAATAAATTGGTTTGTTATTTTGTAATAAACAACATCCTAAGGCGTCTTGTGATGCATCACACTGAATCAGAACTGGAACCTTATGATCAAAGGGAGCAATAACCTTGTCACTGGCAAGATTTTTTTTAATAGAGTTTACTGCATTTACATGAACCTCTGTCCAACACCAAGGACAGTCCTTCTTCAACAAATCTCTTAGTGGTGAAACGATTTGTGACATATTGGGTATGAATATCCTCAGATAATTAACCATCCCCAATAATCGCTGTAGTTCAGTCTTATTTGTGGGGTCAGGCAGAGCATTAATAACTTTTATTTTTTCTTGATCAGGCAGCATTCCTGATTTATTAAAAACCATTCCAAGATATTTCACTTCGGGCACGCAATATTGAAATTTATTGCAATTAAATTTGATATTTAACATTCTTGCTCGTTCTAAAACTTGTTTTACTGTCTTGTCATGTTCATTTTTACTGTTTGAGGCAATGCAAATGTCGTCAAAATAAACCACCACTCCTGGAATATCCTCAAAATACTTGGACACACATTTGTGAAATAGTTCTGGTAAGTTGCATAGACCAAAAGGAGAACGTAAAAATCTATATGTTCCAAATACGGTACTGAAGTTACAATATCTAGCAGATTTCTCATCAAGAAGTATGTGATAGAATCCATCTTTTATATCGAGAACACTATAGCACTGTTTATTTGCTAAGCGAGGATGAATATATTTTATTGTAGGAATAGTGACTCTTTCTCTCACTATGTATTTGATTAGATGTACAGGATCTATACAAATCCTTAAAGATCCATCTGGTTTTTCAACTATCACCACATTTGAAACCCATTCAATGGGCTCATCAACTTTTTCAATAATATTTCTGGCTATCAAATCATCAAGTTTTTCTTTAAATTTATCCTGAATTTTAAGTGGAATGCGTCTTGCTGAACTAGCATGTGGTATTGCATCCTTTTTTAGTCGAATTCTACACTTATCTGGGAAACAACCAAGGCCAGAGAACACATCACTATATGCTTTAAACAAGTGTGTCTTATCTTCTATGATATTGCTATCAGTTTGATTCTGTATTTCGTCAACTCTTTGTAGAAGATTCAATTTAATACAGGCATCAAGGCCGAGAATTGGAATTCTGCTTTCTTTGACTACAACAAAGTTTATCAAATCTAACTTTTTATCTGTCTCCACTTGAGCAGTAAATTGCCACAATGGTGAAATTTTAAATCCTCCATATGCCTCCAATCGAATTTTGCTATTTCTCATCTTACTCAATAATGAAGTGTCTTTTAAAATAGCATATGGCAAAATATTTACTTCCACTCCTGTGTCTAGTTTGAAGTTGACTGGAACGTTATCAATCAATAATGTTTTGTACCAGATTTTTTTATGTACAGTGTTAACTAGGTGTACTGAATCAATAAACTCTCTGATATTCTCTGTTCCTGATGCATCTTCCGTAATATTATGTAGTGGTTGAGATAATCTTTGCTGGCTCGTTCTGAAATCTTTCCCTTTAGACTTACTCAAACACATTTTGCTAAAGTGATTCAACTTACTGCAGTGGTTACATGTTTTTCCGGATGCTGGGCAAGACCCACCCTCAATATGTTACATGCCACAATAACCACATACACGTTTCTGAAATGACCTCAATTTTTCCATGCTATGCTTGGTAACTGGGTGTGCTTCCTTTTGAAACTTTTCATCATTTATTGTCTTTTCATGTTTTTAACCTGTCTCTACACTTCGGCAGTAGTCTATTATTTTGTCTAAAGAAGCATTGTCTCTTAATAAACGTTGTTGTATCTCTCTGGATCTTATCCCTAAAGCAATCATGGCTTTCAATAATTTACTCTCCTGATCTTCAAATTCACACATCGCAACTAACCCCCTCAAGGTAGCGAAAAACGATTCAAATGACTGTCCTTCTTGCTTACAAGTAATGAATTTATACACATTCATTATTTCATTCTTTTTAGGCAGGCAGTAATTTTCTAATGTTGTCATTATGGATTGAACACTTTCAGGTTCATCATTTCCCTTTAAAGCTTTATATAGCGATAAAGCTTCTTTCCCCATTAGATTCTTAAGCAGAGCAACTTGAATTAGGTTCGATTTTTTATTTGTTTCGGTTGCTATGAAATAATTTTCTACCTCATCTTTAAACGTTTCGAAATTTCTTGCGACATCCGCATTGCAGTTTAAGGGGTCTGGCTTATTAAACTCCATGACTGTTGAAATGTGCTAAAATGAATGTAACTCACCAAGCGTTTTATGTTCTATTTTCTTCAGCTCTTAATGTCCTGTTTTAAACTGCGCCATGTTTAAATACTCACTTTCAAATAAATATACAATCACTGAATTATAGGTGGCCATTTATTGAAGGTACAGAATCAAAAACTAAAAACTGAATAACAAGTAGCATGGCAACGTGAATATTAAAAATGTCATGTGTTTGTGACCATGTGATCATGACATCCAAACACTACCAATATACCTGTAAATTATGTTTAACAATCACAGAACTAGAATTTTCTCAGTTTGACTGACTGAGTCACTTGTCTCTGATTAGATAAGACTTTGGGTGGCTGCTGCTCATGCGGTCTTGAGTTAGAATCTCGTTCAGTTTTGGAAGTGTTGTCAAAATTCATCTCCTTACAAGTATCACGTGATAGCACAAGTATCAAGTGTGGGCATCATAAAAAAATGACTAGAGCATAAATATTGAGAAATATTTTACATAATATTTTTGCTTAGTTTTTGAAGCAGCCAAGAATTTTGACTTTTAATTTAATTTGTGTCATGTAACAATTTCATAATACATAATAGACTTTTTATAAAATACTTAATATTACAAGAATAGGTTCGAAAGTTTGTCTAAACGCTGAAAAACAAGAGCAGACACGCTGTAATTAATAGAGGAGACAAAGAATGATAATTACCTGTTTAAGCAAATACGAGGTAGTAGTTCGGGATAGAAGACTTCTCTTATTTTAGAATTGGGCAAGGAGGCTAGGAAATATCTCGTTGCATGAGAAGCTGCCAACTTCACCTGGAACAGCACATGAACTTTCATGAATAAGTTATTTCACAATCATCATCGGATACTACCAATAATGCCATTATTAATAATGATCATTAATGCCATGATCAGCAATCGGCACTTCCATGTGGTGCTTGGAAATGAATCCAGCAGAACTTTTACTCTTTCCAATGGGCTGCCACAGGGTTCTGTACTTGCCCCTCTTCTTTTTAACCTGTACATAAGTGACATACCAACAACAAACTCCATAAAATTTATGTATGCTGATGACCTGGCACTGACATATCAACATAACAGATTCGAAGTCTGTGAGAAAAATCTGGAGGAAGACCTGCAAATTTTGGCAGGCTATTTTAATAGATGGGGGCTAAGACCAAACCCTCAGAAGACAGAGGTGAGCTGCTTCCATTTAAACAACATACAAGCAGCTCATCAACTGAATGTTTCATTCATGGGTAGTGTACTCAGGCACACTCATACTCCCAAATATCTAGGAGTAACATTGGACCGCCCCCTAACCTACAAGAAGCATTTGGAAAATGTTGCAGCCAAACTGAAAACAAGGACAAATATCATCCACAAGCTTGCAGGTACAACATGGGGAGCAGATGCATCCACCCTAAGAACCTCGACCCTTGCTCTAGTATATTCAGCAGTAGAATATTGTGCACCAGCCTGGCTGAATAGCTCCCATGTTCACCTTGTTGACAAGCAACTTAATAATTCTATGAGAATAGTTAGCGGAACTGTCCAATCTACACCATTAAAGTGGCTCCCAATTCTTAGCAACATCATGCCACCCGATATTCGACGAAGGGTTGCACTGTATAAATTATGGGACAATCTCAAGTACAACCCACGGCTTCCAATTCACACTTTTGTAGGAGACCAAGGCCAAGGAAGACTGAAATCTAGGAGACCTGCCTGGAGAATGGGGGAATTAATGAGTGCTGAGAGACCCAATGGGCAGATGTTGTGGATGAGTGACTGGCAAAGTGGTAACCCTGACCATCACAACTACATGGAAGAGCCTACTAAACAACCAAAAGGCTTTACTCTTCCTCGCCACCTTTGGACTGCTCTGAAACGCATCATAACAGGGCATGGACGGTGTGGTGATATGCTGTTCAAGTGGGGATTGTCTGAGGCTCCCAGTTGTGACTGTGGCAACCCAGCACAGACTGTCCGACACATTCTAGTGGAGTGCAGATATAGAAGGTTTGACGGTGATGGGCGGGACGTGGTTGAGGTGTCGCCTGCTTTTGTGGCATGGATTGAAGCCCTGGACATTGCTCTCTAGAGTGACAAAGGAGCTTGACTGTTTCATTTTGTGACTATTTACTGAAAATGACTCTCTGATTTTTGTCGAAAATAACCTCTGCACATTGCAAATCAGCCATACAATAAATAAATAAATAACTACCAATATACCTGTACAATATAATTATCTATTATTTAACCATAATTTATTTATTATTGAAGATTATAGTTCATATAATGCACTGTTAATACAGTATTAATTTAATCAGTTACAATTAAAAAGGCATGTTTCTACACTCATAATAAATGATTAACTTTGAAGTTCTTACATCAGTTCGTACACTCAACAGCAGTTATTGCTAATTTACTAAAGCGAATTATTACGTCAAGGATAAGCAATACATAATGTTATGAATTTGGGAGTAGCCCAAATTTTTTTTGTTAGATTACCTTGAATAACTTACTTGTTTGGTATCATTTTAAACGTTATTAAATTCTAAAGATATTTTTTTATGTAAAGTTTTCTGAATTAGGACATTTTAAGCTAGTTATTGGAGAGTTTAGATTTTAATTATTCGTTTTCAATAAAAGTAATTGAATCGATTGGGTTTTCATGTTGGGATTGGTATTACAGTAGAGCATTGTTTTGAGTTTCAATCTCGAGCAGGATTGAATCCCACGCTAGTCTAGTAAAAAAGGATAGAGCCCGTTTCTCATTCTTTTGCTCTATCTCACACTCACTTTACCTGTTCATTTTTCATTTGCGGAATTGGCGTTCTGCGCAGGCCTGCAGGAAAATCTAGAGTTTTGATTCGATGAAAAGTACGTAGTTTTGTAATCCCCGTTTTATTTCTGAACATCGATTCCCACCAAGAGCAAACTCGGTTTGTAGGCAAGCGATCGGCTCACTTCTCAACGAAATTGCATGGAGCAAACACCACGCTGGTTAAGACGAGCTTGTAGTAATTTTTTTGAGGTTATGGTGACGTGATTGTTTTGTTTTTGGCCCTTGTGCTGGGCAAAGTTTATAAGATCAAATTTATTTTAATTATGTGATTTAAAAGTTAATTATTAGGAAACCGCCACTCACCTCATGTTTAGTTTGAATTAGTTTGTTTGATTTGAAGATAATTTGTGATGTACTTCGCCGCTTTATAAGGTAACAACAATAATTTTTTTTAATATGAAATATTTTGTGAATTTATATTTCTAGCTTAATTGTTCTCATGTACGTAATTGATGTAAGCAATTGTTTGTCAGAATTCATAGGCTATGGATAAGGAGTTTAGTATAAAAAAGGAAGATATTAAATATTCAATTTAAATCAGTAGTAAAAGTTAGCATACCGATATTAGTGTGATAAAAAGATTATGAATTTGATGATGTAACTAAGAAACTCAACTTCCTTATTGCTATAGATTAATGTGAACTATTTTGAATTCTGCGATGCTGTGATACTTATGAAGTAAAGGTTAGGTTTGTTTAATTGTTTGAATTTTAGTAATGTAGATGTGTAATTAAGCGACATAAATGTTTGGGATTTGTGGTCGTGAAAGTAAATTGGAAATAGTAGTGTTCATCTCAAGTTAAGGGTTTATTTCATTATCAAAATAGGAAGTTACAAAATTTGAAATTTCAGCGGTTCCCGAGTTGGGGTCATTCCCGAGTTGGGTCGTTCCCGAGTTGGGGTCATTCCCGAGTTGGAGTCATTCCCGAATTGCAGAGTGTTGCCGAGTCGCAGCATTCCTGAATTGGAGTCTTCCTGAATAGTCAAGACTTCGAAACTTCGAGGGCTTGAGTATTCCAGCATTGGAGAGTACGGGAATTCCTGACCAAGGCTGTATTAGATCAACATGAACTCTATACCTTGGAAGTAGTAAGGATTATCGAACGAGGTAACAAATTTATTATATTTCTTGCTTCGATCAAAGTGAGTGCAACGAATTGTGGGGAACTATTAATTCAATGGGATAACGAAAACGACGATATAATTTTGTTAATTAAAGTAATCTTCGAAATGCGCATAATTTTAAAGACTTTAAATAATTATAAGTTTAGGCTGTATTGTTGAGTGCAATGTATATTCTTTAATTTGGTTATTTTGAGGTAGCTTAAATGAGGTGTGAATATATTTTCGAGTGGTTGTTTCCTAAACATGCGCTTCATTTGGCTTGGTAACCTAGTTCCTCTTGGATTTGTATGCATTGGTATTTGATGGTGTTTTGGTGTACAAGCGTGTAGAAAGGAAATGTTTTCCTTTTTCCACGTTTCGCCTTCTAAATTTTGGTTGTTTCCGTCATTCTAAATTTATTCTAAATTAAAAACAAATTGATGGGACAATTTACTGCGCCACTCTGCTACTGCTATGCTGCAGCTATGCTATTGCTATGCTACATAACTTTTCTTAAATCTTTAGCTAACCTGACAAACCAGGGTTTTGTTTGAAATTTGAACTTTGTTAAAGAATACCGATAATACCTATGCAAAAACTTGAGGAATAGTTAAGCCAATTGTGTAAAATAACAGTTTAAGAAATAGTAGTTGAAACATAAAGTGAATATTGGAACATAATATCTGAGATATTTTATAGTCTACAATGTCGTCATCAGAAATGAGATCACCAGTTAGGTCCCCAACTATTATGCCGACAAAAGCTAATTACTGGGATGTTAAAGCTCAAGTTGAGTCTTGTGTAGATTTAAATAAGTTGTTTGTACAAACCTTGAATCCGGATTATTTGTCTAAGAATGAGCTAATTTTCGAATTCAAAACATTAGGGGTACCCAGTAGTATTACTAAGAATTCTAGTAATGATGAGTTGAGGGCTAAATACCGTTTAGCAATTAAAGAACCAGATCCTAAAATATGTAGAATAGTATATTCTGCAGAAAATTGCGAAGAGGCTTTTGGAGCAATTTTAGAACAGTTGAGCAATTTAGATAGACATCTCCAGGAATTGCCTACAGAAAAAGAATTTGTAGATAAACGTGGGGTTATAAAAGGAATTAACAGATATTTGCATATTTTGAACAGAATTACTCATTTATTAGTATATGCTAAAGAAGCCGTTAATGTAGAGTTAGTGGAAAAGTTAGAAAAATTATTTGAAGATGTGAAACGAATTTATGAGTTGATTTTGACAATACAGAGTATAGCTAGAAGTAGAGCACCGTCACCCATACCGACTAGCCTAACTTTACCTAGGGCAAACCCTTCTTTCGATTTCACGCCCAATAGGCCCGAAATTATAGAAGAAACATCACAACAAGTGATAGATAAATATTTTTCAGGTCAAGTTAGCACATACGCATCACAGTTAGCCAAGACACCTACATTTAGCGCGACTAACATGTATAATAGACTGCCTAATCCTATTGAAAGTTTAATTAGAGAAATACCTAGTGCGGACGGATTAGTAGTTGAGGATTTATTGAATTTTATCTCTGTCACTTTGAAAATTAAAGAACGCGCTTGTCTTCCTGATACCGATTTGTTACATTTAATTCAGCCTTTTGCGATAGGACCCCTTGCTGATAGGATAACGTTAGCTTTACAAAATAATATTACTTTTGATCGTTTTCATGCTGATGTGCTATTTCAATTTATTCCACAAAGATTAATCTCTGTGATTGAGAGGGAAAAATTTTATAGGCTTCAAAGTTCAGGTGAACCATTGTCCAGTTATATTTTGTCTATTAAAGAGTCAGCCGCATTATTGAGACTGGGGAAATCAGAACATGAAATAGTAGGTACTATAGTTTCTGGATTAAATCCTGAGGAACGCTCAAGATGTATTTTTCAATTTAGACCGCGCACTTTTGACGACTTGAATGAAATGTGTGTGCAATCCCAGAATGTTAGGTATGCTGATTTCGAGAGGAAACAAATGGAATTGACGACAAGTTATAATAGGTCTGTACAAAATCAGGAGTCATTACAATCTGTGCCAGTAAAATGTTTTAATTGTCAGAAAATAGGGCATGTAGCTAAAGGATGTAGGTCAGCACCTATTAATCAATCTATTAATTTCAGAAATATACCCCAAATTAGTGACACTGCCGCCGCATCAACCAGTTTTGAAAGAAAGCCGCAAATACAGTTATTAAAAAAGCCAGCTAGCGATGTGAAATGTTATAGTTGTCAAAAATTTGGTCATTATTCTCGTGACTGTAGAAATAAAAAGAGTTGACTATCTGCGCGAAATAGTAATTTAGGAAAGCAGTTCAAGAGAGATTATATTGAATCAAAGGTACAATCAAAGGCACAAGAGTTAAATAATACTTCAAATTTCATTAATAGCGCACAAGAGGATGTCTCAAAAAGGTTACTAGGCTCTAAATTAAATTCAAATAAAACAAAGCCATTGTCAGATAAACCATTTGGGAAATATAAAATTAAACCTGTTGCAAATAGAATTATTCCTTTTATTAGTTGTGAGTTAGGTTTGCCAGCTAGAAATTTTCCTGCTTTACTAGATTCTGGTGCCGTTAGGAGTATTATTTCAAAATCGACTTTACAAGATCTGTTAGTTGTTAATCCTTCTTTAAAATTGCAGAGAGAAAAGATTAAATGTACCACCGCGAACAAAGGGCAACTTGTTCTAACTGAGTCAGTACACTTGAAAATTAAAATTGAAAATTTTAGTTGGAAACATAAATTTTTTATTTGCGACAACTTATCAGTACCAGTAATAATAGGTTGTGATTTTATAAATCATAGTCAAATGATCATTGATTTATTTAATAATAGATATTATTTTGGTTTCAGACCTAGTTTTAAATTTACGTTAGATTTGGATTCACAAACGTTTCTACCCAGGAATGCTAACACCGTGGGGGAAGAACAGTCCGAATATGCTCACTTGGGAAATAAGGAACAGGAGCAATTACGTGATGTATTATCTAGATTTCAGGATGTAATTACTACCAGATTGGGTAAGACTAACCTAGCTGAATATAAAATTCGTTTAACTTCAACACAGCCAGTTAGACAGGCACCTTATCAGTACGATCCCAAAAAGATGCAAATTTTAAATGAAAAAGTTCAGAAAATGTTAAAAGAGGGAATTATTGAAAAGGCTACTTCTAATTATGCTAGTCCATGTTTTCTGGTACCTAAATCAGATGGTTCTTCGAGACTGGTAATAGACTACAGATCTCTGAATCGTTGTATTCAATTGGATTCCGTACCTCTTCCTGATATGCAAAATTCATTTCATTGGTTTAATGGCGCTAAGTATTTTTCAGTTCTTGACTTAAATCAAGCATATTATCAGATGCCTTTAGCGGAGGAAAGTCGTCACCTTACAACGTTTTGCACAATGCAAAATACTTATCAGTTTTTAAGAGTTCCCTATGGTATTAGTATTGGAGCTCAGGCGTTAACTTCTCTTCTTGACACCTTGTTTGAAGATGTAAAATTTAAGTTTGTATTTAATTATTTGGATGATATTGTGATTTATTCCAAGGATTTCAATTCACATTTGAAACATATTTCAGTAGTTTTGAACAAGTTAAGAGAAGCAGGTTTTACTGTTAATCCTCAGAAAGTTCATTTTGCACAGGAACAAATTTCATTTCTTGGACACTTAGTTGACCACAGAGGTGTGTCTGTCGACCCAAACAGAACTAAGAGTATTAGAAATTTTCCTTCACCCAAAAACCAGAAAGCTGTTGGTAGATTTATAGGTATGGTTCAGTTTTATCATAAATTTATTCCTAATTTTGCAGAAATAGCCGCGCCAATCAATGCGCTGAGGAAAAAAGGTATTAAATTTGTGTGGGAAAAGAATCATGAAGAAGCATTTCTAAAGTTGAAAGATGCAATTATTAATCCACCCATTTTGAGGACTGCTAATTTTAATTTGCCTTTTATTTTGCATACAGATGGCAGTGGTACTGCGATCGCCGCCGTTCTTTCACAAGAAGTTGATGGTATTCTTCAACCAATAGCTTATGCCTCTAGGAAACTGACCCAGGCTGAATGCAAGTATTCTACATACGAAATCGAGTGTCTAGCTGCTATATTTGGTATGGAGAAATTCAAATTGTATCTTCAACATTCTAAATTCTTATTGTACACTGACAATTCCGCTCTTTCATGGGTGTTGAATCATCCAAAACAGTCAGGTCGTATTGGTCGATGGGTATTGAGACTTCTTTCATTTCAGTTTGAGGTAAAACATATACCAGGTAGAGAAAACGTTGTGGCAGATTGTTTGTCCCGTATGTTTCAGGACGAAATTAATGAAGAAGCAGAAGAATCAAAGCCTTTAGTTGAAGAAAAAACGTTTGAGTCTATTAATACTTTAAAATTAACCGATTTTCCTTTAATTTTCACGGACATTCGCACTCATCAAGAGAATGATCCTTTTATTTCAGAGAAAATTAGAAATATTGAGGCTAATGTAGATCAGTTCCCGTATAGCTTGTCAAAAGGAGTCCTGGTGATTAAAAAACGTAATGATGATAATTTTAAAATTGTTGTGCCGAAAATTCTTGTACCTGTAATCTTCAAATATTTTCATGAGACGTCTCTAGGTGGACATTTAGGTTTAGCTAAGACTATGAATAAAGTGTTAGAAAATTTTTATTGGCCTGGTGTAAGAAAAGATATTGCTCTTCTAGTAAAATCTTGTGAAATATGTGGTAAGAGCAAACCTGCTCAAAGGCACAATTTTGGTTTTTTATCTTCTAAAATTGAGGAAGAGCCCCTTGCTAGGTTTCATTGCGATTTTGTAGGTCCTCTTATACGTTCTACCCAAGGTCATACTCATATTTTCAGTTGTGTAGATTCATTCTCAAAATTCTGTTGGTTAATCCCAGTAAGGAAGGCAAACACTAGTTCTGCTATTAAAGCATTGAAATCTATTTTTGTAAATTTTTCCGTTCCAAAGAGTATTGTAACTGATAATGCTACCGTCTTCACCTCAGCTCATTTCAAAAACTTTTGTTTCCAGTTAGGAATCAAACATATTACTACTAGTCCATACTATCCGTGTCCAAACGTTGCGGAAAGAGTACACAGAAACCTTAGGAGTGCTTTAATTGCTTTTCACGGCAATGCACAGTCAAAATGGGATGAGAGTTTATCATGGCTCCCTTTAGCTTTTAATTTAGCAAAACATGAGAGTACTAATTGTACGCCCTTTTCGTTGATTTATAGGTATAATCCAAATCATCCGTTGATTAACGCCTGGAGATTAGAGGAAATTTTGCCTAATAGCTGTAATGAGGACACACTGAATGTTTGGCAAAAAGCTAAACAGAATTTGACAAGGAATCATGCTAGAGTGAAACAGAGATACGATCAGCATAGAGCTGAAGTTCCTTTTAAAGTTGATGATCTAGTTTGGTTGAGGACTCATATAGTGAGTAAAGCTGTAGATAAAATTATGTCGAAATTGAGTTACCGTTGGAAAGGTCCATATGTCATCTCGAGATTTTTAACTCCAGTGACAATAGAATTGCGTGACCCGCATAGTGGTCGTTTTGTGCAAAAAGCGCACGTGTCTCAAGTTAAGCGATTTTACCCTAGTGTATCTAGCACTGATGATTGAATTTCACTTCTTTGCACACTTGTTGGTTATTGTCTTAGAATTTGAATCCCAAATATGTTGTTTGGTAAATAAGTTGTCATCTAATAGAGCTTTGGTACTGTAATGATTGATAAGGACTATGCGCGCAGTCTCATCATTGACACTCAGACTCTACTTTTTTTTTGGTATTGAAACCAGCTGTAACCTAGTAGTTGTAATGTATACTCTTCGAATATATGCCTTGTAATAGATAAATTTTTCTTATAGATTTAATCATGTGACGTCTAGAACCTTGCCGCATCTTTCTTAACTGAGAGCCAAGTTTTGTAGAAATTTCTGTCATTATGTAGGTTAAACCGTAAATTTAGTATGGAATAATAAAGTGATAGAAATGTGAGATAATTTAGGAAGTAATCGTTAGTAGTAGTATTTGCTGTACTGAGAAGAAGATATTATAGATATTGAGTGTAGATATGATTTATAAGTAAATAAGAGTTGTAGGACGTTGCCTTTGAAATTTAAGCCTCATGTAATTGTGCCATGTAGATTTTTAAGAGATTAATAGGTATTAGTTAGTGTTGATATTAATTAGGGGATACCTGCGCGCGAATGAATTGACAATTTTGGGAAACTCAGATAAGAGTATTGTATAGGATAGTAGTTGAATCATTTAGTTCAGATTTTGGGGAACATTCATATTATAGTTTAATAGGAGAATAGTTTTGTAATTTTGTGAGACTATAGTTTAGGGAATCACTACTTGTGATTATTTTTGAACATCACCTTTAGGTTTTCACACTATATCATCACCTTTAGTTAGAGATTTGACACGTACGCGTGGTGCCATCTTTCGATCTTTACTTATATATTATTTAGGACCTCTTAGTTTAGGTATTATGTCTCTTGGCATCTGTAGAGTTGCGGCCACTTCACTATAGTTGGTTAGGAGATTGATTTGATTTTATTACACATCACTACATCTATCGAATTGCTACCACATTTAGTTACTTACGTTCACCTGTGATACTATTATTTGTTGATTGTCTTAGGCGGTGTTTCACACTGCGAAAGGGGGGGAGAATTGTTATGAATTTTAGGAGTAGCCCAAATTTTTTTTGTTAGATTACCTTGAATAACTTACTTGTTTGGTATCATTTTAAACGTTATTAAATTCTAAAGATATTTTTTTATGTAAAGTTTTCTGAATTAGGACATTTTAAGCTAGTTATTGGAGAGTTTAGATTTTAATTATTCGTTTTCAATAAAAGTAATTGAATCGATTGGGTTTTCATGTTGGGATTGGTATTACAGTAGAGCATTGTTTTGAGTTTCAATCTCGAGCAGGATTGAATCCCACGCTAGTCTAGTAAAAAAGGATAGAGCCCGTTTCTCATTCTTTTGCTCTATCTCACACTCACTTTACCTGTTCATTTTTCATTTGCGGAATTGGCGTTCTGCGCAGGCCTGCAGGAAAATCTAGAGTTTTGATTCGATGAAAAGTACGTAGTTTTGTAATCCCCGTTTTATTTCTGAACATCGATTCCCACCAAGAGCAAACTCGGTTTGTAGGCAAGCGATCGGCTCACTTCTCAACGAAATTGCATGGAGCAAACACCACGCTGGTTAAGACGAGCTTGTAGTAATTTTTTTGAGGTTATGGTGACGTGATTGTTTTGTTTTTGGCCCTTGTGCTGGGCAAAGTTTATAAGATCAAATTTATTTTAATTATGTGATTTAAAAGTTAATTATTAGGAAACCGCCACTCACCTCATGTTTAGTTTGAATTAGTTTGTTTGATTTGAAGATAATTTGTGATGTACTTCGCCGCTTTATAAGGTAACAACAATAATTTTTTTTAATATGAAATATTTTGTGAATTTATATTTCTAGCTTAATTGTTCTCATGTACGTAATTGATGTAAGCAATTGTTTGTCAGAATTCATAGGCTATGGATAAGGAGTTTAGTATAAAAAAGGAAGATATTAAATATTCAATTTAAATCAGTAGTAAAAGTTAGCATACCGATATTAGTGTGATAAAAAGATTATGAATTTGATGATGTAACTAAGAAACTCAACTTCCTTATTGCTATAGATTAATGTGAACTATTTTGAATTCTGCGATGCTGTGATACTTATGAAGTAAAGGTTAGGTTTGTTTAATTGTTTGAATTTTAGTAATGTAGATGTGTAATTAAGCGACATAAATGTTTGGGATTTGTGGTCGTGAAAGTAAATTGGAAATAGTAGTGTTCATCTCAAGTTAAGGGTTTATTTCATTATCAAAATAGGAAGTTACAAAATTTGAAATTTCAGCGGTTCCCGAGTTGGGGTCATTCCCGAGTTGGGGTCATTCCCGAGTTGGGTCGTTCCCGAGTTGGGGTCATTCCCGAGTTGGAGTCATTCCCGAATTGCAGAGTGTTGCCGAGTCGCAGCATTCCTGAATTGGAGTCTTCCTGAATAGTCAAGACTTCGAAACTTCGAGGGCTTGAGTATTCCAGCATTGGAGAGTACGGGAATTCCTGACCAAGGCTGTATTAGATCAACATGAACTCTATACCTTGGAAGTAGTAAGGATTATCGAACGAGGTAACAAATTTATTATATTTCTTGCTTCGATCAAAGTGAGTGCAACGAATTGTGGGGAACTATTAATTCAATGGGATAACGAAAACGACGATATAATTTTGTTAATTAAAGTAATCTTCGAAATGCGCATAATTTTAAAGACTTTAAATAATTATAAGTTTAGGCTGTATTGTTGAGTGCAATGTATATTCTTTAATTTGGTTATTTTGAGGTAGCTTAAATGAGGTGTGAATATATTTTCGAGTGGTTGTTTCCTAAACATGCGCTTCATTTGGCTTGGTAACCTAGTTCCTCTTGGATTTGTATGCATTGGTATTTGATGGTGTTTTGGTGTACAAGCGTGTAGAAAGGAAATGTTTTCCTTTTTCCACGTTTCGCCTTCTAAATTTTGGTTGTTTCCGTCATTCTAAATTTATTCTAAATTAAAAACAAATTGATGGGACAATAATTTACAAATGCGTCACCAACTCAAAAAGGTCACTCAGTTAACCTTAAAGTCCCGACAGGGCTTTATTGAAATCATGTCATTGTCCGTCCGTCCGTCGGTCTGTGCCCTAGCGCTTGAGAATATTATATTCTATGTTTTTGAAACTATGTATAAAGCTTTCTCATAGTCCAAGTGAGATCACTTTTGATTTTGGAGTTTGAGGGTCGAATATAAAAATTATTATGATGTAAAACAGATTTTCAATATAAGCTCTGGGTTAGTTTTGGCTAGTAAAAATCAAAACATTAGGCAGTTGGTGCTATCGCTGTTTAAATTTGAAAATCAAAACATTGACATTACGAATGCTGATGTTCAGGCCAATTATCCACTTACTTTCTTTACAGTGCAAGCGTTGTCGTTTCATTTTCTATTTTTTTGAGATATTTTCTTAAAATTATTTTAAATCTTCGAATTAAAGAAACAGAGAAAATATTATGCGATCTGTTGATGAAGAAAAAAAACTATTTTTCAAGAACTGCCAATGTGCATTTTTTGTGAAAAAGGAAGCATAATTAATTATGATATTGATCGAAATCAAATCAGTTAAATGTAAGACCCTTATTAGACAGAACCATTGCAGTCGCCGTCGCTTGCCACACTTTAAGGCTAAATTACATCAGCTGACCATGTGACCGAGCTCAACAATTTCTAAGTACACGAAGGCATACACTTCTTTAAAGCCAAATTTACCCGGCTGGTGTGATTTAGTGTGGAATAGTGACGCGCGACGGCGTCTGCAGTGACTCTGTCTAATAAGGGCCCTACATAATACGCCTAGCTGATAATAATAATAATAATTATTATTATTTGATGTAAATTTCCAATTTTGAATATAAACAATTAGGCTATCATCCATCAATATCCAACTTCCATCTATTATTATATTCATCGGTGTTTGTTATTAAAATTCTCGACTCATTGCTAGCGCACAGACTTTAGTCTATGCTAGTAATAGTATCAGTCAATGCCATTTATGCTAATAATTATAATAACATAATATTTTCATAATTTTAATGATTGGACTTTTTTTTCTTCCTCTCATTTTAGTTTTAACACACAGTGTGTATAGTTAAATCTTGAACTTTCAATTTATACGTTATAAAGTTATATGTCACTTAACATGAAATTTTATTTAATTTAAATTTTCTCTTTGTAAATTTACTATAAAATTGTTATTTTAATAATGTATGTATACTTTAATAATGGCAATAAAATTTCAAAAAAAAAAATTAAAAAAATTCGTCGGGTCCTAGGATAAAATAGGTATCCAAGGTCCTTGGATACTCTTGTATCGGTTTATTTCACCTTGAAGAAAGGCGAAACAATAGTTTACGCAGCTGATGGTGAATTACGGATAACAAAAACAATAAATAATCATGATTTGAAATTGAACAAAAATGCAACATAATTGAACACTGAATTTGAACACTGCTGATACTGCAGTAGATTTCACATTTATTAATGTCCTTATTACCAAAGAACTTTACCAGTTGAAGATTGAATATTTTAAGCATATTATACTGTGTGGCAGAACTTGTAACTTACCTGACTCCAGTTATCACTCAAACCAAGAGCTAGATGCTCACTTATTTTTCGCCCAAAAGTTAGAACGGGACTCTCTGAAGAATCACATTCACTCTCCTCAGACGCTGTAAAAATTAAAATTAATTTTGAGGACATTAACTCATCTAAAAAATTGAAATGTTATAACATACCAAATTAAAAAGTGATTCAAAAATGGAATTTCATCTGAAAGAGAAAGATTAAAGAAACAATAATTTCAATTTTTACGTTTTAAAACTTCAATTTGAACTTGAAAGCATGACGTTTCTCTGAAGATTGAGAAATTATTTTAATCAATAGCAATAATATTTTGATCTAAACAAAATTCATGTTATAAATGGTTCATAAGCCATACTTTCTATAATATGGCCCTCCTAAACATGAAAGAATGTTAAAATATTATCAACTATTCACAAATAACAGAGCAATACAGAGCAATGTCTGTATTTACAATCTGTTTTATCAATAATTCTGTTTTACAATAAATTTGTGTAACTGTCTGCATTCTGTAATGTTTTGCGATATCTTCTATACATGGATAAGAGCACAGACATTGACGGTGATACAATATACACTATTTAAAATATTTATGGCGGAAAAATCAAGAAATTAAAATTACTTTTGTGAAAATAAATGAGATCACGAGTATACTAATATTAATGACAACTCTGTTTTTTGCTAAAATGCATTTCCATCAAGTTCAAATACTAAACTGTTGACTTTGATTATAGCGATACATTACATCAAAAATCAAAACATGTTAATAAAAACCACAGTAATTTCATCATAAATATTTAAATGGTTTGTCGCACAAGAGATTTTAAATAAAGTATCAGGAATAGAAAAATAATTCTAAGTTGGTATATAGCTGAACTTCATCCATCATCTATTAGTGCATCTAACCAAACTATTAGTGCTTGCATGACTAACCTTTACTACTAGCGCATTGGAATAAAGACGAGCAGAGATAGAATCCAGTCTCTTGAACAAATCGATTATTGTGGATGAGAGTTTGGAAGATCAAAGACACCAAATCGTTATCGATAAAACTGTAGAAATTATTTCCACAGCCTAAAATCATTGACTGGAGACAAACCAGACTTGTTTCTAGATTTTTCCAGCCTGAATTCTCTCTCGAGTTTTGAATGACCTCTGAACTGTTCCTCTGTAAACGGTAAAATAGCATTGTTAATAAATGGGTATATAACATCTTGAAAGCCTGAAAAGTTCCTAGATATTGTAAAAGAGAATAGTGAAGTTGTAAGAGCAAAAATATTATGAACAAAAAAGCAAAATTCAACATTTCCAGCCAACAGTTCTAGAAAATTGTCTGCACATGAAATTATACAAACTTTGTAATTGATAATTACAACTGCTAATCTTGCTAATTGCAGCACACAAAATTATTGTTGTAGTGTGTCGTTGATATTTTACTGCAGACAAACAAACAGCGTCTGGGACTTCTACCCGGGCTGTTAAGATGTTCTAAAAATTTCAATTGTCCTCTTTCTACCGAAACTGAATTATGTTTCTATTTTTTTTTTTTTAGTTTAGAAAAAATAAATGATTGTATTCTTTTCTTTTTTTAACAGCCCTGTATAAGCAATAGATATAAGCCAAACCCATACTTCTGTGTAAGCAATAATGCATTTGTGAACCAAACACCGATTATTCTCAAAACACAAATGAAAGTGTAAGAATGATTTTGAAATGCAGTGAGGCAAGTGAAAAGATGGGTTGGAATTTTTGGGTAATTACAATTAACTGGTGTAACTAAAAGGTCCGGGGGTATGGAATACCACTCATGGAAGAGGAGTCCGGGGTATTCCCCCTGGAAAATTTTGTAAAGTTAATTGTCTAAAAGTCACATTTCACACTATTCTAGCACTGAACTGAAGAAGGCCCTATTACAGGAGGAACGTATTTACATTTTTTTAAATAATAATCTTTCGTAATTTCAATATTACCTGAAATGACAAGTGGATCAATACAACTTGATTCAAATATTAATAGAATATCAACCTGAATAAATTATTATCGACTTCTTGTTCCGTTAAAGTTAAAAAGTAATAAATTGATCAATATTTGATAACTTATATCTTTTGACATGAGTAAACATTTCCAAATATTCTCCACTTCGCTTTCATCACTATTCATACTCAAATAAATACGCCCAAATCTTACTAGATAAAAAAATGGAAATTGAATGAATTATTGTTCATCTAGAAGATTTTTTATATAATACAAAACATTTTCAATGGAAATAACTTCCACTAAGCCTTTTATTACTATGTATTTTGTTAGTTTTGAAAAGAAATAATAGCAATTAATTATTATCATATAACTCAACAGGTAAGAAATAAATAAAATGACTGTTAAAAAAATTATATTGAACATATTAAACTGTTTGAAAATGCAGTTTTCATGTCCCAGGACGTTAATTAAACTTGTAACCCCCTTTTAAACGTTTACACCATAATCACGGTCAATTCTTGTTTTATATCTCTAATGTCGGAAAAGTATTTTTCATGTTCAATTAAGTAATGATTGAGCTCTATACAACTACATTTCGCACTCTTTAGATATGTTCAATCACATGGTGGCTGTCTAATTGAGAAATCCGGAAATACTCATTTTAAAGGGATGCATTAGGCAGTACCCTAACCTAACCATGGGTACCATTACTGCTGTAGGCTACTATTGAACCTGAATACACTGCATATATACTACTCTTGACTTCTGTACACAAACTCCGCTCAAATTTAAAAAAGTGAGTTGATAAGTAAGTTGACTGATAGTGTTTGTCTTGTAGGTCATTAGCAAACTAATCTTTATAACCCAGTATTGAAGAGGAGTACAGTGACACTTTAGATGAAGGCCAAAACTCTTCTATAGAAGGGTGGGTCTGGAAGTCCTCCAACGGGAAGAAATTAGGAAAATAAACCCCTAAAACACGCATTCTAAGCGATACTAGACACAAATACATTAATTTTATCCCATATTATCGGTCAAAATTAATTCTATCGTGTTTGGATCCAGTCCCGGAGAACACGCAAACTATTTCACCATGTATACTGTTAACAGTTGTTTATTAGCCCATATTAGCACAACAAATTTACAAAAATAACATTATTTTTATTATTTGTTTCAAATTTTGAAAGTATAACCATTATTATGTCCTTCTATAGCTTTCTTGGATTAGCTTTCATTTAGAACTGGCACGCGGGGCGGTCCGCCACCCTTGCCTTTCTATTCATGTAGTAGTGTATAATTTCTAAACATATAAATTATTTAGATGACAAGACATTAATCTAGATATTCCTTTTGTCAATTATTTTGCAAACATAGAAAATGTATGCGGTAACATTTTTTATGATTAGTCCAGTCTCAGGAAAAAATAGTAACCCAGCGAATTTTTCGGACATTGCTCATGGGATCTTAGGTGATCTCTGGTTTGCTGACGATAGCAAAGCGATCGTTGTTACGTTATACATTAGTTAATTTATACTTTTAAAATGAGTAGTTCAAATACTTTTAGTAGCCAGTAAAGAGAATTAAAGTAATAGTAAGACTCACCCGCTGCGATAATCTCTCGATGAGACGTTCAGTTTCAGCATGTTCATGATATGAGCCCTCATCATCCATGGACTGTCGCTCCAAATTGTTTTGTATCAATTGTATCACATAGTCTTTCTCATCTCTGTATACATCAGTACCGAAATTTTGACAGAGTGATCCTAAAACGGCACCTTGAATAAAATAAAAGACATTTTTGACTGAACTGAAAGGGAACTCAATGTCAAGTCGACCTTTTGCATTTGTCTGTAACGCATTTTCAGCTTAATGCGTGGACCAAATTCAATGAAATTCTGCATGGATATTCCTTTAAGGAATGCCTAGCGATGTATGTGTATGTATTAACAAAATTTCCTTGCATTAGAAGGATATTTAAAAGGGGGGAAAAGGAAAAGCACTAATCTCAAGTGTGCAAATCAAACAAGCCCACAAAGAATTGGTAACACTATGTGAAACACTCTGTATGTTATTTAGAATGTTTACTATCGCAGGCTTTCTTATACAGCAGAAGTATCAAAAGTACGGCTTGCGACAGCTAAGGCTTAAATAGCTCGCGACGGACTCAGAAAATATTTTGAAACCGTATTTTCAGCGTTTTTTCCCAGATGAGAACCGTGATAATGCAAAATTAGATGATGTAAAAAGCTGATGTTATTAGAGTATATTTTGCGTTGCTGGATTTCTTGTTCCATGACGAACTGCGTTGTTAATATCAACTTTTTGGTTGAATTTAACGACTTGCAGTCAATTTATAATTGAGCGGTATTAAGCAGAAAGGAACCAACCCTCAAAATTTTATATTATGAGATACTATGCAATCTGGTTAGGGAATATGATTTTCAATATTCAGCTGAAAGGAACCAGCCCAGAAATGAATGAAACCCTGTCGAAAAGGAGTTTGAAAAATTTCTTGAATTCTGATTTAAGCTTATGGTTTCAGCATAAAAGAACCACTATTGGCTTCTATTATATTGTGTTAAAAACTGAACTTGCTATTTCAACAGAATCGAACCAAGTGTGGTTGGTTCTACATTTGAAAAGAGAAAATGTACACTCAAATTCAGCAGAAGGGAACCAAGGCACCTTGGTTCTCTTTTACTGATTGCATCACTTGGATTAAACAGAACCAAGTTATAATAGTTCTGTTCAGCTGATTCCAGCACATATGAGTTGAGCTTTATTCGTAACTTGGGCATGCTTTTTGAAAATAATAATAATTTGAAATGATAATCTGATTCTCTAATAAGATAAATCAATTATAAGAATAATCTTGAAATGTATAAGGATTTTTACGAATATCTCTTTTTTTATTCATTTCACTACACTTGATTCCTGTACAAAAAGAATTATTAACCTATACTGTTTCCAATATCATATAATAGAACCAACTCTCAATGGTTCCCTTACAAAAGCTGCAATATTACTGTTTACAATTTCAGAGAACAGAACCAGCTGTCTGGTTCCTTTCTGCTTAAAGGCAAAGCATTTGTTATTCAAATCACAAAAAGGAACCAACCCTATTAAAATAATTATATCTAATGAAACTGATAGTCCAAGAACGTTATTTCACTACTAAAAAAAAACTAAAAAATAACTTCAATAATGTTAGTATGGAATTAAAAGATTTGAAATAAAATTGGATTTATCATGAGACTTTAACTTTGATGCTTCATAGCTCAAAATCTTTGTTTTGTGGCTTGGTTCCTTTTTGCTTAATACCGCTCAATTAAGAATAAGTAATATTTTACTCACTCTCTAGGCGGAACGTCTTCGAGTTATGGAAACTCATCTTCAAGGCATTCTAGGTCGGCGATGTTGGTTTGTTGGTTAGAAGAATTGTGATTTTTGTATAATATGGTAAAAAAATTTGCGTGATTTAAAATTTAATTGTTCATTGAGTATGTTTTTTATTGTGTGTGGTGTATTTGTAAATTTAAAATTGTTCCAAGGTGTTGAGTTCGAGTCCTTTAGATTTTATATGTAGAATGCGTAGGTTGGTAGTGATGTCAGTAAAAGTGTGTCCAGTTTGAATGATATGGTCTGCAAAGTCAATTCGGTTTTAGTATTTAAGGCTTGTAAATGTTCCGTGTAGCGTTGTTTGGATGCATGGCCTGTTTGTCCTATTTAAAATTTGTTACAATCAGAGCAGTGCAGTTTGTAGATCTCAGGGAGATCGTATTTGTTTGTGTTTAGTGTGGTTTTGGGCGCAAGTGCATTTTTTGTTCTGTATGCTATGGGGTGGCCGACTTTTTTAAAAGATTTTTGCTTGTCTGATTGTGGATTAATGTATGACATTGTGATTTATTTTTTGTCGGTGGTGTTGGTGTTTTGTTTTTGGTTATTTTATGATTGAGTTTGTCAATTAGGTCGGTTAAACACAATAAAATACCTAGCACAAGAAAACGGCTACAAAACATATAAAAAACACAATAGACAAATCATCCTCAATGAACAATTAAATTTTAAATCGCACAAACGTTTTGACCACATTATACAAAAACCACAATTTTTCTAACGAACATTGGCGATCTAGGATGACTTGAAAATGAGTTTCCATAACTCGAAAACGTTCGGCCAAGAGAGTGAGTAAAACATTACTAATTCTTAATAATAAATTGACTGCAATTTAAACACATAACAAGCTAAAAAGCTAAATTAGAAAAACGGTTACTTAATCATTGCTTTGCTTTTTCGTTTCTAAGTACAATAATATCGCATCTGAGTTTGTACTGGGTGTTTAAATGGCCCGTGCTTACAACGGGAAATCGGCAGGGAGGAATTACATTTCAATTTTCATTGTTGTATTATATCAAATGTCAATTGCAGAAAAATTATTAATTTATTGCTCATTGTAATAAGAAGTTTGTTGTCTCTGTTGTCAGTGGTTAAAGAAATTTTCATAGGTTGAAACCAATAAATGCTTAAAATTGGTCATTAATTACAAAAGACAGAATGTTTCATTATTCAATACCAAAAGAGCCACACACATTAAAAAAAGTTCTACCTGAATGTTTGGTCTCAATGAAATTGAGAAATTGTTTTTATTCAGAATGAAATAGAAAAAAAGCTTTTAAATTTCATAGTAAAAAAATACAAGACATTAGTGACAGCCCTAAAACACTGAAAACAAACTGAATGAGTTATTTCATGATAATTAGTAAGAAGTTAAAGATAATTTAAACACTAAATGAAGTTCATTCACTTTGGGTGAGGTTTAAAATTCTAATATGCGTCAAAATGAGCAAATTTATGCCTGGAACTGCTTGAAATTCTGCTTTCAAATTTCAATAATTTTCCAGGGGAGTATCTCTGAACCCCCTCCATTTTGATAAGAATGAGTTAATAAATTAGATTGCCTGAAAAGCTAATCTTCTCAGTTGGATCATTGCCTCCCTTCGTGAGTTAAACAAGTCTCTAGCATACCTTTGAATTTTGAGGAGGATGAGGATAATCATCATTGAGGCTTAACAATAAAAGTGATGAATGAAATGTAAAAAAAGCGTTATTCCATAAATATGAGTATTGATAAAAAAATTTTAGCCCGCCCACATAATTGGTGTTGCCTATAACTATGGTCTACACTCTACAGTAAAAGCCAGCTTATAGAGTTCAACTCACCTGCTTCAGTTCTCACTCGTACTTCAACATCAGTTAAACACTTTCTAGCAATTGATCTTATTTCCATAGAGAACTCATATTCCTGTTCATTTTCCTTGTCAATAAAAGGTATGAGAGCTTTGGCACCCGTCAGACAGCCTTGTTTGGTTTCCCAAGAGTTACATGAATTATTTAGAAATTCTATAAGTAGTTTTTCAAGTGTTAGCCTATCACTAATATCGCAGGTTGAAAGGAATTTTTCGAGATTAACAATTCCATTATCTCTTTCCAGTTTTTGAGAACTGCAAAGAGAAGAAATTAATTCTTTGTGATCCATCTTCGTACGATGATGTTATGCTTAGAAAAGGAATAATACATCGGAGCAAAAAAAAATAGTAAAGTTATCTGATGAATTGATCATATTTCAAAAGTTCTACATGTCACAAATAATTATAGTAAATAATTAAGTTGTAATTATCACAAGTTGACGAGATATTTAAAAAAGATAATTCAAGAGCAATGAGAGCTTCAACTTAACCTAAATGTAAACAAACGAATCACCGCTTCACCGGATCTAGAAAATGATAGCTTGTCGATAATAATGTCCACAAAAAATTTCCCTCTACACAGCCTGATTCAGTACGAAATATCACTCGGCTAGGTTGGTTACTCTGCGAAGTGTCAGAAGTCAGCTGTTCTACGTCATACTTGTTTTGGTTGTATCTGGTGTGATTATAATGTATGGGAGCTGCATAGTTTTCTAGTATAAACGTGATAAACTTCTGATTCCTTCGTCTAATTCCTGTGGGATTGTGGTTAAGGTAAAATATAAATATTAACCAATACTTGGTAGAAGAAAATTTGCAAGAATTAGGACGTTTACTGGTGTCATTGTAGTAATTTCAATACTCAACATGATCGATAGTGATGTTAACATGTTTGCAGATGCTTTGTGCCCTTTGTTCCTTTTCCTTTTATGCTGACTTAGAAATATCACATACATTGCACAATGACCTATTTACATCAATTCATAGTCATTTAATAAACATCAAATATGAACTACAATTTCTTTTGGTGTTTGCAAGGCATTTATAATCCTAACTAGTCCTTTATTGTTTACGTCCTTTCCATACACTACTAGTATTCCAAGAAAAATAATTTTCATCATACACAAGTGTCATTGCCTATTAAGGAACTATTAAGTACTTCTCGTAATTGGTCTAGATCGCTTAGTAATTGTAAATCATCTCAAGTTATTTGATTTAATTTTAGACGTATGTTTGTTTTAAATATTAGCTGAAATAGGTTTAGATAATAGGTAAATGAGAAAACTGATTGCTGTGAGCCGTAGCAGACCTGTTTAGTCAGATTGTTTTAGAAGACGCAATGATATAGACCTGCCCCATGCCAGACTGACAAGATCTCATAGTAGTTTCCCTGTGCGAGCCTTAAAGATCTTCAATAGGATGCCAATTCATTTCCGTGAGCTGGAGTTGAAACTTTTTGAGAGGGCACTTCGTATGAAGCTTGTGGACATGCCACTCTACTCCCTGAATGAAGAGTCGGTGCAGTGCTTCATAAACTCACTATAACCACACATCTCGATCTCAAGTTGTTGTGTTGTTTGTTATTTTTTATCTAACTTGACAAAATCTATCCGGAAAGTGCCGGTCAAAGATGGATACTACTGAATTACTGAAAAGATAAGCTACGAATTCCTAGGCCCTCTTTGTAAGGGTTTTCGATTGAATTGGCCAGCAAAAATTAATGTTATTTGCTGTGGTTCGGAATCCACCTAAAACTGTAGGTTCAATTCATCAATCACCATCATCCAACTCATTACCCACGCACAGGCTTCTCATACCTATGTGGACTTCATCCTCAAAAAGAAGTTAGGCATGCTTTTGCAGAGTATTGCGTTTATTTTGTTTGCTAATTGTATGAATATCCATTGGTCCATTCTCTTACAATTCCTTATGATTTTTTTTCAGATATGGGTCGAATCTTCCTAGATCATATTGGTGGCTCTCGTCTTTTCTCGTGTGCTTCTTGTGACACCATTCTAACCAATCGCAGTGAGTTGATAAGCACCCGCTTCACTGGAGCCACTGGCCGAGCTTTTTTGTTCAACAAAGTTGTTAATCTCAATTACAGGTAACTAAGCAATTCTGAAAATGTTTCATAAATCATGTAGAATATTCGTCACGACTGAAATTTTGGTGAAGTCAGAGTCACTATAGCGTAAAGGCCTCTCTACTCTCTAGGCTACAAGAGCTAAAGTGATACTAATTAACTTTTAGAGCTTATAGCAATGTATACAGTAGCGTAGCGAAAATCTTTTCATGGGGGGGGGGGTTCTGAGGGGTATGGAATATCCCCTTCCCCCGGGCGAAAGGAGTTCGGGGGCCCACCCCCAAGGAAATTTTGATAAATAGTCCCTCTAAAGTCGTATTCCAAGAGATTATAGACCCATGTCTAGAAAAGCTTAAATCCATTCATTTTAGTCCACATTATTGGGAAATTTTTGAATGGTCGATGTTGAGAGCTTGATCAGAGGCTTAAAAACAGTAAATTTATACAAATATTTATTAAAATGAAGTTTATAAATTGGGTAAAGTAAAAGCTTAAATTTAATAAATCATTGCTTTTATGAATCGTTGCCTAAGAGCTTGAACCCACTTTTCGTATATTGTTAGTTCATTAATTAGTTTTGAACAAATTTTAATGTATAAAATCCAAAATATACTACTTTTATAAAGCTAATTTAACAATTTATAGTGGTTTCAAATTATTATTGCAATCAGGGCCACTCAGATACATTTTAGTGTCCCGAGGCAGAGTTGTGGCTGGAGGCTCCATTACATCAAAAGGTGAGTCTCCCTCACCCTAAACACCAATTTTCAATAATTGTCAATTATTAAATAATTTTATACTAATTAAATCATTAATGACTCGATTTCCCAACTAGCATTGAATATGTATTCCATCTATGCCTGACTAGTTGCCTACTGTACTCAAGAAAATCTGTGTAACTAATTTAAATTGTTTTTTTAATTTTAAAGATAGAATTTGAGTGTAGGCAAACTAAAACCTTGAAAAATTTGTGGAAGCTAGGGAAAAGGGCAAGGGGTGACACCAGAGAGAGCAATAAACTTCTCTTCTATTTGTGTGTAATCTCTTGAATTCGTATCGAACTATTCACTAATACTGGAATATGTAAAAATATAAAAATTATTATCACTTTGAAAGGAACTTGATTCAACTTGCAAAGAGAGAATGAATTAATATCCAATTCCAAATTTTAACTTATAGTTATTTTGCATTTACATATAGAGTGACGGAGCCCCAAAACATTTGGGATTCTGAGGGTTCTTCACCGGAGAAAAAAATTGTTTTCCAGGTCTTGTAAGTGCAATTCTATGCTTTTTTGTGGTTATCAACTCTTCCCTCATATTATCTGTTGATTGTTTCATGGTCTGAAAAATTTCACGATCACAATACACTCTATGGGGTATCAGATCTGAGCATTAGTAACTTTAACAGAAATGAGCATTTGAAGCCCGTCTGCAAAAATATTAAGAGACCTTTTCTCCTTTCAAGCTTACTGTGTAAACTTAATTCAAGTGGTCTGGGGTACCTTCAAACCCATGTTTGCCGCTCCGAAAATACTGGGACCCACCAGCACGAGGCAATTAGGGGTACCTTGTTTATAAACGTTAAAATTTGAAATATTCTAGATGCAGCCTACTTGAATCTCTACCTCACATGAATAAACTGGCAATAAAAACGGGCCCGAAGGTCCCGCGGCGCCAGGGCTTCTAGAGGTCTAAACTGGATAAAAAATGGGCCCTGGAGGGCCCTAGTTGGACAGTTTGGGGCCCCTTATTTTATTTTTGTTTTGTCACTTGCTTACATTTGTAAAATAATGTGGCCTCTTGACGTTGAGGTCCAAGAAAACTTGCATTATTTGCCCCATACCCTCTGTAAAATTAATGAATTTATTATTTGTAGTTGATTAAAGTAAGTTATTTTAAATATTGAAAAATTATAGTATTTTTTGTAGCTGTAACACTTCCCGTATGAAAACCTTTTTACCTCCAGTAACCGATATTATCATATAAAGATTGATGCCTCCCTACTCGTTTTTGGGGCCTCTTTTACAGGCTCAAGGGGGGTTGTAACCCGGAACCCCCCCCCCCCCCCCCCCGTCACTATGCCACTGAATGTACACCAATGTTAATACAAGCTAGACGAGCTGCTTTACGTGCACTACTCTAAGCTTTGAATCTATTCAATTAGTGTCGCTCTAGCTTAGACGAGCCTTAACAGTTCGGTTAAGAAACTACTTTTCTCATAAACCCACAATTTACTAAACATAAAAGACCTTGGTAATTCATTTACATTGCTTTACATTAAGGACCTTTTCTGAAGAATATTTCTTATGTAGGATATAATTTTTTCCTCATAACAAATAATAGCTATTTGTGTAACTAGAGTGCAAAGCAGCGTTTTTCTGCATCGAGAGAAACAGTTTTTTCTCGAGCCGAAGGCGAGTGAAAAAAGTTTCTCGAGTGCAGAAACAATAATTTGCGCTCGAATTACACATTAAATTTTTCCTACAGTAATGTATAAAGTAATTTAAACAGAACAAAACAGGACATACATAACCTCACAATTCCTCACATAACCTATCTTCGAATCAAATCGATTTCAACAACTACAACAACTGTTTCGCAGCTGAAGTAGAGTAGCCAACCTATTTTTAAATGCAGAATAGGGAACCTGTGTATTACATGCTCACTTTTTTGTGTTGTTAGGTTGCAAATCTGGAGTGCGGAAAAGTACTTCCCGCACTGGAATTTACTTTCCCGCACTGGTGCAGGAATAGACTATTTTGCGTGCTACAGTTAGTGCAAAAATAGGCACTTTTTCGGGTCACTGTAGGAAAATTTATTTTTGAGCATTGGCTCTGTTGTCTACTCATTTATGGCTTTTGTTATAGTTCTTCATTCTACTTTTAAACATCCCAGTTTCATTACACATAACAATTCTATGATACTCAAATGAATAAATCTTTATTCTACGGAAATGTGAATCATTTATTGCACTACTGTCAGTCACTGTTGACTAAAAATAAAACTGCAATACCAAGCAAAATTTATAGTTTTTTGTAAATTTTCTTTTGAGTTGGTTATCTGTTGATGAGTGTATATATTTATTTTACTCCTCTGTTCATTACTGGTACTGCTATCACTAAATTTTAATCAGTGAACACAGCATGTAGATCAGATGAAACAAACACGAATCTTCCAACTTGAACATCTTCGTGTATAGTGTGAGGTGTGTGCATCTCAACCAATGACAGGCTCATTAGGATTTATCTCTGGGTGCAAAATTATGATTTTTTGGAAGCGGGAAGGTATAAAAACTCTTGACATAAACATACTATTGTTTTTTGGATTTCATACAAGTTTTAGGAACTTTATAAATCTTCACGTACTGTACAACAAAATAGATATCCAAATGAAAGCTTGTGAACTAATTTCAATTATAGTAGCCGACACCTAGGTTTGTAATATTACAATCTCAAACTAGAGTATAGGCTACATAAGTTTTGTGGGGCGGCTGTAAACAAGACATTATCTACTTATGAAATTGATGTTGAAAAATAAAAATTTAAAGAATTATCTGATTTGCATATTTCTTATTTAATAGCTTATTACATTTATAGAATAAGCTCAAATTTTTCAATTAATGAGTACAAGCGCGGATCCAGGGGGGATTATGATTCCCCCCCCCTCGAATGTTACCCGTCAATGCGGTTATAATGTTATTTTAGAGAAATTATTTTTCAAATCATTTTCGGAGGGGCACACCCCGAACCTCATTTTAAAAGAAACTAAAACATCTTAATATCTAGGACTCTTCCTTGTTTCCCTATACTATATAGTGCACAGTCTATCCTCTCCACCATACTACATCACTGCTGGTCATCCCCCTTCTCAAAATGAACATTAATTAGGTTCTAGTTACGTCATCATCAGAAGACTTCTCCTCCATGACTATGGAATACTCTATAATTAACTTATCTCAGCATGGACTCATTAAAGGATTTGTCAATCAGTGATGTCTCAAGCACCAGTAACAATTCAATTTGTCTCAGTATGCAGGCTAAGATGGATGTATTCATGTCTTGAATATTTTAAAATACTGGTTTCTTTTCAAACTATTAATTTTAACACACATTTTGGGTCAGTAACATAGATGCGTGGACGCTCTAGTGCTTGACTCATTGTCAATGGACCTTTAAATACGCACCGGCTTGGAAACCACATTTTAAGGTATTCAAGACATGAATACGTTCTTTTTAGACTACATTCTCAACCCATAAATGCCTATAATCACTTGAAATACGATTTTACAGGTATTGTTTTTCAAAATCCTATGATGCCTTCCCTCCGTAAAGTCAGTCTTGATCCGTCACTGATTAATTATAATATAGATTTTATAAACGTAAACGTATTTCTGAATCCCCATAGAAACTACGGTCTTATGCTTTTGTATAATAATACAAACAATTTTCAACTATTATTTTTATATATTTCATTATAATAGTAGCTATATGTTTATCACTCTGTTAATCCATCCACTTTATTTGATATGCACTATAGTTCGGTCAAATAATAACTTCATTTGTCTTCGTCAACCTTTTTTTTGTAATTTTCAGACATTATCAGGGCTTGTTGATTTGTTGATGAAGATAAGAGCTAATCGTGAACCACACACCAAAGACAAACAACGGAGAGTTAATGTTTACAGATTGCAGAGAACAGTTTGAGAACAAATCATTATTTTTCTTTGCTTTGTTCATTGTTTATGGTTCGTTCGTAATGAACATGATGATGTATGAACAGGAGCGCCATTGAAGTCCAACCCCCGACCTCCCCAAATGGCACCCCTGTATAACTACTAAAATTACACTAAACGTTGACGATGGCAAATTAAGATATTATTTGAACTAACTTCAATAATTAACCCCATAACTATATGGTCGAGAAATTGTCCCATATGTATTTTTTAAAACAACTGAAATTGCAAGTTTTTAATAGTTAACAAATGCAGGGATTTCATTGTTTGCTTGTATTTTTGAAACTTGGAATAGATTTCGCGTTATTTTTGTTAATTTTTTCGGATGATGCCTACATAATCCGATGTTATTCAGCAATTCAGCAGTGCAACTGCCATCCTCAGCCCTGGATTTGTAATATTAAATATTATAAGAAAACTTACGTTGCCAATCCTTGTATTTGCCTCCAACTGAGACAAATACAAGGATTGGAGACGTAAGCTTTCTTATAATATAATCTGATAATTGTGCGTGGGAAATGAGGAGAATGATGACATAAAACGTCCAAGACTGAACGAGATTCAAACTCGAGACTGCAGAAAGGTGCTGGTATCAGAGACAAGCGCTCCAACTGATTGCACTACCCCGGCTCGCCATATTAGATATATTTGGCGGCTCTGATGGTGCAGTTGGTTGAAGCGCTTGTCTATGATTAGACTTCGTTACCTGCAGTATAGAGTTCAAATCCCGTTCAGCCATGGATATTTCTCATCATTGACCTCACTACATCAGTCACTAAGTCTCAAGACTTATGTGGGCATTATCCGTCTAAAAAAAGTATATCTAATGTGTAATGTTTATTAGGTTTAAATTATTTTTTCATGGGGCATTTTTCTTTTAATGATGTTTATTGGACACATCAGGGTGTCTATTTCTGCGTTTTCTTTTAATAGCACCGTGACTCATAATATATGTTATTCTTCTTACAGCGAAGTGCAAGACAGAGTAATGTTGACTGGCCGACATATGGTGCGAGATGTTTCATGCAAGAATTGCGATGCCAAACTCGGTTGGATCTACGAGTTCGCCACTGAGGAGAATCAGCGCTACAAAGAGGGTCGCGTCATCTTAGAACGAGCTCTTGTCACCGAAAGCGACGGCATGGAGGAGCACATGGGCGATGACTGAATCTGCAGTTTAGTTGTCAATCGATCAAACAGATTTGACGATCTGTATAATAAATTTCCAACACTGTGCAATGATGAATCGGTTCATCTGTATATTGAAGATCAGAAAACTTATTACGCACTGAAATGTCCCAAATATTAGATGGTTCTCAAGTCGCATTGAAAGTCTTTGGAGTAATTAATAAAATGATTCCATGCCTGAACGGAATTTAGGATTTTTATTGGTTGCATTCATGGGCACCGCTTATTAATGCACCGGAAACTAAAGCGGCTGATTTGTCTATTAAAATTCATAATTGTCTATGAATTAGAATAGACCAATCAGACGCCTTAGTTTCCGGTGCACTGATAAGCGGTGCGGATCTCATGAAACGCTCTCAACATAAAAAATTCATAACCGCTCTAATTACTCTCAACATTTAAATTTTTATCAACAATCTTCATTTTTTATTCCCCTTCATAATTTTATATAAAAATTATTTTTCAATAACAAGTTGATGTAAATGTGAATAAGTTCAAATATTTTTATGTCAAACTATAAATATTTTGAGACTGGCCCGTATTAATAGACTGGCCTCAAGGTTTCTTTAGTTAAGGAAGCCTCAAGGTGAGAATAATGTAATGTCGTTTTCGTATAATTCGTAAAAAATTTCAAAATACTCTAAATTAGTCTTACTTTAGTATAGCCGCTAACTCATATCCCAATGTCCTGAACAATTCAGACACAAACTCATAGTTAATGTTTATATGTTAATTTTGTAAATTCTTTTTGATTAATTCATAAATAATTGCTGCTTTGAAAAGTAATCAACCAACTGAATATTTTTGCATTGTTTTATTATGAAAAAGTTTTGATTTTGGAAATTTTGATATTTGTTGCTGTTGTAAAAGACTTACTTATTTGTATCCATGGACGATTAAAACATTTAAATACAATAGTATTAAAGTACTGATGAAATTTTCATTACATTTTCATTTTTTGTTAGCTAAAGTAAATAAAAATTTCAATTGTAAAAAGACAACAATTTCACAATCGCCCATCAATCCCTTTATTTTAAATAGAGCTCAAGTCAAAATATTGAGTTGAAAAATACTTTTTTAATTACATACAGTTATGAATGACTATGATAGATTAAATTAACATAGCTGCTATTAAAATCGCTCACTTTCAACCAACTATGGTAGGCGTATGAGCTTTACTCAATACTTTAAAAGTTGCAATATAATAATTGTCGTTTTTTTATCTGTGCTGTTAACCTCTATTATTATTTGATTTCCTCCAAAACAACTCATGATTGATAAATAAATAAAGTAAGGTAATTGAAAAATAATTTAAATTTTAGAGCTGTCCATCCAGATTTGTAGCGTCCAGACATTATGCTTACAGATAGTATAAAAACCTTTAGTCATAATACAGTAATTGCAACTATGTTTGTATAAATATCAATATGGTACTATCATCAAATCCTATGGTTATTTACTAAGATACCCAAAAGTACCAGAGTGAAACTTCACATGAATTATACTGATTTATTGATTTTGTCTAATTGATCGAGTGATAATTATGATTTTGGTATGGTTTTTGAAATCAGGAATATTTTGATACCAAAGCTACTACAAAATGTTTCTAGGAATCACTTTTTTAGCAAACAGATTCCTATGATACCTCTATGCGCCCAAAAAATTATTGTATTTTTCAAGTTTCAATAATTTAGAAATCAATTATTTTCAATTCTACAAGAATGTTACAGTAAATTAAACTACAAATCTTGGAAGATTCATGGTCACTAAGAATTTTTACTAGTTAAAATCATACATGAATATTTTTAACAAAATTTATGCTTCAGTGCAATCAAAATATAAAAAATGCTAATGTATAGAGTAACTTATCTGATTTGAATAGTACTTGAAACACTTCTTGGAGTTCTTCAATAATCATTTTTCAAATTTTGTGCTTCCTCTGTACTTGAACATTTTATCGTATTTTTCTTGCCCCTAATTTGAGACATGAAGCTATTTTCGACACAATCTATTATAATTTGTACAATATTGTTATATTATTGAGTGACTGGCGTATTTCGTTCTATTTTGTACTTCATCTGTTTAATAATGTTTTACTAACAATTCTCACACCATCTATTCATGTTATGAGGAGTAACATTTTTCGCTTAGTGTGAGTCATTCTTTTTATTGGGTTTTAATAGCAGTTTGGAATACGTTGGAATAATTATTTATTTAGTACTATGGTGTACATTATGTTTTATAGTGTAAAATTACTTAGCAATAACATATAGTTGTCGATAAGGAAACATCTTGACATCACAAGTTTGGGCACCAGCTTGTGGTGTGTATTACTTTTAAGCTATTAAGTTGACAGGTTTTTGTATAAAACAATAGTTGATTTGACGATATAAATTGCTGTTTTATTTTAGAATTTAATTTGAAATTAGATGCGATTTTCGTATGCTTTTTAGATTTAGACTTGTAGAATAGGATTTAGAAGTTTATGTTAGATTGAAAATAACTATTATTGGTGTTTCATGTGTGATTTTAAAATTAAATTTATTTAATGAGGCAAAATTTGCTTTAGTATCTTACAAAAAATGTTCTTTTGGTTCCAGTTATTGCTTGATTTAATAAATATTCTTATTTGTATCACTTATATGTCAAATGCATTGCAAAATGTAACCTAATGAGGTTGTAGTAAAGTTGAGGTTTATGTAAAGTTGAATTCATATTTTTTTATTTGGGTTTGTTATTATTAAGGACCTGGCAGGGTCTTATTGAAATTGTGCCATTGGCTGTCCGTCCGTGCTCCAGCACTTGAAAGGAAGGTTCTAGACCCTTGAACTCTGTATATAGCTTCCTCATAGTCCAAGTGAGAGCTATTAATTTTGAAGATTGAGGGTCGAATATAAAAATAACTATGGTGTATAAGAGATCACCATTATAGAACACAGGTTAGTTTTGGCCAGTAAAATTCACAACATTGGACAGCTGGTTCATTTCTAATAAAAAAGAAAAATATTGAAGGTTGCTGCTTAGCCCAATCATCCACTTTATTTTTCCACAGTGCAAGCGTTGATGTTTTCATATTTGATCGTGTTGAAATCTTTTCTTAAATTGTTTTGTCGTCAAATTTGAAATAAAAAACAAAGAAAATATTGAGGCATGATATACTATGAGATTTGATGAACAAGAAGAAGACACAAAACGCTTTTTCCAGAACTGCGAATTTGCATTTTTTATAAATCGGGAAGCATATGTTTATTAAAATCAAAGAAGTTAAATTGTGCATAGGCGGGCATAGGCAGTGCCACCTAGTAACATTACTAGGTAGCACTGGCATAGGCTTGTCAGCACAACTGATAATTATTATTTTATGTAAATTCGTCGGGTCCTTGGATACTCCGTTGATTAGCCGTGCCAAAAACACTATGTAATAACGTAAATATGTACTGTTGTAAATACGATTCCGAATAGGTTTGATAGGCCAGAGCTAACTGAAACCTTTAATTCAACAAATAAATCAATTCATAATACGATCAACAGCCTAAAAAAATAATTCCAAGCAATTGGGGATTTGTTTACTAAATAAAAAGGGTAAAAAGACAAATCTTATCTAGTCATGGTCTACATCTATATCGATCTGGCAAACTAATATTTTGTAATAGGCTGGCAGAGCTGATTTGCAATCTACTTGTCAATAACTCTTCTAAACAGTCATCTAATAAAGATTTTTTCTGGTAAAGTGGCTCAAAACTGGGAAGGGAAATTGTTTCAAACGATCAATTTAGAACTGAAATTGTAGTAGAAGACGCTAATATATTGTTACGGGTTCTAAGTCTAAAATAACGCTGGCAACACTTAAATTTATCACTTGCACTTTATTAACACAAATAATCTACAACTCACAATGTTCAGTAATTTCTTACAGAAAAATAAGCAATTAAAAACAGACACGATATTGTTCAACTGTTTCAACTGATAATGAGTTTTCAATAAACTGTACAAAAATCAATCACTAAATGTCATAGGCCGATCTAATATTAAATAATAACTGAACAATAAATTGTCCAATAATATTCAAAAAGAATCGTTGAGGAAGAACAATTAACTTACATAGCACAAGTCCGTAATACAGTTATAGGTAAAAGAATTATCACTATAGAACTGTCAAGAGAATTATCACTACAGACAACGAAAGTTCATTGCATGGTTTGTAATAGCGCCAACGGGATTTCACTGTCTGTATTAATGGGAACTGTCACTGCTGCCACTTATCACGACGAGTTTCAAAGACAACTGAACTAATTTACAAAAGCCTACCTCTATTTATATAATTTTTCATAATTGAGATATCTCTAGATTTCTCTACCAACTTCTACCGATTTCTAAAAAAGACCTTTATGCTAGGCTTGGCAATGATGACTCTTTTCAAGGAGTCGTTCAATCGCCCTCACTCTTATAAGTGAGTCGATCATTTAAACTAGTTTAAAAATGAGTCATCAGCAATGCTCATGCTCATTACTACATTTACTACGTGCTCATTTGTACCATAGCTTGTTCAGACGCTCAGCGCTCACCATCATCCAACTCATTACCCACGCACAGGTCTTAGACCTATGTGGGCTTCATCCTCAAAAAAAAAAAAAAAAAAAAAAGTTCACTTCACAGTTCGAAATGCTCGTGGAGTGGGGAGGTGAGTGCTCTTGTCCAGCAGGCTGCTGCACTGCTCTGCTAATTCAAAGAGCGCACACAAGATGAAAACACAAACGCAGCTCAAAAATGAACGAACTACTTTCTGAATTTGAACTACTAGTTCGCAGTTCATTTTAAAGAGTCAGTTACTTTGAACGTCTCGCTCATTCTGGTCACATCTCTACTTCATGCCTTCCATTCGATAAGACTCCATTAATTTCTAATCAAACAACTAGAACATTCTACAAATTACCAAGTAAACACCATAAAAGTGTCAAAAGCAGAGTAATTAATTGCTTAGAAGTAAACATTTACATAGCAGATAACACCGATTTTGCCTTTTAACTTGTAACAAAAGCAGTATTTCAAGTGAATGGACCAGGTGTAAGTTTAGAAGTATGTTTTAAAAATTTTTATTTCTTTTGAGAAATTGAAATATTTAATTCAGTTACCTGTAACAACAAACTCGAAGGAAGTTCAAGTTACAATGTCAAAACAAGAAGTAAGAAAAGAAAATTAAGTCAATAAAAACATAGTACAATAATTAAGCATTCGCTTGTTTTCAAAACACCAAATATTTGTAATAATCTATCATATTTATCAGTCCAATTTTTTTACATTATGAATCACAAGCACAAACGAGAGCGCCTCGCAGCTAAACCGCTGACGCGAAGAAAGTGATTCTCCATAAGGTAACAAAAAAAGCAATAATAATAAAAAATATATATGAAAACATTATAATTATTTAAAAAAAATTACAATACCAAAAATCATTAATACCTGCAATAAAATTAATGCAATGGCTTCAGCACCAAGTCCATGATTTAGGGGCGTAAACCCAAGAAAATCTTCTCTAACAAACTTTTCTTTTTTTGTCAAAATATCTAATGTCAAGTGATAACTGTTCAATGCCACTAATGTCCATAGTTTTATCTGCTAGGATAGAAAAACATCATTGTCATTAATATTCTTAAAAAGATCATTCCTAAGCGTCGTAGGTCGTAGCACACGATCCAATGATATCATTTTGTTTTCCATGAGAAATATACTTTGTATTTTTTGGAGCAGTTCTCAAATGTTCTTCTAAAACGTTGTCTCTGAAATAAAAAAGATTGTTGTTTTTCCTCGTAACGACAAGTCGTGGGTGACGCAAAATACCAATGTTGAAACAATGGATTTTAGTATGGTCCTATTTTTTCAACAACAGTTTTTACTTGGTTGTTAATTCGAGGTTCAATATCTTCTCTTTCATTTTTCATGATCGGCAAAAAATTTACAGTTTTCTGATGAATCTCTGTGCCAATCAGATTTCATGTGGTTTTTTTGCATCTTCATAAAACTTCTTGAAATTGTGAAAGGACGAGTTTTATAGCTAAAGTTATAAAATATTTTTTCTATGAAACTACAACCTTGTAATACGTGAAGAATGTTATGTTATTTTCTCGTAACATATTATTTTTTCCTAGAGGCCAGGGGGGGGGGGGCACGGACCCCCCTTGCCCCTATGTGGTGGCACCCATGATAGTGGGTGTGTATATTACAGCGTTTCTTAAGATTATTGTGGTTCTGTCTTACGTATAGGATCACATTAATATATAAGTTAATAACAGTCAATATTTTATTTTTATTTTTGAACAAAGGCCGACAGTGATCAAGATATTGGATATTACTCTGATTGCTTTTTTCTATTAATGTGTTTACTGTTACCATAGATTAGTAAACTATAAGAAACTATGCTTTGAAAAAAAGCGAAATAAGAATTTCTAAGATACCTTACAGAAACAATATCCTTCAATTTATTGTCTTAACAGATATATTACCCTGGACAACCTAACTGAAATATAATTGATATGAGGTTACCATGTCAATTTACTGTCAATCATCAGGCCAAGAAACTTGACAGTATCAGAACCCTGATTTGGAGTAAGGCCAAATGTCTAGAACTGAGTTTTGACTTCATTTAGTAAGAAACCATTAGGCTTATTAGTATTTCAAATGTAATTAGTAAAATTTTTGAAAGAGTAGTTCTACATAGGCTACTTTTGCACCTTCAAAAGGCTAACTTCATTTGTGATGAACAGCATGGCTTCCAGAAAGGGAAATCAACTATAAGACAGAGACAGCCATAATTTATTTAGTTGAAAAACGAATAGATATGTTAGATTCGGGCGATAAAGCTGCTGCAGTTTCCTTAGATTTATCGAAGGTATTATTTGATTAATCATAGAACTTTATTGGAAATACTGCAAAATGTAGGTGTAAATAAGGTTGAACTGAAATGGTTTGAATGGAACCTTATTGGGAGGAAACAATGTTTAAAACTAACTACATTATAGTAAAAAATAAATCTGAAATTGGATGTCCAAGCTGGATTGCCTGGGGATTCATGAGGATTATGTCAACCGATTGGTGGCAGAGCCTTGTTGTTTGCAGGCAATACATCACTCATTTTCAGCAATTCTATTCTAGATAACTTAAAATTAAATACCCATATAGGTGGACAGTCTATTGTCCAATTGTTACATCAGTTTAAATAAAAAATCGCGATATTCTAATTCACGTTTGAGATTGGCCACTTTCAAATCACGCAATGTTATTTTGCCAGCCGTTTTTAATAAAACTCGAAAAAATCCCTAACTTCTGACACCAATTGTCTGTCACTAAAATAATACTGGCAAAACTTCAAACTAAAACTCGCACTTTATTGACACAAATTACTCTCTTTCAACAATCACTAATCACAAGAAAAACAGAGCAATAAAATTCAGTTAATAATGAACTTTCGGTATTGAATAATAAGACGAAATTGTCACCACCACATTTATTAAAAATATTGAGAAACTAGTTTCGGTTGTTATACCACAGTCTTCAACAAACTCGAGGAATGTTTGAATGAGATTGATAATGGTATAACAACCGATTTCTCAATATTTTTAATAAATGTGGTTGTGACAATTTCTTATTATTTATCATGAATACCTTCCACAATATCACCTTTGCCACTACAAAGGAACTTTCGGTATCCGTGTACAAAAATTAATTACTAGCTATGATAATTAGCTTGATAATTAAATAAACAAATTTTCAATAAACTGTTCAATGCAGTAAAATGAAATGTCTAAAAACAGTTGGACTCCAATAAATGGAACACTTATGGAGCACAGTCTGATTACAAGCACTTTATATGCATGAACTCAATGTCTATATATACACTGTCAATCTACTAGCACTTTTTTTTTTTTTGTAGATTACGTCTTTGAGACTCCAGTTAAGGAGTATAAGACAAGTCAGATCAACAATATTATACACTAGATACCATAATTACTTCAATTAGTTGAGGTGAGGCTTAATTTTGATGTGAAAGGAACTCTTGTACACTATAAAAAGCTTTATCAACTAAACATTTTTTCAATTGTTTTTTAAATATTTCTATATTTTCAAGACTCTTCAAAAACTGCGGTAGCTTGTTGTAGAATTTCCTACCAATATAACTAGGTTTTTGTTTTGAATAAGCTACTATTGTGACTCACCAAGTGATAATCTCCTCGGCGTCTTGTATTATAATCATGTACATCAAGATTTTGGTTAATATCATTCGTTTTTACATATAAAGCAGCTTCATACACATATAAGCAGGGTACAGTTAGCAGACCAAGTCTCTTGAACAACGGCTTACATGAACCTAATCTATTTACTCTTTCTATACACCTAACTGCTTTCTTTTGGATCTTAAACACCCTATCAAGATTTTGTTTTGATGAATTACACCATACTAAGATAGCATACCTAATATGTGACAGTAAGAGCCCATGGTAAGCTGTAAAAACTAACTTTTTGTCATTCAATCTAGCAAGCTGTCGCAGGACAAATACCCCAGATGAAATTTTACAACATATTTTCTCAATGTATGGAGCCCAGGTCAATCGTCTATCCAACAAAACTCCTAGAAATGCAATTTTTTCTTCCTGGTCTAATTTATTATCGTTTACAAACACATTTATAGCCCTATCTTCATTTAAATTATGTTTGTTTTTGAATTGAAAGTATTGCCATTTTTTGCTATTTATAGTTAATTTCAACTGATTTACAAATTGGACAATGGACTGCACAACTATATGGGCACTTATTTCTAAATGATCTAGAATGGAATTGCGGAAAATGAGTGATGTATTTTCTGCAAATAAGAGGGCTCTACCACTAATTAATTCTTTAGGTAAACGGTTGACATATAACAAAAAAGCAATGGACCTAGTATTGACCCCTGAGGCACTCCAGCTTGCACCTCTAATTTATTATATTTATTCTTTACTATACTATCACCAACTACTGTAATTAGTTCTACACATTGTTTTCACACAATAGATAGATAGATAGATAGATATATATTTTTTTGCCATTGGACACCATGGTCATCGGCGACGTCAAAATGGTTATTAAATATTTTAAAATGTATGAGTAAAAAACTCTTCGAAGGAGTAGAAAGGAATGACACACAAGGTTTCAAGAAGGGACCTCTTGAACAGAGAGGCGGGAAGACTTGTCAGTGATATTGGCAACTTATTATAAATTTTAGTTCCAATAACCTGTAAGGAGTTTTGTATCTTTGTCAACCTTGTGTGCTGAGTATCAAGTTGGTGTCTTTGGCGGGTGTTGTGTTCATGAACCATACCTCTTGTATTCATGTTGGACTTATTCTTATGAATGTGCTGAGCCACAATAAAAATATATTGGCTGTAAACTGTTAGAATGCCAAGTGAAACAAAAAACGGCTTACAATGTTCCCTGTATGTGGCTCCCATAATAATTCTTACAGCTTTTTTCTGGAGTAGTAGAACATCTGACACATGACTACTTCCACCCCAGTGTAAGATGCCATAAGACAATAGGCTATGAAACAAGCTGAAATATGCCACACGCAGGTAGTTATCAGGTAAGTGGCCCTTGAGGGATCTGATCAGGTAAATAGACTTGCGGAAAGCCTACTACAAAGATGCCTGCAATGAGGTTCCCATGTTAACTTCTGATCTATATAGACACCAAGGAACTTGGTGAAATTTTCAGAAACAGAATGTGAGCCAGCCCCATGCTTCAATCCACATATAAGCATTTGAGTCTTTCCATCATTAATAGTGAACCCATTGGCTCCAAGCCACTCAGAGGCCTCATTCCTGAAACTCTCCATCTTGACCCTCAACTTATCCAAATTTACATCACACGAGAGCAGGGAAGTGTCATCTGCATACAAAATAGAGTCAGTTGAAACACCACAGGGGAGGTCATTGATCATCAGCAAGAAAAGGAGAGGACCCAGGATCGATCCCTGAGGGACACCAAACTCAACCACTGATTCTCTTGATTGATCAGAGCCAACACAGACTACTTGTGACCTATTAGATAGATAAGAATGAATAAACCATACTCGATCACTACCCTCAATCCCATAGTGAGCCAACTTCCTCAACAACACCGCATGATCAACACTCTCAAACGCCTTGCTTATATCACAGAGGGTCACACCTGTAAAGCACCTGGATTCAAAAGCATTATAGACATAACGTGTCTATATAATAAGATATGATTCAAACCATTTCAGTTCAACCCCATTTACGCCTACATTTTGCAGTATTAATCAAATGCCTTTGACAGATCTAAGAAGATTGCAGTAGCTTTATCACCTGAATCTATTATGTCTATTAGTTTTTCAACTAGAGAAACTATGGCTGTCTTTGTTGATCTCCCTTTCTGGAAGCCATGCTGTTCATCACAGATAAAGTTAGCTTCTTGAAGGTGCAGAAGTAACCTATTTAGAACTACTCTTTCAAAAATTTTACTTATTACATTTAAAATACTAATGGGCCTATAGTTTTCCACCTTTTCTCTATCACCATTTTTGAAGATTGGCAAGATCTTCCCCTCTTTCAAATTATCTGGAAAAACACCTTGTTCTAATGAATGATTGATCAGATGAATCAAAGGGTCTAACAATTGATCTTTACATTCTTTTAGAATTTTACTGGATACCCCATCCATTCCTACAGTTTTTTTTATTATTCAAACTATCAATGATATTTGACAACTCATCTTGGGATACTGGGCTGAATTTTAATTCGTTGTGAATCCCCTCAGTATTCCTCATGTTTGCATCACTAATACCTGTATTAAGAGATTTTTGAAGATTCTTAGCAACCAGTTGATAATATCTGTTAAAGAAATTACAAATGTCTACACTATCATCAATATATTTGTTATTTTCGTTAATTGTTCTGGGGACACTAGTATAAGCATCTACATGAGCTACTTTTTTTTTGTTTATTACATCCCACACTGCTGTGTTAAAGTACACACTATTATTCAAAGTTTCAGCTGTTTTCTTACATTCCGCTCTTTTCACTTCTTTCGTACCCTATAGTTTGTACCCTATAGAGCTTTGTAATTATCTTCACTTAACATATTTCTAGATAGTTTGAATTCATCATATGCATCTTTAACCCTATTTCTTTCTGCAAGCATATCATCAGTTATCCACTCTTCAATTTTGTCTAATTTGTTTTTTACAGGGACTTTTTTAACTGGACAACTCATAGTAATATGAAACCTTAAAATATTAATGAAACTATAATACTTGTTATTCAAACTATTGCTATTGTAAACCCTACTCCAGTTTTCTTGTAGCAGATTCTGCTTCAAACAATCGATACTCCCCTGATCACATTGTTGAATTTCTTTCATTACTCTACTCTTTTTAATTGATTTATGACCTTGCAACCCCACCTCTAAGATTTGATAGTCATGATCAGGAAGCTCCGAGCCGCCTAATCTTGTTTTAGAGTACCGTAATCTATATTAGTAAGGATGTTATCAGTTATTGTTTGTGATGTTCTTGTGACTCTGGTATATTCATGAACTTTTATTTCCAAGTTATTCATGTATATAATATCCCTTAAATCTTCTGTCATTTTATTCTGTGTTGCAAAGTCTGTATTGAAATCTCCCGCTACAATAACGTTTGTAAAACGAGTAGTAGTAATCTCTAAAAGCCTATTGAATAGTTCAAAAAAATTGTTCCACTCCCCATTTGGTGACCTGTAAATACCTAACACCGCTACTTCGAAATTATTGTCGATTTTTACTCTCAAACCAGTAACTTCTAAATCTATTTCCACAGCAAATTTCTCTACATATTCTAAATTAAATGTTTGCATATTCTTAGCGTTTTTAGTGAAGACTAGCAGCTACCCGTCATCGTACGGATTATGTTTAGAAATATGACTAAATATGTTTCGGCTTTTTTGATAGCAACGATCATGAAGTTGTTTGCAGCTTAGTAAACAACTTTGAACGTAAACAATTCAGTGACAGTTATCAGAGAGAATATTTGAGAACAGCTGATTGATATTGTGACAACCACACCAGCCCTGTTCAAAAGGAGATGACAATTTTGGAGAAAACAGCCAGAATTGTCATCACTATGGGAAAGTGGAGTGGAGGCTTCAACAATAGGGCGAAATTCCAAGGCTGGCGAAACAAAAGCGATGGCCATGTCAATGGCTGATGAAAGTTGTCTGGAGGTCAACCACCGGCAAGTTGGACATTCCACCAGCCAGGGGGCAGCACTGACTGGGGTGTCAAGACTATCGGTTCAAGGGTAACGCCTGTGGCAAATGAGTGAGGAGGACACTTTTAATTGAGCAGCGGACAAGTCACCATGGTCGAGGAGTAGCCGCCTACGCCCCAGCCTGAGGGGTTGAAATTCCAACACCACCAGCCACCAACAGCCACAATAAAATGAACTTTACCAATGTTTAATTTTTTTTTTAAAGTGCACTCGCGTTTATTAAACATCCGCGGCGCGCATCATGCAGCTACAGGTTAGTGTTAAGTTAGTATAGTTGTTGTTGTTGTTGTTGTCATCGGGTCTAAATAATAATTGTTAAGTTTAGAGGTCATTTGTATTTTATATACTGTTTCAAGACAAATAGTAATTACTAACTAATTAATAAATTAAAATAATAGACTACCGTACGTAATTTAACATTGAAAGTATAAAAATTACAATTTTTATAGTACATTAATTTAGGAAATTTATTTGTTAATAATTTATTAGTGTATAATTTTTTTTCTATGATGATGATGATGATGATAATATAATGGTGAAATTTTAACCCTTGATGTTTTATTTTGTTGTCTGCACAAAACCGCAACAACGTCATCATCTCCCCTCCAGTAATTGTCTTTGAATGATTCTGGGACAATTGCTTGGAAAGAGTATGAAAATGGGGTGTAATTGTTGTTAATTGGTAGGAGATATAATGGAGAATCTATTCATCACCTGCTGATTAACAATTTTTTAACTCTGACGTTTTAGTCATGGAGTTATTTTTTTAAGCTAGCTAAGTTTTTATGATTAAAACCCCAGATTTATACAAAATGGCTTGCCCAACGTGTGTCGTTAACCCACCATACTGATTTTAAGTTTGTCTACATGTTAAAGTAATAAAAGGTAAATAAGTTAAATTGGAGAATTTGATTGTAATTTTGAACAATTAAGTAATTGATAAATTCTAATAGATTCAATCCAAAACATGGAGGTTTTGTTCAGTTTTAATTATGTTTTTTTTTACCATCTCATTGTTTAAAATTTTGCCAAATTGTAATAAGCGAAAGTTAGGCTTGCAGTTAGAGTAGAATGTAACTCAATTTTATTTCAGTACACGTAGGTAAAGAAATTAGCATTGAGATTGGTTTATTCACTTGATTCTGTTAGTGTGAGATTCTGTGATTTGAGGGTCATTTATTTATTATTATCGAATCATTGTGCATTAATGATAAAATTTTTAAATATCAAGCTTATTATATCGAGATTATTCTGTTTGAATAGGATTTCAGTAGGTTAGCAACCGATGGCAACAACAACATAGTATTAAGTTTTTTTCAGATACCTGCAGCAACTGGACACCTTGTCTCAAATTAACATTAGTTTTCATTTAAGTTAGGGTATGACGTATGATAGGTAGAACATTGGTATAACGTATAAGGCTCTCTACGCTCCATAATTATAGATGAAGACTTTGTTAGATAAAGTAATGAAGCAGATTGGGGTAGGCCTAATAAATACCGTAATAAAAAAGTTTGTTTACAATTGCAAAGAGTGGTCGTCCGCTCGATGGGGGAAAGATCAACGAATCAACTGTCCGTGAGAGACGTCATGATAGGAGGGGGTTTGATTTTCAAGTGACGAAGGTGATAAAAGAAGGGAGCCGACAGGTCAGGTTGTCAGATGTTTATCGTTATGATACGACGATACGACCAGCCAGTTCTGTTGTCCGGAGCGATGCGCTGTTTACATGGGCAGACGATTAAGTTATACTGGTTATGAACTAGATGGGGTCTTACGTCAAAATAACTTGTAATTATATTTTTTTAAAAATTTAGCATGAATAAACCGTAATCGCACAGCGATAATGCTAGTTATTCTTCGATGCTGAAAGAATATGAAGTTCTGGAAATTTAATCTGTGTCAGAAGGACTTGGGTTTTTGTGTTGAAAATAGAAATAGATGTTTTGTTTTTTGGGTTAATTAAATGTATTAATTTAATTAACTGTTTTGTCAGTACAGTTATTTGTTTAGAACATTATCATCCGGTATCAAAGGCATGCAGGGTGTTCGATGGGTAATTGAGTTGGATTGATGAGAGATAGTGAGAAAATTTGAGGAGATTGGAAAGTAACTTATATTAAATTTTTTATGTTTATTTGAGCATTGTTCAACCAAGATACGGTGATATGCAAGGAGTTATTTGAATAGGGGCTTTTAGTGATGGACATGACAGGCTATGATATTTTGAATTCTACAGTAGAAGTCTGTACAAATTATTATGCAGGGAGTTCACGTGCAAGGGAGTCAGTATAATCTGACCTTCAAAATATTGAATGTTACTTGATGGGGGAGAAAGAAGGAGTAGTGAAGTAAGGAATGAGTTGAGTAAGGATTAATGAGAGGATTTGATACCTGTTAAAATGATTTGTGGATTGAATAACAGTATAGTAACAATACATTTTTTTTAAAATTTTGGCAATGTTGTTTATATATTTTTTTTTATGTAAAGTAGTAGTTTAGAACAGTTTTATAAATGATGTTGGCAGGTGGAGTGCAATAGAGAGCATAGTAGTTATTATTATTATTATTAAAATTAATGGGATGTGATTTTAAAAAAAAAGAATGAAAGTTAGTTTAGTAAATTTATTATTAGGATTATAGTATAGTGGTTGGCTGTTGGTTATAACAAATAAGTGATGGTGATGTTGTAATTTCATGTCCTGAAGGTGTAGGGTTGTGATTGGAAAAAATTAAAGTATAAAGTAATTGATAAAGCGATAATATGGCGAGCAATAATAGACGAGTGACTCGGAGTCACAAGGAAAGTGAAAGTTTAGAGGAAGAGAGGGAAGAAAGGAGAATGGAAGAAGAGGAGGTTAGTGATAGTGAACCGGTTTCAGGGGAGACATTGTCGATCATGTCGAGTGATGATGTAGGAACAAAACATATGGAAGGTATGAATAAAGAAGTGGAGGAAATAAACATACCGAAGGAGAAAGAAAGAGAAGTGACTATGGATGGAGGTATGAATGTATTGTTGGCGGAGATAAGAAGAGTTGGAAAGATGAACGAAAAGTTTCAGGAAGAAGTGAAAGGGAGTATTAACTCACTTGTGGAACGGATGGATGGGATAGAAGACAGAATAGAAGGACGGATACAAGGCATAATGGCTTCCTGGGAGTCTAAAGTGGATGCAAGAGTGGATGAAAAGGTATCAGAAGTGGAAGAGAAGTTGAATGAGCAGGTGGCGATGATACATGGCGAAATGGAAGAAAAACAAAATAGAATTGAACAAGAAGTGAAAGCAGTGGCCAAAGAGGTTCATGGAATCATGAAAAAATCAGATAAAAAAGTGTGAGAATTGGTTGAGAGTAAGGTTAGTCAGTGGGATAGTCAAATTCGAGATGAAATAAAGGCTGGGGAGAATAGGATAGAACAGGAAGTCTCTGAAGTGAAGCAGAAGATGGAGGAATTGGAAGGGGAGTACTCGAGAAAATTAGAGCTGGTAGAGAGGAAGTTGACAAGTGGACCAATGATAATGATGAATGGAGGAGTTGCAAATCGCCCCAAAATTAATGGGAATGAGAAGAACCCACTAGAATCATTGAAGAAAATAAGAAAATTTATAAGAGACCAGAGATTAGATCTAGAGGACTGGGACATGGTAAAAGAAGAGTTAGCAGGGTGTTTCACAGGACAGGCTGAGAACTGGTGGAGTGGAGGTGCAGAAGGCATGAATAGTTTAGAAGAGATGGAAGCTAGTTTTAAATCCATTTTCTGGAATGCAAGTGTGAAAAATAATATAAGGAAGAAATTATATGAAGGAAGGTATACTGGAGCAGGAGGAGAAACACGTGTGCAGTACCTGCTGAGAATGAGAGCTATGGCACAAAGTCTAGCAGGAACCATGTCAGAAGAGGAACTCATAGGCATGGTGTGTAAACATTATCCTGATCAAGTAATTCGGGTAACTACAATCAAAGAGCTATCAGGTTTTGTAGAATTATTAGTGAGCTTTGATGAGGATGAGCCAGTTAGACAAGTGGCAAAAAGGGGAGGTAGAATAGAAACAACAGCAGACAGAAGGGATGAGAGTAATGAAGGAGGAAATGTAAAAGAAGAAAGACATCATGTAGAAAGTTATAGAAATAATAATCACAGAATTGGAGGTTGGCATAACTATCATAATAATAATGGGGAAGGTAGCCAATGGCCAAATAGAAGACACAATTTCAACAGGCAGTTTGCTCAAGGGCAAAGCAATAGTGCAGGAATGGCTAATGAAGAGAATAAAGTGGAAGAGAGAGATCAAGGACAGGGAAACGCCAAGGGCGGATCCAAAAAATAAGAAACCCAGGATTTTCGCCCCAGAACAGAGGGAACATGTCAAACAATACCTATCATAGTTACAGATGGGAACAGAATAGTGGATTGTACCAGGAGAATAAAAATAAAGTAAACAATTGCAGACTGAAATATATTAGGGAAGACTTATTAGAAGAAGAAACAGATAAGAAAACAAATAAGCAGTTGGAGATGAGGGTACAAAATTGTCAAATGGCTGAGATAAATGTTAAGGTAGGGATGCAAAATGTTAGAATTGTGGTTGACACTGGAAGTGAAGTTACTGTAATCAATAAAGAGGTCTTAGATACAATACAGAAGAGCATAGGTCAAAAATTTGAACAGCTACCCACTAATGAAGTGAGCATTGTTGGTGTCACTGGAGTTCGCAGTAAGAGGGTCAACAAACAAGTGATTTTACCAATAACTTTTAGTGAAGGTCATACCATACCAGTTAGTTGTTTAGTAGCAGAAGGAGTGAATGCTGACATACTCTGTGGAATGGATTTATTAAGGAAATTGAAAGCAAAAATAAGTATTTCTGAGAATTTGGTAAGTTTTATGTATAATGGTGTGGATCTTTCAGAACCATTGGTGATCAGTCCCTCAGGAAAGACAATGGGCCTATTTTTATGTACTGAAGTTAATGACAATTTGTGGAAGGAGAAGTTGAGGGAAGCCCAGAGTTTAGCAGGTAAAGATTACAAACAATTTGTGGAAGTGTTAGAAGAATATAAGCAAGTATTTTCAGACCAACCAGGAAAAGCAGAAGGATTTGAGTGTGAGTTGAAAATCAAAGAAGGAGTACAATTCTGCAGCAGGTCATACCCAGTACCACAAAGTTTGAAAGAAGCTGTAGCAAAAGAAATAAAGAACATGCTGGATAATGATATTATTGAATTAGGAGAAAGTGAATTTAGCAGTCCACTAGTAGTGGTGCCCAAGAAAGGTGGGAGTGTGCGTTTATGTTTGGATGCTCGCCAGATAAATAGAGTAATTACATCTGACAGGACCAGCACACCCAGTATTGAAGAAATATTGAGGAGATTCCATGGAATAAAATATATTTCAAAATTTAATCTGACAGCTGGCTACTGGCAAGTGCCATTACATCCAGATTCTAGGAAGTATGTCTCATTCTTGTTTGGAGGAAGAAATTATCAGTTCAAGAGATTGGCGTTTGGGCTGATAAATAGTGTATCAGTATTCATACGTTGCATAAACCAGATTTTGGGAGAGGAAGTACTTGAATGGGCAACTGTGTATGTTGATGACCTCCTGATCACATCAACAAACATGGAGGAGCATATAAAGAGAGTGAAAGATATTTTGGGAAAATTAAAAACAGGCAATTTAACATTGCGGTTGGAGAAATCTGAATTTCTGACTACATCAACAAACTTTTTGGGTTATGTGGTCTCAGAAGAAGGTATAATGATGGATCAGGAGAAAGCAAAAGCAATAAATGAATTTCCCACTCCAAAGAATAGGAAGCAGCTGCAAGCATTTTTAGGGATGTGCAACTATTATAGAAGGTTCCAGCAAAATTATTCAGCATTGACAGGTCAGTTGAGTCCATTAACAAGTCCTAAAAATACATGGCAGTGGGGTGAGAAAGAAGATGCGGTATTCCAAAAAATTAAAGAGAAATTTCTGAGTGCAACTATGATCACACATCCAGACTTCAGCAAACCATTTATCATGGCCACTGATGCCAGTCATTTCAGTTTAGGAGTTGTATTATATCAAGAAAATGAAGAAGGAGAGCAATTGGTGGTGGCTTTTGCAAGTCGGGTACTGAACAAAAGTGAACGAAACTACAGTGTAACAGAGAAGGAATTACTGTCTGTGGTTTTTGGATGTCAAAAATTTCGTAACTATGTGTTGGGGTATGAGCTTATAGTGAGAACAGACCATAGGGCATTAACCTTTTTAGAATCTGCTCGTATCAGTCATGGAAGAATCACCAGATGGATATTAATACTGCAAGAGTATAATATCAAGTGGGAATATGTGCCTGGGAAAGAAAATGTAGTTGCAGATAGGCTGTCCAGAATTGGGTATACAAATGATGGGTATGATGATGAAACCATGGAACAATTGAAGATTCTATGGCTGGGAATAGAACAGCATTTGGAAGATATTTTAGATAACTTGAGAGAAAAGCAACTAGTGGATGCAAGATTGAGCAAAGTTATTCATGAGATAGAAGATCCTGATGATGAAAATGTTGATAGATACCATTGGCAGTTTTTTACAATCCAGGATGGTATATTATTTCATAAGTTGGATGAGGATGTGAATTGGAGGGTATGTATTCCATCCAGCATTGCAGAACTAGTGGTTAAGAGATACCATATAGACAGTGGTCACATGGGTAGAAAGAAATTGATGAAAATGTTAGAAGAACACATCTATGTTAGACATGCCCAGAAATTAGTAAATAAGGTATGTGAAACATGTGATCTTTGTCAGAAAACTAAACATGCAAATCAGAAAGTAGAGGGTGAGATGTTCAGCATTATAAGTAATTGTAAAGGAGAAAAGGTATTTGTGGATATATGTGGGCCTTTTCCTCGCAGTCAGGGAAATTTCCAATACATTATTATATTTATAGATGGTTTTACAAAGTTGGTGAAATTATATGCAGTAAGAAGGGCAACATCAGAGGCAATAATAAAAATTCTGAGAGAGAAATACATACCAGAAGTGGGAAGGCCTAAATTAATAATATCAGATCATGGGACACAATTCACCAGTAGAGGATGGTTGGAAAAATTGAGAGACATGGGAATTAAAAATTATAAAAGTTCAGTTTGTCATCCACAAGGAAATTTAGCTGAACGCCCACTTCGTGAGGTGGGAAGAATATTGAGGGCACTCTGCCATGACCATCATACTGGTTGGAAGCAACAACTAGGAGTGGTAGAAAAGGCTCTCAACATGTCATACCATGATAGTATTGGGGTGACCCCATATTTTGTGCATTATGGTGTGCACCCAGATAGAGAGATAAGCACCATGATAAATTTTCCAAGAGACTACAATGTGCAGTTAATGAATGAAGAACTTATAAATGAGAAAGTGAGGCTGAGACTAATTAAAAAAGCAGATGACCGGAAAAAAAAGGCATGATAGAAAGGTGAAACATGAGACAAAGTTTCAGATAGGAGATAAGGTGCTAGTGAAAATCATATGCCAGCAAATAGCAACATTGGTATTATGAAAAAGTTATTATTATTATATGTGGGGCCTTACAAGATAAATCAGTGCAAAGGAAATAATGCTTATGAGCTGATAAATGATGATGGTCTCTTAATTGGTACATATAATGTGATAGAGTTAAGACCTTACAAAGAGTAACTATTTAGAGAGTAATATGTAGTTTAGGTTAGTTTTTGAGACAATAAAGGTGAATCCAGGCTGCAGGTAAGTAGTTTTCCGAGTTTTGTTAAGACACAACAACAACAACTTGATAGGTTAGGGAATTCCAATCATCACTATGGCAGATCAACATTCAATCTAGGTGTAATATGGCAGCAACTGATTGATGGCAACTCCACTACACCATGAACCACTACAACATCAAAAGTCAAACAGATCAACATTTAATCCAGATGTAATATGGCAGCAGCTAATTGATGGCAACTGATTGATGGCAACTCCACAACACTATGAACCACTACAACATCAAAAGTCAAACAGATCAACATTTAATCCAGATGTAATATGGCAGCAGCTAATTGATGGCAACTGATTGATGGCAACTCCACAACACCATGAACCACTACAACATCAAAAGTCAAACAGATCAACATTTAATCCAGATGTAATATGGCAGCAGCTAATTGATGGCAACCGATTGATGGCAACTTCACTACACCATAAGACACTGCAACAGGAGAAGGCGGGTAGATCAACATCAATAGAATCCAGACATCCTGCAAGTTGTCACCTCAATTTTCCATGTCTTGTGCATTTGGCATACACAGCGACATGTGATGGGGGATTTGTGACAACCACACCAGCCCTGTTCAAAAGGAGATGACAATTTTGGAGAAAACAGCCAGAATTGTCATCACTATGGGAAAGTGGAGTGGAGGCTTCAACAATAGGGCGAAATTCCAAGGCTGGCGAAACAAAAGCGATGGCCATGTCAATGGCTGATGAAAGTTGTCTGGAGGTCAACCACCGGCAAGTTGGACATTCCACCAGCCAGGGGGCAGCACTGACTGGGGTGTCAAGACTATCGGTTCAAGGGTAATGCCTGTGGCAAATGAGTGAGGAGGACACTTTTAATTGAGCAGCGGACAAGTCACCATGGTCGAGGAGTAGCCGCCTACGCCCCAGCCTGAGGGGTTGAAATTCCAACACCACCAGCCACCAACAGCCACAATAAAATGAACTTTACCAATGTTTAATTTTTTTTTTAAAGTGCACTCGCGTTTATTAAACATCCGCGGCGCGCATCATGCAGCTACAGGTTAGTGTTAAGTTAGTATAGTTGTTGTTGTTGTTGTCATCGGGTCTAAATAATAATTGTTAAGTTTAGAGGTCATTTGTATTTTATATACTGTTTCAAGACAAATAGTAATTACTAACTAATTAATAAATTAAAATAATAGACTACCGTACGTAATTTAACATTGAAAGTATAAAAATTACAATTTTTATAGTACATTAATTTAGGAAATTTATTTGTTAATAATTTATTAGTGTATAATTTTTTTTCTATGATGATGATGATGATGATAATATAATGGTGAAATTTTAACCCTTGATGTTTTATTTTGTTGTCTGCACAAAACCGCAACAACGTCATCATCTCCCCTCCAGTAATTGTCTTTGAATGATTCTGGGACAATTGCTTGGAAAGAGTATGAAAATGGGGTGTAATTGTTGTTAATTGGTAGGAGATATAATGGAGAATCTATTCATCACCTGCTGATTAACAATTTTTTAACTCTGACGTTTTAGTCATGGAGTTATTTTTTTAAGCTAGCTAAGTTTTTATGATTAAAACCCCAGATTTATACAATATATCATGATAAATTACGTGATTTGTTCTTATGTGGTAATAATAGTGCTACCTGGCGAATTCCCAAGAGCCTAGCACAAACCGCACCTTCCTAAAATGTTAATTTTTGTTTTGATAAATTTAAATTAGAAAATTTTGTTTTTTTTTTAACAAAGAAATAATTGATGAAACATAAGATGAGCTTTGATTCACCAGTCATATTTTTCCTACAAGACTGCAATGCTCCGACTACACAAGTCTGCAGACAGCGTAAATAACGCCGCGAAGGGCCCACCATTCAGATTATATTTGCGAACAGCTGATTGATAAATTACGTGATTTTTTCTTATGTGGTAATAAAACTTAGAAGAAATGTATCCAAAATCGCACAATTCTTGGTTTTTAAACGTTTATTACTCTGTTAAAAAAAAAGTTAATTTAGTTTTTTATAGCTAAAGACATTGTCAATAGTGTTCAATACTGTTCAATAACTAAAATCCCGATCGATGCTCTCGTTTTTGAGGAGAAGGCCGCGTAAAATGCCTTTGGGGCCGTGACAGACAGAAAGTGAGATAAGACGATTTTCGGCTTATTTGATGTATAAATCGTAAAAATAACCAAAAAATATATAATTCTGATAGATGTACAGACAAAACTCTAATTTTATTTGTATAGATAGATAGATAGCTACTCCCCCACTTCGATGAGATGTCCTGCAATACGACGCTTTCAATGAATAGTTTGGAATATTAAGTTGTGACAATTCATCTTCTTTTAAACCATGCTCTGTGAAAATAGCTATATCAGGAGCCTCTTCTTTAAAAAAAGTTCGATTCTATCTATTTTGTTACGAATGTATTGAATATTCTGATGGAACACAGTGAGTACCGGTACAAGAGTTCACATTGCTACAAGAGTTCCTTCCACTAATGCTATCCTGATTAATATATGCACTGGATAATATATTAATTTTAAGTGATAGCCGAGTGCCATAGCAGGTTTCTGTTCAATCAGAGATAAGCTACGAAACTCCTGGGCGCTCTTTGTTAGGGTGACCGATTGGATTGGTAAGAAAAAAAGACTGTTCTCTGCTGTAAAATCACTTCCCGGTGGTTCGGAACCCACCTAAAATTGTAGGTCCAACTCATCAATCAGCATCATCCAATTTATTACCCACGCATGGTCTCAGACCTATGTGGGCTTCATCCTCCAAAAAATATATATACACTGTCAATCAACTAGTACTGGATTTGTAATCTCTTTGTCTGTGTAAGTGGTCACTTTGTTTGTATGAACTGCCACTGGACACGAATGTTGAAGAGCAAATGACAAACTGAACAACAACAAGGAGAGCCTTTTTAAACTGTTTTCATTCAAACTAGCAATTTCCAGAAATTGCTTGATATCTCGATCACAGAGGACCCAATAGCACAATCTGGAATATTCTCTATTAGGCCTATATGGGAAAGAGCCAGAGATGCAGATATGGCAGATAGGAGTGAGAGAGGCATTCAGGGAGAGTGAGTCAAGAAGAGTCAATTTACATAATCTTTAAAGCTTCTTTCATCTGAATGACAGCAATGTTTACAGAATGAATGAATGACATAGACAATTGTTTTCTCTGGTCTGGAGTACGGTAACTGGAGTTCTTAACAGCATTTTGTGAAATATCACTATAATTATGGCAGTCACAGACTTGAAACATGCTTTAATTATTCAATTTTTCAGCTTTTTTTACTTAAATCCTATTCCATTTACTACCCTAATGAAGGCCCTGAAAGTTATTGATTGAATAAATTTGGTAGGGACAGCTAATTTTAGCAATCCTTATTTTTGTAATCTTTGATGAGAGGAACGAGTTGGTGCATTTCGTATGACAGATTTTCTTTATTTCAATTTATTCATGCTCAGAATAAAATTTACAGTCTACATTTTTCTAAAAATCACTTTAATAAAGAAAAGTCCGTGTTCCAGTGAGTGGTGGAGGGGGGGGGGAGGAAGAGAAGGGGAGGATTTTTCTTAAAAATACTCTATTATATTGATAGTAGAAAAATGAAACACGTTTTGGCCCTTGGAGCTTATTGGAGTAATTATTTCGGCCCTGAGGCTGAAAAGTTTGAAGACCCCTGATCTAGAGGATTGAGGTTAGGCTATGTATGAGTCGAATAGATAGTTGCTGAGTAACAAAAATGTGTATTCGAAGCCCAGCTGAAGAATAATTCTTATTATTTAATTAATTAATTATTATGAAATAATTCTCATTTCATAATAATAATTATTATTGAATTACATAATTATTTGCAAATAGAAACTCGTGATATTGTCATAACCCAAATTTCTGCTTGTTATTTAATGATCATGAATATTCATTAAACATTTTTTTTCATTTGGCCAACTAGTGGCATTCTGACAGATCATTCATAAAGTGGGAGCCACTTAAGAAAAATGAATTATTTGTCTAGGATTAAGAGTTTATTCATATTGTAACCACTTAAATAATTATGTAACCAACTGTGCCATGCATGTAAAGGGCCGCGTTGCGTAAGTAGAATGAAATGATTGATTACTCACTCAAAATATAATTTTATCTATATTTGAACATAATAATTTAACATCTCACCTCTAACAGTTATCTCACAACAAACTGTAATATTATTTTATTAAATTGATTTTAATACAAGTTATTAATTTATTATAAATAAGGGGGTTGGCAACTCGCTTGGCATATCTGAATATTTAAAATGTTATAGCAAGATAGAGAAAGATAGATGTTTATTAGTTATGGGGTTTGCCCATCCTTTAGCTCATGAATGAAATATTGTGAAATTAACTATAAAAGGTCTTACTTTTTGTGATGGGATGCCATGCAAGATGGAAGATCCACTAACACAAGACACCAACTGACTGCTCCCTACTCAACTACTGACCCATGCAAGTAACTTGACAATGCATTAATTATATTAGAAAAAAATAATGTTATGAGCATCTCAATGTCAAACACAATGAATTCATATATGGCATTGGAATACTTCTGACCTAATCAACATCTATTGTCAATGTCACAACGTGTTTTAAAATAAAACATTCTACTGAAAATAATCCTTGAATCAGATTTGAGTAATAAAACTTATACGGTACCTTACAAACTCTAACATTAAAACCAATGGTGACAATATCAATTTTATTTTTAATGTAATGTCCTAATTAATGCTGTATGAAGTATTAATTCGTTTGTAATCTTAATGGATTTCTCTTTCAATCATTTGATATTCCTTGTCGGAATGTTAGTCAAGTTTATTGGAAAACTTTTCACTTTCAAAATTTGAAAACAAGCAATAAATAATCTGTTTTTTTGTATTAAGCTTGTGTTGGAGCAACCATACACTTATTTTAATGCTAACTTGAAGTCGTGCATAATGAAAAACTTGAAAAGTGTGGCCTGTGGTAAACCAGTGTAGGGAAGTGTGGCTAGATGGCATTAGCCGAGAGAAGCATGAATAAAACTTTGACTGGCACGAAAACACTCTCACTTGGACGCGGAAAATCTGTTCTTTCAAGTTAGAAATGGAAAAGTGGGAAGTAAGATTGAACATCAAACAGCAAGTGGAAAAAGCAAACATCTCCTTTAATGTAGAGGTGACTACTATGTTCTGTGCGTGCGTTCTCTCTTTGTGCTCGAAAAATCACTTTCTATCATTCGTGTTGGACAAATATTTCACTGGGATGAAAATTTCCTATCTCCAAACTCTGTACGGCTTTCTGAATGCTTCATTCAACTCCTCATAAAAAGCCAGTAGTTTATTTGGGAAATTCACAAAGGATCGGTTTTGGTTACTGCTATGCGAATTTCATAAAATACCTAATAAGCAGTGATAATCTTTTTTGTATATTACGTCTCGGAGACTCCAGATAAGGAGTATAAGACAAGTCAGATCAATAATTATACTCTTATATACTAGTTACCATAATTACTATATCAATTAGTTGGGGTGAGGCTTAATTTTTATATGAAAGGAACTCTTGAAAACTATAAAAAGCTTTATCAACTAAATATTTTTTCAATTGTTTTTGTAATATTTCTATATTTTCAAGACTGCTGTAGCTTGTTGTAAAGTTTCCTACCAATATAACTAGGTTTTTGTTTGAATTAGCTACTATTGTGACTCATTAAGTGATAATCTCATCGGCTTCTTGTACCGTATTATAATCGTGTACGTCAAGATTTTATCGCTGTTATATCATTGCAAACTTTTGCTCAAATATGGAAACTGAACATTAGAGAACACTATCATTATTTATTTGAACTCTGGCTCTTTTCTTAAGCCTAAACTCTTGTAAGTTAAATATATTTGAATCTCGAAATCCACCCCAGCAATAAAGAAGAAGTCTCTACCAGGGTTTCTGGTCCCTGAAGCCAACTACGCCAAAAATGCTAAGAATCAACGAGTGCGCGTACAATTTGGACCCAAAGAGTGAGTGGTAATTATTTTTTTATCAAAAATCAATTTCAAATGAGTTTACTACCCAGTGAGGTCTGAATGGTATATTACGGTACTTGTGAGTGGTTTTCCAACTTTCTCTTCTAAAAACTGAGTAAACCCTTAGGCAAAGTCCCATAGCTATTTTAAATTCAATATTCATCATTTTTTACAGATTTCTTATTAAACTATTCTCAACTTGAAGGGTATATCCCCTTTTTATCAAACACTTTTTATTAATTCAGTTTTTGAAATATTAATTAAATTTATCATTGAACGCTCAATGTTAATTAAAACTGCAGTTATAATTTTAAACCTTCAATATTCTGGCTGTAGGCTATTGGTATATTGCATTCCAGGTATTTTGCAAAATTAACATTTGCACTTGTAATATTCCACTTCGACCTTGTCGAAGGTCAACTTGTGTGTGCCGATCCTGAATCAGCCTGAGGGATTTTTCCAATAGAGATCCTATAACTGCAGCAACCTCGTCTGTGTGAATCGCAAGAAATTGCAATACACAAGAATTGTAAATTCTACATGCGACCACACACACATGAAAAAGATTGAATTGTGCTCTATTACAATTTCCCAGTAATTTATTCTTGTGTGATTGAATTGTGGGGACGTTATTTGCGTATTTTCGTATCCGCCCGCACGATTCCTCCCGCAGGGGTGATAATATTTGTGGATTTGTGTTGAGAGGTCGAGTCAGTCCGATATCCTAGATTGAGCACTGTTACGGCACATGAACGTGGAAGTAAAATATAATCCGCACGACTCGCCCCCTCCACGCAAAACTCACATAGGTGACCTCCGAACCACAGAAAGTCACCTTACAATGTTCAATGCTGCTATAGGCTGTTTAGTCTATTTCTATCCTCATTATTTCTAAGGCCTACGTGTTAGAACTGTTGTAACTATAATTTATGAACATTATTCTATCTAAACAAGCATGAATTGATAAAATTTTCATATCAATAGGTCTACTATTTACTTAAAAAATATCAATACTTTAGGCCTAATAAAGATCTAAGGTCTTTGAGGGGGGGCCTAAGCCCCTAAAGCCCCCCTGGGTTTGATAGTTCATATGTTGTCAAATAAAACATTACATGTGTTCAAATTTCCATTTTAGGCCAACAGTAGGGTACACGAAAAAAATGGAATAGGCTAATGAAAAAAGCCCAACGTTTGATAAATGACTTTCCAAACAAGCCTACGTATTATTCAAGCAGCCGTCAGCAAATTTCGCACTTAAAATGCTGTGAAGATCAGTTGCAAAGATGTATTAATAGTTAATTAGGCCACAACAGCTAACTCGTCGTCGAGAAGTGCAAGGTTTCTCAGGCTGCAAGAGATTAAGCGCTTCTATAATTCATAAGATTTCTGTTTCTTCTCACGCTAATAGCATTCGAGGGCATTCTTCAGCTCACTTTTCTTCTTCGAATTTTCGGCGTTCTTTTTCCTCCAATATTACAGAGCCATTTTCTTTGTCGAACCAATTTGTAATTCATAAGCTGCAGTCCTCATCTTTCAAGTTGATTTTAATTTTTATTTTCTGGTGTTGTGGCAAACTTGAACTATAATCGGGTCAGTGCTTGTACAATATTGTTTACACACTGTTCAAGCCATTGTTACCCAGTCCAAAATTATAAACATGGACAGTGAACTGAATACTCGAGGGTAATCACTATCACAAAATCAAACACCACGCTGTGGTATCCCAGCTGTGATTATCCTCGAGTATTAAATGCTCCAGAGTGCAATAACAGTAATCAGTTTTACAGTAATCTATATATTTGTAAGGATGTTATCAATTATTGTTTGCAATGTTCTTTACCTTTAAACACAATATTACTATTTACTAAATAATTAAACATGATCAATAACTGTGTATATTATTGAATGTGACTGACTAAAAGATAATTTTTTAATTGGGACGAATCAATGGAGAGCTCAGTGAGCTGAGCTGAGCTCAACTGTAAAGTTGGAAGGTGAGATTGTCAAGATGGAGTCCCAATACTTATACGCTTTATGTAAATGACGCCACAGCACCGTTCCAGCTCTGTATGGCTTTTGCACTAGCTTCGTTAGCAGAGAATACACTGCCTAATGCCCCACAAGTCTGTTTTGCGCTTTGAACTTTGAATGTTCTCAACGTTCTTATGTAATAGGACATTTTTCAACTGCTGGATTCATCACAATTATGAATCTTTATATGATTAATATAATATGGTTCATGTAACAATTATTATTATTTTTTATCAAATAGAAACTTTTCATTTTGGCAAAGGATGTCCCAATGAAGGAACCGCTACATCTAAATATATTTTAAAACTGTAATTAGTGATATTTGAATATTGATTTTTAAATGTCTGAAAGGAGAATCAGAATTCGGGCTTTGAGGTGCACTGAATCGAGTTTAGAGGAAGCTTTGTGCCAAATTTAGTGTTCCAAATCGGTCCCGTTTTTGTGAAATCCGTAAGACTGACATACACTCTTATTATATAGATTTTCATAGGCTTGTTTCACACATAACCGGCATTGGGTAACCGTTTACCCGGCATAATTACTGTAATGTTACTAATCATTTCACACTCAACCTCAGGGTCATTAATATTTTTATTCATACATTTACAATAATAATTATAAAATTACTTTTCTTCTTAGGTCTTCACTGATTGAGTCTCATTTTTCAACTGATGTTTTTAATCGTTATTTATTCCAAGTTACTAGGCAAGCTTCTTCTTCTCTTCCATATGATTAACTTTTTATAGACCTTTCAATATAATATCTTTAAAAATAAAATTAGAGTTTTGTCTGTAAATTTATCAGAATTATATGTTTTTTGGTTAGTTTTACGTTTTATACATTAAAGAAGCCGAAACAAGTCTTATCTCATTTTCTGTCTGTCTGTTACGGCCCCGAAGGCATTTTACGCGGCCTTTTCCTGAAAAACGAGAGCATCGATCGGGATTAAAGTGATTTATCAGTATTGAAGACCTTTTTGACAATGCCTTTAGCTATAAAAAAGTAAATTAACTTTTTTTTAACAGAATGATAAACGTTTAAAAACCAAGTATTGTGCGATTTTGGATACATTTTACGCGGTCTTCTCCTGAAAAACGAGAGCATCGATCGGGATTAAAGTTTAAAGGTTTATAGAAAACCTTTTTGACAATGTCTTTAGCTATAAAAAACTATATTAACTTTTTTTAAGAGAATAATAAACGTTTAAAAACCAAGTATTGTGCGATTTTGGATACATTTCTTCTAAGTTTTATTACCACATAAGAACAAATCACGTAATTTATCATGATATATCAATCAGCTGTTCTCAAATATTCTGTCTGATAACTGTCACTGAATTGTTTACGCTCTAAGTTGTTTACTAAACTGCTAACAACTTCATGATCGTTGCTATCAAAAAAGCCGAAACATATTTAGTCTTATTTCTAAACATAATCCGTACGAAGGACGGGTACAATAGCTAGTTTATAATATTACATTACATTGCATCATACTTATGATTACGAGAATCGGGTAAGCGCACCATGTGATACAATGATCGGTCTGGTAAACGAGACCGGCTACCAGACTTTCGGTTAGGCCTATGGGTGAAACTGGTCAATTTGGACAAAATTAAAATGAAGACATAAATTAGGAATGCTCCATTTTGCTTGATATTGAGCGAAGTATTGTGCCGATCCTTGCGAAACTTGGATGGGACCACCGCTGAATACTTGTATCCCAGTGAAGATTCATTCAGGCAAATTAATAAAAACTATTGAAATGTTAACACTGTCCTCTAGCACTGTCCTCCGTGTTTCGGAGGACACGTTAAGCTGTCGGTCCCGGCTGCCTAAAAAACAGTCGTTAAGTCACGTCAGAGGCCCTGAACTTATTCAGGTGCGACCTGATAACTCTGACACCAGACCTGAGCCAGCCAGGTCACACGATATTATTATTATTACTGTCCTCTAGCTAAAATGGAACAAAAAATGAAAGAAAAAAATTGTAATTTGAAAATTTTTTATCCTAACCAGGAATGAAATTGGTCCGAGAGAAGGAAATGATAAAAACTCGTCTTGTCAAGATTGCAATGTGAAAGGACACAAAAAGAATATAATTATACTTTTCGTCGAGTTCAGCAGTTCGTTGGAATTTTGTTTACAGAAATTTGACTGTATTTAATTAATATAATCTATAATTAAAATAATAATTGATCTAAAATAAATATATAGTTAGATCTATATAACTATCATTTTATTGATACTTTTTTGTTTGTACTTGGTGGTGCCGTATCTGCTATAAAGTTACAACTGTACTAAAAAATAGGTTTAATTAAAGTAGGGACAGGTCGTGGATTGCTTGAAGATCGTAATGGTTTGGACTCAGGTAGTAAGAAGCACAACTCATTTCACGTTGCCTGAAACCACAGCAAGGTTCCATGCGGCTCAGAATGTTCACCTTTTCATGTACAGAATAAATTGAGACTTGAAAGCAACGTTGTGCTAATGCCAACTAAATCTGCTTTGAAATTCGGTCTCTCACTGCTCTCTTGTGATGGAATATTATTTACTCGAACGTTCTCTTGAATTCTCAATGTTTAAATCAAAAGATATGTTCCGAATTACGTCTTATGGCATTCACTTTGTGCATTTTCCAGTTGTTAGGAGCCTCTAATGAGTTTGAAGAGAAACCAATCCTTACAAGATTTTCCACATTTTCAATCATGAATGTATTATAAAACAATAAATAAAAAGACGAAATTGTCATAACCACCTTTATTAAAAGTATTGAGAAACTAGTTTCGGTTGTTATACCATTATAGATCTCGAATAAACTCAAGTTTATTATAAAACAAATTTGCACATATTTTTGTAATTATAAAGTATCAATAATTAACTGCAAAATAAAAGTTGCTAACCTATTGGTATGAACTTGTCTCATATTTATCAATCTTTGTGTATTCATTATTTTTCCAGAGGTGACACGTCCTATTGGCTCAATGATTCCCCAGAGAGATTCAACATACCAGTGATCAGTTTGATAGACTATCAAATAAACTGAAATTTAAACACTATAATATTTTAATCTATTGCAAGCAGGGGTGGATCGAGCAGTAGATTTTTGGAGGGGGGAAACACCTGAGGGGGAACCAACAGGAAGGGTGGCCTGTGTGGGGTTGTTTGAAAATGAGGTTTAAAATTGTGAATTTGAGGCAATACGAAGGTATTTTCAAGTGAAATAAAACCAACTTTTCGTTTTTAAAAAACCTCCTTTTTGTAGAACACTTAAAATATTTTTATCCAAATTAATTTTAGATAAACAAATTTAATAGCTCACCTATTACCTGTAATAATAATATAATGTTAATATGACCTAATTTGTGATAAACGTCTCATACAACGTCCTATACTGACAAACAGAAACTTGAACTAATAGATACACAGTCTATGTGTAAATACAATAATAAATAATGTAGCGAAAAAGTTGATTTTAACCCATATTTCAATGATTGTATATGTTTGAAAATGAGGTTTAAACATTAATTAAGTGGGAATATCACATTGAAATGTTTATAATATGAACCTACCTACAATACAATTTATGATATTGGTCAACAAAAAATAACATAAATCCTATTCTAAAATTAAATATACCTCATCTTACAATTATTACAGAGATCTCAGAAAATACAAGAAATAACTAACATGAGTACGCGCTGACCATTAATTAAAGACAGCAGCTAGCTACAATACAATAAAAATATCATATTGCGTATGACTAGATAATATTTATGAATCCTACGAGCTGACTAGATTTCATATTCAAGAAGAATAACTATTTAAAAAAACCTTCATTTTCTTTTTAAACCTATTGAACCTTTTAAACTTTTGAGAAGAGTTTTTGTTTCCAGGGACAATTTATTAAATAAACAACACCATTGTTCTCTTTTAGCGTTAATTTACATTCACCCAGATATCATGATTACCCTAGATCCTTAGTCCTAAGATGTTTTACTCATGACTGTCTACTATCTGCTGTGGAACTATTGTTTCATAAAAAATAGTGTTATTAGAAAAATAATTTCATTAAGAGATATCTGCTTCTAGAAGGCATAAAAAATAACAAGACACAAATTTTAATAGCCTTCCATTTTTTTTTAACAGAAATGGGTACTTCAATGTATCGATTATCACAGAAAGCAGTGGCGTATTTACATGGCCAGTCTAGGAGGAGGGGGATTATCAAAGATGTTGCGGGGAGGGTGAGAGTTTCGCTACAATAATTATGAGAATGATTTGGAGTAGTAGGTATACACAGCAGGGGGTGGAGTAGTCCTTTAACAATAAATTAAGGCAATTTACATGACTATTCATCTCAAAACGGTGATTATAGTGGTACTCCCCGATAAATGTTTTCAATTTAATCCTTCAAAATCCACATTCTAGACACTAATTCATCCATTCTAACATCATTCTAACCCAAATTGTGTGTCAAATTTTCATCTAGTTTTTGCATCATTGTCAGTGGGAGATCTGAACTCTCGTACTATAAGTCTTTTTTTCAAGTAGCCAAACTTCAAGAAGGCCTACTTAAAACTATTTTTACCCTGCTATTTTTGATCTCCTACCTCACCTGAATGGGGTATAGTATAAAGTCTTACTCAAAAATGTATTTTAAAAAGAGGAGGGGTTTTCTAGCAGTAATGCGAAACTTTATGTAGCTTGTTCATTCAAAAGGAGAGTCCGGGGTATCATTTCCCTTCCTTCCAATTTTTCTTCTTTTTCTTTTCCTTATTTTTATTTTTATTCTAAGTGTGGTGGGATTTATTCCCCCCTCCCTCGTGGATCCGCCACTGATTGCAAGAGAATAATGTTTCTAATTAACATACCCGAGCCTTTTGAATACCATTCATGGAATCATTCACCCACGCTTAAGTCTCAGGCTCATGTTGGCGTCATTAGTAAGGAGAAACATTTTTGGTTCAATATAATATCCCAAATGTCACATAGTATGATACAAATAAACATGATAATGATGAATGTAGATTTCAAAGGTTATTTGTTGATAAATCTTTGTAGTATACGTGCAGTCTCAGCTGGAAAGTTTAGAAATAGAATAAGGAAAATTGGATAATAGGGATGGTTGGTCTCTATGGTTTAGAAGGCTCCTACAACCCCCTCACCACTACCCAAACCACTGGGACTTCTCTTAAGGGCTAGATGATGCTGGACTGTTCACTCAGCTTTTGTTTCCGGCTGCACAGCATTATTTTATATCACTTCACGTTATGATCATTTATGTCGAAGCCGAATATAATATTCATGAGCATGGGCTTCGCTTCAATGCTTACTTTCATGTGTGATGTGTGATAAAAAGACGATAAAATAAGCTGCATTGAAGATCTCATTTTGGCCTAGTCGAATCAAAAGCTTTCCGCGCTATAGTCCGTTTTACAGCTACAAAATGCAATTACAGATAATTCCAGAATTAAGATGGTGAAGTGTTTGGAAGATGTGGAACTCTGTGAAGAAGTGTGTGCTTCGCATATATACGAGTATTCCGTAACTTACATTTAGCCTACCTATTCAGTCGAACAGACTACTTTTCTTGTAACTCCTCTAACGAAAAATATGTTGCTGGGTGAAATGCGATAATCAGAAGCAAGTTGTTTAGTAGATCAAATTAGTGAGTTGAGGAGCATTTCGTAGACTCATTTGATGTTAATGATGGGTAGTTGTTGAGTAAATACTCGCGAAGTTGATTGAGTAATAGTAACTACTCGAGGAGTAGCAGGCTGGCAGGGGTGGATTGATTTTGTAAACATTAAAAGGTAGATTCCACAATCAAAGAGGAGTTGTGATTTGTGAGTCATCTCCTTACAGAAAACCTAAAACTCTCATACTTGATGAATGTTACTTGCGTCGTATATACCTCCTATTGATTAGAGTTTAATTTCAATAATTGAAATAATGTTGAATTATTCAACCATTTGATTTGAAATCTATTTCTTTTAATTTTATACCTAACAATAGATTCACTGTGTAACTAATTTGAAATACATTTGACCAGAATCCAGAACAATGACATTTTCATGCTGTTCTAATTAATTATCCGAATTAATTATTCTTATTGTACCATGGAATTGAATTCAATTGGAACTGAAATGTGGATATATTTTGTCATAATACATCACAAGAAATATTTCCTTTGTCATTGGAGGGAGCTTTCAATGTCCAATAAACATCCAACATATACATATAGTAGGTGTGCTTTGTGCATCACTTGTACAAGTACAGTAATTAAATGTAAATAAAAAGTTTGTATTTATTTTTTGCATTCGATGATACTGTATTAGGATATTCTAATGCCTTACTGAATTGAATTTTTAAAAAATTAAATAATCACATATGAAACAATGATAGCTGGATCTAGTACAACATAAGATATCGATAATAAGGTGTATGTAAAGGGGTTGCATATAAATAAACGTATTGATATAAACGTATATAAATGTACGTAATATACATTATATACGTAATGTACGTTTTGAATATTTGTGAGAATTTGTTAAGTATTAAATGTAAAATTTGTTTCTATATTCTAATTATGATGATAATGTTGTTATGATGATGACGATGAAGTTGGTGATGATGAAAGAAAAGAGGAGGAAGTGAAGGGAAAAGAGAGATACTGACAGTTGAAAATGGTTTAATATGACTGCCTAAGACTAATAAGACTGCCTAAAAAGTAATTTGTTGGCGAGAGTGTGACATTTCTCCTCGAAAGACCTTCGCTGGTGGTGAGGAGGCGGCTGAGTGATATCCATTCTGTGCCTGAAGACGAAGAACAAAAAAGAAAGAGATTAAATTAGATTAGATAGCTTTATTCATGATAAATTTACAATTTTTTAAAAATGTGTGCTTACATACAATATTTTAACATCACGTAGAAAGTAGAACTGGCTGATACTATTTACATTATGTTGTAAGTATTAACACTTGACAGTAATCTAATGGGTAGAGCTAATGAAATGAAATTCCAAGTGATGCATTTACATGAAAAGGCGAAGTTTGAGCTGAAATTCGTCCATTCGAGCACTTAACCTCAAATTTGAGTTTCGTTATTTTCAAATTTATCAGAATATTGAGTTAATTCAGACTTCAGATAGTAGAGTGATGTTGCATTATTCTTTATTGCCAAACTCTTGTAAATAACAATCAATCACACACAAATAATATAAATTGCTAATTTAGATGATGAGAATGTATTATAAAGTGTTATGAGCGTTAATACTAAAAAAAAGACTAAAAAGTGAGATTTGAGAAAAAATTAACAAAAAATGTTTAAAAAATATATTTAATGATTATGAAGATGATATTAATGATGATGAGAGAAGATAGGGTGGTACAGACCGTTTCAAAGTGCATGGCGTCTCGCTGGTGGCAGGGGAGGCAGTGCGAGAGAGACAGAAAGTCTTTCCCACCACGCTTCCCCTCCAGCCGTCAAGTACAGTCGCGTCAAATACACTCACTGCTGAACTTTTTAGCATTAGCGGACTTAATGTATTTAGGTGAGAGTTAATTGTGTTTCCAATATGCTATAGACTACAACTGAGGAATACAAAGTTAATAGATATTTTTGAGATTGATAATTCTAGATCTTATTGTCTTGCAGTTGCTTTAGGGTTGGACAGACGCAGTCATTTTCTCCTTAATGTACCTCCTTTTAATGACAAGATAAAGCCCGCTTGACTATCAAGGCACCTAATGAAGTTAGGAAGTGCGTTCCAAGGCCAAGCACGACAGGTACCTACAACAAATTATTTTTTATAAATGACTGTACAATGATTTGGTATCCTTGTATTGCCATCTGATCTGGTGTGCGAAACATAATTCCTCCTGCCTTCAGACACGAGTTTGAAATCATTCTTAAAATAGTTTGGTTTACCATTTTTAAGAAGATCTTTGACAAGATTGTCTATTCTGAATAATCTCTGATTAGGTAGTTTGAGCTTAGTACATGGGATTGAGTGATTCTTTCGTGACGTTGGAGAGAGGAAACAAATCGAAAACAATAGTTCTGACTGCGTTGCTGTCGATCATTCAGAATGACTGTCATGTCATTCATTACAGAATTACAGTACATGAAATATGAAACCAGTAATAATCTGATACTTTGAGGAAGGATGCATAGCTCTCTAAAGAGTGCATAGCTGAAAATTCATTATACATGTTTTAATGACTTGCCCTGACCAGTCAAGTGTTTGGTTCATGATTATACCTAAGTTTTTAACTGAATTACAGTAAGTTTATCATTGGACAAAGATTCAGATTCAGATAGCTTAATTTGAGTAAAACTACAATTTATATGACTACTGACTATTACCTTGCAATGAATGACATCACCTAAATTCATGGAAGATAGATAAAAAAATAGATAAAGACGATATGTTACTATTACACTGTTTTGTAAGTTTGATTACTGACATTAATAAGAATATTTGCATAATAAATTAATTGTAATATCAAGGTGATGCATTTACACAAAAGGGCGGAGTTAGGGCAAAATAGCCCTATCTTACACTCAACCTACAAAGAGAGAGAGAGAGAGAGAGAGAGAGAGAGAGAGAGTGAGAGAGAAAGAGATAATTCTTGAGGAGACGTGAAAGTTAGAACTGAGAAGCATGAACATCAGCGGACTCCTTGAAAAGAGGGTGTGAATACACATCAGGGCTACAGTAAATCTTATTTTGGACTCGAGCCAAGTTGCCCCGTGTCCTCTGACTCCTGACTATTTCCCCCCTCATCCCCCCTCATCCCCACTACACCCCTCTTCATCATCACTTTGCAACAGAAACCCACAGACCTCAAATTAGAAGGGGTCAAAGCTGTCCTGGGTAGTGATGGTGCATGGGGAGGGGCTACGTGTAAAACAAGGATGGTGAATGGGAAGGGTGGGAGGAGGGGAAGAGGGAGGGAAGAAGGGTTCAACCATGAGCTATAAATGGGGTGCAGCGGGATTAGCTGGAGGATCCTTCAGAGAGTGGCTTCAGGAATCTCCATAATTTTGTTACCCTGGTTTAACAATATTTAGTCTCCATTATCCCTTCTAATCCCTTCTTCATTATTCTATATATAAGTAATGTACTCTGTATATATATAAATAATGTATTCTATATAGTGTACTCTACATATACAATTCAATATATTATAAAGATAATGTAACAAGATTTTATCTGGTAAAAAAATTATCCACTTCTGTGCTTTCTGTTCGGTGAACATTATTCCATTATGAAATCTCTTCTGGATGCGTGCGTGTGTTGATAAAAGTTCTGATTGAATAATTTGTTTATTAGTTTGTAAACTTTAAACTATGGTATTGAGGAAATAAAGCGAGTATATGCTGAGCAGTATCAGCGATGGCTCTCATTATTACGGGGATGAGACAAAGTTCTGATTCCACTCACTGTAGTACAGCGAGATCTTGCCCAGTTCAAAATTAAAAATAAATTAGGGGGTACTAAATTCAATAGCCATGCATTACACAGGAATAGAGCTCATAGAATAGGAAATTATGAAACAGGAATACTGTAACTGTAATTGTAAAATTACCCAAATGAAAATTAATGAATAAATTAAGTGCTGAATATTTTTAACGATTATAAAATAACTATTTGTTCTGCCGATACAGAGTATGTAGACATAATTTAACATGAAAACAAAGCTTTATCTTCTTTAAGTGGCAAGTTTTTACCCACTAGAGTGTTATATTTATGTGAATGACAATATTTGTGAAGGTGTTCTGTGCTAACAAAATCGAAATATACACAAAAAAGCGAATACAAGTGAAAGGATAAAACACTGTTAGATGTTGTCAATTCCACTTCTTTATTATTACAGCACAGTGCAAAACATCTAAAACATCTAACAGTGTTTTATTCTTTTATTATGGAGTTCCACAACATCAACAGAAATTCTACAAATAAGTCGAATACAAGTGAATGGAAAGTATTGACTAATAAATAAATTATAAATAGCCTACATCCAGGATGTATTCTACTTATCCATAAAATACGAAGTATTTATTGATATTTTAATATTATTCGAGACTTATTAGCTTTTCATCAAGATATTCAATGCATCTTTATACAAAATATACACAAAAAAGCGAATACAAGTGAGTAGAAAGTCTTAATAATAAATAAATGATAAATATCCTACTCCTACCGAGAATGTATTCTAACTATACATAAAATACGATTATTATTTCAGTCTTATTATTGTATTAATAAAATACAATACAGTCTTTTTAAATTGTATTATTCCAGTCTTAATGAATTATCATGTTTTTTCAACAATCTGTGCATGACTACTTGATAAAGAAGGGGAAACATATAATTTTTTCTACATATTATTGGTAATAAGTTCTTGTATAATGATAATTTGGGATGAATTTTATTCGCAAATTGGTAAACATGCACAAAATGTGTGTATGAATGTATGAAATCCATTTTCCCAAATGTTTACTACTGCCACTATGCTATGCTATTTAGTGTACTCTGTACTGGCAATATTTTTCCAACACTCTTCGTTTTTCTTCGTTATATTACTCTTTATTTCATAACTTTGAAATAAATAAAATATTGTCAACTCTCTTGTTTACCAATGAACTATTTTTAAATAAATATTTCTCAAGATTCTGGATAAACAACTCACCAATAATTGAGATTTTATTGAAGTTTTGTCTTTTTTTGGGTCTATGATGTAGGACCTGACTCAGTTGCCCCGGCAACTGGAGCCTATATAGGACCTTGAAGACCAGCGATTATAATTCCTCGGGGCCAATAGTGTGGAGGTCCCTATGGCTATGGAGCTTGAGCTGATATAGAACCTGAATTCCTACACTAAACAATCATTCGGGGCCCATGATGTATAGTGCCAGCAATATTTGAGAGAACCCTGGAGGCCTGCAGGGGCCCTTAATGCTCGAGGGGCCCCTGTTTGCAGTTTGGGGCCAATACGGGGTCTAGTAGCCTGAAAATGAGTCAGATATAGGGACTCCAAATACTCTATGTTGGGAGGTCCTGGAATTTCTCTATGGGAGGAGGTGGGAATTCTTTAAGTGAGGAGGTCCTCAATATTCAACTCGGCAAATAATTATAATTTAAAAAAAAATGTTTTTACTCATAAAATTCATTTTTTTCTCAAATTCTTATTGAAAAAATCGCCATAGCTTGGAAGCCCCTGCCAATGCGGGGCCTGGGTGGAACGCCCCTTTCACCGTCGTCCTTGATACGCTACTGTCGATCATATTTGAAAGCAATATTGTAGTAAAAATATTCATAACATGATACAATATACGATACAAAAATAAATTGACATCCAAAAAAAGAGGTGTGATCAATGGAGTTAATTGAATTATAACAATGAAATAAAATAAACATTCTAACTTGACTCTTGTATCTCGTTGATTTCGTAGGTGAAAAATGTTGGATCCCAAGATGATTAAAAATTCGAGGTAATCTTATTCAGTCAATCTCATTATTATTAGTTTTTAAAAAAATAGCTGAAAATGTTACCAAATTATTGAAAAAATGCTCCAATATTAGACTGTTGCATAGTCACTAAAGAAAAAACGCTCCTAGGGTGTAAGAAAATGAACAATTTTACTATAAAATCAACTAATCATACTTCTATTATAAATTATATTTGATGACAATACGTCTTTCATTGAACCAATTTAGGGAAGTGATAACCGTGAGCCGTAGCTGGTATCTGCTAAATCTGATAGAGATAAGCTGCGTTCTCCTGGGCTCTCTTTGTAAGGGTGACCGATTAGATTGGCCAGCAAAAAAGATACTATTCTCTGCTGTAAAATCACTTTCCGGTGGTTCGGAACCCACCTAAAACTGTAGGTCCAACTCATCAATTGCCATCATCCAACTCATTACCCACGCACAGGTTTCAAACCTATGTGGGCTTCATCCTAAAAAAAATCAGGAGTCAAGTTAAGTTTAGGTAATAAACTAAAGCCGAAGTACTTTTGTAAGAGAGCAAAAAATTGCACGTCTTCTAACCAGGCTGATGTGCTTAAGACAATTATTGTAAATCACCCACACCTGGCAGTTAGCTTGAATTAATAGCAATACGTTCAAGTGAAGAAAGACCGACATATATTTGGCTTGAAAGCTTTCTTCCTTCTCTTTCAGCTCTTTGACAGAGGCTTTGCACTTGATAAGTTCACAGTACTGATTTGTTAGAATCTTGGAAGGGTTGTTTCTTACATGTCTGTGTGAAATAAGAGGTCTTTAAACTTTCAAATTGACGGAAAAATTTTTACTAAAATTTTAAAAATATGTAAGAGTGAAATTTTTAGATAGATATTCCAGTATTTTTTCTTATTAAAGCTAATGATTGCTAAAATTTGATAATTTTTTGTTAAATTAGTGAAAATAAAGATGAATAATGCTTATTTAAATTTGTTCTTATGACCAGTAAATAATGTGTGTGTTTCTTCTTTTCAGACGATTATTAGCAATTAATCAGAAAAAATCAATAACACTATAATAATAAAATTACATGTTTTTTTTTGTTTTATGCGGGCATTTAATATAACTGGAGTTACTCTTTCCTCCTTCTTCCTTCTCATCACTCCTCATTCCTCCTACTTCCTCCTTATTCTACTCCCTTGACCCACTTTCTTCCTCATCCTCTTCCTTCCACCTCCTTCTTTCTCCTTCCATTCCTTTCTTTACACTCTTATTCTCTTCATTTCACTTTATCTCCGTTTATCACCGCTTCCTCAATTCACTTTTCTATTTTGTGCGTTTCGGGGATAGGGGAGGCCCACCACCGCCTCACAAATGTGAGTCTGAGTGAAGAATGAAAGTCTGAATTAGCTGCATATCACCTTGAACCGACTTCTTCAACGGGAGAAAATATTATTCGAGGCGGACAAATATAATGTTGAACGCTGACACTATCTTGCTGGTGTGAGCTTCCTCTTAGGTCTGTTATTCATGGACTCGAAGAAGCAGAATGAATGACGAAAAAGATGGAAATCGCACTATAACGCGGCTTAATCTTTATTTACGGCTGACTCGTATTCTTGTCTGAGGGATGAGGCGAGGCCGGTGTTTGCACAGTCATTTAGCTTTCCTTGTCAGGTGCCAGCAATAATTTTCTGAAGCAATAACTCGTTTATGACTGGAGCCACTTCATCAGCTTGCCTGTCTTCTTATACTCAGCTGAAAAACTCAAATATCATGCATTGTGAAGCGATTGTTAATTTGAAACCTTCACTTGTCAGAAATGCTCCATGTTTTGGTGTAGATGTTAGTATCTTAGCGAGGGTTTAAATCCTACAGTCGTAACAGCAACATATTCATCATAAAGATGACAGGTTATTCGTTCTTGGAACTCGTGCAACTCTTCATTATATGTAGATACTAAAGCCTGTTATCAGTGTTTCACTGGGCTAAACTCTTGACTGTAATTTACTGTGAAGGAGAACTGAATACTTTGGAAGAAAATATTACGACTGTTGAGAAAATGTTAGCTGTTTGGAGTGTGGACTTTATCAAATTTTCATAAAACAAAAACTGGACCATCACACAATCATTGATCACATAATCAATATTGATGAAATAAAATTATCATAATTAATAGGAGTGATTGGTCGCGTGGTGTGCGAGGATTCCGGACGATTGTGATGCTGTCACTTACTTTCAAGACCGCACTTGGATGGTTCGAAGCCCAACTGTAACCGGAGTATGAAACACACCATGTTTCCCATAAGAAGGGTCCTCCCACCATAAAAACTTTACAATTCTTATTTCATTAAGAATTATGTAATTCTATTGAAAGTTTCAAAACATCTAAAAGTAAAACAGTGCAATTCAGTTTATTACTTTCCTCATTGAGAACAATATAATTTTCTTTGATTTGATTGAAAACAAAAAGGGTTAAATTTGGATGATATTGCCAATTTATAGTTAAGCATTCTTAGAGTGCTTCCACAGTGGACCATCTAATACTCGAGTATAATCATCATCGCAAATTCAAACACACTGTTGAATTGTGGTATTCACGCTTCTGTGATACACCAAATTGACATACACCATTTTGACAGCATGTCAGCATGTATTAGATTGCGATTGTGATTATTATCGAGTATTGGATGCTCCACTGCGCAAGCACCCTTGCAGTTATTGAGGGAAATATAAATTGCATTGACAGGTCTCAAAGAACTGTGATGTGAGTGGACTCACCGAAAGATCTTCTCCTAAATCAAACCTACTATCAGTTAAACATGACAGGCTTCACCATCATTCCCTTCCCATCATAAGTAGCCACCCCTTGTTGCTGCTCATCTTTCTATTACTACATTTCCTTCTCGTACTCCACTCCCTCTTTCTTTTTTCCACTACTGGATCCACTACAGCAGCCTTTAGACAGATTTGTACAAATCTTTTCTGTGTTTTGACCTAGCAAAACCTCATCTCTCCCAACTTGACATTCAAAATCCCTTGCTAAAGAGCGCGCGATTTTTGTTTTACTTTTACATGTTCTGCTGTTCAGTAGTACATTCGACTCTCAGCTGTTTGCTATGAATAATTAGAAGGCGAGTGTATAACAACATAACCTAACCTAACAATATGCTGCTTCTAGGTTCTTATGTTGCTTTACGTCCCTTTCATCTCAAAATCCATTCCAATGGCAATTCCAATATTAATGGTTATTCCTTATGTATCTACATTTCGATAAGCTTTTCGTTCTCAAAATATTCATTTCTCTTGTCTTTACATGTCATTCACGGTGTAAAAGTGAATAATACCGTCCGCAGCCGTTTCCTTCAATTTTCTTGTTTTAAACGATTTGTCATGCTAAAAGTATTTATATTCTTACTGTTCTATTATCAGAACCACATGTCAAGTTGACGAAACAAAAGAAATTTTCAAGAACACAACTTTGTATTCTTCACTTCAGCCCCACTCATTTTATTTAAATGTATTTTTCCCTTAGAACACAAAATGTATGTTGAGCCCCAATGGTGAAACACAAGCCTAAAAGAATAGAAGCTTTTTTCAAAGGTAGTTGGTAAAATGTCATTACGCACAGTCAGCTCTAACTCACATAGCTCTCAGAACCTGAAAAGTGGAACTACTTTTCTCAAATCATTTGTGCAACCATGTTAACGCAAATGCGCAAAATTAGGAACATTGATCAACTTATGAATAACTTGTTCCTAGGACTTAGATAACCATAAATGGAAAGGTTATTCTGTTATTCACCTCCACAGCCTACCATAATCTATATAAATAAAATTAGAGTTTTGTCTGTACATTTATCAGAATTGTATATTTTTTGGTTATTTTTACGTTTTATACTTTAAATAAGCCGAAAATAGTCTTATCTCACTTTCTGTCTGTCTGTCTGTCTGTCTGTCTGTCCGTCTGTCTGTCTGTCTGTCTGTCTGTCACGGCCGCAAAGGTATTTTTCGCGGCCTTCTCCTCAAAAACGAGAGCATCGATCGGGATTTTAGTTATTGAACAGTATTGAAAACATTATTGACAATGTTTTTAGCTATAAAAAACTAAATAAACTTTTTTTTTAACAGAGTAATAAACGTTTAAAAACCAAGTACTGTGCGATTTTGGATACATTTTACGCGGCCTTCTCCTCAAAAACGAGAGCATCGATCGGGTTTTTAGTTATTGAACAGTATTGAAAACATTATTGACAATGTCTTTAGCTATAAAAAACTAAATTAACTTTTTTTTCAACAGAATAATAAACGTTTAAAAACCAAGTATTGTGTGATTTTGGATACATTTCTTCCAAGTTTTATTACCACATAAGAATAAGAACAAATCACGTAATTTATCATGATATATCAATCAGCTGTTCTCAAATATAAATGGTGGGCCCTTCGCGGCGTTATTTAGGCTGTCTGCAGACTTGTGTAGTCGGAGCATTGCAGTCTTTTAGGAAACATATGTCTGGTGAATCAAAGCTCATCTTATGTTTTATCAATTATTTCTTTGTTGAAAAAAAAACAAAATTTTCTAATTTGAATTTATCAAAACAAAAATTAACATTTTAGGAAGGTGCGGTTTGTGCCAAGCTCTTGGGAATTCGCCAAGTAGCACTATTATTACCATGTAAGAAAAATCCCGTAATTTATCATGATATATCAATCAGCTGTTCTCAAAAAATATTCTCTCCGATACCTGTTACTGAATTGTTTACGTTCTAAGTTGTTTACTAAGGGCCCGTTCACACAATACAGTTTTTGTGCGGTACAGTAAATTTGCTGTATCAGTTATTTTGCAGTGCTTTCGTTTGCATGTACATTTCATATTGTATGTTCACACAATACTGTTTCAACTGGATCCAGTAAAAAAGCTGTTGTAGCCGATTTCTACATTCGGTTTTGTCTTCGAAAACTGTATCGTTAAAATCAGCTGTACCGCAAAATAACTATCCGTATCCGGTGGCACATGTATTGTACCGGTAATGGATATGTTCAAACGATACGCTTATTATGCTGGAAGCAGTCTTCAGATCGTCAGCAATGATCTTCTTCATTGATATTCTTCAGCATTGATCTTCTTATTAGTGAATTCCAGTGTCCAGAAGTGGAAGATATTAATTGCGAAAATTTAATTTCTCTAATATATGAGAGACCCGCCTTGTGGGACAAGACTTAAGATTAATATAAAAATAAAGAGAGAAAAATGTGTGGTATATTGAAACCAGAATTTGTGTACTTTGATCAAGATTTAAGAGAAACCTTCAGTAAGAAACTTAAAAAAATCTTACACAAATAAAAAAAATCCTGGACTGGAATAAATAAAACTGAACTGGAAGCGCAATGGAAGAAGGAGGAGAGCACAGCAATAAGATAAGCAGCAAAGCCGGACCGTGTGAACATCACGACAGTACAGTTGACGCCGTACAGTAAAAAAACCGTACCGCAAAAAAACTGTATCGTATGAATGGGACCTAAGCTGCTAACAACTTCATGATCGTTGCTATCAAAAAAGCCGAAATTCTTATTTGAAAATCTTATTTCTAAACATAATCCGTACGAAGGACGGGCACAATAGCTAGTCTTCTCTAAAAATGTAGTGTTTGTTGTATTTATATATTTTCAAGTTTATTATTGTTGTTTTTCATGATTATTTTCCTATATTCATTAATGTGTGAGAGTTTAAATTGAAAATAAATTAAAATGAAAATGAAGAAATTGCACCTGATATAAACCCAACCCAACAATACCACATACTAATCCCTCCACTGTTTACAATACTTTCGATCAGGTGCCTGACCTAACCTATAAACATCATAGACTGATCCCTCCAATTTTCGTGTACAAAATTGTCAAACAAATCGAAGCAATTGGCAGAGGGTACCCTTCAACAGTTTCAACGTTATTTACGTCGGTTATTGCCAGAAGTGCTTGGTTGCCGCAGTCGTGTACGACGATCTTAATTCTTAACGACCATTAGTCGGCGCGACTCAGCGACGTATATTATACAAATCCGTTTGCTTAGCTGTGGACTTTATCTGTTTTCCAACACGTGACGCTAGATTATTTTACTTGCAGCGAGCCTCCACTAACTATAAATAACGAAGACCTGGAATGAGCTGTAACGCGCGCACTTGCTGCTACTGGTCTTGCTCTCGTGCGGATTTGGGATTTGGCTGCAGGAGCTATTTGCTATCTACAGCGTAATCGCCGCTCAGGTCTTAGCTCTCAACTACTCCCCCCCCCCCCCCCACCCAACCGGTATTGAACTTCTGGCTCAATGATATGCTGCACACAATGTAAGCCCACATTGCTATCGAAACAGTTACTATAGCTTGTAACGATACGAAATTTCTAAATTATAAATAAGCCACTGGACAGATTTAAATCACTAATATATACTTGGGATCGCAATGTTTACGTTGTTGCTATGGGGAACCTAACCTCCTGATGTGCCGGCTTTTTCATGTCTACTCAGCCAGATATTCATAGTAGCGAGAATTTGTCAAATATAAAAATATATTGCCTTAAATATTGTTAATAAGTAAAAATGCAATAAAATATTATCAAATAGCTAGTCATACTTATATTAATAGAATCTTAATAAGAAAATGAAATGTTACTCACCATGATCATCCACTCAAAAGCAGTATTATACAGCCAGCAGAATTTATTATTATGTTTGTCATATCTTATTTATATTATTTATGTGATTGGTGTTAGTCAAATTAAATTATTTATATTTTATTAGGGGCATTAATTAGTCACGTAGGCCCATACCTCATTAGCATATTATGTTAATTAGTTCGAAAAGAGCCAATCAGAGGAAGCCACAATAATAAATTACAGAGAATCTGAGGTGCTTCCCAGAATCAAGAAGAAAAAACTCTCTCCTGGGCTTACGACCGAAGTAGTTCCATCACCGAATGTTAGTCTCTATCATTTTAAAATTTAAATTAAATTCAAGTCGAGACCCTTGTGAGGAACAAACGGAGCACAGATCACTGAGCCAGACTACAGATCCCAAAGGATTCTGAACAGATTTTCCACCACGACACCAGGATTGAGGGGCCAAGGTCTCGATCCTTAGAGGGCATCACCACTCCGCCACTCCACGCCAGCAGAGGGATAAAAATTCGCGTGAGTGTTATAAATTTACTAATAGTGGATCCACTGGTGCGCGAAAGATCTGAAATAATCGCTACGACCAATACCAATAGAATATTTAGAGTGTAGAATCTGAGCTCATAGGGTTAAGCGATTAAATATAGTATATGAGGCATGTTACATTTGGGCCAAGCCATGAACCCACGACCCGCTCTGATATATATTTAAATAAAAATAAATAATCAATGTAAACAAATATTGTATTATTTAAAGGCACCCAACGCAAATCCCTTCAAATAAAATAAGTAACATTCAAAAAAAGCAGGTGTTACATAATGGCACTCAACGTAAGGGCTTTCTAAAAAAATAAAATAGCCACATGTTACATAAAATGGCGACCAACGCAGCGGCTTGAGGAATGTGACATTCCTTTCATGTACTATATTGTATGAAATTCATACAACAGGAGAGAGTGTACTCTATTAAATACGCCAACGATTTAAAAAGAGATATATGCACTTAATGCTCTGAATCACATTCTGGTGATCGTTTAAATAATTATTTTGTGACCTAATAAAGAAAGCCAAACTGTTTTAGTTAAAGAATTAGAGCTTTAGAGGTACCGTAATTATTGAATTTTTTTTTTTTTTAAAAAAGAGCATTAAGGTCTGGGGGCTTGTTAAGATAAGTAATTTGTCAATTATTTTAAGCAACATCCCTATGAAGCGATCTCATAGGCAAGGCAATTAGAGTATTAATCGTTTATTCGTTTATTTGGCGATGGCCTAAGAATCAATTCATATTATTATTAAAGATTCTCAAAAATAGTATTATTAGAAATTATTAAGTATATCATTATTAGTGATTATTGTATATTAATTGATTGGGCTATTTATATGTGTAATTTTGCATGTTACATTAACAAGTCCTGGGCGAGTTGTAACTTTAGAGCACTAAATCACTTCGCACACCACTTATTCCATTTAGCAAGGTCTTCACTTCACTTCCTCGACTGTTCACACCCGCGCCGCGACGTTTTCTTCACCGCGCACGCACATCCTACCGCTACACGCCTGTCCTTCACGCCACGGAACTATAAGCGAGACTCATACTAGCCCAGCTGACCTACTACTGGGAGACCATCATGGAAAACGCCTCCCTCAACTCATCTGTGTCTTATATGGATTTCGGAAATGATGATACGATCCAAAATGCAACCGCACTCAATCCAGAGGTCATAGACGCACCAGATGAGACTACACCCAGGGAGCGAGAATCAGGCAGTACCACCAGCGTCAACTTCAACCCTGAAAGCCTTTACCAACTCTCATCTACAAGGAGAGAAGAAGAAGTCGACCTGATCGAGGTACCGCCATATACATCACCGCCAACAGCCTCCAACGCTGCTCCACTAACATCACCTGACGAGTTAAGTCCACTTACGTCCAGACTGATGAACGACAGTCCGACTGACGGATCTACCCTCATGATGCGGATGAGCGAGGATTTCAAGAAAATATTATTGGAAGGTATAAAAACAATGGATAAAAACACTCAATACCGTATGGAAAAGACGGAGAAGATGAATATTGAATTCCAGGAAAAGACGGAGAAGAGGAATATTGAATTCCAGGAAAGGACGGAGAAGATGAATAGTGAATCCCAGGAAAAGATGAGTAAAAGATTCGAAGTTAGCATGGAGAAAGTCGTTAGCAACTTTAAAGAAGAAATGAAGGAAGATGCAAGGATTACCAAGGAGGAACTTAAGCATGAGATAGCCACAGTGAGGAAGCAACTAGACGATAATGCTACGAACCTAAATCTAAGGATGGATGGTGTAGACAAGCGGATAGACAGCTTGCGGACAGATTTGAGGAAGGAGTTAGGCGAGGAATGGAGAAAACATGCGTCTGAATTGGAGAAAAACATTCAAAGAAAAACAGATGAAAAGGACAAAGAACTGAACAAAAAATTTGAAACATTAGAAAAACAAACCAACACTAATATACAACAGGCAATAGAAAAACAGAGAGTAGAATGCACCACCACCCACAATAAATTAGAACAGCAAATAAAAAGTTCCACCCAACCACTAGAAAAATCAATAGAAACAATAACTGTACAAATAGAGAAGAATACCACCACCCAGAACACTACACAGAGTCAAGTCAATGATCTAATAGTGGTACAATCTCAAATACAAAATAAAGTTACAGAAGTAGAACAAGAAGTCAGCCAACACCAGATAACCATTACAAACCTAGATACAGACCTACAATCTACGAAAAATGACTTAAATAATAAAATAGAACAAACACAAATAAAAATATCACAAATCGAAACGGATGCAAATAGAGTGAGGAGCGGAAATGATACAATCATTTTGCCTGAAGTACAGAATGTATCTCACTTGATGAACAGCTTGGGGAAATTCGACAATACTAGCAACTACATGGCACCAAAACCGTTTGCCGACCAGCTGAGAGTAATTCAGGAGTTAGTACACGCAAGTTGGCCTGTATGGAGATTTCGACTATCTACACTGTTGATGGGAGAACCGTTACTCTTTTTGCATGGTAGAATGCATGAATTCAATTCATTGGAAGAATTCCTGAAAGCCTTTCTCGACCAATACTGGAGTCTGGATCAGCAGCAGAGCCTACTTTCGAGAATAATATCAAGTACATACAACGAAAAGAGCGGACAAACCTGCACCGCATTCGTTTCTCGACTGCGATTTTTCAACTCTCAGTTAGATAATCCCATACCTGATCTCACATTAGCTCACATCGCTATGAAACAACTACCGTACCGAATTCAACTTGTGTTGTCGACCACAGCAATCAAAAGTTTCAAAGACCTTGAAAATCATTTACATTGCGTACAAGCCGTCACCACAAATCACAACCAAGAAAAACAGAGACATGAAAATAATTACAATAGAGATAACCCGCCACCAAATCAGCTAACGGACAATTCAAACACCACTAATAGTAATCAAAATGATAGCATGCAAACAATCGAAACAGAAACACCTCCACCAAACAACCACCACCGTAATAAAAATGGATTCAGAAGGAATCAAAACAATAATTATCACAGAAATAAAGACCGTAGATACCCTGATCAAGGCAGATACTATGATGGCCGTGATCAAATGAATTATAATAGAGATAATAACACAAGTAATTCTAGAAGTAATAATAATCAATCACCGCCACCGAATACATCATCTAATACAAACAGAAGTAATAGCCCGCCACCTTCTAATAGCACCCCAAACAAAACAAATGAAAACAGAAATAATCAGTCAGGAAGAAACTCAAATGATAGCGATCGAGCATGACTAGGAGAAAATGTAACTTATAAGACTCTGACAGTTCAAGTGCCACTCACTCAGAGCAAAATAAAGAAACAAATGAATAGAATCAATAAGAAAGTATACCGTAATTCATACTTTCAACCCAAACATGTGAGGTACAAATCGCCTACAAACCTCCACCACCATGCTTGTGAGAATATTTCGAATATTAAGCCATATCTTCGAGAATAATTGATTTGGAAATCAATTCACGAACATGTGCTTCTGAGATTCGGAGTCAAAAAACTGAGTGAAACAATTAATGGAGTGACCTATTTGCTGGACCAGTAGAGTCTATATGCGCCTATCACCCTTCACACATGAATTACATTTCACACGCAGTTTAAACTTTGCTAAGTTAGCCTATTATCTAAATGATAGAAATTTATAACCCATTAAGATGGTTAATAAGTAGGAACTGATTAGTTGAAAATCAGCCTAGTCTAAAAATACATTCTAACGGTACTTTATTACCAACATGAAATTAAATATAGTTACCCATTACGAACCCACGACTTGTTAGTATTGCATGTTTAATCATCTTAGATGATATATTTGTTAATATTATATGTAAATATTAGATTTTGGTTATGAACACATAAATCACATATAACCTCATATGCATACGGTTAGAAAATACAAAAAAATAAAACATCGATATACGATGAAACAGCTGTTATAAACAGAAAATTTGTAGACGCCAAGGCCTTGTGGATTACATGACCATGCAGCCGTCACAGATCATGATCGATCCATCTATCGATCCATCTATCGACACAGTATTACTTATACTTATACTTGAATACTTGATGTCGTCGTCCTTGACTGGGGATACCAGACAGACTGTGTCAGAAGATTTTTTTTTTTTTTTTTTAAAATAGTGGCTCATCAGCCAACTCAGTCAATGAATAGATGGGTCTATTTTTTAATTTCTGTCTGATGAGAGAGCAGAATCTTGTGCGTGGCGCATTCCTCACTTCCACTGGGAGTCTGTTGAAATATCTTATGGCAGCCAATGGGAAACCTCTCTGCGTACCAGTTAGCCTGCTGCGTGGTACCTCCAAATCTGTTGCATGACGGGTGTTGTAGGTGTGAACCTCATTCCTTTTCACAAGCGTTTGCAGATTATCCTTGACATACATCAGAGAGGACAGGATATACTGACCATGTATGGTGAGTATCATCAGATCTCTGAAGAGTGGCCTACAGTGATCTCTCTGTCCTGAGAAAGTGATGGTCCTGATTGCTCTCTTCTGAAGTAGCAGCACATCATGGCAAGCAGGTGCATGACCCCACAGCAGCAGTCCATACATAATGTGGCTATGGAACAGAGAGTAATATGCTGTGACAAGGTATTCCCTAGAGACAGTGTATCTCAGCTTCCTGAGAAGGTATACCACCCTGGACAGTCTCTTGCAAACCTCTGATATATGGTAGTTCCACCTCAACCTGCCATCCACCCAGAAGCCAAGCAACTTAACTGGCTCGGTCTCCACTGCCACCCTCTTTAGGCTACAGATCAGGAAGTTAGTTTTCTCTTCATTAAGTTTCATCCTGTTGGCTGTGAACCAGGCCTTAGCATTGTTCAGTGCTTCAACTGACCTTTCTGATGCTTGATCCACTGTTTCTCCTCTTGCAGTCAGTGTGGTGTCGTCTGCAAAGAGAATGGAGCCCTGGCTGTCTGGGAAGTCATTCATGAGCAGGATGAAAAGCAGGGGACCCAACACAGAACCCTGTGGTACACCATGCTCCACATTTCTAACACCTGAGGTAGCTCCCTCTAGTGAGACCACTTGCCTCCTATTTTCCAAGTAACTCTTGATTGTGCTTAGAACCGTACCTTGGACACCATACCTTCTGAGTTTCCCAATCAATATATCATGAGGCACACAATCAAACGCTTTGCTTAGGTCACACAGTGTAAGCGCAAGAGAATCACCTTGCTCAAATGCACTCTGTATTTTATTTGTCAAGGCTAGTAGAGCACTAGCTGTTGAATGACCATTTCTGAAGCCATGTTGGGACTGAGCTAGAAGGTTGTTCTTCATGAAAAAGTCAGTTAGCTGCAGCTTCATCTCGGTTTCTATAACTTTTGACATAATGGGCACAATTGAAATAGGCCTGAAGTTGGAAGGAAGTTCAACATCACCCTTTTTATGAATTGGCAGTGTTCTTGCTAACTTGAGTGTGTCAGGAAATATTCCTGCCTTCAAGCAATTATTGACTGCTGTAGCCATTGGCTCTGCTATTTGGTTGATTGTCTCTTTCAGCACAAAAGTAGATAAGCCTAGAATATCCTGGGTTTTGGAGTTTTTCAAACCACTGACGATGTTAATGACTCTATCAGCACAAATTTCTCTCCAAACATCCATCCTATGTACAGTGATTTCTACATTTTCAACTGGGTCAAAGTCCGTTTCTGCCAGATTTGCCAGTACATCCTCAACAGCACTCACAAAATAATTGTTGAAATTATCTGGGCTAATTGTTGACTGTACTCTAGGCTTTTTAGGACGGTGTTTGTTTATGACCTCCCAAGCAGCTCTACAACTGTTTGCAGCTATCTCAATGGTGTCTGCAGTGTGCACTCTTTTTGCATGTCTCACCATCTGTCTGTACACTTTATTTTGTCTCAAGTAGTGTCCATACTTCTCCATTTTGTCCTCTGGGATCACTGCTGATTTGTAATGATGGTGAAGGAGTACAACTAAGTTCTTCTGAGTCACTAGGGCTTCAGTGAACCAGGATCTATCTCTTGGGAAAGGGGTCTTCCCCATGATCTTGGGGGCCCTTCTTGACACCTTTGGAAAAACAGAATTAAAAACATTCATGTATCCAGCAATCAGCATGTCAAAAGCATATTCAGGCCTTGTAAGTTGAAATACCTCTTTCCAGTCAATGTATCCCAACTTGCTGCAAAAAAGAGGGATAAGTTCATCCTTTACTGCTCTGCTGCTAAAACTGTAATTTGAGTGCCAGGTTGGTGGGGACACACTCCATGTATTGTGTTCCATAGCATCAAAAACAACTGCACTGTGATCCAACACCATGGGATCAATAACTTCAACTGTGTACTCCCAGGAGTCAAGATCTGTGACCACAGTGTCCAAGCATGCAGATTCTCTTGTTGGAAGTTGATTTGCAACAAATAACCCATGTCCTCGCAGGAGGTTAGTGAAAGTATCCCTCTCTCTGGATAAGACCTCCAGATGGATATTGAAATCACCGCCGATCACCAATCTTGATTTGTGCTCTCTTGTCAAAGAAGTCAGGAACTCCTCCAGAAGAATTATGAACTGCTCAAAATCTCCATCAGGTGAACGATATACAGAGACCACTATGATGGAGGGCTCAATCAACTTAATAGCTGTAAGCTCCATTGAAAGCTCATCACAGAAACTCCCAACATCCAGTTCTCTGTACTTGAGGCCTTCCTTTAAAAAAATTGCTGCTCCGCCGTTTCTGTGGATGCGCCTTGTGTATATGCTTTATTATTTATCGTAGGAGATATCCTTATTATTATTATATTATATACCATTATTTATTATAAATGTTATTTAGTCATCTTTGTAAAAATATTAAATGGCATCAGAGTGGATAGTAACATAAACCAAAGATTATTCAGTATGACCAACATTTCTCGGCAAATATTATTAAAAGCAAGCGGCCATTTTCAGTATTATTCTGTGATCAAATCTAGTCAAATCTCGTAACGTCTGTGATACCTATCTGTCAAATTATTATTGAGTGTGCTATAATATATCGTAAGTCTAATCGTAAGTTCCATATGTTTAAATGTCAGAAATTTTTTGTAAGAGCTGCTAAGATCAAATTGTTATGACTTCTGTGCATCGGCGTCAATTCTAGGGACTTTTTGTGCATTACTGTTGGTAGACTACGCTCACCACCATTTCTGTAACAGCCGCCCATTTTTGAATTTCTATGCCACTTTATGATGTTACCTTTTCTTTGTAAATCCACTGCCATGTTTTGATATTTCCATTTCTGTAAATCTTAGGAGTAAGTATATGTAGATTATCCATTGCTGAAGGCTAAGTCTGAAGGTATATCCCATGAGTCAGTCTGTATTTACCTGACCTTAGAGTCACATTTGTGTCATATACTTGTAACTTAGAGAAATTTAGCTCGTCTTCTTTGTTAATTAAAGTCATCCAAATCTTCATATTCTAGGCTAATTGTATAAGCCTTAATACTCACATTTACCTGACTTTAATGGGGGCTTATGTAACGATACGAAATTTCTAAATTATAAATAAGCCACTGGACAGATTTAAATCACTAATATATACTTGGGATCGCAATGTTTACGTTGTTGCTATGGGGAACCTAACCTCCTGATGTGCCGGCTTTTTCATGTCTACTCAGCCAGATATTCATAGTAGCGAGAATTTGTCAAATATAAAAATATATTGCCTTAAATATTGTTAATAAGTAAAAATGCAATAAAATATTATCAAATAGCTAGTCATACTTATATTAATAGAATCTTAATAAGAAAATGAAATGTTACTCACCATGATCATCCACTCAAAAGCAGTATTATACAGCCAGCAGAATTTATTATTATGTTTGTCATATCTTATTTATATTATTTATGTGATTGGTGTTAGTCAAATTAAATTATTTATATTTTATTAGGGGCATTAATTAGTCACGTAGGCCCATACCTCATTAGCATATTATGTTAATTAGTTCGAAAAGAGCCAATCAGAGGAAGCCACAATAATAAATTACAGAGAATCTGAGGTGCTTCCCAGAATCAAGAAGAAAAAACTCTCTCCTGGGCTTACGACCGAAGTAGTTCCATCACCGAATGTTAGTCTCTATCATTTTAAAATTTAAATTAAATTCAAGTCGAGACCCTTGTGAGGAACAAACGGAGCACAGATCACTGAGCCAGACTACAGATCCCAAAGGATTCTGAACAGATTTTCCACCACGACACCAGGATTGAGGGGCCAAGGTCTCGATCCTTAGAGGGCATCACCACTCCGCCACTCCACGCCAGCAGAGGGATAAAAATTCGCGTGAGTGTTATAAATTTACTAATAGTGGATCCACTGGTGCGCGAAAGATCTGAAATAATCGCTACGACCAATACCAATAGAATATTTAGAGTGTAGAATCTGAGCTCATAGGGTTAAGCGATTAAATATAGTATATGAGGCATGTTACATTTGGGCCAAGCCATGAACCCACGACCCGCTCTGATATATATTTAAATAAAAATAAATAATCAATGTAAACAAATATTGTATTATTTAAAGGCACCCAACGCAAATCCCTTCAAATAAAATAAGTAACATTCAAAAAAAGCAGGTGTTACATAATGGCACTCAACGTAAGGGCTTTCTAAAAAATAAAACAACCATATGTTACAAGCTCCATTAATAATCACAATCAGCCACCTCAGTATCAGGTGTTCCAAGTTTTATCAGGTGATACAGATAGTTTTGAAATGATGGTTTTATTGAAATCTCTTACATATACGCGTATATTACTAGCTGGCCCGACGCGCATTGCTGCGTTCTCATAAAAATTCTCCTTGATTTTATTATTCGCCACCTCCCGCTGAGGTTACATTTCAAATTAGGAAAGAAGTTAGTCCTAGGGCTCTTCCAGCTGATCATAAGGGCCTCCTTTGTTGTTTTCTTAATCACCACCGCTGAATAAAGAAACATTTCAAATTTAAACCTCCTACGACTATAAGGGTAGAAGCTAGGTTTTTGATTTTATTATTCGCCACCTCCTGCTGAGGCTGCATTTCAAATTTCTAGCTGGATTGGTTAACAGATGTCATAAATCCGGCATAATTACATTATTTCATCATACCCAGTCATATGTTTCCTACATAGTGCAAGGCTCCGACTGCACGGTAGCCTACATGCAAAGTATTTTGCTGCTGTTCAAAGACAGCGTAAATAATGCCGCTAAGGGGCCTGCCATATGACTAAAAAATGTTGACTTCTATCAGCTGTTCCTTTAAGCTGTTTGGCCGGCAAGTTCAGTAAGTTAGGTCTGTAAAATGGATTAATTAATAATAATTATTAGCTCCCCTATTAAAATTTATGGTCAGAAACCATCCCCAATATTCAAACAACATATTCCCAAAGTTTCATGCCGATTTGTCAAGTAGTTTTGAAGTCTATAGGGAACACACATACATACATACATACATACATACAGGCAGACATTCATTTTTATATATATAGATATAAAAGTCCATGTGTGTATGTATATGTTCCCAGTAAACTCCGAAACCGCTCAACCGATTTTTATGAAATATTCAGGCACAATGTAGAATAGTCCCGAGATGGTTCCTGTGAAGTTTGGGAGTTCAAAGTCCTCGCCGAAGGACGCAAAAAGAAGAAATCTATCCTTGAAGGAACAGCTGATAAAAGTCAACAGTTTTTAATCATATGGAAGACCCCTTAGCGGAGTTATTTACGCTGTCTAGCGAATGATTTGTTTTTTGTTTGTCTGGAACGCAAAGACTTTGCATGTACCATGCAGTCGGAGCCTTGCAGTCATGTATTAAAACATTAAAAAAAAATAGGAAAGATATGTAGGAAACATATGACTGTGAATTATGAAATGTAAATGTTAAGTAGGAAACATATGACTGTGAATTATGAAATGTAAATATGCTGAGTTTACGACATGTGTTACCCAATGCAGCTGGGACACTTTCGGCTATCATTATAGCCAAGTGCCGTAACAAGTATCTTTTCAATCAGAGATAAGCTACGAAACTCCTGGGCGCTCTTTGTAAGGGTGACCGATTGTCCAGCAAAAAAAGACTCTGTTCTCTGCTGTGAAATCACTTCCCGGTGGTTCGGAACCCACCTAAGGGTGTAGGTCCAACTCATCTATCACTATCATCCAATTCATTACCCACGCACAGGTCTCAGACCCATGTGGGCTTCATCCTCCAAAAACTTTAGTATTACTGCTCAAAATTATAAGATGTCAAGCGTGTTAAATACCTTTTTAATTCATTTTTGATTATCAGTTTCATTTCTAATGCTACTTGGCAGGTACCTCAAAAATTTAATTTCCATATTTTTATTATAAAATTATTTTTGTTCCTGGTTTTATAATCATGAATATCTACTTGCCGAGGAAATGTAGACTCATTGTTTTTTACGTGTAGTATTGTTCTGTATATTATATTTTATGTATATACCGTACACAGTCATGAAGTCTACCTACTTGAAAAGCATCTTACATGACTGTTCTTTATTAAGGTTAAGAGTTCGCCTAATAGCCTCTTTTTGTAGGTGCAGTATTTTATTCAAATTTAATGCACTTGTTCCTCCATAGATTTCAATTCCATATGATATATGATAATGAATTGTTGCAAAATAGACGGATTTCAACGCTTCTAAAGTACAAATTGGTGCTAGTCGCCTTAGCGCAAAGATTCCTGAACTGATATTACGAAATTTGTTTGTTTTGTCTTATGACACATGTATTACAGTCAAATAACTTATAGCTTGGTGAAATTTTATCATAAATTTCTATTTCAACAAGTCGTGATAGAAGTTTAAAAAAAAATTTGCTAATGGTAGATAACGAGAATACAGATCTACTTTATGAACTACAGATGAACTTTACTCTCTAAATCTTTTTATGAATGATTTATATAATTTCAGTCCCATACTGACTGAAATACGAAGAGTAGTCGCAGCGGTGATCTCGAGGACTGTACTGACTGATAAAAGCAGAGTTTGTCTATAGAAAAGATAAGAGCAAGCCGGGTAAGAAAACCGGGTTAGAGTTGACCAGAAGTAGTTTGACTTAGAAAGAATATGTGAATAGAGAGGATAAAGAGCGCATAGGGCTTTTGCGTGAAATGGCGGGCGAAGCGAAGAAAGGAATAAGTGAAGGAGATGGTCCGAAGATAATCTGTTCCCGATATTGAAAAGCGAAAGGACTTTGCAGAATAAAGAAGAGAGGTCAAAGGAGACCGAAGGAGAACGCAAAGAGGGAGCGAGGCAACTTCTCGATAAAGTATTTCACGACGTCATTTTCATGAAGTCTTTTCTGGTGAAGGGCAGAGATCTGTGTCCAAGAAGATTGTTGTGGCTGAGGCTCTTGCATTATTTACGTTCGATTGAGATTTTCCCTGTATTATCTTCTTTTCATCATATTGCCTTTTGTCCTGTATAAGCTTTTAACGTCAAAAGTAGGTACCGTACCTGTTTATATTTATAAGCATGTGAGAAAGGTCAAATATGTTTATTATGTGAGCTATATGGACAAGCAAAAGGAAATTCACACACTAAACTCTATCTTGTGCCAGTGAATTGCTTGTTTCTGAAGGAGTTCATAATTTTGTCAAAACATGGCGTTATTATTTATGATGTATTTTGATGTTTGTATCACAAATGATTTAATACATAAATGTCAATAAGATTATGTATCATGACAAATGAATTATAATGATAGTGAAATTACAATTTGATGTGAAAGGAACTCTTGTACACTATAAAATGCTTTATCAACTAAACTAAGCTCATTATGATTCAGCTCAAAGAAGGAACTGGAAGAAAATTAATGATTACAGTTATAATTTTCTCTGAATAATAGAGATCCATATAAATATTATGCATTCGCATGAACACAAAAATTGAATATCAGAAAAATTATTGAAACAATTAATTCTTCTGATACAGTAGTAAGAGGAATTAAAAAAATAATAGAGTTTCACATCCCTGCCAGTTCAATAGTTTGAAACACTTTCCAGCACTTTCTTCAATTCAGTTTGATATAATTCTTTTTCAATTCATTTAGTACCAATTTCAAATGCCTTGATATCACCGATGAAATATCAATGATAAACAAAATGGGTTGAGGTTTATTCACTCTATTTTATTTAAAAATTTACTTTCAATGCCATATATTAGAAAGTGGAATATGGAATATTCCAATACGCAAATACAAATTCGGAATTGGTTATATTGTAAACATTTAGGCTAGCGGTTTAGTTTTAGTAGATTGCAATTTTTTTTAAAATAGCTCTAGCTTCATTTTATTTAATGATTGTTCTTCGTTCTACTGTTTTCATCAAACTAGTGATGATAAGATTTAAGAGTATTCTTTTTCAGAGCATTTCTTGTTTAAATGTCTTCTTTTTAGTTCGAGGTTACTGACAATTGAACAAACAAATTCAGTATAAACTGATAGCAATTAAAGGAATTCGAAATTAATAAGTTCTGTCTTCTTTTTGTTGAGAAAAGTTCACAATACTTCTATTGTTAACTTTACATTCATACTTCTACTTTTTAACTATCTCTTTGCTCTGTGATGTTTTCCATGACGAAATACTCAATGAACAATCTAATATTAAAACTGACACTATATTTCACTTTTAAATAATGTTTTACTCACATATATTTGAGATGCTTGAGGAATGCATTTCACTTCTGAAAAGAAGCTTCGTCAGCCTGCCGCCAGGGGTTATGCTTTGTTGAGGTTAGGATGAGCAGCCATTATGTAGTTAAAAATTGCGTTTGATTTGAATTGTATTTGGTCATTGAGTACGTTGGTTCTATCTTGTTTATGGTGTTTGAATATTTCATATTGCTCCAGTGTATTTAGTTTGTGGCTTTTTTGGAATGTGTGTAGAATTTCTAAGTCAGTTTGGATGTTATTGTGTGAGTGTCCAGTGTTGATTAAGTGATCTGCAAATGTTGAGTCAGTGTTGGAATGTAGTGCTTTGATGTATTCTTTATATCTTGTGTTGAATGATCTGCCTGTTTGTCCTATGTAGTACTTGGGGCATGTGTTGCATTTGAGCTTATATATTCCTGGTTTGTTGAATTTGTGAATTGTGCTGTTTGTTAGGTGAGCTGGATTTTGTTGGATCTGGTGTTTTAGGTTGTTTGTTGTTCTGAATGCTGTGTTAAATCCGGACTTTTAAAAGATGTGAGCTATTTTGTGTGATTTTTTGTTGAAATATGTGAGTGTGATAAATCTGTTTTTTGTTTGCAGGTTTTGGATTTTTACTTTTCATTTTATTCAGGATTTTGTCTACTAGAATGGTGTTGTATCCGTTTTGTTGTGCTAAATATTTGATTGTATTGATTTCTTCTTGGTGGTCAGCTTGTGATAGTGGAACATTTAGGAGTCTATGGATCATGGAGTAAAAAGCAGCAAGTTTTTGTTGATTTGGATGGTTGGATGAGTTGTGAATGAGTGTGTCTGTAAGAGTTGGTTTTCTGTAGATTTTGAATTTGTGCATGTTATTTAGCTTTTTGATAGTTAGGTCTAAGAAGTTTAAGGTGTAGTCTATTTCATATTCTGCTGTGAATTGCAAGTTTTTATGGGTTTTGTTCAATTGTGTTAGGAGTTGTTCACACTGTCTTTGGTTTCCATTGTAGAGTACAATAATGTCATCAACGTAGCGGTGCCAGTAAATTATTTTGTTTGAATGTTTGGTGTTTTTTAGTATTTTAGTGTTCTCTATGTGCTGTAAAAATATTTCATTTCAAATATTTCAATTTACATGAAAGAATCAGTAAGACAGTTATATAATAAAAAAGACAAAATCAATCAAGAACTCTATAAGCTTCATCTTAAAATAGCTTACAACCATAACAGTCAAGTCATCATGAACCTAATTCAGAATACTAATTCCTGGGTGGAACACAAATTGAGAAAAATCCATGAAAAACATAACTTTAAATTCCAAAACCTCCAACCAAAAGAGAAACTGATAATAAATTCACACAAATTCCATGAAAGAACAGTAAACCTTACACAGATACAATTCACTCATTACAGAAAAGAACCTCCTCAACAAAGGAATGAAATATAACCTACCTTCCACACAAAAATTCAACACCATGGTACTCAATGACCAAATACAATTCAAATCAAACGCAATTTTTAACTACATAATGGCTGCTCATCCTAACCTCAACAAAGCATAACCCCTGGCGGCAGGCTGACGAAGCTTCTTTTCAGAAGTGAAATGCATTCCTCAAGCATCTCAAATATATGTGAGTAAAACATTATTTAAAAGTGAAATACAGTGTCAGTTTTAATATTAGATTATCTCTTTGCTTTCAGAATAGAGGAGCTCACATCGATTTCTAGGAGTCAACAAAAAACTAAATATCTACTGTACTTTATCTGTTATTCCTTAGTAAAGAGACATTCATTGTGGGATTACTGTCCAGAAACTTACGGGGTTGTCCCAGGAGAAGAGCCATGGTAGCCATAAGCAGAGAATTTTACTGGTGAAGGGGTTTGAACTTTGAAGGAGTGTCGGGAGAGGGAGGGGCCAATCTTGCTAAAAAGGGTCAGCAAAGTCCCATTCAGTGGCCCTCGCAACTTTTTAACAGTTACCTTTCTTGGTTATCTCTCTCTTAAATAATTGGCATATATTATAAATAAGTGAAATAATTTCTGGAGTATATGGTAATGACTGACAAACCTCGTGTTTTGACAGACTGCTTTACTTAACTTGTAGATTAGACATCCACTGAGATCAAACTCCCCGAGAACACCCCGGAAATCCACATGTTTGAAGACTTTAAAAAAGAATAGAGATAAAAAATGGATATTTATTCTGTAAAAGCTCATACCAGTTCAGATAAGACTCGGTTGAGTACACTTATGGCTCATTCTTTAAAAGTGATAAGTTAGTGAGCCCTAAACTGGAGTCTATCTTCGTGAAGCGAGAGGTGCGTGCTTCAAAGCAGGTAATAACGGATAACAAGATGTTAATAACTGTAAGTAGGTGATACGTGAGTCTCCTCTTGGTAGTGAAAGATGTAAGAAAGCAAGGAGGTAAGACGGGAAGAAAGAGGGCTTAGTCAAGAAAGGGTTTAGTAAGTAGGTAAGAGCATTATTAGACGCTGGCCTTGGCATGTTTGTTTGCTGTGGTGGGGAAAGGGACTATATCTCGTAGCCACCTTGAGAGAGCTCGTGTCCTATCTCGGGAAGCGTGTTGACGAGTCAGTGGTGGTTGTACAGCATCACTCACCAGCTCACTACCACCGATTCCTTTGGCCAAACATAATTAAACTTGCCATCAGATAGCATGCGTCGCCCTTTGCTTCGTCATTCATCATTATCTCCTCTGCGCTCTTTGTTCTTCGGCGCAACTGCCGCTTGTTACCACCAGTTTGCTTGTACTCCTTGTCTTCCTACTTATTGTCTAGCGAAACTACAAATAGGCTAACCCGCTCGCTCTCCGTTCGGCTGCTCGACTTTGTGAAAAATGAACCTCTTACAGATCCTCTTAAAGATTATAACAAATTAGAAATTTGTTTTTCACCCTCAACTCCCACCCCGCTTTCTTCTTGATCATCTTTTGCATTGTCGTAGGAGAACGATAGCAAACAAGATAACCGAAACTCTTTCTTTGCCTTGAGCATGCTGTCATGCGTAATATTCCATTACATTTCTCATTAAAAGACCAGCAAGCGCAAAATGAATATAGCGGCATATTATTAAAAGGGGCCACCGCCTTGCAGTCAGCAAGGTACAAGTGAACCATGAAATATTCACCCTCTCCAAGTAAGAATGATTAATTAATTCCCTGCAATTTCCTAGATCTCATCGGCGTAAACGGTATAACTTTTCAAAGTTATGTTGGAAAGTAGTTCACCAACTTGTTGGAAATTGACAACAATATCGGAGAAGGCATCATGCTGTGTGGTTTCACCTGTATAACAAAGCTTGATTAGGAAAATTTGAAAACAGCAAGAAGGTGCGGGTGTTTAGACAGGTGAAACTTGAGCATATTCCTATTAAATAGATCTATAATGGGAAATCTTTTTTTCTGACTACTAACCCGATATTAGGGGTCAGCTTCCCCAGTAGTCCTGCGACAAGCCGTTATGGGAGGAAGTCTCTTCCTCTACGTTTGAACTTTTCAAATCATTTTGTATTTTTTCAAGCAGACAATTGGTGATTGTCCGCGGCATCTTCTATTCTCAAAAAGTCAAATAAAACAGTAATTCTATTCTATTATCCTTTGTATTAATAATTTGAAAAATGAATTGAGTGGAATACTCATCTTGTGCAGGGGTTTTCAAACTACGGCCCACAAGTCAGATCCGTCCCGCGACAGCTAAGCCTCAAACGGCCCGCGACTGTATCAAAAAATATTTCAAAACAAAAATATTTTCAGCAGGGGTTTCTCGCTGAAATTCTATTAATGTGGAAAAGCTAATGTTATTTATTAGAGGTTGAACAAATCACAACTAACATCTCCTTAGCGTTTTAAAAAATACATATTCGGTTAGTTCGACAGGTCAAGGTTAACGTGGTTGTCAAAAATAGTTCAGAGTAACAGGGTTTAGTTCAAGAATAATTATGGAATGACAAAGAGGTTAAAACGGTTGCATTGATTGCGGTAAATAAAGGTACCAAAATGATGAAGTTACTTTCACAGATGAATAGAATATCAATTAATAAATGGAATATTGAAAAATAGTAATTGAAAAAATACTTCTTTTTTGTACCTAAGACATATTTGGTACATATTTTTGCTACTTCTGGGGCTGCAATCGCTCGATCGGCCATTGTTTTGCAAAGTATGGGTATGTTGTACACAACAAAATAATGAAACTACTATAGTTCATAATATAAACATAGGCTTGGGAATGCTTCGATATGATTTCAATAAATAAATTCTACAGAAACACGCTGTTTCGCATTGTGTTGAGTTACCAATACTTCGTGGGCTTGTTCTTGTTAGTCACCAACATAATGAAAAAGTTGATTTGAACATTGGTCCGGAAATGATTTGTTACAGTATACAATTTGCAGAAGTTAGCAGCTATTCCTATCAATTTGAGAAGTTTCAGAGTTTCCATTATCAGAAGTTTGTACTACTCTCATTTTACTCGTTAATTGATCGGGTTTCATGTAAACTATGCTAAAAAAATAACACAAGTTTGAAGTCGGTAAGTATGGTAATTTTTGAGATGCAAAAATTATAAAATGAACAGGTTTTAGGCTTGAAGTGGATTAATTTTTTCGTTATTATTATCAACCTGCAGGTTTTTCAAACAAAACTTGCAGAGAATTTAATCTGGAGAGAAAAATGTTGAATAACCCAATAGAAAAGACCAACTCATCATATTTCAAAAAGCATACCAGTTCAGATAAGAACTTCGGTTGAGTACACTTATGGCTCACTCTTTTGTAAGCGATTAGTGAGCCTAGTACTAACTACTGCACTGGCGTCTATCTTTGAGATATATTTATGTGTTTATATTTCAAAAAGCTGGTTTAATTGAATCATATAACATACTGATTTTGCACAGTTAGATCCAGCTTGCTATTTTTATGTGATATGAGATTCTATTAATTAAAATTAAATTTTATGAAGTTTTTATGTGTTTTTGCTATTGGGGTTTTCAAAATTTTCCCTCCAAAATTGAAATTCATAAAGTTTTTAGAAAGAAATGCAGGTATATTGTAAATGCAAGCAAGGTACACTTGCAAACTAGAAAAACATGTTTTCCAGGCCTTTTTGTATATTCTGATGAATATTTAAAAAAATTACTGAAGTTATCGACTTTTAACTTCTTTTATTAAATTTTTCACCTAATTCTACATATAAAACCTGACCAATTTACCAAAAAAAAACGGCATTACAAGTTTCTGAATAAATAAACTGACGGGGTATAGTCGCTAACCTTCGTCATCTTCAACTCTTTAACGAAGCATTACGGACCAATTGCTGAAAATATACTTTTTATTATAACTGGGTATTATAAAACTACATCAAACACCCCGTGCATGTAGAATGTTTTTAATACTGAAATTATATCCTTACGTCGTCACGTAATTCAACTATTAAATTTAGCAAGTGTGTGTTTGCTCAGTGATCGTACTCGATGACTAGTCTAGAAATTGAAATTTTTTTTGAGAATTAATAGAAAAATGAGATTGGTTCTGGCCCCCTTAGCTTACTTGAGTAGTTATTTTGGCCCGAAGGCTGAAAATTTTGGAGACCTTTGATCTTGCGCATTCCTATCCGTTGAACATTGGTAATGTCAACCATTTTCGAATTCTCATTCAATTCTATCAATTTGTCAACTTGATTTACCGTCTCATACAAATGTTCAATTTCGTTCGACTTTGTTGTGATATATATTTTTTTATTACATCAATTCATGGCATCATTGTTGGATCCTATGATGCTCCTGTATGCGGACATAATTTCACAATGAAATTATTTGCATACAGTATTATTTCTGCAGATATTTTTTGTAACATTTTATTTCTTGTTCATGATAGTTAAGTTGAACTAAGTATTTTTTCTTTGTAACTTCTTGGTTTCTCTCCTAATAATTGATTGTTTTATAATAATTATTATTATTTTTATCATGTATAATTTTTTTCCTGTGTATTTTTTTGCTTATTTGTATTTGCGGAAATAAAGATTATTATTATTATTATTATTATATTGAACTCCTTGTCAATTCTTTGCGTTACAATAAAATCTTGATTCTATTAATTGGGAAACAATGATTGGCCCTTGATGAGGGCTTCTAAAATTTCCATAGCCGGCCCTAATGTTTATAACCATTCAGAATATCATCTGCTGAGATTATTACCTCTTGTGGCCTATTGTTGGTTGGCCTAGAGAGTGAGAGGAAGATAGAGAAAGAGTGATCATGAGAGAGAGTGAGTGAGTGAGAATGAGGCCGAGGGAGCAAGGCGATTAAAGTCACTTGAGACGAGACTTGAACTGTTCTGGGGGCGGCTGGTTGCGGCTTTGCATACATAATAGCATTGACGACCCAGCCGCACCAAATAGCAATAAAATCCCTTCGAGGATACATTTTTGTTTATTCCGTTAGACTAGCGCGGCGATCATCTACAATTCAAATACTGTTTTGGCACTTTCCAAGATGGCGGCGGCGTCTTCTCGTCTTTGCTTTGCTTCGTCTCTAAATACTTTCAAATCTGCACGGATCTCTTCTCCGTTTTCAACTCGACTCCATGGAATCGAGCACAGAATATTGATGGAAACGCCATAGAAATACATTCGGTGATTTGTTATCCGAGTCTTCAAAATTTTTTTTTGATTCTGTCTGGATACAGATATCAATCATAGTTATAAAAACATCAAGTCATCTGTATGATTTGATCGTTATTATTTAACAATCAGATAAGTCATTATTTGATGACATTAATCTCAATGTTGTGAGAATCTAACTCGTAAATGTAAAATGATAGTCTCTCATGAAAAGCTGCAATATGAAGGACTCTGTATGAGTTAATAATACTGGTACATAAAATATTATTGTCACTCATAAATAATTACAATGTGAAGTTTTTAAATATATATGATTTAATGTTAAGAGCTGATTGAAACATACAAATGATAATCGTACATGAAATAAATTGTTGCAATCTAAAAATGATTTATTTATTCATTAATTTAATTAAAATACAGTCAATGTGAATACAACAGGCTATTGCCCAAAACTGCTTTAACAAAATTTTAAAGTAGGATCAATATCTTGTGTTAGGTCGCTGTTTCACTTGAAATGTTACCTTGAAGCACAATAATTATTCACAATCACGTCTTTTGCAGAAAAAGAATAATAATTTTTTCATTACAAACAAAGCACTGTTACTGTAAGTGTGATTAAAGCTATTTGATTGACTCTATTAAGCTGCGAATAAATATCTATGATGACTGTTTACTATCCATAGTAATCTCATAAATACATAACGCGCGAGCTCTGTCTTCTATAGAAATAGTTAAAATGTTCTCTATGAATTGTAGAGAATCTTGAATATTTGCAGGAGTGTGATCAATGTGTTTAATTTGAAGATTTCTAAGGAAACTATGAATTTCATTCTTTACTCTCGTAAATAATAGAATTATCAATGCTTCCAATGATGACACTTCTGTACTCACTAATTTTAATTTCTCACACCTCTATTAATTTTCCAATAAATTTTTTTTCATCTAATGGAATAAATTGATTGAAAAAAATTGATGAAATAAATAATCTACTGTTTTTTCTGTTGAAAGAAATCAGAAATAGAACTATTAGAAATAGAAATAGAATTGTCACCCATAGATAGCATGGTCAGATAGTTTACCGGTCACTTTGTCACTTAATTTATTGTCAGGTCAACTAGCTTCAAGAATCATTAAAAAAAAATTAGTTATGGCATAATTATAATTAACACATTAGACCTCTTGAAAACAAAAGGTATACAACCTCTTGAAAATACACCGGAGCATCTATTTTCGGAAATTGGCAGAGCAAGCGTCTTTTGATATGATAAGAAATAATGAAAGTGGTAGGATGTAGTAAATAAATTTATTGGATATAATATATCATCCGGCGGTATGCTATAGGATATCAATTCTTCCTTGATCAATATCCATCGAAAGAATTTGAATCAGTCAGTAAATATTAACAATCCGCTTTTGCATAATAGCGTGCTTTAGTAAAAACAAAAAATCTGAAAGTATTGTCAGGGAACAATTTTGTGGCAGTCCCACCCCCCAAGAGAGTGATCATAACTGGCATAATAATTAGTAAATTTTCAAAAATTAGCGCCACAGTAGACAACAACGCTGTGCTATACGTGACGTCACTTGGGCACGAAATTCAAAAATTACTACCATCAGAAAAATACTTCAATTATTTTAAATACCTGGCTCAGGCTATCAACACATATCTGTTCACAATTTGAGAGACCTGTTCTTTAATTTAAATCTCAATAATAATTATAATAGGTGCATAATAATTAGTCAGAAATTGGCATATTCATCCAAGCTTTAACCTAATCATTGAATTTGTCACGATCGAATAAATAAAAGTATGATAGTAAAGTCAATATTATTACATAATTCTAATAGTATAGTTCATAAAAAGATTGTACTCACTTGGAATTCGATCAACGAATTTTATTTGTTGTGAAATGTAAACACTTTCACTTCGTAGGTTAGTCCAGACATGAGTTTGAGATTTGACACAATTCGCATTTAATTTATGAACTGATATTTTTTCACTTCACTATTATTGTGAAAATGTAATTTGAAACACTTTTTGAGCACTTTAATATTATAAATAAATTTTTAAGCCTCAAATGTCAACGTGGTCATCTTATCAGTTCTTATCATCTCCAAACCGGCAAAATTTAGACAGCCGAATTATTTTTTTTAATTAATTTTAAATTAAGTAGAAATGTGAAAGAATCGCTCAAATTCTGTGATAACCTACTGATGAGTTTATTTCATCGTTTATTTTGTTTTTATTCCAAAACTCATCATCATATAGGTCATAAGTCAAAGGTGACTCAATCTAATTATTTTCTGTCTCTCTCTTTCCTAATTTACTTCCTGAATTTTTTGGGGAAGTTTTTCCGTTACTAGACTTGCCACCTGAACCTGAAGCCGAGAGGATCTGCTGGGAAACTACTCTATAAAGTCGCGGTCCATTTTAATTAAAATTTATTTGAAAAGTCTTAAAGTTCCTATTATTTACATGTATTATTATAAATGTATGCTCTTGTTGAAATTTTCGTTGGACGCCTTATTTAAATATTTTGTGAACTTGAACAACGGTGAACCACCTATTCCAAAAGGAGGGCGACTAGCCAGAGTGCAAACCACTGAGGAGTTCCTGTACCGTGAGTTATTCTAAAATTATTTAGTATGGCCATACTCTTGTGTTTAAGTGCGCCGAAATAATATAGTGTTAATTCACCACAAACCAACGTTGATGGTACAATCTCCAATTATTGTAAAGGGCTATTCCAACACGGGACCCGATCATACCCTCCACGTGGGGATTTGAAAATTATAAACTTAAATCTAACTGAAAAAAGATTATTTTAAAAAACTTTATTCAAAAGGAAAATAATCAAATCGCCAGTCTCAGTAGAAAAATTATCCATTTTGATATAATTTGTTCTAATAAACCTGCATAGATCCAATTCAGTACTTGTGTTTTCTATCTGGGTCACCTTGCTCGGTAAAATAGGCTACACTTGTATAGTTTTAAGCAGGTCAAAACGGCAGGGATTGGCGAAATTTGTCCTGGACTTCTACAAATTTCAGTAACATGGCACTGCAAATTTTGGGGAGGTTCAGGGCATTTTTGTCACCCCTTTTTGTGGATTTGGAGGAGCCAAGCTGTCGCATGCGCGCAGCCACAAAAGACCTAACTTCCGGAGCAATTAGATGTATTTTTCCATTTTCAGGAAAATTACTACATCACATCCTCCGCCATAAAAAGGGTATATGACATAATGGCGCCCGAACAGGGACCGTGATTGCAGCCTATGGAGATTTGTATAATTGATAATTTATTTCAGGAACTATTTCGTGTGGCAGACACCTAGTTCAACAAATCAGCTGGAGCAGGAACTAACTATTTTATTCTGTATTTCAGATTTCATCTCACATGCCTAGCCAAGCAGGGGGCGTTTTATGTGAATTTTATTTAAATTTAAGAGTGCTTTTGTAAGTAGATTTGCCGAGTAAGGTGCCTATTAAAGTTTTCAAACCCTACGTGGATTGGTTTGGTCATCCTGGGATATTTGTAAAACAAGGGCCTACATTTTTGAGCGATTCTTACAAACTAAAAGCTGTTTCACTCTTTGAATTTAATGAAAATTTATTGAAAATTTTTTATAATCCACTTATAAAATTTTTCTTTAAGCAAATATTAGTTTTTAGGACTTGAAATTTTTTCAATCTACTGTGATTATAGGTTATTATAGGTCGGTAGCAAATTTATGTTTAAGTGTTTCTATTTGTAACTGTATGTTTTGTGCAAGGTTAAACAAGGCGCAAATTAGTAATTCATTGTCCACAAGAATATTCAACTTTAAAAGAAATATCAGCACACTAGAATAAAACACTAAATATCCAAGTTGGTGAGACTATTCAATTTCCCTCATTATGGCTGGTAGTAATGACACTTCATCTGTAGTCGAAATAGAAGAGTCTAATAGAAGAGATAGAGATGTTGGCAGTATTTCTTCTGGTAATTTTTGTCTGGGAAATCTAGCTCAAATGTCATCAACTCAAGTTGGAACCCCAGAAGCTAGGATGAACACTGTAGAATCGAGATGGCAGCGGCCAATGTGAATGGTAAAAGTGTTTGTGGATCGTGCAAAGAATTAGTTAGGGAAAATGATTGTGCGTTGGAATGTGAAGGTCTATGTGAAATGTGGTTTCATATTAAATGTGTTAATGTTGTGAAAAAGAATTATGATAAATTCGTGTCTCTTGGTGAAGAACCGGTATGGTATTGTGTGGCTTGCAGGAGTGAGGTTAGAGATCTGATCACGTCAAGGCGGGAAGCTTTGGCGACTGGAAAATCGCTGGATTTGAGTGGTAGTCCTTCTCTCAGTATAATACTTGATGAAATTACTTCACTAAATGCTAATTTTCTGATGTTGGAACGTAGAATGAATGATATGGATGGTAGAATCAGCGTGAAAAATCACGTCATTATACCACCCTCCCCAATTGTTGAGACTCGCGGTCTTTCTGCGAATAACAATAGGCTACCTGTTAACGATGAGCAGAATATAAACTCTGACAATATTGAATCAAATTTGATTGATAGGAAAGATGATAATAGAAAAATTAATTCAGGTAACAGTTCATGTGTAATATCACAGAGTGTTGGAAACACTTCACTTCTCTTATCTGATGACGTCAACATTCAACAAGCTGACAAGGACTTACCTGCTCAGAACGTTGTTCAATGCAACTTAACCTATGCAGATACTGTCAAGTTAAAGGATCGTGAAGTGAAAATTAAAAGGAGGCAACCTATAATTGGATCAAGACTTGATACAGGTGAAATTAGATGTAAAATTAGGGCAGTGGAAAGATACGATTGGGTTTTTGTCTCAAGGCTGGCACCAGATGTGACTAAGGAGGATCTTCATGCATTTCTGAAGGACTTGAATTTTGACAGTGAATGTGTTGAGCTTAAAACCAAATATGATACATACAGGTCCTTCAAGGTAGGTGTTCCTCATCATCTAAAATCTAATATACTGTCTCCTGATATATGGCCAACTGGTACACTTGTCAGGAAATTTACTCAAAAGAGGGAGAGTTCTTTTTTAGCAAAGAACCAAGTGATAAATCATGTGACCTAATTTTGGGACACTGGAATGCCCAGAGTGTGAGAAATAAACAGGGCCTTCTTTCATTGTTCATTGAAATTGAAAAATTGGACATTCTGTGTTTGTGTGAACATTTTTTGACACCTGTTGAGACTGATTTTTATTCAAAAATATCTGATCTTTTTTTGGCAAGTGTATTTTGCAGAACAGCGACTAGATGTGGGGGCTCTGCAATCTACATACGGAATGATATTGACTTTACTGTTATTGATGTAAACGCATTTTGTGTTGAGCTTGACCTTGAGATTGTGGCTGTTTCTGTGCCAGCTTTTGACATAATCTGTGTTTCTCTGTACCACTCCCCCAGTGGTAATTTTGAACGTTTTTATGACCTTTTTGAGCAGTTTTTAATTTTTCTGAGTAGACACTCAAATTCTAAAATTGTGATTGCCGGTGACTTTAATGTTAATTTTATTAGTGAGGATTCTAAAGCGAGATCTGTCATGGAACTAATGAAATGTTTTGGCTTGTACATCACTTGTACTGAGCCCACTAGGGGAAATTCTTGCCTGGATAACGTTGCCGTCAGCCTCCAACCTGATGATTGCAGCACAAGAGTGGTTGAGCTTCACGGTGATGACCACTCTGCCTTGGTGTCATCCTTTTTCTTGTCTTCCTCTGCTGTGGCAAGTGATGAATCATCTACTTGGCATGTTGATTATATTTTTAGATCTAGACCTGTAAATGAAACTGCTTTGGGTCACTTCAAAAATGTCCTTGCAAGCACCCCCTGGGATGCTGTTCTTCAATGTTCAGGTGAGTCTGGCATGCTTGAGACTTTCTTTAATCATTTTCGGGAAATATTTAACACCTTTTTTCCCGAAACTCTCAAGCCTTACCGCTCTCAGAGACCATTGAGATGCCCTAAACGTATGGATAGTCGCAGTGAGTGGTATACTGATGATCTTGCCAGACTCAAGGCAGTCATGCTTGCCCTCAAGGACAGATGTGATGGTGGTGATGACAGTGACATTGCAGGTTATCAACGAGTTAAATCCATCTACAAAAAGAAGATTGAGTTGGCCAAGAAGTTGGCAACTGCAGAAAAAATTGATCATGCACCAAATCGCTGTAAGGCTGCATGGGATGTGATTAACTCTCACAGATCTTTGCCAAGGAGACAGATAGATTTCGCAAGCCCTGATGCCTTCAACAACTTTTTTATTGAGTCAGTGAGGAATATTGTGAGTGCCCTGCCCACTGTTGCAGATGATCCTATCCGACTGCTTGCTGCAAGAGTTCAACCGGTACATGAGCGCCTGTCTTTCTTCCGCCCCACCACCCCTTTGGCCTTGAAGAAGATTATTCGTTCTTTCAAGCCATCCAGGAGCCCGGACATCTATGGAATGTCTGTCAGTATGCTTCGGGAGGTTGTGGATGCCATTGCAGCTCCCCTTGCTGCGGCGGTGAATGACTGCCTGAGGTCTGGCATTTTCCCCAAATTTTTGAAGACTTCAAGAACTGTTCCTGTCTACAAGAAGGGTGACCACATGAGCCTTAACAGCTTTAGGCCTATTTCAATAACCCCGATTTTTGGGAAGGTGGTTGAGGCAGTTGTAAAGCCCCAGCTGGAGAATCACTTTGAGGGAAACAACCTTCTCTCTAGTATGCAGTTTGGCTTTCGCAGAGGGAGGTCTACAGTTGATGCGGTGGACTGTGTGGCGGAGAGGATAGGGGCGACTTTTGAGGATGGTGAATCTCTTGCTTTGACTCTGTGTGATTTGAGCAGAGCTTTCGACTGTGTTGATCACAACATTCTGCTTGGAAAACTTAAATTCTATGGTGTCAGGGACTCTGCCCTTTCCATCTTGGGCTCTTACCTGATGGAGAGGATGCAGGTGGTGTCAATTGGTGGAGCTGTTTCCTCAATGCTTCCTGTAAATTTTGGCGTTCCTCAGGGCTCAGTGCTTGGGCCGACCCTGTTCCTCATTATGATAAATGATTTGGATGACCATGGTTCAACCCTCATGTTTGCCGATGACACGTCACTTCTCTCATCTGGCGCCAATCTTGGGCATGTTTTGGAGACTTCTGAACACCATCTCCAGTCTGCTGTCTCGTGGTTCCTGGCAAATCGCTTCCAGCTAAATGAAGGCAAAACTCAGCGAATCACATGCAGTTTGTCATGCAAACTGCATGATGATCAGGATCCTGTGAAGCTGCTTGGTTTTGTATTGGACCCTAAACTAAGTTGGACAGGCCACATTCAGCAAACTACAAACAGACTGGCTCGCATTTGTTTCCTGCTGCTCAAGTTGAGGAGCCATGTGACGGAGTCATACCTTGTAATTGTTTATCATGCTCTTTTTCACTGCCACATCTCCTACGGTCTACTCCTGTGGGGTCATTCAGCAAGGGTCTCCGAAGTACTGAAGCTGCAAAAACGGGCTGTTAGAATAATTACTGCAAGTGAACATCGTGCCCATTGCAAGCCCATTTTTGCTAGACTAGGCATCTTAACGGTTGTCGGTGACTTCCTTCTTCGCTGCCTGATGTACGTTAAGAAGAATCAGAATGATCTGGTTACCCGGGAGAACGTGCATCACTACAACACCAGGCATCGGGAGCTGTTTGACATACCAAGAGTACGCCTTTCAAGATCACAGGTATGCTATAGAAGTGCTGCCTTGCGCTACTTCAACATACTGCCTGAAGAGGTGAGGCGATTGGATCTGAGCATGTTTGAGAGGGTCATTACTAAGTTTTTGAGGAGCAGGGCTTACTACAGTTATAGTGAGTTCCTGAATGATGACCTAGCAATCCTGCGCACAATCTTGTGATAAAATTTTTACTTTTTGTGTATAAGTGTTTGTTTTGACGCCATCGATCCTGCAATGCGGGCAAAGGATGAAGATTTAGGTATAAGGTATAAGGTATAAGGTAGAATCGCCTTCTAATAATTCAGATACTGAATTCAATATTCAGGGGGCAGGGGTTGAGATAGCTGGATCACAACCGATAACACCTAGAGCGTTTCAAGCTATGTTTGAATTACTGCAAGGCCTAAGTAGTCGAATGGATTTAACAAATAGCAGAATAATTGAAGTTAACCAAGACACTTGTAACAGATTGTCTGCCGAAATAAAACAAACAAATAGCAAATTGTCTGCTGATATTCAACAAACAAATAACCGACTGTCTGCTGATATTCAACAAACAAATAACCGACTGTCTGCTGATATCCAGCAAACGAATAACAAAATATCTGAGACAAGCGAAGACACTAACAACACAATAAAAACACAAGTAGACCGAACAAATGGCCACATCTCTGAATTAGAAAATAATTTAACACAAGCTACTGCTCGACTGGATAAGCGTGTGGATGATTTGGGACTCCGTTTTGAAAAAGAACTTCAAGAGGGTTTTCAGAGAATGAGTCAAGAGCTAAATGATAAACATACGACTCTATCATTACAATATAGTGAGAAATGGGAGTCTTTTCAAAACACTATGACATCTCAATTAGAAACTCACAAATCACAGGTTCAAGAGAGATGTGAACAAACGGAGGCCCGAATTAGTGAACAGATTAGGTCGACATTTGGAGAAACTCAAATAAAAATAAACAGTTTACAAGAGAAACAAGAACAAACTGTTTCTAAATTAGAAATAATTAATACCGCACAGGCCGACTTAACCTCCACTGTACAATCTGTAGTCCAGCAAAATCAGCAATGTACTATTGAAATAAAAGAAACTAATACCAAGCTGCAAGAACATATAGCTAGTACTACGGATTCTTTTAAAAAATTACAGAGGAGAGTAGAAAATGTGAGTGTTCCTAATCAATGTACCACCGATCATCGTCGATTCGCGCACAATACACCGACTCTTGGAATTTTTGACCCACAGAAAAAATCAATGAATGCCATTGAATTTATTCGACAAATTCAGAGCATTGATGAATTGTGTCCAAGTCCATGGGAAAGTTGGAAAACCACTCTTTGTAGTTTATTGAGATCAGACGCCCTGATGTCTTTCCAGTCTCAGAAGGAGGAGTTTAATTCACTATCAGACTTTCTCACTAGTTTCAAATCACAATATTGGTCTACTGAAGTGCAACAAGAGTGTCTATTTGAAATACTTAATAGTAGCTTTCAGCCCGAATCGCACATAACCTATCCAGCTTTTGCAGCAAGTTTGAGATATAAGAACACTTTTCTCGATGAGCCTTTATCTGAATCTAGTCTTGTTTCAATAATTTTAAAAGGGTTACCGGAACAAATTCGCATGATTATCGCAGCTGAAAATTCGCACAGTTTCAACGAGTTAGAGAAAACGTTAAGACGCATTCACATAATAACAAATTCCAAGTTGAACAGCAATTCGTGTGACCTTTCGCATAAAGAAAATAAATATATTACAAGCAGACACAGAGAAGGAAATAATAAGCCATATAATGAAAAAGATAAGCAAACTTATGATAAGGAAGGAAAATTTAATAACTTTAATCAACAACACCGATCTAATAACAACGGAAGGTGGTATAACCAAAATAGAAACTCACGTGATACTGAATTCCGGTCGGCAGATAACAATGAAGCTAAGGCAGATAGAGATGATTCCGGTTGCACCGTTTCGTCGCCAGGAGAGACAAGGCAGACAACTGCAAAGTCAGTCGACCGTGTAAACACATCTGCAAGCGGTGCCAACCCTTCTGGACAACCTGCTTCTAAAAACTTCAATCGCGGAAGACAGAATCGGTCCAGCTGACTAAATAATAAATATTCAAGCATTGCCAGGCAAACAGATAATTATTTGAAGGGAAGTGTAGTCCATCAAGTAAGTGCCTGTTCATTGTTTGCCTTACCCTGCAAACAGTACCAGGTCGCACAACCACTTTATCCTACCGGCTTCACTAGATGGCAGAGTCATCAGTCCAAAAGGAAAATGAATGCCCAACTGAGCGGTCAATTCAAATCATCAGTCATACGCGAGGCAGTAAAACCCCGAGTGAGAGTATATAATAAATCACATCATCTATGGGGCAAAGTAAAAATGAAGAGCCAAACAAAGCTGAACAATCATGACATCCCGGTTTTGACAGTATTTCGAGATGATTTTATGAAGGCTTTGCTAGAAGAGCCAAAGGAAGAAGTTAATGGGAACGGTTTCTCTGCTCAAGTTTATGTCAAAATTGGCTTATATGGACTCTCTTTGTCAGCCATGGTTGATACAGGAGCCCAATGTTGTCTGATTCAGGCTGACTTATTTAACAGACTCAAAGGTTTGGTTGACCTTCCTGTGCTGCCCCTTACTGCTACCTTCATTCAGGGAATCAACTCAAGTCGACGGATACGCATTAGTACTCAATGCATGTTGGAACTTCAAATAGGGGGCCAGATTTTTGCCTATACATTCTTGGTGTTACCTCTATCTGGTCCACATATTATTCTGGGATCAGACTTCCTTCAGCATTTTTCTTGCATTATTGACATGCAGCCTCATAAGCCATCCTTATCACTGGCAAATGAATAAAAAATAATCAATTTACCCATACAGTATGAGGCAATTAGTGGTGAGATAAGACACACATTTAGTTTCAATTGTCAAATGAATGACCTCCTGCCTAAGATGGATCAGCATGAAGCAGAGGAGGCATATGAAGATTTCCATACATTTTACAGTAAACCTTCAACCCACCACCTTGATCAACAAACTGACCTACTCATAGAGCAAACACTGGGTGAAATTCAAGGCCGAACTGATTGGAGCAAGGAAGAGAAGGAACAGGCAATTGAAGTGATCATACGTCATCAAGACGTTTTTTCAGAGCTACCTGGGAAAGCAAGTCATTTCAGCTGTCACCTTGAGGTTAAGCCACATAGCAAATACTATAGGAAATCTTACCCTATCCCATTTTCACGTCGCGAAGCTGCTGCTTGTGAGATTCAACGTATGGAGAGCTTGGGGATTATAGAACCTTCTTCATCTTCTTACAGCTTGCCTATTGTATGTGTTGCTAAGAAAGATGGGTCTGTGCGATTATGTCTTGATGCTCGCCTGTTAAACCAAATACTTGAAGATGACCGCGAAGCACCTGCCCAAATAGACCAAGTACTTCAAACATTCCACAACAAAACAGTCTATTCTACTGTAGATTTGAGCTCAGGGTATTGGCAAGTACAAGTGGAAGAAGAGTCTAGGGACTATCTGTCATTTGTTTTCAATGGGCAAAATTATCGCTTTACCCGGTTGGCATTTGGAGTGAGGAATGCTATGGCCATATTCATAAAGTGTCTGAGACAAGCACTGGGTGAAGATGTACATGATTTCTGCACATTGTATGTTGATGATGGTATCATCTCATCAATGGGAGTACTTGAGCATTGTCAACATCTTGATACCATCTTCAGTCGTCTTAGAAAATGTGGGATGAAGCTTCGCCTGTCCAAATGTCATCTCTTTAAGAAGCAAGTCACTTTCCTTGGCCATATCATCTCTCTGGAAGGTATCACCCAGGATGAAGAAAAGCTATCTGCCATCAGAAGTTTTCCTTCACCTGCAAATCGAAAACAACTGCAGAAATTTGTTGGTTTCCTACAATTCTACAGGCGCTTCAGTAAACAGCTGTCCCACTACACTGCTCAGCTGGGTCATATCTTGTCATCAAATAAGCCCTGGAAGTGGACAGATAGGGAGGAGGCCATATTCCAACAAATAAAAGAGAATTTCCTACAGGTGGTTATGCTGGGGCATCCAAATTTATCTCAACCCTTCTACATCAACACTGATGCATCTCACTATGCTCTCGGGGCAGAAATTTTTCAGGTTGATGAAGAGGATGAAAAACAGGTCATAGCATTCTTCAGCAAGACACTAAATCAAGCACAAAGGAGATACACAACCACTGAGAAGGAGCTCCTGAGTATTGTGGAAGTCTGTTTAAAATATCGAACCTTGCTTTTGGGACATAAGATTTTCATAAACACTGATCATCGAGCTCTCACTTTCTTCAAAACAGCCAAGCTAACCAACAACCGTTTGTCAAGATGGTTCCTCACCCTACAGGAATTTGATCTGCATATCACTCATCTTCCTGGTCGAAGTAATGCCACCGCTGATTTTCTGTCACGGGAAGTTGATGCAACCTATGTGCAAGACACCACCTTCAGATGCTATCTGACTGATCGTTTCCATGGACTTGAATACCCCAAGGATATCATGCCCATTGAACATAGGCATACTTTAAGCTTGCACCAATTGGAGATGGAACAACAGAAAGATGTGAGCATCAAGAAGATACATCAGCAACTCTCTGTTAACCCAAGAGCAGAAGCTAAGCCAGAACATTTAAAATGGTATCGTCTTCACAACAACTTGGTTTTCTGTCGGCGAGAATTACAGTCATCAAACTGGAAGGTGCTGATACCACAGAGTTTGGTAAATGATGTAATAAGAGAAACTCATGAAAGGTTGGGGCATTTCGGCTCTCGAAAAATATATATGGCCATTCAAGAGTTGTGCCACTTCAAAAATATGCACCGCCAAGTGGCTAAGATTATTGCTGCCTGCGATGTCTGTCAGAGGACAAAGCATAACCGCTTCACTATCTGAGGACAAATGATTCCTATTCTTCCATCTGAACCTTTGGAAATAATTTCTGCTGACATCTATGGCCCACTACCTGTGGCTGCTGGTCGGAAAAAGTTTGTTTTTGCAGTCACTTGTCTTTTTTCCAAATACACCAAATTCTACCCAGTGGGAAAGATTACAGGTGAAAAACTGGCTAACTTTATTTTCCAAGATTGGTGCATCAATATTGGCAAACCAGAAAAAATTTTGGCAGACAATGCAACTTATTTTAGAAGCCCAAAATGGCGGAAAAAATTGGTGGATGCTGGTATACAAGTTTTATACACCACGCGATACAACCCCAGTGCCAATCCTGTGGAAAGGAAAATGGCAGAGATATCTCGATTCATGCGAGCCTATGCTAGTCATGCACACACTCACTGGGTTAGATATTTGCCATTTCTTGAGGAATGTCTAAATCATTCATATAATGAAACTATTGGCAGCACTCCTCATGAAGTAATGACAGGCGAACCTAGCATGCACTTTTTGCGCCAACTGATTGAATTTCCAGATGAGCAACAGCGACCACAGCCAGAACTTATCCAGCTAGTCCAAAGGAGACTGAAGAAAGCAGCATCTGCCCGGAAGAAGTACCATGATCGTGCATGCAAATCATTTGAATACCAGCCAGGCCAAGAAGTCTTAGTACGGCTGCACAAATCTTCTGATTCTTTGGGGAAGCTAACAAAGAAATTTTTTCACCTGTATGAGGGCCCTTTCATAGTGGAAGCTGTCTCCAACTACAACACAGTGAAACTGGCTGATCCCAAGAATAACTCCAGTCTGGGTTGGGAAAACGTTCAGAATGTCAAACCCTACCAGAGAGTCATATAGGTTGTACTATCTGCATTTACCATTGTTGCCCAATGTGAGGTGATCTTAGTAGAGTCTGGCCAAACAATATGTTTGCTACAGGACACTTAGAATGTACTGCCAGCGAAGCAAACACCTGGTTGGATGGAGCACTGTGCTGAAGAAAATTCCAGTCACCAGCCGCCTTCCAGGACATCAGACTGTAGTGCTGCAAGAGTCATCTACAAGGAGGAGTGTACATCCAGGATCGTTGATCAACGCCAGGAGAAGTCATCGCCACTCCAGCACCAAGACATCATCCAGGAATCCTGTCTGATGTGCCACTGACTTGCACAAAGCATACAGCCTAGGTGTTAGGTGTAAATTTATGTATTTTGAATGTATTATTAAGTTTAAATAATGATATAAACAGATTTTTGCATCAGCGCACTTTGAAAGTATAATAAATATAACTTATAAATTATTAAAAAGTATAAAAAAAAAAAATTGTGATATTATGTATCTTAAATTAATTTTGTTATTTATTGTTGGTGTCATGTACTTGAAAAAAAAGAAGCTATTTATTGGTGTTAACAAAATATTAATTTCTTGGCAAAGAATTCGTAAAAAAAAACAACTGTCTGTGATAATCATCACTTATTAGAAACAATTGTTAAAAACAAATGTGTTATCCTAATTTTTCAAAAAATTATTGGAAGTAGTGTATATTTTGTGATTAATTGAAATTATTTGTTTGCCAGTTAGAGCAAAGTTTCTAAGAAACCACTCATTAATCATCTTGTATTGCAAGAAAATTAAATATAGAATCTATGTTATGTTATGTTATCATTTAAAAATGTTATGCTCATTATTAATTTGTAGAGATATTATGTTATGAAGCAACTGGAAACAAAAGAAAAATTTGGTACAATATCACTTTACAAATTAGTGTTATTATTGTTAAGGATAAAATGAAATACTTGAATTGAAAAAGAAAAACAAGATTAATCTTAAAATTGTAATGAATTGTTGTACAAAGTACATTTATTATGATATTATTATGTTATTTATGTTTAATTGCTCAAATAATTTATGTTATTATTATATTCAATTAGCATGCATTAGAATTATATTCTATAATATATTTATGTGTTAGGGTGGAAGATGAAAATAATAAAATAGAAACTAGGAGACTGAACTGTTTTATAATTTGTTACAAAAAGAAAATAATGAACAGGAGCTATAGGAACTTTGGTCATACTTGAGTAGGAATAAGGAATAGAAGAGAGCATAAGAAAAAGAAAACTATAATGAAAGTTCATGTGATAGGTTTATTTGCACTATAAAAAGAAAAACAATGTAATTAATTTTATGAAATATGAAAAGAACAGGATATAAAGAAAATGCCATGTGATAAAATATCCTTATTGCCATTATTTGTAAAAACAAATAATTATACATCTAGTCATTGGGCCATTAATTTGAACAGCCATACAATGCCAGCCTCTCAAATAATTATAGTTGTCTATTATTCACCTCAGGAGCTTATAAATAGGGCTTTTAAGCTTGTATGCTTGCCCAACATTATTGTGAGGGATTTATTCCCATCTTTTGCACATTGTGCTTGTTATTATTGTATTCTATGGGAGCATCCCATTTGACATTGACATAGATTTTTCTGGATGTATTGTCAAACACCAGTAATCGAAGTAATGTATTCTTATTTTTAAGTCTGTTAGGGCACATTGACCCAACGACTCTAGGCTATATGCCTTTATTTTATAGAAATTTCATGTATGTGATATTTCTTATCTTGTTTAATGTTATATTTATCCGTTAATCCTGAGAGGTGTAGACAAGGCTGTGATATTTGTGTTTAATGTTAAGTGTTCTATGTTTTAGAAACCATTAAATGGCAAAAATGTTCAAAATTGTTAACTATTAGTTGCAATAGGTTAAGTATAAGCCTGACTTAATTTGTTATAAAGCCTTTCATGGCTGAAATCCTTTATAAAGGGGGCGATGTCAGGGAACAATTTTGTGGCAGTCCCACCCCCCAAGAGAGTGATCATAACTGGCATAATAATTAGTAAATTTTCAAAAATTAGCGCCACAGTAGACAACAACGCTGTGCTATACGTGACGTCACTTGGGCACGAAATTCAAAAATTACTACCATCAGAAAAATACTTCAATTATTTTAAATACCTGGCTCAGGCTATCAACACATATCTGTTCACAATTTGAGAGACCTGTTCTTTAATTTAAATCTCAATAATAATTATAATAGGTGCATAATAATTAGTCAGAAATTGGCATATTCATCCAAGCTTTAACCTAATCATTGAATTTGTCACGATCGAATAAATAAAAGTATGATAGTAAAGTCAATATTATTACATAATTCTAATAGTATAGTTCATAAAAAGATTGTACTCACTTGGAATTCGATCAACGAATTTTATTTGTTGTGAAATGTAAACACTTTCACTTCGTAGGTTAGTCCAGACATGAGTTTGAGATTTGACACAATTCGCATTTAATTTATGAACTGATATTTTTTCACTTCACTATTATTGTGAAAATGTAATTTGAAACACTTTTTGAGCACTTTAATATTATAAATAAATTTTTAAGCCTCAAATGTCAACGTGGTCATCTTATCAGTTCTTATCATCTCCAAACCGGCAAAATTTAGACAGCCGAATTATTTTTTTTAATTAATTTTAAATTAAGTAGAAATGTGAAAGAATCGCTCAAATTCTGTGATAACCTACTGATGAGTTTATTTCATCGTTTATTTTGTTTTTATTCCAAAACTCATCATCATATAGGTCATAAGTCAAAGGTGACTCAATCTAATTATTTTCTGTCTCTCTCTTTCCTAATTTACTTCCTGAATTTTTTGGGGAAGTTTTTCCGTTACTAGACTTGCCACCTGAACCTGAAGCCGAGAGGATCTGCTGGGAAACTACTCTATAAAGTCGCGGTCCATTTTAATTAAAATTTATTTGAAAAGTCTTAAAGTTCCTATTATTTACATGTATTATTATAAATGTATGCTCTTGTTGAAATTTTCGTTGGACGCCTTATTTAAATATTTTGTGAACTTGAACAACGGTGAACCACCTATTCCAAAAGGAGGGCGACTAGCCAGAGTGCAAACCACTGAGGAGTTCCTGTACCGTGAGTTATTCTAAAATTATTTAGTATGGCCATACTCTTGTGTTTAAGTGCGCCGAAATAATATAGTGTTAATTCACCACAAACCAACGTTGATGGTACAATATCCAATTATTGTAAAGGGCTATTCCAACACGGGACCCGATCATACCCTCCACGTGGGGATTTGAAAATTATAAACTTAAATCTAACTGAAAAAAGATTATTTTAAAAAACTTTATTCAAAAGGAAAATAATCAAATCGCCAGTCTCTGTAGAAAAATTATCCATTTTGATATAATTTGTTCTAATAAACCTGCATAGATCCAATTCAGTACTTGTGTTTTCTATCTGGGTCACCTTGCTCGGTAAAATAGGCTACACTTGTATAGTTTTAAGCAGGTCAAAACGGCAGGGATTGGCGAAATTTGTCCTGGACTTCTACAAATTTCAGTAACACGGCACTGCAAATTTTGGGGAGGTTCAGGGCATTTTTGTCACCCCTTTTTGTGGATTTGGAGGAGCCAAGCTGTCGCATGCGCGCAGCCACAAAAGACCTAACTTCCGGAGCAATTAGATGTATTTTTCCATTTTCAGGAAAATTACTACATCACATCCTCCGCCATAAAAAGGGTATATGACAGTATACAGTAGCTTATCATTTTTCGCTCAATATAGATCATGGTACTCACAGCCAGTGAATCGCCGCTCAGCTATACTCCCATATTTCTAGCTCTGAGTATCATCAACATGGATTGTGAGCTACATTTTTGAGTATGGAAAAATCAAATTCTATTTTGTTTGAAATAAAATATGGATGCTACAGCACCGATGACATACAGCACTACCAGCGAGTTGAGACGAATTATTTGAACAGTTCGGTGTAATATTATATTTTTGGCTCTTTTATTGAAAAGCGAGGAAAAGTGGAAATAAAATAACCGGTCACGGCTATTCCTGTTAACGGTTCGAACTCATGCAGATTTTATTGAAATTTGTCTGTCCGTGTCTTGTTGGTTGCCTCTGTGTTGGTCAGAGAGAGTGGGAAGGTCTTTGTTTTATTATTCAGTGAACGTGCCTGAATTGCACACATCGATGAGAGAGCGCCTCTCCACGCTAAGGGACTAACAGACTGCCATCGATATCTGAACAACCACAAAAACACGCTGGAGAGCTGTGAAAATATTACCGACACTCAACGAATCCTCTTTCCAGTAAAATAAAAGTGTTAATGAGTGAAATGTATAGAGTGTCCACTTGAGTGAAACACTTGACACTAGATTATTACAATCTCTTCTCTTTAAAGTCATAACCATATTTTATTATAGAATTCCCAGCAGTAACATTATTATTTCTCAATTCAAATTTACGATATTAGTGACAATGAAAGGAATGTACAAAGTGCTCAATTGATTGCTAAATTGAAAAATCTTCTTTTGAAAATGTTACACATTATTAAATTTTTTCCCGTCCCATTTTTCTCTCTTAATTTATAGTGCTTACACAATGCTCACCACCCAGAAATTTCAAGTATCATACTCATCAGATTTATTTTCATTCTTCGAAACTGCATAAATTGAAAAAAAGCATAGATCTTCGGAATAAATTTATTGGAAACTTTGTTTCTCAAAGTTTTTGGAGTTTTTTTTTTGTGGGCTGCTAAAGCCGCGTCTCCACCAACCGAACATGCTCGACGAACAGTGTTCGCTGGAATCAGCTGATGCCGAACATTTTTTGGAGTTGGTTTGGTGTGGACGCCTTCTCGAATATATGATCGGTGTGGTGGGGTTACTGGCGGGAACCTGTTGTTGGTTGTCACTGTTCGCTCACAGACCAAACATTTCAATTGAACTCACGAATATGTTCGGTGACCCATATGTTTAATGTTTGCCCGTTTTTTGTATTAGCCAACAATGTTCGGCAGACATGTTCGGTTGGTGGAGACGCGGCTTAAGAAGAATTTGAATTTCCAACTCCAACGTATTAAAAAAAAAATTGCTTTTGTAGTATATCCAACTTTTTTAAATTTTAAGTAAATCTTTATATTCAATGTTCATTTCTTGCGCTTGTAATAGTTGTAGAATTGGACAAGAATCCTCACAATATTGGAGAGCATTGACAATGTGATACTCTACAAGTTTTTTCAATGAAACACATTATTAAAACCGGATCGGCCGCACAGCCCAACCCAGTCTTAGTTGGATAGCGACAACCTTATGTCCTTGGTAAAGGAAAATTAGTAGTTCCACCATTGAGTCACTTTTAAGACAGTCGAATAATAAAAAATAATAGAAGCATCAATTGTCCACAACAAACTAGCGCCACTTACTCGAATCACCTATCTAATAAAGTCTGTTCGCACAACTTCATTTTGCATGAAAGTAGCTTTGCATCTGAGCTTGCCGGTGGTAGAAGAAGTAACAGAAGAAGATTGAGGAAAGGGGAAAATGTGGGATTGGAAACCGTTCAGCCGGGCAAAGTTGGCACGGCCAAACAGCCGTCGCCACTGTGAGACATTAGAAGCTGAAAAGAAAGAGACAGAGCAAGTAGTGAGAAATTGCTAGAAACATGATGGATAGAGACAGAGAACTGAGTAGAGAACTGCTAGGAAGTTGAAGGAACTAATCACCGCGGAAAGGACCTGACTGAAAGCTGTGTGCCTCTGTAAACCTCATACCCTGTCATTCACCGACATTGTCACTTCTACCCCTGTTTCTTACACTTACCAGCTCCATTTCTCACTCGCACTCCCTCTCTCTTTCTCGATCTATCTCTTTTACCAGCGACCACAACATGGTAACCGGAGATTGACTTAGCTGGTGACGGGCGTCACTTGTCAACCTCTTTCCAATTTGCAACTTGTGTGTGGACTAAGTTTGTGTACGAGGAGGAGTGCGGAGTAGAAAACGGAGGAGGAGGTGGAGGAGGAGGTGGAGGAGGAGGAGGTGGAGGAGGAGGAAGAGGAGGAGGGGGAAGAGAAGGAAGGGAAATGAGGAAGATTGAAGGAGAAGGTGGTGAAGGAAGAGACGAGGATTATACGGAACTGCCGGTGAAGTAAATGAAAGAGAACAAAGTGAAAGGTTGAAATACGAAGATGAACGACAAAGGGTAAGTGGAGGATTGAATCACAAAGGAGAAGGCTAAGTTGCTAACTGGCTAAGAAAGTGTTGGAAGAAAATCAAAAGAGAGTAAAGGGAAGGAAATAAAGGGAAAGAGGAGAGGCCGAGGAAGTAGATGAGTAGAGAAGTAGGAAAATGAAAAGGAGAAAGAGGTAGAAGAAGTGGCGAGGGAAAGAGGAGGGAGAGAGGGTGAGAGAGAGCAAGAGGGGTGAGAGAGAAAATGAGAAAGATAAAGAGAAGGTTGAAAAAAGGTGGATTAGGTAAGGAAAGTTATGTCAAGGAGTTGTGAGAGAAGTGGAGAGTGTAAGGAATCAAGAAATGAAGAAGATGAGGTTGAAAACGAAGGAGGTGAAAAGGACAAAGGAGATGGCAGGAGGTAAAGGGAAACAAAGAATAAGGAAAAGTAGAAAAAACATTTTATACTAGAAGAAAAAGAACTTGATACCAGAAGAAAAAGGAAAAAACATGAAATGGAAGGAAAGAATGAAAGAAAAGGGGGTTAGAGAAAGGGGAAAAGGAAGAATACGATGCGGAGTAGAAAGAGAAAAAAGTAGGGTTAGAGGGGGTGAAGGATGAAGAGGAGAAAAGAGAAGACTCAGGAGGAAAAAAGGAAGTGCAGGAGAAGAAAAGGAAGATGAGAAGGAGAAGGAGGATACAATAGGAGTGAAGAGAAAGAAATTAGTAGAAGGAAGATGATGTGGAGAAGAAAGTATGATAGAAGGAGAGGATGATGTGGAGGAAGTAGAGGAAAAGAGGTGAAGATAAGAAAAATAGAAAGTAGATAGTGACAAGAAGTGAGATGTGAGAAGGTTGGAGGAGGAGAGAAAGAAGAAGAGGAAAATGAAGTAGAATGATGAAACAGAGCAGTAGATGGGTCAGAATAATAATGAAAAAGATATAGACGGACGAGGAGGATAATGATGAGTGTCGAAAGAGGAAGTGCATACTTACCTCTCTAAACTTTACAATGACAATTTACTCTCGTTCCTCTTCCAGTGGAGTTTAGTTTGCGCAAAACTTGGCAAACGCACCAATCCCTCAGCAGAACTTTGTCAAGGTGGCGGTAGACCATGGTCCATAAGGTAGCTATCCATCTGTTATTAATGTCTCGTCATTAAAATTCGACAAGCTTGATTTTTTCCCGTAGACTACCGATAAAACTTGCACCTCCCAATATTATCCTTGTATAAAACAAGGGATCCTATTTTTTATTGAAGTGGTGTGATTAGAGTATTTTTTGAAGAGGATAAACTTGAAAACTCCGCAATTTCAGACATGGTCAAACACAGAAGGGAAATCTCTCAGGGAAGGGTAGTAGATTGTTATAACGAGATCTGACATGAATCTAATAATTGTCATCACATGTTAATCGCAATATAAACCTTCTTATTTAATTCATGAACTGTATAATTTTGAATACATTATTTTCTTGAAATAAAAGAAGCTAGCAATAAGTTTGTGAATTTCATCTGTGAGAATTATAAATATTCAATAATTCGAGTACGTGGGAGATAAATCACTAAATATCATAATGGAAGTTACGATAAAGTTAAAAGCAATACCGTGAATGAAAGTTACAACGAAGTTAAAAGCAGTAACAGGAATATTATAAAAAATGTAAAGAAAATACAAACGAAATTGGACTCGTTATTTACTTTACAATCTATCCATTGTTTATTATTGATCAATTATTGTATTCAACAGTTTTATTTAGGATGCAGTTAACTGGAGAGTCGACCACTTGGTTTGAAATTCGATCTGTTTTTAAAATATAGAAACAGATCATAACTATTCCATTTCAATACACAATAAATAAACCTCCATTTATAACTAGTTGTTTATAGTTCCGTTTTCCTGCACACCCCACAATGGAGCCACCTATTTGTAATTGTCTATTTTTATTTTTGCTCTGTTTTAATTTTTTGGTGTTTTTTAAGTTTATTGAATTTTTGATTTATCATACCACACAAAGTATTCCTACTATCGATTGCCACAGCTTCTAAATATTATTGATGTATTCTCTTTTTGAACTTTTATTTTTTAAATATTGACATTGTTTGCAAAGGAAGAAACCATCAAAGATCCATGGCTACACCACACTATGCTTTACAATAGAATTTGTGTCTAGTGAAAAGGTAGTCTGTGAAGTTCCAAGGGTGAATACTCTATGCGACTTGAAGCACACATGATTATGCATATGAAGTTGAATCGAATTGGCGGCAGCGGTGAGGGGAATAGTTGTAAGTGATTCTGAAGAAAGTGGCATCCGAACTACTGTTCGATGTCTTGGGTCACAAGAGAGGAAGGGGAACGAACGCTCAAGCCACTCAATACGGAGTGTCGCAAATTCCAGCCCATGCATTATTCCGTATTATAGCCGCCGCAGACGCGCGCAACGCGTAAAGTAGTTGCGAATGCAGGGCGCGTTCACACGCGGTGTAGCGCCACAGACGCGTAGACTACGATTAGCATCATACACCTGTGACAGACTTTTGCCATGTAAATGTTGCCTGCTGGTCCCCCCCCCCCCCCACCCACCAACAAGGGAATAATTCCAGCACCCCTCCTACAGAATACTCATATAATATACATTCAAATAATGAAGTGGAGTGCCGCTGTTCTTTTCAAATCAGAACTCTTCCATTATTAATTCGGATTTATTGAAAGTATTTATTGTCACTTTCCACGACTGCACCTCACTCGAAACATACTCGATATTCAAAATGTTGTTGTTATCCATCTATTATTGCACCTCATATATTCAAAATATTGTTGCTGAGTGCTGGTATTTTAAAGCGAAACTCTTTATATGGGAGTTACATTCAGCTTTTATTGTACGGACATCACTTTTTAATCATTCATTTCAAACCCCACGACGTTCGAATTTATGCTAGTTTTCCTGAAGCGCATTTAAAAGCCTTCCATTATTACATCTCATATACTCAATATAATATTATGGCCGTGCTGGTCTTTTTAGGCGAAACCCTTTCTATGAAGTAAAATTCAGCTTTTATCGTACTAACGAAACTTTTCAATTATTATCCATTATAAACCTCAACACTTTTGAAGTTGTTCTAGTTTTCCAGTAGTACATTGAAAAGCTACTGGCATTGTAAAATACTATACAGGGTGGGGGAAATGTTTGGAAACGGCTTAATATTTCATATACAAAGGTGATTTTGCGGTAGGTATGATTGAGGATCCTACTCAAATTGAAAATACTATTTTACTGTGACTTTAAAAATCTGGTCCGCCATCTTGGAACCGCCATTTTGAATGTAACATTTTTTTTTTAAATAGGAAGGGGGTCATGCGATACATGATTTCAATACAGAATTTTAAAACAAAATGAATGCCGAAAACCGCACATCGATATGTCAACCCGTTTCGGAGATATTTACATTATTAATCGATACCATGAAAAGCAGAAATGAAATAAATAAGTACATTAAAATCTTACCTATCAAATTTTTTGTTAATAGTGTTTGCTAATGAACATTAAAACCCAATTATTTTAATAAATGTTCAAACTGTTTTCCTTCAGCTGTTTGACAATGTGCTAATCTTAAATAATAGCCATCAAGCACATTTTGAATCATTTCGCGTGGAATTCTGTTAGCCACTTCAGTTATACATTCTCTCAGTTCATTAATTGTTGCTGGTTTCTTTTTGTACACATTGTCTTTCATGTAGCCCCAAAAGAAATAATCAAGTGGAGAGAGGTCAGGTGACCTAGCGGGCCACTCTATTGCACCTCTACGACCTATCCAGCGTTGGGGAAATGTTTGGTTCAATATATCCCGCACTCCTAATGCATAATGAGGGGGCGCCCCATCTTGTTGAAACCACAAGTTATGTAACTCTTGTCCGTTGATGTTCTGGATGGCTGGAACGATCAAATTTATTAACATGTTCTCGTAAATGGCACCTGTTAAATTATTCTCGATAATAAATGGTCCTACAATGTGACCATTTACCATACCAGCCCATACGTTTAATTTTTCAGGATACTGTGTATGACCCTCCTTCATCCAGTATGGGTTGACATCGGTCCAGAAACGATAGTTTTGCTTATTTACATTGCCGTTAAGCATGAAAATGTGCTTGATGGCTATTATTTAAGATTAGCACATTGTCAAACAGCTGAAGGAAAACAGTTTTAACATTTATTAAAATAATTGGGTTTTAATGTTTATTAGCAAACACTATTAACAAAAAATTTGATAGGTAAGATTTTAATGTACTTATTTATTTCATTTCTGCTTTTCATGGTATCGATTAATAATGTAAATATCTCCGAAACGGGTTGACATATCGATGTGCGGTTTTCGGCATTCATTTTGTCTTAAAATTCTGTATTGAAATCATGTATCGCATGACCCCCTTCCTATTTAAAAAAAAAGTTACATTCAAAATGGCGGTTCCAAGATGGCGGACCAGATTTTTAAAGTCACAGTAAAATAGTATTTTCAATTTGAGTAGGATCCTCAATCATACCTACCGCAAAATCACCTTTGTATATGAAATATTAAGCCGTTTCCAAACATTTCCCCCACCCTGTATATATTTGATATATTGTTGCTCAGTGCTTGTCTACATTCAGATTTTCTGGTACAGACGACAGTTTCTTTCCAATTATTCATTCTCAATTCAATTTCAATTCAATTTTCTCTGAACAACCCTGTCCAGAGGAGTTTATTTTCATTTGATACATAACAATAAATTTTTACAATGTCTGTGTATAAATATTTTCATATTGATTACTCGTGAACACCCCACTATAGAAATATGTGCTGGGGTGAAACAGTCTAGTAAGTTTTTCAATTTATGCAAAATTCCTTTTAAAATAATTGAAACATTATTGTTGATTATCCATGTTAGTATTCTAATTATTATTGAAATATTCTACATTATATAACTAACACTAATATTACTAACACCAAAATGACTACTTATATACTACCTAGCACTACATACTACTATCTACCACCTTTCTAACTCTACAAACTTATCACTGCTAACTCTATACAACAATAAAAAACACCCTACAAAAGACAATGTCATATACCATTATAAGTATTTTTACATAAACAATATGATGAAACATTACATGCTATAGTTATTGTCTGGAAAATTGACTGAACGTTTTAAACACTTTATATCTTGAATTTATTTAATTATACATTCAGAAGTTACCTGCTAAAATTTTTTCGGATTCAATGAAATTTATATCTATTAGCCATTTCTTTAATGAACTCTTGTATTTTTTCAAGTTAGCCTCGTTCTTCAAAAGACTCGGCATTCTATTCAGAACTTTAGAGCCAACATATAATGCTGATTTTTGAGCAAATGTTGAGTTTACTCTGGGAACTGAAATATCTCTATTTCGAGCTCTGGTATTGTGAGCATGATCAACGAATTGAATTTGGCTTGGGTGTTTCTTTATATATGTGCTAACTACTAATATGTATAACTGCCTAACGCTAAGTACCATTCTGAACCTCAAGGCTTTCAAGGTTGCGCTCTTAAATAATGGAGTGCATTTTCGTTGAAAAGAATATAATCTTGTTGGGATATTTTTTGTAGATTACGTCTTGGAGACTCCAGATAAGATGTCACATCAACAATAAATTATATACATACAATATTACCAATATTAGATTCCGTCTTGGAGACTCCAGATAAGATGTCGGATCAACAATTATATACATACAATATTACCAATATTAGTAATACCAATATTAGTATTACCCAAATAAATAATACAAAGCTACAATATTACCAATTTTATACACTGGGTACAATGATTACTATATCAGTTAGTTGAGGTGAAGCCTTATTTTGACATGAAAGGAACTCTTCTACACTATCAAAAGCTTTATCAACTAAATACTTTTTCAATTGTTTTTTTATATTTCTATATTTTCAAGACTTTAAAAACTGCGGTAGCTTGTTGGAGAGTTTCCTGCCAATATAACTAGGTTTTGGTCGAATAAGCTACTATTGTGACTCACCAAGAGATTATACCCTAGGCTTCTTGTATTATTATCATGTTCATCAAGATATTGATTTATATCACTCTTTACAATGTAGAGTAGCTTCATACACATATAAGCAAGGTACAGTTAGGAGCCCAAGTCTCTTGAACAACGACCTACATGAATTAATCTATTTCTCTTTCCATAAACCTAACAGCTTTCTTTTGGATTTTAAACACCCTATCAAGGTTTTTTTTCATGACTTAACCAATACTAAGATGGCATACCTGATATGTGACAGTAAGTGCCCATGGTAAGCTATAAAAAGTGAATTTTTGTCATTTAATCTGGCAAGCTGCCGTAGGACAAATACCCAAGATGAAATTTTACTGCATATTTTCGTAATCTTGTACCTAACAAATCTCCTAGAAATGCAATGTTTTCTTCCTGGTCTAGATAATTATTGTTTACAAACACGGTTACAGCCATATTTTAATTTGAATTATGTTTGTTTTTGAATAGAAGGTATCGGAATTTTTTACTATTTATCGTTAATTTCAATTGATTTAAGAATTTGACAATCAATTACACACCTTTTCTCTAAATGATCTAGAACGGAATGATGTATCGTCTGCAAATAAGAGGGCTCTACCACTAATTAATTCTTTAGGCGAACGGTTGACGTTCAACAAAAAAAGCAATGAACCCAGTATTGGCGAGATCTTCCCTTCTTTCAAATTCTCTGGAAAAACACCTTGTTCTGATGAATGATCAAGAATGTATCAGATGAATCAAAGGATCTAACAATTGATCTTCACATTCTGTTAGAATTTTACTGGATACATCATCCATTCCTACAGTTTTTTTAGTATTCAAACTATCAATGATATTTTACAACTGGACTTGGGATACGGGTTGCAATTTAAATTCATTCTTGATCACCTCAACATTTCACATGTTTAAATTACTATTACCTGTATTAAGACATTTTTGAAGGTTCTTAGCAGGTAATATTAAAAAATTACAATGGCTTTTATAATATAGACCGATTGGTTTTATGTTTGACACTCGCTTAAAGAAATACAATGTACAGTGATGACATGCAAAGAACCAACTTATCTAAACTTAAAACGAATTGAGTACGCAGCCAAGTACGTTGAATAATTATGATTGATTTTAGTTAATAATAAAGCAATTATTTGAAGGATTCATCAAATGTTTTGATCAAAAAATAAGCTCAATGAACTAGAAAACAGCATCAAAATTTCATGTGTTTTGTTTTGTATTTTGAGGGTAAAGCGGCGCTCCCACGACTTAAGAAACTCAAAATTCAAATTTGGCCCTCTGTATTACATGTACATCCGTTAAGAAAACAACTTTTATAATTTTGTTCTGGAGAATCTACCTTCAAAATGGACAATTACAGAATTTTATTAGCAATAATTCTTTTTCAACTATAAACCCATTATCATCCCATTTTCATATTTTGATTGTTCAACAAACCTACAAAGAATCTACGAACAGATTTTGAAATTTTTCAAGACGAACTTTTTGAAAAAAAAATATTTTTGAGGTAAGCTTGCAATTTTTTAATCACAGCATATATCGCGTTACAATAAAATGTGAAGAGCATGAAAAATGATACCACTCTTGCCCTCTAGCTTGATTGCACCAGTTGCTAGAGCAATTTAAAAAATTACAAATTTCCAATTTCTAAGGATTTTTTGAAATTTCGGATTGCTGTAAAAGATTAGAATAAAATTTAATATTACGTATTTTTGTCTCATCACTTAATATGAGTTTACCAGATTTAATCAAAATCTGAGATAGTGATCGGAAAAAAATTGTTGATGTGACGTGGAATGACTCTACTCATTCATGCTTTTAAGCATAAGCAAATTTGTTTCTATTGGTTTTCTCACCCACTGGTCCATTTTCCCGTTAACATCTTCTTACGCTGATTCTTCATTTTCAGATCCAGTTCTCTCATCTGTTAAATCTGAATATAGATTTGTTCATTCCGTTAATACAATGTTAATAATTCATTCATCAAGTAAATTGCAAACATGCATATTGCATATTGACATGCTAACATGCAAACAATTGCATATTAAAAATTAAATGATTTTATTATTAATAAAGTAATAATTTAATCTATTTGGAATTAAATAGCTCAATATTGTAACTGTTAAAGTAACTGTAAATATTGAACAATTCGATTTATTGCCATTTCCCGATCGCTTGGGAGTTTCGCTTCTACGTATTGTTCCGTAAAAACATTAAAACACATGAAAAGGTTTTTATTAATATACGTAACTAATAGAAATTGAAATAATATCAGAGATAGATATGCATGTGGAAATAGGTGTGCTATTAGGAATCGAATGCTATAGAAATAAGAATTATTTCTGTCTAATCTCCTTTACACTTTATATAGTACTTGTATTTTAAAGTATTCTTTGGTAGGTTTCCAAGCACACTTGAAGCGAATAGCCTCTTGCAGGTAATGGTTGGGCAGAACATTAACGTGCTTGTAATTCACCAGCAACTTTGTTAGTGCTTCCAAGAGTCGTTGAGTGAAATTCTGATTTTGATGGTTTATTAAACGACAAGCCTCGACTAACAAAGAGTGCTCGGATTAAGAAGGAAAGCAGAGTAGCATAACGAAGACGGGCAAGAAATAATGTATAAGAAAGCAGTGGAAAGGAAGGGAGGAAGGATTGAAGTTGATATGCAAAACAGGTTAAAATCGGCGAGTTGGGCTACAAAACTGGGACGGGCTGACTCTCGCCTCGCAGATTTATGATCTAGATCTGAATACAACTTTTCTTTTGTGTCTCATTCTATCCGATCAGTACAATACGTACAAGACGTTAGAAACTTGATTAAGAAGAACATTTGAGCTTTTATTGCGGACTAGCAAATAAGCTGGCAGCAAGTTTATATCGGTACAGAATAATCTCTAGTTATCTCGCTTGTTCTCTCTTACTCCGTTTTCACACCATTTTCCATTTCACCCTGATGCAACAAAGAAATAACGCTGGGGAAGCGAGACAATTTCCCCACCACGGACTCCTCTATTCCCCCTTGAAACTCACTGAGAGCTTGAATCTCCATTACGTCTTAAATCTATTCTGTCGAACACCAGATTCGTATTGATTCTACGTCTGTGATTTTTTCGATTCGCTACAAACCAGCCGACCATGAGCGGCTTTAATGGAAATCGAGCCTGTCATCATAGACTAAAAAAGGCAATCGATTGTCTAGAAGCTTATGGAGAACTAAATGATAATGGAAAAAGATGGGCGGAATGAATTAAATGATAATCGAATATATCGGCTTATTTTTGTTAAAAGAAAACTGTAGTAAATAGTAAACAGTTACGAACAAAAAAGACTAAATAAGACAATCAAATAATATCTGCTAATTTTTTCTATTAGTGAATTGGATAAAAATTGGATGTTAATGAACAAGAGAAATTGGATAACAAACTGATAGATTATTGTTTTCCCACAAACCTTGTAATTATGTTCCGATAAAATGAAATAATACTTTTTAATTTTCATTTAACACAATATTCTGCATATTTAAAGTTAAGGGGGTCACACATGAGTTTAACAACCCTCAGGCCACCAGCAGTGAAAGTTATTCAAGGTTCATAGAACAAGGATTTGATTCTATTTCAAGGTTATTCCATTTCAAGTCATCCTAAGACTTCGATCTCCAAAGATTATACTTGCTTTAAATTACTAAGAGCTCAACACGGGCATCGACGTTGATTGATAGATTAATAGTCTCCAAAATAATTGAACTTATTGTCTTTGGAGTTTTTTCAACTAGCAATGATAGAAACTGCGATTCTTTATTCATTAAAAGTTAAATATTATACAGGACAAATGAGAGAAATATTCTCGTCATCTCTTAGTAGAAGATTTTGACAATTAACTGAATTGAATGGTTTCTGAAGATAATCACTAATAAAAACAAAAAATAGATGAAGCGTTTCCACATTCTTTAGTAGTAGCTCAACAAGCTTAAAAGAATTACAATACTATCTGGTATCTGAGAGAACTGTGGCTATGTTTGTTTTATACTTTTTCCATGAAACTTTCAAACCATTTTCGGTTAGTTCAGTAGTAATATTTAGTTTAATAAGCATAATGGACTTTGCATCATGCTTTTTGTGCATTATGCATTTTGCACTAATGCACTTTTATAAGCATTATTCGAAATGTGACATTATTCAATTCAATATACAGTTCTTGTGACAGGTATAGCTTTCAGATGAAGCAGCTGCACATCGATCTATCAGCAAACCGGAACCAATACCAGGAACCAGGAGGCAACCAGGCTTATCATCTTCTGCGTGAGAGGGTGGAAGCATGCATTAGTCATTCAATCAGCTCGAATGCACTGGCTGCATCACGCTGTCACCCTCTTTGATTCCCTCTTTGTCTTGTCGAACGACATTTCCTCCGGTATTCCATCACTCCTCCATGCAGCCAGTGATCATCGCTTCTCCTCCATGGAATGGATTCAGACCAGTCTCCTGTAACGAAATCAGCCATTATAATGCAACTGCTTATCGTTTGACGCCTTGACCGCACTGACCGTACTAGAGTAGCCTACAAATACTTGGTTCACTTCACTTTCAATAAACTATCCGCTTACACTATCTCTGTTTCTCTTTGTTCTCTTATTCCTTCTCAACCTTCTCTTCCTACTCCTCCTTCTCCTCTTTCTCCTCTTTCTCCTCCTTCTCCTCCTTTTCCTCCTTCTCCTCTTTCTCCCGCTTCTCCTCTTTCTCCTCCTTCTCCTCCTTCTCCTCCTTCTCCTCCTTCTCCTCCTTCTCCTCCTTCTCCTCCTTCTGCTCCTTCTCCTCCTTCTCCTCCTTCTTCTTTCCCCTCCTCCTCCTCCTGCTGCTCCCCCTCCTACCCTCCTCTTCCTCCTTCTCCTTCTCATCTTCCTCCTCCGAGTCTTCACCATTTCCCTACTCCTTTTATATGATAAATCTTTGGAAAATTATTCCTATGAGTGAGCTACTCCTAGAGACATTTCAATGTGTAATGTCTGAAATAATACGTTCTACAGTATTTCCGGTATGATTGGATTAGCAGATAGGAAGGAATATGCTACTAAATAGTGATGCGGAAATTATTTCTCTTCTACATCTTTAAGTACATAATAAAATCTAGCACTCAATCTAGTTCAGCATCACTTGCACATGTAGTGGAGTTTGTCTTAAATAGATGGTAACCGTCAAAGCTAATCAAGTCACGTTGCGCTCAAGAGAATATTTTCTACCTGGATACAGATTTGAAGATTTATGCATATGAATAGTGTTTACCAATGTCCTAGATCCTAGAACGAAGTGTACTTAAGGAAACTATCAAACATATCGCTCATGCACAAGAAAAGTGACACAACTCAAAAACATACAATTTCACAGGAGAGGCAAAAGAAGTTTTGAGTGTTTTTGTAAAACCCAAAACACAGAAGTAGTTGGGTTTTGGAGCATGGGTAAATTTTTTTACAAACCATAGGGACCCAAATAATGATGACGTAAAAGAAATTAAGAAAATTTATCAGACTTACCCCCTCCACTTTCACAAATTCAACCCCACTTTGAGTTGTGACGTTTTTCTTGCTTCATAATTTCTCTTATTTCATGTCCACCATGATATGATACCAGCATCAACTTTATGATAATGCACATTCACAAGACTTTGTTTTAAAATTTCCACAATAATCTAATGGAAACCTTTTAATAGAATCAATTTTTGAGTTTGGGAAAGTTTAGAAAGCAGTAAACAGCATTTTATTGAAAAAAAAAATGATTTTTTCCTATGAAGCCCTTATTTTGATAAATCACAATAAAATTATACACTAATAAAAAAGTTTATCATCAATTTTTAAATTTTATTGTTTTGAAAAATAGATTCACATTTTAGCCATAGGCATTCTAAATGAAACAATAAAATAATGAAAATCAAGAGAAACTTTGTTGCAAAAAAATGGTTGAATTGTTTTTCTTATTCTAATTTCTAATTCTAATATAAATTGTGAATGCTAACATTATTAACTACATCCTAAGTCTGAAAAAAGTAGTACAAAAGTAGTCTACAAAAATCATTCTTCTATGTTAGGGCGCAGTAAATTGTAAATGCTAGCATAATTAATTAACTACAGTCTAACAGTCTACAAAAATCAGCTATAGAATTTCGTTGTTTCTCTAAATCACTTAATTTTCAGTATTTCTCTAAAAATTATTCTTCTAAATTCTAAAATTCTTGTTAGGTATTCAATATTATCATGAAATAGCATGTACCTGTGCTTTGTTATGGAGGTCTTGGAAATAGTAATGGAGACTATTACTGACTACAACAGTGGTCTACTGCATACCCAGATACCAGGAACCAACAAATACTTCACCGGTCTATTATCGTCATGAATTATGTTTTTCTATATCATCCATAATGTCTTTCTAACCAATACAATATTGATACAAGTTTGACGTTAATCTTACATATAAAAAACAAAACGTTCATGATGAGAGAAAAAATTTCATTTATTTAAACTCCTACACACAACTGTTGAAATATTCATGGATGAGATGTGTGGTGCTGATTGAACAAGCTGAACCTGATATCCTCGCTTGTTTCGGTTAGAGTAAAAGTGCGCTTCAAGTATAAAAATGGGGAAAATTACACACCCAAATATTGTTTTATAGATGATAGATGTTAACCCAATAGATTTGTAGGTAATTATTTCATTTGTTAGTTCAAAAATGTTTTGCAAACACATGAACACAACCCTTATCTCTCTTACTATAAATAAGATTAATCAGACCAACAATATACAGTAGACCGACCTCGGATTAACCGACCCTCTTTCCAAGAAAGTGCAAACTTCCACTGCGAAGGCAAACAATGCAGTAACGGCCCAAAAATAACTTTCATGTCACAACAGGTCGGTCGTATTTCCGTAGCAAGTCGAATCCAGTCAATCAGTTGCAGTCAACGCTATATTATAGTGGCTTAAATTGCTCTAAGGCGACTATTTCCCATATTCATCGGTTTAACCGACCTTTTTTGTTATCCAACCATGGTCCGGTCCCGTAGGGGTCGGTTAACAGGGTGTCTACAGTACATAACTTGAATCAAGACGAATGTCATAAGTCGAAATGTGGCACTTGCAGAAGAAGAATAGACAAAAAAGAACAAGAAAACCGACCCAACTCGAAATGTGACACTTTTCTTGAGGCTTTGTATATACTACCTGTCAGAAGGAAAAGTGACACATAATGCCATCTAGTAGCTGCCAGCTGAGTTACTTATATGACACTTTTCCTGTTGCTAGGAACACTAAAAACAGTTGCATTTTTCAAATAATAGAGTCGTGTCACTTTTCTTGTGCATGAGCGATATTTCCAAACTAGTTCATATTGGAATGGATAAAGCACAGATAAGAACTGAATTTCATAAATTGAGTGTAGAAAGAGTTAACTTGCACCAGTATAGAAGAGCCTAGATTGCTCTCTATGAGAGACTATGTCCTTTGAACCCTACATCTTCCAGATCACTTGATGATGTTCCACCACTGCTTGATATAAAAAAAATGAACATAACAACCGCTGAATCACTGAGAAAAAATAATAGAGTAACCTGAGGCTATTTACAGTATTTGGAAGTTAATTAAAACATATCCGAGATTCAGATGTTCCTTCATGTTTTCAGTAGAACCTTAATGTGTTTAGCTTTCTATAAAACGTTAAATTTCCACAAGAAAAAATATTATAAAAAATAGTCTGTTCAAATCTACTGGATTCATCAATCCAGTGAAACTAGTATTGAACCACCAGGTTAAACATCATATTTAATATTATATTTGATACCACACTTCAAATTAGCCTGAGACTTGATGCCTTGAAATTTACAATCTGAAATTATTATTTTTTTTTTTTTTTTTTTGTAGATTACGTCTTGGAGACTCCAGTTAAGGAGTATAAGACAAGTCAGATCAACAATATTATACACTAGATACCATAATTACTTCAATTAGTTGAGGTGAGGCTTAATTTTGATGTGAAAGGAACTCTTGTACACTATAAAAAGCTTTATCAACTAAATATTTCTTCAATTGTTTTTTAAATATTTCTATATTTTCAAGACTCTTCAAAAACTGCGGTAGCTTGTTGTAGAATTTCCTACCAATATAACTAGGTTTTTGTTTGAATAGGCTACTATTGTGACTCACCAAGTGATAATCTCCTCGGCTTCTTGTATTATAATCATGTACATCAAGATTTTGGTTAATATCATTCGTTTTTACATATAAAGTAGCTTCATACACATATAAGCAGGGTACAGTTAGGAGACCAAGTCTCTTGAACAACGGCCTACATGAATCTAATCTATTTACTCTTTCTATACACCTAACCGCTTTCTTTTGGATCTTAAACACCCTATCAAGATTTTGTTTTGATGAATTACCCCATACTAAGATAGCATACCTAATATGTGACAGTAAGAGCCCATGGTAAGCTGTAAAAAGTAACTTTTTGTCATTCAATCTAGCGAGCTGTCGCAGGACAAATACCCCAGATGAAATTTTACAACATATTTTCTCAATGTATGGAGTCCAGGTCAATCGTCTATCCAACGTAACTCCTAGAAATGCAATTTTTTCTTCCTGGTCTAATTGATTATCGTTTACAAACACGTTTATAGCCCTATCTTCATTTAAATTATGTTTGTTTTTGAATTGAAGGTATTGGCATTTTTTACTATTTATAGTTAATTTCAACTGGTTTAAAAATTGAACAATGGACTGCACACCTATATGGGCACTTATTTCTAAATTATCTAGAATGGAATTGCTGAAAATGAGTGATGTATCATCAGCAAATAAGAGGGCTCTACCACTAATTAATTCTTTAGGTAAACGGTTGACATATAACAAAAAAAGCAATGGACCTAGTATTGACCCCTGAGGCACTCCAGCTTGCACCTCTAATTTATTAGATTTATTCTTTACTATACTATTACCAACTACTGTAGTTAGTTCTACACATTGTTTTCTCCCAATAAGATATGATTCAACCCATTTCAGTTCAACCCCATTTACACCTACATTTTGCAGTATTTCCAATAAAGTTCTATGATTAACACAATCAAATGCCTTTGACAGATCTAAGAAGATTGCAGTAGCTTTATCACCTGAATCTAATATATCTATTAGTTTTTCAACTAGAGAAACTATGGCTGTTTTTGTTGATCTCCCTTTCTGGAAGCCATGCTGTTCATCACAGATAAAGTTAGCTTCTTGAAGGTGCAGAAGTAACCTATTTAGAACTACTCTTTCAAAAATTTTACTTATTACATTTAAAATACTAATGGGCCTATAGTTTTCTACCTTTTCTCTATCGCCACTTTTGAAGATTGGCAAGATCTTCCCCTCTTTTAAATTATCTGGAAAAACACCTTGTTCTAATGAATGATTGATCAGATGAATCAAAGGGTCTAACAATTGATCTTTACATTCTTTCAGAATTTTACTGGATACCCCATCCATTCCTACAGTTTTTTTATTATTTAAACTATCAATGATATTTGACAACTCGTCTTGGCATACTGGGTGGAATTTTAATTCGTTCTGAATCCCCTCAGTATTCCTCATGTTTGCATCACTAATACCTGTATTAAGAGATTTTTGAAGATCCTTAGCAACCAGTTGATAATATCTGTTAAAGAAATTACAAATGTCTACACTATCATCAATATATTTTTTATTTTCGTTAATTATTCTGGGGACACTAGTATAAGCATCTACATGAGCTACTTGCCTATTTTTGTTTATTACATCCCACACTGCTGTGTTAAAGTACACACTATTATTCAAAATTTCAGCTGTTTTCTTACATTTTGCTCTTTTCACTTCTTTCATATAGTTTTTCTTTAGAGCTTTGTAATTATCTTCACTTAACATATTTCTAGTTAGTTTGAATTCATCATATGCATCTTTAACCCTATTTCTTTCTGCAAGGATATCATCAGTTATCCACTCTTCAATCTTGTCTAATTTGTTCTTTACAGGGACTTTTTTAACTGGACAACTCATAGTAATATGAAACCTTAAAATATTAATGAAACTATCATATTTGTCATTTAAACTATTGCTATTGTAAACCCTACTCCAGTTTTCTTGTAGCAGATTCTGCTTCAAACAATCGATATTCCCCTGTTCACATTGTTGAATTTCTTTCATTACTCTACTCTTTTTAATTGATTTATGACCTTGCAACCCCACCTCTAAGATTTGATAGTCATGATCAGATAGTTCCGAGCCGCCTAATCTTGTTTTAGAGTAATCTATATTAGTAAGGATGTTATCAATTATTGTTTGTGATGTTCTTGTGACTCTGGTATATTCATGAACTTTTATTTCCAAGTTATTCATGCATATAATATCCTTTAAATCTTCTGTCATTTTATTCTGTGTTGCAAAGTCTGTATTGAAATCTCCCGCTACAATAACGTTTGTAAAACGAGTAGTAGTAATCTCTAAAAGCCTATTGAATAGTTCACAAAAATTGTTCCATTCCCCATTTGGTGACCTGTAAATACCTAACACCGCTACTTCGAAATTATTGTCGATTTTTACTCTCAAACCAGTAACTTCTAAATCCATTTCCACAGCAAATTTCTCTGCATATTCTAAATTAAATGTTTGCATATTCTTAGCATTTTTAGTGAAGATAGCTACTCCCCCACTTCGATGAGATGTCCTGCAATACGACGTTTTCAATGAATAGTTTGGAATATTAAGTTGTGACAATTCATCTTCTTTTAAACCATGCTCTGTGAAAATAGCTATATCAGGAGCCTCTTCTTTAAAAAATACTTCGATTCTATCTATTTTGTTACGAATGTATTGAATATTCTGATGGAACACAGTGAGTACCGGTACTTCCCTATCATCCCTTATTACTTTATCGTTGCTTTTGCATATTGAAGTAGATTTACTTAATCTCTTAGAATCTTGAGAGCCTATCAGATTGCTACAAGAGTTCCTTCCACTAATGCTATCCTGATTTTTTGATCGATTAACGTCTTTTAATACAATTGAAGATATGAATTTATCATCTGAAACTAGTTTCCCTTCCCGGTTTTGAGCCACTTTACTAAAAAAGGTTCGTTAGATGATTGTTTAGGAGAATTATTGACAGTAGATTGCAAACGACTTTCAATCAGCTCTGCCAGCCTATTACAAAATATTACTTTGCCAGATTGATTTAGATGTAGACCATGATTAGTGAAGTTTTGTTTTTTCAGCCTTTCATTTAGAAAACAAATCCCCAACTGCTTAGAATTCTTATTTTTTAGGCTGTTGATTGTATTATGAATTGATTTATTTGTTGACTTAATGGCTTCATTTAGCTCTGGCCTATCAAACCTATACGGAATTGTACTTATTATTACATTAGTTTTTTGGCTGAGTGGCACAATCTCTTTAATTTTTTCATTTATTTCAGGAAGATGTTTTAGATTAGGTTCATTTATATTGTTTGAGCCACCCAGTACTATTAGAAAATCGTTTTTACCAAAATCTTTAGTTTGTTCCTGTGCTGACTCTACGATAGCGTTTATAGGGGCACTTGGTTTGAAAAAGCTCTGAACTTCATACTTATTTTTTAATCTTTTATTTAGTAGGTCACTACAGTCTCGTCCATGACTGGATGTCAAGAGCAGTACTCTACCTTTCCTATCGTTATTTGCCCTTACTTTAGTTTTGGTTGCTGTTTGCAAAACCTGACTATACGTTTTTGTTTGACCATTTCTATTTATTTTTTCCCCATTTGATTTAGGTTCTACTTTTTTTGTATTGATCAGAGGTTCAGATCTTACATTAGCCAAGTTTATTTTTGATTTTAATATTTCGATTTCCTCTGACATAGACCTACATTGACTCGTGAGATTTAGTATTTCAGTTTTATGGTCTTCCTGCTGCAATTTTACAATAACTTCCAGAGATTTTATGTGATCCACTAACCCTATTCGTTCTTCCTCAGAATTTTTTAGTGATGTTTCTAATTTTGTTTTCAATTTGGTGTGATCACTCAATAGTTTAGCAACCTTTTCTTCTACATCTACAGTAGCTTTAAGAGCTGTTGGAGATTTTTTCGTTAATAATTGCTGAGATCGCGTAGCTACTTGAGTTTTAGTTGAACAATTAGATTTAGATGCCTTGTTTGGACTCATTTTCCTAGCTAAAAATTGTTTTCAATTGATTTTAGTTAAATGTTTAATGAAATATTACTTAATTTATTACAATTGTCAACTTGAGACTATTTAATTACAAGAAAATTTATCAATATCGGTACACCTAACCTCGAAAATAGAATTTGACTTTTTATTTAAATACTTTAACTTATATTAGACAAGTTAATGATGTAAATTATTAAGATATTATAAATACTAATAATAATAAACAAAAATACTACTTATCCGTTCGAATTAAAATTCTATGCTTCAAAATTCGCAGAGCCTGTTCAGACAACGTTTTGATTCCAACGAAGTCCGAGTCCGAATTAGAACTTGTATTTGCAAAATCTTATGGATGTTTTCACTTGTAGATTGTAATTGAAATTTGTGAATAGTTATTATGCAACAGGCACGTTATTAACTCCCGTTAAATGAGTTAGTGCTCAGAGTTAGCCAGCTTAAACATTGCGAGGATGGTTTAAGTTGGACTATATTATTATTGTGCGGCGATGTAAACGTCAAGCGGTTGGAGAAATAGGAGAACCATGAACTCAACGTGATCCAGCTGTCATTGCCAGACCTGCTGCCCTAGCTGATTACCTTATTCTGATCGATATCTGCAGAATATATCTACGGTACCTATATCAGGAATATTCATATATATTTGGATATAGATTGTGTAACTCTGGAAGAATAGGGCGATAGACCTGTCCCATGATAACGAAGTTTAGAAACAAGCTATACTTTATTATTGTTATTTCCATCTAAAACTGAAAACGTTTACACTATTTCAAGCTCATAAGTGCATAGGGTAAACGTTCTTCCTCTACTTATTTCTTCTTGGATGGATCAATAACAATTTGAATCTGAAATCAAAGTTCTAATTAAATTGTTCTATCAAATGTCTATGAGGTTCCATAACGAATTAAATATCTGGAAATCCCCAAAACTTTGTTCACGGTGTTGAAAGGGATTTTCCTAATGTCCTAATTTTCGAAAATTCGAACTATCTTCTTAAAAACCGTTCTTTTTCAGTTGTTTTCCTAATTTATCAGAAACTGGGCCAAGGTAAGGCACCGTTATTCATGACCTTTCCCCAGTTTCAGTTACAGTAATGCTAGCACTGACTGCTAGTCTCAGTGAATAATACAAATCATCACAATAAGTTTGCTGATAGAGTTAAAAATTGCTAGCAGTCAGTGCTAGCATTACTGTAACTGAAACTGGGGAAAGGTCATGAATAACGGTGCCTTACCTTGGCCCAGTTTCTGATAAATTAGGAAAACAACTGAAAAAGAACGGTTTTTATGTAGCTTTTCAAACCATACCAATTTTAAAGAGCTTATTTGGGCGCAGTAAAGACAAAATTGATAACTGGGATAAAAGTGGGGTTTATAACTTGAATTGCGGTGATTGTAATGCTTGTTATGTAGGTCAGACTGGTAGAAGTTTCAAATGTAGGGTAAATGAACATATCAGGGATTGGAAAACCCAAAAAGGAGATTCAAATTTTGCAGAACATCTCATTGATAATGGACACAAGTTCAAGGCTGAAGAAAATGTTGAATTTCTGCATTTGATTGGCAAAGGCAGACAATTGAACATTTTAGAAGCTTTGGAGATAACTAAGTTTTAAAAAAACGATTCCATAACTAATTTAAATGACCAAATTTATGTTAACCAATTCAATACAACTAACTTGGTTTCATTATAATTCCAGAATATTTTTAAAAAGCAGTTCTTATGTGTATTTCTCAGTTGACCTTGATTGCACTTCAGTGAGCTTCTAATTTAAAAAAAATTTTAATTTTAGTTTGATTAAATTCTAGCCTTATTACAATTTTTTTTTACTTTCTTGATTTTCACAGTGTTTAGTTATTGATTTGACTTGTATTTTTGCTTGTTACTCCTCCCACCAGGGGGCGTGACTTGATAACCAATCACAACGTCCGATTAAGGTCAGCCTCTTCCCCTCTTAGCCAATAGTATCATTCCATGCACAGTATATATAAGGCTTCTCTGTACTTCAGTTTTCAGTTTGATTGAGATTGATAATGGTGTAACAACCGAAACTAGTTTCTCGAAGTTTTAATAAATGTGGTTGTGACAATTTCGTCTTATTATTTATTATGGATACCTTCCACAATATCACCTTCGCCATTACTAAGAAAGTTAAACAGAAACCTAGAATCGTAGGTGGTTCAATACTTCCTCAGGATTGGGTAAACTATTTTCGAAACCTCCTAAATCCTGAAATGTTAGCGTTGCCCCATTTATATGCTGAGCCCTATATAGTACACACTAGTTTAGATGAAGTTTTTAGTAGGGAAGAGTTGAGTAGAGTCTTAAAATCCGTGAAAAATAATAAGGCGCCAGGCGAAGATCTGATCCCTTTTGAATATTATAAAAATGCTCCTGATAACATGCTAAATAAATTGCTAAATTTATACAATTATATATTTACATCTAGTAGGGTTCCAGATAGTTTCAAGTTTTCAATCATTTTTCCACTGTTTAAGAAGGGTGAGAGCGATATAGTAGCTAATTATAGAGGAATTAATTTTTATCAGCTTTTTTTTAAAGATTTTCGCGGGTTTATTACTAAATAGACTGAATCAGTGGGTAGAGAAGGAGAGAGTGTTGAGCGAGTTCCAGGCTGGCTTTCGAAAGGGCTACTCAACAACTGATAATATCTTTTCTCTTTCATCTATTGTGAGCTTACAGTTGGCCAAAAAAAGAGGTAAATTATACTGTTTTTTTTTTGTGGATTATTCGGCTGCGTTCGACTCAATTGATAGAAATGCGCTATTTTATAAACTAAGCTGCTTAGAGTCTATCAACAAAAATGATAAATATTTTGAGAGCTTTAAATGATAAAACTTCTGCTAGTGTATGGTGTTCTGAGGGCTGACGCAGAGTTTTGAGAGTAGGTCAGGATTAAGACAGGGATGCTTGTTGAGCCCACTACTTTTCTCCCTTTTCATGAACGACTTGCATGAGGAATTGGGGGGAGGGGTGTTAATTGGCGGTATGAGGATTCGGGTATTGCTCTATGCCGACGATATTGCCTTGGTGTCGGACTCGCCAATCGGTCTTCAGTACATGATAAACAACCTGGAACGCTATTGTGAAATTTGGAATTTGAAACCTAAATAGATCGAAAATAATGGTATTTAGGAACGGGGGGAAATTGAGTAAGAATGAAAGATGGACTTATAAGGGAGAACAGATTGAATGTGTGAGTAAATATAAATATTTAGGAGTAACTCTAACGCCCACCTTGAATTTTGAGAGTCACCTTAGTGAAAAATTAGATAAAGCCAAACTGGGACTGAATTTAGCATGGGGAGGAATATTAAAAAATAGTAATGTGAGTTTTTCAGCCAAATGTAAGTTGTTTAAAGCTTGTGCAAGGACAGTCTTATGTTATGGAGCTCAAGTATGGGGCTGTAAGAGTAGGTTAAAAAGGTATGTTCTGGCACACCCCCCCCTTCCCCCCCATGCCCCTCCCCCTACAAAATGTTCCCCTCCCTCTCCCCTCTACCCCCCTCCCCTCCCCCACCCCCTCCCCCAAAAATCCCCCAAAAATTGGCCCCTCCCCCCAAAAAGTGGCCCCCCTCTCCCTAAATGTGCCCCCCCCCGAAAAGTGACCCCCTCTACCGAAAAATGCCCCCCCCTCACCCAAAAAATGGTCCCCTCATCCGAAAAATGGTTCCTATACCCGAAAAATAACCCCCCTCACCCTAAATGTGGCCCCCCTCTCCCTAAATGTGGCCCCTCCCATCCGAAAAATGACCCCCCCTTCCCCGAAAAGTGGACCCCCCTGTCCAAAAAGTGACCCCTAATCCTAAAAGTGGCCCCCCTCTCCCTAAAAGTGGCCCCCTCATCCTAAAAGTTGACCCCCTCATCCTAAAAAAACGGTTCCCCTCACCATAAAATTGGACCCCCTTTCCCAAAAAGTGGTTCCTTTGTACCAAAAATCGTACCCCTCATTCTAAAAACGGTTCCCCTCTCCCTAAAAGTGGACCCCTCATCCTAAACGTGGACCCCCTCTGCCGAAAAATGGTTCCCCTTACCCAAAAAGTGGTTCCTCTGACCCAAAAATGGTACCCCTCGCCCTAAAAGTTAACCCCCTCATCCTAAAAACGGTTCCCCTCACCCTAAAAGTGGACCCCCTACCCCAAAAAGTGGTTCCTCTTTCCCAAAAATGGTACCCCTCTCCCTAAAAGTGGACCCCTCAATCGAAAAATGACTCCTATTACCAAAAAGTGGCCCCCCCTCTTCCGAAAAGTTGACCCCTTTATCCTAAAAACGGTTCCCCTCTCCCTTAAAGTGCTCCCCAATTTTTGGGGGATTTTTGGGGGAGGGGGAGGGGGGGAGGGGGAGGGGGGTAGAGGGGAGGGGGGAGGGGAACATTTGTAGGGGGAGGGGGAGGGGCATGGGGGGGAAGGGGGGGGGGGGTGCGCCAGAACATACCTTTTTAACCTACTTGTAAGCAGTATGAAAATTTTGAAAAAGTACAGCGTTTCTTTATTAAGAAACTATTTGCTCTTCCAATCAATACGCCTAATTATATGCTATTCCTCAAAACTGATCTAACACCTCTTTTTGAATACTGTCTGCGATTGCACTTCAATTATATTATAAGGGTTATGAGAATGAAGGATGAGAGGCTACCAAAATTCCTTGCTCTGCAAGTTCTGAAAAATAAATGCTTTTGGCTGAAAGAGTGGAATCGCATTTCTTATAAATTAAATTTAAATATCAATTTTACAATAGAGAACGCGATTACATGGGGTGAGTTCTTCAAAACAATATTGACTAGTTTGAATAAATTCCATAAAATAATTTCATACAGGACGCACAGGCAGGACATTTTCATACATGGTACAAGTCTTTCAACTTGGATCTGAGCTTTAAAAACTATGTAAATGATGACAATGAATTTTGGGTTATGAGGTGGATTTTTAAGGCAAGGGGTGAGTTGATTAATTTGAATTACAAACCATGGGTTCCGGAACAAAATTATTTCTGTTCAATGTGTAATCTAAAAGAGATAGAGGATATATTCCACTTTGTTGCTAGATGTCCGTGTTTGGAGGAATGGAGGAGGAAATGGTCAGGTGGGAGGGTGCTTTCAAGGAAAGTTTTTCTTATGTTTATGAACGGCAAAGATTGGAAAAGTTTAGCCGGTTTTTGTAGATACGCTTGGAGTTATAGACGAGTTCTCACTCAAGAGTTTAACTGGTAGGTATCATTGTCTGACACTTGGTCGTTGTAGGGAAACTTTGTATATACCGCAATATAGATTAATTTTAGTAATTTAATGATGTGAATAAAGTTTGTTCTTTTTTCAAGGATTCCCAACTAAAGGATTTTAGGAATAATGTTATTTTTAAGCTAACAATGCATTCTTTCTTAAATAATCATTTCTTGATTGGTAATAATTATGATGACTATATTTTTATTTGGATTTACCGACTTTCCGGCTGGCGATCATGTGATCAAGCCGTAAATGTGTGTAAGATAACTATTTTATTTTTTATTTTAAAAGAAGGAGATTAGAAGCATTTTTCTATTCTATTCTTATACTGAATAACGATTTCTTGACAAATTCAACATGAATATTTATCAAGGTCGGTATATGCTGGAAAGTTTGAGGGAATCGCCCTCCCACCAATGTGTTTCATGATGAATCCTGTGACAAACACCCCCCCCCCCCACAACCATGGAACTATCTCAACGCATAAAAAGATATACAGGGTGTTTCGGAACTCTCTACCAATACTCCTAGGCAGTGTTTCTGGACCACTAACAAAAGTAAATATCGTAATAAAATTTTTCTAAAATCCCCAGGTACTCACACAGCCGCCATTTTGTTTTTTTCACTCATTATTTTTTTATACGAACACCTCTGAATGTATAATTTTGAAATTTTGCAAACAGCTTTATAACAATGAAAACAATCTTTAAAAAATCAATCAACATTTTCCGACATCAAAAAACAAAATGGCGGCCATTTAAAATCTTTGAACAGGATTAAATTTATAATGGCTGATGATATCAAAATTTGACTGGAATAACGTTTTTTAGATATTGTTATTGCAAATCCAACGATACCTCATTTTCCAAGATTGGCCAACAATTAACAGAGATATGCTACTTTTTAGGGTTTGCAGTGGTTGGAAGCGAAAAACTGCAACCCGTTCTCAACCACCGCACACCCTAAGAAGTAGCATATCTCTGTTGATTGTTGGCCAATCTTAGAAAATGAGGTATCGTTGGATTCGCAATAAAAATATCTAAAAAACGTTATTCTAGTCAAGTTTTGATATCATTAGCCATTATTAATTTAATCTTGTTCAAATATTTTAAATGGCCGCCATTTTGTTTTTTGATGTCGGAAAATTTTGATTAATTTTTTAAAGATTTTTTTTAATTATTATAAAGCTGTTTGAGAAATTTCAAAATTATACGTTTAATGGTGTTCGAATAAAAAATAATGAGAGAAAAAAACAAAATGGCGGCTGTGTGAGTACCTTGGGATTTTAGAATTTTTTTATTACGATATCTACTTTTGTTAGTGGTCCAGAAACACTGCCTTGAAGTATTGGTAGAGAGTTCCGAAACACCCTGTATTTTTGCCTTTGTACACAGTCTCTCTTTCATTACCATTCTAAAGTATCTTGAATTATTTCCTATACTGCACACTTTCTTATTGACGTTTCTATTATAATTCACTGCTCCATTCCCAAAGGTTATAGATAGACGGTTGACAAGTGTTGCACTATAATATATTGAAATAACATTTATTTATATCATGGAACCTGCTATGGAGGACACTGTATGTTCAGTTCATCTAAAAGCACTCTGTCTAGTGCAGCGATAAACTTCCGAGTTCTTTATGCACTGTAATATTATAAAAATAACATTTATTTATATCATGGAATCTGCTATGGAGGACACTGTAAGTTCAGTTCATCTAAAAGCACTCTGACAAGTGCGGCGATAAACCTCAGAGTTCCTTAAACCGGTCTATGATAATAATGAGAATTTCGTCCTAGAAGAGTGAACAATAGCTGGACCAGGATGCTGTAAGGGAGCCTAGTGATCATAACAGCAGAGCAGCATACTGCTGTTCCAACTCCAGCGGCAAGCCGGCAAGTGCTGCTTATCTCTCACGGGTGGCTGCCTTATTCATAATAATTATGGTGCGGGCTCCCCTCTCTCACTATCTTCCCTACCAGCCACTACTATTAATAACTCTTATCATTATTATTCCTAAGAGCCGTGTTCATGGACCTTAGCATCCGTTTTGTTCTCGGATTCATCTTTCTGATAAAGAGATCCATGTTGGTGTCCTGGAGGGAAAAAGTTGAGATGGATTTCGGAAACTTATAATAGGTTGGCATTTGAGCCTCAGATTTCTTTGGTAGATGCTGATTCATCTCGATCTGAATTCCTTCTTGTTGGTTGTAGATATGCTGCACATCTCATTCTAAATTTACCCCTTCTATGATAAAGAAAATTAAACATAGGATGAGTTGAGACCGGTCTAGTTCAGGTGCGGATCAGGAACCGGACACCCGAGGGAAATCACCAGGGGTAGGTGGCCTGGGTGGGGGTATTTGAGAATGAGGTTTAAAATATTGTGAATTTGAGGGTATTTTCAACTTTCGGTTTTGGAAAATCCTTTTTGTAAACCGCTTAAATTCTTTTAACCAAATAAGTTTGGATATTAAAATTTAATTGTTCAGCTATTTTCTGTAAAAATATAATATTATACTTATAATATGAGCTGATTGGTCATAAACGTCCTATACTGCCAAACCAAAACTTGAACTGATGGATACACAGCCTGAGTGTGAATACAACAATTTATGTAGCAAGACATTTGAGTTTAACCCATATTTTAATGTTTATATCTCATAAAAACATTAAGTAGGAATATCACATTGAAATGTTTCTAATATGAACTTAACTAAAACAGAATTTATGTTATTGGTCAATAAATAACACAAACTCTATTCTAAAATTAAATGGATCTCATAATATAGTTATTACAAAGATCTCAAATAGATTCCTGGATTTCTTGTTCCATGATGAACTGCGTTGTTAACTTTTTAAGTGAATTCAACAACTTGCAGACAAAGTTTTATTAAGAATAAGTAGTATTTTACTTACTCTGTAGGCCGAACGTTTTCGAGTTGTTTTCAACTCTTATTCTTAATAAAAATTTGACTGCAAGTCGTTGAATTCACTTGAAAAGTTAACAAGAAATAGGGTGCAGACCATTAATTAAAGACAGCAGCTATCAATAGCCTACAATAGATAGATAATATTGCATATGACTAGATAATACGAATTCTGTTAGCTGAATCGATTTCACACTCAAAAAGAACTCCTTTAAAAGCCTCCTTCATGTACTTTATAAACTTATTTTTGTACAGAGTTTCTGTTTTCAGGAACAATCTTTTGAAAGAAAATCACTACGTTATTGTTTTTTTAGCCCTTCTTTACATTTTTTTTTTTTTTTTGTAGATTACGTCTTGGAGACTCCAGTTAAGGAGTATAAGACAAGTCAGATCAACATTATTATACACTAGATACCATAATTACTTCAATTAGTTGAGGTGAGGCTCTTAATTTTGATGTGAAAGGAACTCTTGTACACTATAAAAAGCTTTATCAACTAAATATTTCTTCAATTGTTTTTTAAATATTTCTATATTTTCAAGACTCTTCAAAAACTGCGGTAGCTTGTTGTAGAATTTCCTACCAATATAACTAGGTTTTTGTTTGAATAAGCTACTATTGTGACTCACCAAGTGATAATCTCCTCGTCTTCTTGTATTATAATCATGTACATCAAGATTTTGGTTAATATCATTCGTTTTTACATATAAAGTAGCTTCATACACATATAAGCAGGGTACAGTTAGGAGACCAAGTCTCTTGAACAACGGCCTACATGAATCTAATCTATATCCTATATCAACCTATCTCAACCTATCTTAACCTATATCATGATCACCCTAGATCCTCAATACAAAAATGTTTACTCTGGAACTGCCCTTGTGCAAAGGCCAAGGATGGCCCACGAAACCACAAGAATATCAACTGATTGCAGGAGAGCAGAGCACGGCACTAATAGTAATGTAATTTAGGTCTACACACAGTAATACAACACTGTTCTAATAAATACTTACCGTGTGAGGAAGAAGAAGCGAATAATAAATTGATATTTCTCTGTTGAAAATAAAGTTCATTTTTATGCAACAAATGGAGACTTCTCAGTCAAGCTTAGAATATGGTTATTGGGGAGCTTTTGAAACTAGATTTCCCAATAAATTATTATGTAAGATATAAAAGACAAGAACCCGTTTTGTCGATTGCCAGTATAGCAATGTGCTAAAGAAATTACAGAATGACTACTATCAAATTATACATTTAGGACCATGTAGAATGTACTATCTAAAATTTATCGGAACAACCTTCAGAGCTTTCAAACATGAGTGTTAGTTTATTAAAAAGTTATAATATTTTTTTATGGTTCAGGTGATGTTCTGGAATATTGATTTCCAAAAGACTGTGTAAAGGACTATTATAATCTGTAGTATCAATAATAATGTCGTACACAATTCAGTTTAACTTCAACTACTTGGTGAAATCAATTGTTATGCCTCACCTGTTGGCTTTGTTTTCAGTTATGTTGATTTGGTCAACTTTTTAATTCCGCTTCCAAACTATTGCGATATTTTCAAAATTGATTCACATGAAGTTAATCGTACGAAGAGAATTCATTTCGCCTGCTAAAGTAGGTGGTATTATAGGTATTATAGGTATATAGGAACTAGTATATAAGAGTATAATTGTTAATAATAATAAGCGTATGGCTTTTAATGGTGGGGAGACCCTTATTTTACGGGTAGTTCCACCTCGCCGTTTGTGCCATGTTACGGGGAACATGGTGGACCTACTATTTTAGGTGGGTTCCGAACCACCGGGTAAGTGATAATAAAGCTTGTAACATCAAGTATAATTGTTGATCTGACTTGTCTTATACTCCTTAACTGGAGTCTCCAACAAGTTATGTACAAAAAAAATTATAAAAGAATAACACTCAAATAGGCGAACGATAGACCACGTAGAGGACTATTTTATTTGAGTAAGTTTCCTAAAAGGGTTGTGATTCGATGGAAGAACAACTCCATCATTCAGCATAAGGTTGTGGTTCAATTTAAGGTTAAAATGGAGAGCGCAGAGCGTAGCGTAGCACCAATCAAAGACCAGAAAACAATTACGCTAATAGATCACCTTCTACAGGACAACAACATCCAACAATAAACAGATAAGCTGAAAGCATACGAGTTCGCTCTGGTTTTTGTTTGTCAAACTTGTAGCCGCCGACTCAATGCGTCGTTGAAAACCGCCCAAAACATAATATCAGCTGACTGCTCAAGAGAGTCAAAACATTTGTAATTGTATTGCATTAATCATTGGGCAAAAGCAAAGTTATAACGCGAGCTGCGGCTTTTCAGAGAGGCCGGTCACGAGTTATTCACGCATCGGTAAACCTCGTCCACAAAGTGTTGAAGGCAAGTCTTTTGTATCTGCGGTATATATATCTATAGAGTCTTTGTATCTGTAGCCAACATGTATGCAAATTGAATAACGCTTAGGTTTTCTCTTCATCTCAAAAGTTTCACGTTTTGGTGCTTACTAACTACGCATTCTCACCTATGTGTGCACTCTACTATAACAACTAACGCTAAACATCAAACGCTTGATAATTTTCTTCCATTCAAACGTTTTTTATTGATCAGTTTCTTGTGCTATGGATATCTACCATTTTTTATAACTCTGTTGGTACAGGTTTTTTGTAACTGATTTTTTAATTGGGGCTGTAAAGTCAACGTTTTAACGATTTGAAGTCTAATTTATCAATTCTCAAGTCCAGAATTAAACGAATTTTCCTGTTTGCCCATCCAAGGTTTGTCCCAGCTAGGTTTTTTGGTGGTGGGTGAGGGTAGGGTCACAATTTTGATTTTTATCCTCTTTCCAACCCCTTTCCCAGTAAAGTTCCATGACCCCCATGAGTTCCCCTGTAACCGCTCTTGTGCAAAGGCTGTGATTGTCATATCAGTATCGTGGGTATATCATTTAACATATACTGCACTGATCAGAAAAGGTAAGTTCTGCTAGGTAAGTTCCCGGTGGTTCGGAACCCACCTAAAAGTGTAGGTCCAACTCATCAATCACCATCATCCAACTCATTACCCACGCACAGGTCTCAGACCTATGTGGGCTTCATCCTAAAAAAAAATCATTCAATCCATTACCTAGTAGTGACACCTTCTCAACAGCATAGAGATCTTAAGAATGTAATGGGCATCGTACATGGTGAAGCATTGGATTAAAGTGTGCAATACTTTTTTCTGCTAAGCTATCATTTTTTCTATAATAAAGTTCATTTACGTGAACCTTTCCATGGTATATTACATAATTCAGAAGTTGACAAATTCTATATTATAAACCGTTCTTTAATGAACCTTACAAATTATCCGCTAGAGTATCAATAGAATCTAATAAGGCGGGCCGCTTAGCGCAGTTGGTTGGGGCGTCACAACTTCAACTTGTTGTCGTTTAGTTGGTCGTGGGTTCGAATCCCGCTCCACCGTCAGGCATTTATGTGTAATCATTCACCTCATTACCCACGCACAAGTCTCGGACTCATGTGAGCATCGTCAGCAATAAAAAAAAAATTATTGAAATATCGAAAATAGATCCAAATGTGAACAATTAAAAACATAGCTAGCAGATCTCTTGTTCATCCGTTCAGTAGAACTCATGGTTTATGATGTAAGTGGAACTTGTCAATAATTATTTTACATTGATAAAATAAACTTATTCTATCATCTATTGGCCTAAATAATTCAATAATTGTAAAAAACTCTTTAACTGTATTTTAACTGTACATTCTCTGATGAGCAAATCCTTCAAATACTTTTTATGGCAACTTAAGTAATTTCCGTAACTCGCACAGTTATAGAAAGAGCATTAAACAGGTTAACAGACATATACTGCCAGTTCTGCTGTGAACCTTTATACTGGCAGTATCTAACTCTCACATCACATATATATCGTAATAAAAGGACCCTTTATACAAAAGGCAAGTGACCTACTCCGTCATGGCTATTGCTCACTCACGTTACAAGTTACAACCACCATGTTTACATTTCATTTTAAATTGCCCAGCGGATGTAGGCTTGGGATGGGGATCTACGTTGGTTGATTATCAGTTCGCAGCATCTGTACGCTTGTCTCTTACCTTCAATGTTCATGAGGAGGAAGAATGGTGGTTGCAGAAAATGTGCATACGTTGGTTTCAGATTTGTCGAATGGCACTCTTTATGGTACTAGACTCATTGGTCAGTTCTCTTTCCCAATTTCAGATAATGCTTCGTGTAATCGAACTCGAGTTCCCAAAAAGCGGAAGCAAATAGACAAATCGGAGTTAGCTAGAGTCAGAAACGATTTTCTAAAAGTACTGGGTGGCTCAAACAATATAAATGAACCTAATCTAAAACATCTTCCTGAAATAAATGAAAAAATTAAAGAGATTGTGCCACTCAGCCAAAAAACTAATGTAATAATAAGTACAATTCCGTATAGGTTTGATAGGCCAGAGCTAAATGAAGCCATTAAGTCAACAAATAAATCAATTCATAATACAATCAACAGCCTAAAAAAATAAGAATTCTAAGCAGTTGGGGATTTGTTTTCTAAATGAAATGCTGAAAAAAAAACTTCACTAATCATGGTCTACATCTAAATCAATCTGGCAAAGTAATATTTTGTAATAGGCTGGCAGAGCTGATTAAAAGTCGTTTGCAATCTACTGTCAATAATTCTCCTAAACAATCATCTAACGAACCTTTTTTAGTAAAGTGGCTCGAAACCGGGAAGGGGAACTAGTTTCAAATGATAAATTCATATCTTCAATTGTATTAAAAGACGTTAATCGATCAAAAAATCAGGATAGCATTAGTGGAAGGAACTCTTGTAGCAATCTGATAGGCTCTCAAGATTCTAAGAGATTAAGTAAATCTACTTCAATATGCAAAAGCAACGATAATGTAATAAGGGATGATAGGGAAGTACCGGTACTCACTGTGTTCCATCAGAATATTCAATACATTCATAACAAAATAGATAGAATCGAAGTATTTTTTAAAGAAGAGGCTCCTGATATAGCTATTTTCACAGAGCATGGTTTAAAAGAAGATGAATTGTCACAACTTAATATTCCAAACTATTCATTCAAAACGTCGTATTGCAGGAAATCTCATCGAAGTGGGGGAGTAGCTATCTTCACTAAAAATGCTAAGAATATGCAAACATTTAATTTAGAATATGTAGAGAAATTTGCTGTGGAAATGGATTTAGAAGTTTCTGGGTTAAGAGTAAAAATCGACAATAATTTCGAAGTAGCGGTGTTAGGTATTTATAGGTCACCAAATGGGGAATGGAACAATTTTTGTGAACTATTCAATAGGATTTTAGAGATTACTACTACTCGTTTTACAAAAGTTATTGTAGCGGGAGATTTCAATACAGACTTTGCAACACAGAATAAAATGACAGAAGATTTAAGGGATATTATATACATGAATAACTTGGAAATAAAAGTTCATGAATATACCAGAGTCACAAGAACATCACAAACAATAATTGATAACATCCTTACTAATATAGATTACTCTAAAACAAGATTAGGCGGCTCGGAAGTATCTTATCATGACTATCAAATCTTAGAGGTGGGGTTGCAAGGTCATAAATCAATTAAAAAGAGTAGAGTAATGAAAGAAATTCAACAATGTGAACAGGGGAATATCGATTGTTTGAAGCAGAATCTGCTACAAGAAAACTGGAGTAGGGTTTAAAATAGCAATAGTTTAAATGACAAATATGATAGTTTCATTAATATTTTAAGGTTTCATATTACTATGAGTTGTCCAGTTAAAAAAGTCCCTATAAAGAACAAATTAGACAAGATTGAAGAGTGGATAACTGATGATATCCCTGCAGAAAGAAATAGGGTTAAAGATGCATATGATGAATTCAAACTATCTAGAAATATGTCAAGTGAAGATAATTACAAAGCTCTAAAGAAAAATTATACAAGAGAAGTGAAAAGAGCGAAATGTAAGAAAACAGCTGAAACTTTGAATAATAGTGTGTACTTTAACACAGCAGTGTGGGATGCAATAAACAAAAAAAAAAAGTAGCTCATGTAGATGCTTGTACTAGTGTCCCCAGAATAATTAACGAAAATGACAAATATATTGATGATAGTGTAGACATTTGTAATTTCTTTAACAGATATTATCTACTGGTTGCTAAGAATCTTCAAAAATCTCTTAATACAGGTATTACTGACATGAGGAATACTGAGGGAATTCAGAACAAATTAAAATTCCACCCAGTATCCCAAGACGAGTTGTCAAATATCATTGATAGTTTAAATAATAAAAAACTGTAGGAATGGATGGGGTATCCAGTAAAATTCTGAAAGAATGTAATGATAAATAATTGATCATTTTAATGACAATCATTTGTTCTTTACAAGGAATTTTTTAACTGCACAACTCATAGTAATATGAAACCTTAAAATATTAATGAAACTATCATATTTGTCATTTAAACTATTGCTATTTTAAACACTACTCCAATTTAATCAATATAACAATTATTGTTAGACCCTTTGATTCATCTGATCAATCATTCATTAGAACAAGGCGTTGTTCCAGATAATTTAAAAGAGGGGAAGATCTTGCCAATCTTCATAAGTGGTGATAGAGAAAAGTTAGAAAACTATAGGCCTATAAGTATTTTAAATGTAATAAGTAAAATTTTTGAAAGAGTAGTTCTAAATAGGTTACTTCTGCATCTTCAAGAAGCTAACTTTATCTGTGATGAACAGCATGGCTTCCAGAAAGGGAGATCAACAAAGACAGCCATAGTTTCTCTAGTTGAAAAACTAATAGATATAATAGATTCAGGTGATAAAGCTACTGCAATCTTCTTAGATCTGTCAAAGGCATTTGATTGTGTTAATCATAGAACTTTATTGGAAATACTGCAAAATGTAGGTGTAAATGGGGTTGAACTGAAATGGTTTGAATCATATCTTATTGGGAGAAAACAATGTGTAGAACTAACTACAGTAGTTGGTAATAGTATAGTAAAGAATAAATCTAATAAATTAGAGGTGCAAGCTGGAGTGCCTCAGGGGTCAATACTAGGTCCATTGCTTTTTTTGTTATATGTCAACCGTTTACCTAAAGAATTAATTAGTGGTAGAGCCCTCTTATTTGCTGACGATACATCACTCATTTTCAGCAATTCCATTCTAGATAATTTAGAAATAAGTGCCCATATAGGTGGGCAGTCCATTGTCCAATTTTTAAATCAGTTGAAATTAACTATAAATAGTAAAAAATGCCAATACTTTAAATTCAAAAACAAACATAATTTAAATGAAGATAGGGCTATAAACGTGTTTGTAAACGATAATCAATTAGACCAGGAAGAACAAATTGCATTTCTAGAAGTTATGTTGGATAGACGATTGACCTGGACTCCATACATTGAGAAAATATGTTGTAAAATTTCATCTGGGGTATTTGTCCTGCGACAGCTCGCTAGATTGAATGACAAAAAGTTACTTTTTACAGCTTACCATGGGCTCTTACTGTCACATATTAGGTATGCTATCTTAGTATGGGGTAATTCATCAAAACAAAATCTTGATAGAGTGTTTAAGATCCAAAAAAAAGCAGTTAGGTGTATAGAAAGAGTAAATAGATTAGATTCATGTAGGCCGTTGTTCAAGAGACTTGGTCTCCTAACTGTACCCTGCTTATATGTGTATGAAGCTACTTTATATGTAAAAACGAATGATATTAACCAAAATCTTGATGTACATGATTATAATACAAGAAGCCGAGGAGATTATCACTTGGTGAGTCACAATAGTAGCTTAATCAAACAAAAACCTAGTTATATTGGTAGGAAATTCTACAACAAGCTACCGCAGTTTTTGAAGAGTCTTGAAAATATAGAAATATTTAAAAAACAATTGAAGAAATATCTAGTTGATAAAGCTTTTTATAGTGTACAAGAGTTCCTTTCACATCAAAATTAAGCATCACCTCAACTAATTGAAGTAATTATGGTATCTAGTGTATAATATTGTTGATCTGACTTGTCTTATACTCCTTAACTGGAGTCTCCAAGACGTAATCTACAAAAAAAAGAACAGCGTACACATAGTTCGTTTTGCATCATAACAATCCCTTTCTCTAACTCTTTCTTCTGTTCTCTTTCACCTTCCTCTTTCCTCGCACACAAGCATCTTCCAATACACAGCAATGGCCGCCTCGTAACACCCTTCCATTATCTAGTTCCAACAAACCCCGTAAAAGGTTTATTAGAGTACGTGGCTTCTTTGTCTGCTGCTCATTCTCCAGGTATATTCATGCGTTCGTTTTATTAGCCGACTCCACTCGTAACTCACAGCTGCACTGTGCGCTGGCTTCTCTTCAAATATCCAGCGCCGCCCTCAAATCTCTTTCTCAAAAGGCCGTCATCGCTTACAGAAGCAATAGCTTATTCATATTTCGATATTTGTAATTACCATAACCTGCATTAAGACTTCGGAGCAACGGGAGCCCGTTTTAGAGATATACATTTATTTGTTGTCAATAACAATGGTTGGGAACAAACTACTGTAGCAACAAGAATTTCACAAAATATTAATCGAAAGCTGTTAACTACAATTTTATCATCGAAATCTACTTCTCGGGGTGAAAATGTCCTATTACTAAGAAGAAGAAAAAGAATAAGAAGAACAAGATAAATTCCTCTTTCTAGTAGTCTTTGACATTGCTTCATTCCAGTTCATACCAACCGAATTCCCTCAATTCCTCTCAATTACCGTATCAGAAACATGACTTATGAAATTGAAAATAAAGTTTCCTTGTTCATCCTGATGAAAGCAATAATTCAAATTGGAAGTAGACATATTTTTTTATTTATTTATTGTCTATGTACATCATCACATTAAAGTAGAATGAAGAGGCATCAACAGGCTTTACAGCCAAAAACTGCTTCCTCTTCTAAATTTCAATACAGAAATGTCCAAATGAAGGCAATGCATAGAAGTCACAGTTTAATTATGAATTTTCACTAGAGAAATAGCTATTTGTGTAATTAGAGCGAAAAGTGGGACATTTCTGCACCGAGAGAAACAGTTTTTTTCTCGAGTCGAAGGCGTGAAAAAACAGTGTGTAGAAACAATACTTTGCGCTCGAATTACACATTAAACTTTTCCTACAGTAACGTATAAAGTAATTTAAACAGAACAAAACAGGACGTACTACATAACCTGGCAATTCCTCACATAACCTATCTTCGAATCAAATCGATTTCAACAACAACAGCTGATTGTATTTCGTAGCTGCAGCAGAGTAGACAACCTATTTTTGAATGCAGAATAGGGATCCCGCTTATTACATGCTCACATATTTTGTGTTGCTAGGTTGCAAATCTGGAGTGCGGAAAAGTACTTCCGCGCACTATAATTTACTTCCCCGCACTGGTGCAGGAATAGACTATTTTGCTTGCTACAGTTAGTGCAAAAATAGGCACTTTTTCGGGTCACTATAGAAAAAAGTTATCCATTTCTTTTTGAAAAAAAAAAATGTACATGAAAGTCAATAAGAACCAATTATTAAACAAACAATACGAAGAGATACGAACATTTTTAATTATTTAGTCTAAAAATTTCAAGCCGAAAATTAAACACGCTCACAATTCCTCACAACAGCTGACAAGAAGCAAGATGAATAAAAATTTACAATAGAATTGTGTGAAAATTTACATTGATTTTGCAAGGGACTTTAATGAGTATTTGGCAATGGAAATTTGAATAATAATAATAATAATAATCTTTATTTCCGCAAATACAAACAAGCAAAAAGAAATACACAGGAAAAAATTATACATGATAAAAAATAATAATAATTATAAAACAATCTATTATTAGGAAAGAAACCAAGAAGTTACAAAGGAAAAAATACTTAGTTCAACTTAACTATCATGTACAAGAAATAAAATGTTACAAAAAAAATATCTACAGTAATAATACTGTATGCAAATAATTTCATTGTGAAAAGTTCTGTGTAGTGAATGAGTAAGCAACAATACAACATTTGGATTGAATTGCACCGTCTAAATATATATCAATACTTGTTTCTTAATGCAAGAAATAGAGCATTTGCATTCAAGAAAGCCATGAATCAGCCTTTGCTGCTTTTCCAAATTAGCATTAATCTGGCCGCAATGTCTTAATCCAACAGCTCCACCATCTGTCTGTCTAGCGGGCTTCAAATAATACATTCGACTGTGTAATTTGGAGATTAGTGATGACTTTTAAGACGGTAGCTGCATAAAAGTCTATTGTGATGGTGTGTGGATGCTAGACGGTCTTCTGGAAGGATGCCAACTAAGAAAGGGAAGTGAGGGAATAAGAGAGTGATAAGGGAATAAGAGAGAAAGAGTATTGACGAGGAAGGATGTAAGAGTAAGCTCGATTAAACAAAGGCCAGTCATTAGAATAGGGATAACAATAGTTGGGCGTCCCATTGATTTATTGTTGGAATGATGTGCTCAGCAGATTCGGTTTGAATGTTCCTCACTCAATTTCCTCCACAGAGGGAGCGAGGAGGACAGAGAATTTTCCTTGCAGAGGGAGTGAGGAAACCCCTTCCAATTGAGAGGGGTGGATGTGCTCGTTTGACAGAATGTCTACTATTAACCCCCCCCCCCCCCCCAAAAAAAATATTACAAAGCTTCAATTCTTTTACTTTATATTCTCTAGTTGGTGATATTTCTTTGTAATACAAATTAGCATGAATAGAATGTGTTTATTGCCAATCACAAGAAATGTAACAATATATCAAGCATTGTATATAAATTACAAGTGATGCATAAAAACTAGAAAATATTGGCATGACAATGAACAATAATGATACTATCATTATACTACTAACTATTATACTACTAACAATAATGATACTATCTTAACTATCCAAAATATAGAATTTCCAGCACAAACCAAGCAAGTGCCAGCTAGTTGTGGAAAACCAATCATTTTTCCGACAATGGTTTTCCTCATTCTAAGTATTTTTTATTTGTATGATGTTGAAGATCCATCTTGTTTCCACTAATATGTAATATAAACTTAAAAAAACACTTTTAAATGGAAATTGACTCACGTTATGGCGTGACGGCCGTTTCGCTCTGTTGTCTAGAGCATCGTCAGACGACCCACAGTACACTGACTTAAGGTATGAGTTTGAGGGTTATATATGTTGGAGTGGTGATGGGGTGGGGGGATGAGTAGGCGGGAGGTTTGAAATTGGGATTATTTTGTCAAATAGAGTATGTGAGAAGAAGTTAAGATGATCATTTAAAATGTTGTCAGGTTGCTCCTTTGCATGTTTGTAAATCTCATATTGTTCTAAAACATTGAGTTTCTGGCTTTTGTGAGTGAAGTGTAGTGTGTCTAAATTAGTGTCAATGTCTGTATAACTGTGGCCTGTTGAAATGATGTGTTCAGCAAAAGTGGAATGTGTGTTTGGGTGTGAGATGGCTCTTGTGTGTTCTTTGAATCTAGTGGTGAATGTCCTGCCAGTTTGTCCTATGTAGAACTTGTTGCAGTCATCACATTTCAATTTGTAAATTCCAGATCTGTTGTACTTGTTTTGAGATGTTGTCTGAGAATGCAGGTGTTTTTTGAGTGAATTAGTTGTTCTGTAAGCTATTTTATATTTGAGTTTCCTGAATGAAGCTGCTATTTTATGAGTTTTGTTGTTGAGGTAAGTAAGTGTGATGAATGTATGGGGGTTGTCATTCTGTTTGTTGCTGGTGTGAGTGATTGGTTTTGTTGATATTCTGTGCAGTAGTTTGTCTATTAGTGTGTGTTTGTAACCATTCTGTTGTGCTATGTATTTTATAGTATTCAATTCTATATTGTAATCTTCTTGTGACATAGGAATGTTTGTTAGTCGGTGGAGCATGTGATTGAAAGCGGCATGTTTATGTTGGGTTGGGTGATTTGATGTGTTATGTATTACTGTATCAGTTGTTGTGGGTTTCCTGTAAATTCTAAATGTTTTGAATGCATGTTCCTGCTTTGTTATAGCGATGTCCAAGAAGTTGATACTATTATTGTGTTCAAGTTCTAAGGTGAATTTTAAATTGGGGTGGATTTTATTGAGATTGGTGTGGAATATTTCAGTTTGTCTTTTATTGCCTTTGTATAGAATTAGAATGTCATCAACATATCGGTGCCAGCTGATGATTTTGTCTGTATTATGTAGGATATGTTTTTGTTCTATATTGTGGACAAAGATTTCAGCTAGGATGCAAGAAATTGGGGAACCCATAGGAAGGCCATGAGGTTGTGAATAGAATTTATTATTGTATGTGAAGTAATTTTGTGAGGTAACTAGTGTTGTGAGGTCTAAAATTTCTTGGAGCTGTTCAGGTGGTGTGTTGTTTTGGATGAGCATTTGTTTAAGGTGAAGAAGTGTTTCATGTATGGGTACATTGGTGTAAAGATTTGTAATGTCAAGAGAAGATAGTGTGGAATTGTGTGGTATATGGATTTTTTGTAGTTTGTCTATCAGGTCTATGTTATTTTTTACTGCTGTGTGCTGATGGAATGTTATGTTCTGTCTTATTGTTTTATCTAGGAGTTTTGCTAATTTGTGTGCAGGTGCATGTGTGTGATTTATGAGAGGTCTGATGGGAATATCTGCTTTGTGAATTTTTGGTAAGGCATTTAGTTTTGGTGCTGATGGATTTATGTGCTTGAAATGCTTTTTCCGGTTGTGAGGAATGATGTGTTGAGTATGATTGATGGCATCTTTTATTTGTGTTTGATATTTGGGAGTGGGATCATTCTTTAGTTCCATGATTTTATTATTAGTAATGAATTGTTGTACCTTTGTGTCTATTTCTGTTTTATTTATAATGACTGTGATGTTGCCTTTGTCAGCTGTGGTTATGATCAGGTTATGTTCTTTCTGTTTTTTCCTAATATTTCTCATGGTTATAAAATCTGGGTTGGTTTTGGATTGGACTTTGAAAGTGTTTTTATTGCGTGATATGTCCTGCCTCAGGTATTCATGTACATGGATATTTGTATTTTGTGTAGCAGTTTCTGTGTCTATTATAGTTTCAGTCAATTGTTTTTGTGAGAGGTGTTGTGTGTTAATGTTGTGCTTTAGTCCCTTATCAAGTAGTTCAATTTCAGATCTATTGAATTCGATTTGTGTGGTATTCATTGTTCTTTTATGAAATTTCTGTTCTGTGGTGATTAATGGGGTCTGTGCATTTTGAAGTTGTGCAATTTTTTGGTTATGTTTGGTTTTTAATTTTTTGCTCATGAGATTGACTATGCTATTTGTATATGTAATTATTTCTTGTAGTTCAGTGTAGTGAAGAATAGAGCTGAGTTTTAAATGTAAATAATATGCTTTCTTGTTGAGTTCATTCTTTTGTCTGTGTAGATGCTGTATGCTGTTTTTGATGTATAATAATTGAGCCTGTTTCACAGTTTTTTGAGCAGGTATGCTGTTGCTTTTTAAAGAAATTCTTGCATATTTTGGGATGATTTGGTTATGGATGCAAATGTGATTGAATGATATGGCAAGGGATGATTTCATAACCTTAATTCGAGTGTTCCTGTAGGTATGGATCAATGTTGTCCTCTCGGCGAAATTATGATGTTGAAGATCCATCTTGTTTCCACTAATATGTAATATAAACTTAAAAAAACACTTTTAAATGGAAATTGACTCACGTTATGGCGTGACGGCCGTTTCGCTCTGTTGTCTAGAGCATCGTCAGACGACCCACAGTACACTGACTTAAGGTATGAGTTTGAGGGTTATATATGTTGGAGTGGTGATGGGGTGGGGGGATGAGTAGGCGGGAGGTTTGAAATTGGGATTATTTTGTCAAATAGAGTATGTGAGAAGAAGTTAAGATGATCATTTAAAATGTTGTCAGGTTGCTCCTTTGCATGTTTGTAAATCTCATATTGTTCTAAAACATTGAGTTTCTGGCTTTTGTGAGTGAAGTGTAGTGTGTCTAAATTAGTGTCAATGTCTGTATAACTGTGGCCTGTTGAAATGATGTGTTCAGCAAAAGTGGAATGTGTGTTTGGGTGTGAGATGGCTCTTGTGTGTTCTTTGAATCTAGTGGTGAATGTCCTGCCAGTTTGTCCTATGTAGAACTTGTTGCAGTCATCACATTTCAATTTGTAAATTCCAGATCTGTTGTACTTGTTTTGAGATGTTGTCTGAGAATGCAGGTGTTTTTTGAGTGAATTAGTTGTTCTGTAAGCTATTTTATATTTGAGTTTCCTGAATGAAGCTGCTATTTTATGAGTTTTGTTGTTGAGGTAAGTAAGTGTGATGAATGTATGGGGGTTGTCATTCTGTTTGTTGCTGGTGTGAGTGATTGGTTTTGTTGATATTCTGTGCAGTAGTTTGTCTATTAGTGTGTGTTTGTAACCATTCTGTTGTGCTATGTATTTTATAGTATTCAATTCTATATTGTAATCTTCTTGTGACATAGGAATGTTTGTTAGTCGGTGGAGCATGTGATTGAAAGCGGCATGTTTATGTTGGGTTGGGTGATTTGATGTGTTATGTATTACTGTATCAGTTGTTGTGGGTTTCCTGTAAATTCTAAATGTTTTGAATGCATGTTCCTGCTTTGTTATAGCGATGTCCAAGAAGTTGATACTATTATTGTGTTCAAGTTCTAAGGTGAATTTTAAATTGGGGTGGATTTTATTGAGATTGGTGTGGAATATTTCAGTTTGTCTTTTATTGCCTTTGTATAGAATTAGAATGTCATCAACATATCGGTGCCAGCTGATGATTTTGTCTGTATTATGTAGGATATGTTTTTGTTCTATATTGTGGACAAAGATTTCAGCTAGGATGCAAGAAATTGGGGAACCCATAGGAAGGCCATGAGGTTGTGAATAGAATTTATTATTGTATGTGAAGTAATTTTGTGAGGTAACTAGTGTTGTGAGGTCTAAAATTTCTTGGAGCTGTTCAGGTGGTGTGTTGTTTTGGATGAGCATTTGTTTAAGGTGAAGAAGTGTTTCATGTATGGGTACATTGGTGTAAAGATTTGTAATGTCAAGAGAAGATAGTGTGGAATTGTGTGGTATATGGATTTTTTGTAGTTTGTCTATCAGGTCTATGTTATTTTTTACTGCTGTGTGCTGATGGAATGTTATGTTCTGTCTTATTGTTTTATCTAGGAGTTTTGCTAATTTGTGTGCAGGTGCATGTGTGTGATTTATGAGAGGTCTGATGGGAATATCTGCTTTGTGAATTTTTGGTAAGGCATTTAGTTTTGGTGCTGATGGATTTATGTGCTTGAAATGCTTTTTCCGGTTGTGAGGAATGATGTGTTGAGTATGATTGATGGCATCTTTTATTTGTGTTTGATATTTGGGAGTGGGATCATTCTTTAGTTCCATGATTTTATTATTAGTAATGAATTGTTGTACCTTTGTGTCTATTTCTGTTTTATTTATAATGACTGTGATGTTGCCTTTGTCAGCTGTGGTTATGATCAGGTTATGTTCTTTCTGTTTTTTCCTAATATTTCTCATGGTTATAAAATCTGGGTTGGTTTTGGATTGGACTTTGAAAGTGTTTTTATTGCGTGATATGTCCTGCCTCAGGTATTCATGTACATGGATATTTGTATTTTGTGTAGCAGTTTCTGTGTCTATTATAGTTTCAGTCAATTGTTTTTGTGAGAGGTGTTGTGTGTTAATGTTGTGCTTTAGTCCCTTATCAAGTAGTTCAATTTCAGATCTATTGAATTCGATTTGTGTGGTATTCATTGTTCTTTTATGAAATTTCTGTTCTGTGGTGATTAATGGGGTCTGTGCATTTTGAAGTTGTGCAATTTTTTGGTTATGTTTGGTTTTTAATTTTTTGCTCATGAGATTGACTATGCTATTTGTATATGCAAATTTGTATATGCATATACCCCATCACCACTCCAACATATATAACCCTCAAACTCATACCTTAAGTCAGTGTACTGTGGGTCGTCTGACGATGCTCTAGACAACAGAGCGAAACGGCCGTCACGCCATAACGTGAGTCAATTTCCATTTAAAAGTGTTTTTTTAAGTTTATATTACATATTAGTGGAAACAAGATGGATCTTCAACATCATAATTTCGCCGAGAGGACAACATTGATCCATACCTACAGGAACACTCGAATTAAGGTTATGAAATCATCCCTTGCCATATCATTCAATCACATTTGCATCCATAACCAAATCATCCCAAAATATGCAAGAATTTCTTTAAAAAGCAACAGCATACCTGCTCAAAAAACTGTGAAACAGGCTCAATTATTATACATCAAAAACAGCATACAGCATCTACACAGACAAAAGAATGAACTCAACAAGAAAGCATATTATTTACATTTAAAACTCAGCTCTATTCTTCACTACACTGAACTACAAGAAATAATTACATATACAAATAGCATAGTCAATCTCATGAGCAAAAAATTAAAAACCAAACATAACCAAAAAATTGCACAACTTCAAAATGCACAGACCCCATTAATCACCACAGAACAGAAATTTCATAAAAGAACAATGAATACCACACAAATCGAATTCAATAGATCTGAAATTGAACTACTTGATAAGGGACTAAAGCACAACATTAACACACAACACCTCTCACAAAAACAATTGACTGAAACTATAATAGACACAGAAACTGCTACACAAAATACAAATATCCATGTACATGAATACCTGAGGCAGGACATATCACGCAATAAAAACACTTTCAAAGTCCAATCCAAAACCAACCCAGATTTTATAACCATGAGAAATATTAGGAAAAAACAGAAAGAACATAACCTGATCATAACCACAGCTGACAAAGGCAACATCACAGTCATTATAAATAAAACAGAAATAGACACAAAGGTACAACAATTCATTACTAATAATAAAATCATGGAACTAAAGAATGATCCCACTCCCAAATATCAAACACAAATAAAAGATGCCATCAATCATACTCAACACATCATTCCTCACAACCGGAAAAAGCATTTCAAGCACATAAATCCATCAGCACCAAAACTAAATGCCTTACCAAAAATTCACAAAGCAGATATTCCCATCAGACCTCTCATAAATCACACACATGCACCTGCACACAAATTAGCAAAACTCCTAGATAAAACAATAAGACAGAACATAACATTCCATCAGCACACAGCAGTAAAAAATAACATAGACCTGATAGACAAACTACAAAAAATCCATATACCACACAATTCCACACTATCTTCTCTTGACATTACAAATCTTTACACCAATGTACCCATACATGAAACACTTCTTCACCTTAAACAAATGCTCATCCAAAACAACACACCACCTGAACAGCTCCAAGAAATTTTAGACCTCACAACACTAGTTACCTCACAAAATTACTTCACATACAATAATAAATTCTATTCACAACCTCATGGCCTTCCTATGGGTTCCCCAATTTCTTGCATCCTAGCTGAAATCTTTGTCCACAATATAGAACAAAAACATATCCTACATAATACAGACAAAATCATCAGCTGGCACCGATATGTTGATGACATTCTAATTCTATACAAAGGCAATAAAAGACAAACTGAAATATTCCACACCAATCTCAATAAAATCCACCCCAATTTAAAATTCACCTTAGAACTTGAACACAATAATAGTATCAACTTCTTGGACATCGCTATAACAAAGCAGGAACATGCATTCAAAACATTTAGAATTTACAGGAAACCCACAACAACTGATACAGTAATACATAACACATCAAATCACCCAACCCAACATAAACATGCCGCTTTCAATCACATGCTCCACCGACTAACAAACATTCCTATGTCACAAGAAGATTACAATATAGAATTGAATACTATAAAATACATAGCACAACAGAATGGTTACAAACACACACTAATAGACAAACTACTGCACAGAATATCAACAAAACCAATCACTCACACCAGCAACAAACAGAATGACAACCCCCATACATTCATCACACTTACTTACCTCAACAACAAAACTCATAAAATAGCAGCTTCATTCAGGAAACTCAAATATAAAATAGCTTACAGAACAACTAATTCACTCAAAAAACACCTGCATTCTCAGACAACATCTCAAAACAAGTACAACAGATCTGGAATTTACAAATTGAAATGTGATGACTGCAACAAGTTCTACATAGGACAAACTGGCAGGACATTCACCACTAGATTCAAAGAACACACAAGAGCCATCTCACACCCAAACACACATTCCACTTTTGCTGAACACATCATTTCAACAGGCCACAGTTATACAGACATTGACACTAATTTAGACACACTACACTTCACTCACAAAAGCCAGAAACTCAATGTTTTAGAACAATATGAGATTTACAAACATGCAAAGGAGCAACCTGACAACATTTTAAATGATCATCTTAACTTCTTCTCACATACTCTATTTGACAAAATAATCCCAATTTCAAACCTCCCGCCTACTCATCCCCCCACCCCATCACCACTCCAACATATATAACCCTCAAACTCATACCTTAAGTCAGTGTACTGTGGGTCGTCTGACGATGCTCTAGACAACAGAGCGAAACGGCCGTCACGCCATAACGTGAGTCAATTTCCATTTAAAAGTGTTTTTTTAAGTTTATATTTTTTATTTATTCTCAATAATGACAGTAGTTTAAGAATTTTAACAGTAAATTCTCTAGTGGATTTTCCAGCTCTTTTAACATCAAACGAAATAGAGTATCCAGAAATGGCTAGGATGGATTTAAATAGAACGGATTCTAATAATAGATGTACTTGAGAATAGAGGAATCAGTAATAGTTTTTGGTATCCAAGATAATGGTCCAGCATAAAAATAATAACACATTTCAACAAAAGAGTCATTTAGATTTGAAAAAATAGAGTTAAATTTTGATCCTATGTTGTACATTTTCATACCACTCTTAACAGTGTATAGTTTGTTGTTCATTACATAATAGGTACAGTACATAATAAATAAATTCTTAAAGTTCAAAATTAACCCTTTGAATAACAAATTCGGGTGGATTGTGGAGGAGGATGCAGGTCATGTCATCTATCGGATGGTAAGATCAGTAAATTATGTTAGGCAAGAATCTAAATAAAAAATCGATTCTTATTTTCCACATTTTGTCACCTGAACTACGTGTTCTCGTAATTTATAGCCAACTGATTCAATAGAGATGTTCAAGTTCAAATTCAGGTAAAGTGTCCAGGGGCACAGCCAGAATTCAAATTAAATTTCAATTTCAATTTTCAATTTTTTGGGGAGTTATCCAAAGTCTGAAAACTTGCTGTCCTTTTTTATACAGGATCAACCCTCCCACCGTTTCTTCCGCTCCTGCACTGTTTACGCCAAAATTTACTTTCTTCTATGAATTGGCAATATTTTACTGGGCCAAAAAATTGAAATTTGTTCCACATGTTTAGGTTATTAGGCGCAAGACGCATGATGTGATAGGGTTCCAAAGAATTCCTTAAAGACTTCTTGGAAGTCTAGTGTTCGTCAATGTTCGGGCCCAGAGTAAATTATTTTCCAAAGTTTAGTTGATCAATGTTTCTCAAGAAAGGCCTAGGAAGTTTAAGAGCCGTATTTATGAACATTTCTTATCAAAGAAAGACTTGGATAAGTCATACTTAGTGGCAAGTCTTAATCACACTTACAAGTTCACGAAGTGATTTCCTGAAACAATAAAAGCAAACCCAGCTCCCCCAAAAAAGAAAGGCCTGACTCCTGATAAATAATTCAACACTAAAAATTCACACTAAACGACCTTAATTTTCACTATATAACAATTAATTTACATCACATGACAGGGACAGCTGAGTCAGCTTGTAAACTGACTTGTCAGCTAGTAAACTCGCCCAGTATAATCAATGCAGCATTGGCTCATCAAAATAAAATGGATAATCAATTTTTACACTATTGCAATGTAATTCGCTGTATATACTTATGGAAACTATTTTTAATTTCGTTATATAAATCGATTTCTAACCTATAAATTTGTCTTCTTACCTCAACCGGTTGGGATGTATGTAACTGGAGTACACTGTAGTAAACGCGAAGTTCTTCGGTCTGCTGTCAGATAGCGCTCACAACACTGCATCAAAATAATTATTTTTCAAATTCAAAAACCAAAAATATTAATATAAAGAATATTGATGAGGTGATAATATTACCCAACAGTACTGTAAATTTACATACATTTTATTACCTTTATTTTTTCATCTATGTTAATATAACATATTGTTACGGGTTCTAAGTCTAAAATAACGCTGGCAACACTTAAATTTATCACTCGCACTTTATTTACACAGATAATCACAAATCACACTGTTCAGTAATTTCTTACACAAAAATAAGCAATCGGAAACAGATAAAACGATGTTGTTTAACTGATAATGAGTTTCCAATAAAATGAACAAAAATCAATCACTAAATGTCAAAAGGCCGATCTAATATTAAATAATAACTGTACAATAAACTGTTCAATAATATTAAAAAAGAATAGTTGAGGAAGAACAATTAACTTACGAAGCACAAGTCCGTAATACAGTTATAGGTAAAATAATTATTACTATAGAACTGTCAAAAGAATTATCACTATAGAACTGTCAAAAGAATTATCACTACAGACAACGAAAGTTCATTAGATGGTTTGTAATAGCGCCAACGGGATTACACTGTCTGTATTAACGGGAACTGTCACTAAGAAAGAATTAACACAATAGATAGAACTGTCAAAACTTGTTTTTCACGACGAATCTCAAACAAGACTGAACTAATTTACAAAAGTCTACCTCTATTTATATACTTTTTCAACAATCGAGATATCTCTAGATTTTTCTTCAACTTCTAAATAAACAATCAAGGGAACTCGAACTTTCCACAATATTCTATAAGACTCCATTAATCTCTAATCAAACAACTAGAACATTCTACAGAGATACAAGCAAACACCATAAAAGTGTCAAAAGCAGAGTAATTAATTGCTTAAAAGTAAACATTTACATAGCAGATAACACCGAGAACCACTGTCCTTCTTTCTCACTATTTTCATTCTCATATTCGCTATAATATTATGTTTGTTAGTGTCTGAAATTACGTTTCGAGATTAGGTTAGCCAGTAACATGGGAAGTGATAGCCGCGAGCCGTAGCAGGTATCTGTTCAATCAGATAGATAAGCTGCGTTCTCGTAGGTCCTGTTTGTAACGGTGACCGATTAGATTGGCCAGCAAAAATGACACTGGTCTCTGCTGTAAAATCACTTCCCGGTGGTTCGGAACCCACCTAAAACTGTAGGTCCAACTCATAAATCACCATCATCCAACTCATTACCCACGCACAGGTCTAAGACCTATGTGGGCTTCATCCACAAAAAAAAAACTTGCAATCTAATAGAGACTTACCAAATCGGACTCTTGAAAGCTTCAAGTTTCGTTTATAAATACGGCCCTAAGAATACAGAATCATTCAAGACCAAGTACAGTATTGAAATTACCTCCCACAAAAGAATTGATAATTTGAAAAATTTTATGCAAACTCTTTTTCCCCATCACTGGGGTTACTAAGACAGCTGCGAGGAAAGAGAGCCTATTGACTAAATTTTTTAATTTTCTTCTGGGGGATCAAGGGGGTGAAGGCCCATGGCTAAACTAAGACGAACGTAGCGAGCCAGGTGCCAGCTAGTTGTGGAAAACCAATCATTTTTCCGACAAAAATTTTCCTCATTTCTAAGTATTTTTTAGAATACCTCAATAATCACGGTAGTTTAAGAATTGTAACAATTCTCTAGTGGATTTTCCAGCTCTTTTAGCACCACCACATAAATGGAAGCCCTAGCGATTCAAAATTACTAATTAATGAAGAATCCGCTATACCTTCACTTCTCTGCTAGTGACTTAAATTTTTTGGAAAATGTTTAATGCTGCTAGGCCAATTAGCCTATTTTTATCCGCGGAATTCCTATATGATACGTTTTGTAACGTACGGTCTTGTAACGATATTATTATCATTATTCTGTTTGAACAAGTGTGATATCAAGAAATGTACCAACACTAATCAACCTAGTATTGCACAGTCAATTTGCTTAAAAATATCAACATTTTGATGAGAACCACTAGTTCTGGGGGGGGGGGGGCGAGGGGAGTGTCAAGCACCCAAAGACCCCTCCCGCTCACTGGGTGCGCCACTGAAAGTGTCCAATTACAATATGATTTAAGACGCTGTAGCTTTCCATACTGCTGTGCAGCTAGCTGTCAATGATTTTTGATGTTGCATTTTTTGTACTTTTGATGTTGTGGCCGAACTCCAGACGAGACAAGTCAGCCATGTTGGTTTGTTCTACACAATCACTGTTCATTTTCCCAACCGGTCTTTGATGTTTTGATATTTTTGGCGGCAGAGTTGGGCGTCTGTTACTGACAGGTCCGGCAAGTTTTGGAACTTTAGCAGTCGCCTTATATCGATCACTTCACTTTTCTAGCTAGCTAGCGATATCTAAATAGAATACTCTTCATCACAGCTCACAATCAACAAAATAGTGAGAACTCTCCATTTTCATGAAATCACCGATTGTTAATAATTCTTGTCCATTCCAAGTGACTTGAGTTCGAGAAACCTTGTATATCTACTTGTTTGGTTTTCTCAACAGTTCAGACTGTGCACTTGGATTGAAGTCTATCACAGGTAGAGTTTATTGCTCCATGCTCTATGTTTGAATTTTTTATTGCGGTTGTTATCTATTATCGTGTTCTACAGTGCTGCTAGATCACTTTGATGTTTTATAAATATCCACTTATTTACGATGAACTTCATCATCAGCAATATCCAGTTTGATAATGGCTGAATTGGCCTATCTGTCCAACGGATGAAGTAAATTAAATGCTAAGTTGATAGTTATGAATTTGTACTATGTTAAAAACTTAAAGCAATCTTTCTATGGAAAGCTAACCTTGGTGAGCCGCGGATGCGTCTCTCACCATATATTATATATCGTTATTATTACAATATATACAATATAATATGCTATTATTAATAGATAAATATGAACATGTATTATATTTTGTTATTTCCGGCGCTTGGACACTGTCATTCCTATTGTGACGATCTTATATTAGTAGAAACGAATAAAATTGGAAACTTTCCTCAGTATTTACACATTTATTTGAACGTTTTCCAGAATTTTTTTCTCCCGTGGAGACGATGTCCACACAATTTTGAGACTTGTACGTGAATAATAATAATAATAATAATAATAATAATAATAATAATAATAGCATTAATTATTATATTATTACTTTATTATGATATAATTAATATTAATAATGATTATTATTATTATCAATGTTATTATTATTATTATTATTACTATTATTATTATAATGATGTTATGGTATAATGTAATGATGATAATGATGTAACAAAATCTCAAAGCTCTGAATATCTAAAAGCTGAATGTTGGCAAGCTTTCTTATTAGAAGCATTGGAAGCTTGTTGAGTCTCAGCTAAAAATGAAGGTATTTTTCGATTGAGAGCAATATCATTTCGAAAAAAATTATTCTTCCCTATTTTTTTGGAATCTTGTCAACAAACAATGTTCAAGTGGAAGTCATAATAGAAGAGTTTGATATTGGCTGGTTTGGCCTATCTATCCAAGGGATGGAAGCCAATTAAAGGGCGAATTCCGTGTCGATTGATTTCCAATTTCTGGACTAGGGGATCTCGCACTTCCGGGATGGCTTTCCGGAGCGGGCGGAGAATTTAATAAAGGCCAGCTCCAAACAGCTCATAATGTCCAGTTTCTCTATTACGTTCTCCCTCTCGTAATTCTACCTTCTCTCTTTTCCTCACACAACTTCCCTTCCTTGAAGGTCTTCCTTATCACTTCCACTGACTGTAACTGTCCACTCCCCAATATCACCACCAACATCTTGTTATTCCAAGAATTCATCGTCTAAAGACAAAATTCGATGAAAGACGCCCACAGCTATCAACTATTCCACTGAACAATTTTATTTGATTCGGCGAAAATTCAAATTTATTCAGTACAGTATGTAGCATGGCTTCTGATTATTTCGATTAAAACAATAAATTTTCGAATGACGATTTAGATTTTTCGATTTTTGAAGCCTTCTAAAACATCTGAAGCTACAACGAAATAAGGTAGTGCGAATTGCTCAAAAAGCGGAAGAAAGTAGATGCAACAACTCCACAGAATCAGCCAACACCCATCGTTGGGGGAGTACTTATTAATTTTACTTGTTAATCCAGCGGTGATAAGAGAAAAGAGATCATTTTCCCTGACTAGACTGGCTTGGGAAAGTACGGAAAAATTGAGTACAATCATTTTAGAATTATGCAGTTTGTTTTTTTTTGCGGATGATGCCCACGTGAGTCTGAATACTTGTGCGTGGGTAATGAGGTAAATGGGTGAATGATGAGAAACATCCATGGCTGAATGAGATTCGAACCTAAGGCTGTAGGAGACAAAGGCAGCCATAGCCTTATCTAATCACAAACAAGCGCTCCTGCCAACTGCGTTACCAGAGCCGCCAATACAAGAGTAGTATTGAGTTGACACACGATACTGGAAAGGATCGGAGAATCGAGAGTTGGGAGGAAGGGTTGTTGAGTAAATGTAATGAATGCATGTTGTACAGCAATTTCTTTGCCGGGGCTCCGAGTGGAAAGTCATTACCCGGGGTGAGACTGAGAGGGCGATGTTTTACATGGCTGGTGAATAATAACTAAGCAGTGCTTAGTAAGCACTGTATGCGAATCGCTTGTCGTCGCTTCTCCCAGTTCGCTCGCTGAGATTGTATTTAAAACTTGTTCGAAAGTCGTTAGAAAGGCAGATGACGGCGCGTCTCCACCACTAGCATCGCTTCCCGCTGGCGGGAACGTCTCCCATTCGTCGGCAGATGAGACACAAGCTGAAAAAAGCGGATAGTTTTTAAGAGTCTCGAAACAGCCTTATCGCCGAGATTGCTGTAAAATAGACGTATTACTCGTACATTGCACGCAATTTTCTATTATTCTTGATATTACTGTTTCAAAACTAAGTAGACTCAGTTGTGAAGGAGATGCTGTAATAACTATTGTTACATTACTTTCCTCACTCTACTTATTTTCATCATGTTTCCTACAACTTCTGAAATTTATGACATACATAAGGGAAGTGATAGCCGAGTGCCGTAGCAGGTATCTGTTCAATCAGAGATGAGCTACGAAACTCCTGGGCGCTTTTTGCAAGGGTGACCGATTTGATTGGCCAGCAAAAAACTCTTTTCTCTGCTGTGAAATCACTTTCCCGGTGCTTTGGAACCCACCTAAAAATGTAGGTCCAACTCATCAATCGCCATCATCCAATTCATTAATCACGCACAGGTCTCAGACCTATGTGGGCTTCATCCTCCAAAAAAATCATACTGCCACCATACAACATGATTATTATGAAAAGGTATCGCAGTAACACCTCTGATTTCAACCCCACTGATCGAATCAATCTGATTAAAGGCACATTATTCTACTGTATTTATGAAATTTTGGAACTATTTTATTTATGATGTAATAAAATCAAAGCTCAAGAAACAAGATCTCCAACGTGATGCTATCTCTCATTTATCATTCTTTTTCTTTTTGTCTTTTATTTTTCCTAATATGATTTAATGTATGGAGAAGAAACCCCACACAGGATTACCTTTGGGGTCTCCTACTTAGACAATAGACATGTATTGTGCATTTTTTCTATGAATTTGGTATTAACATTTAATTTCATATTTTGCATGTACATTGTATGTTTGTTTGTCGAATAAATTATCGAATTATTCATTTATTGTTATATGGTCGTTTATCTGTTTTTTCACTTTTTTGGCACAATTCTTCTATTCTTTCTGTATTGATTATTAATTTCTTTCCTTCTCTACAAAAATAACTGATGAATAAGAGTGGTAGAATGAATTCTCCTCTTTTCGTAATACAGTATAAGTGGAGTTTTATGAAGAATTTTTGTATCTCACTCACTTTGTCTTTCTTAATTGCAATCATTTCAAACGAGAAAAATTATCTGTGTCACCCTAGAGGGCAGAGTTAATGCGCAGCCCTCTATTCCACTCAATAATTGGACATCGAATAATTGAATAGTATATTATATTGGACGTACATTTTTGTACTCGGAAAATGACACTATTTTTAGCATGATAAAATATGTTATTGCTGCGTTGTACTCCTGATGCTGTGGATGCTTTGTACGGTACTCTTGATGCTATTTGTTTTGTATATTAATATTTATGTGGAGATTCTTCACAGGAATTTCCAATTCATAAAAATGAGGTGGATCGTCTGAATGTGCGTTACAATCCACCTTAATTGTTCGAATTCCATTGCAGGTTATCACTATCATCACTCAACAAATAAAGAGATACATTCATGAAAAATGCAAGTTTCACACAGTTAATTAATTATCTCTGAGTGAGCGATATTAAAATTCAAGAAGGGCTGTCACCTTCCGCATGACAGGAGTGAACTTTGCACGGTTGGGGGGGGGGGGGGGGGGGGAGCGAGGGAACTTCCCAGCCAGGGCAAGACGATAATATCAAACTAGTGAGATTCATCGGGAAGGAAGCGCACCCGTAGGACAAAACAGCTGTGTATTTTCATATCAAGGAATATCATCTCTCGTTGAAGAGGGAGATTGAGTGAAGGGGGTAAGGGGGGTCCAACAGGAGGCGCGCAACAGAAAAGGAAGTTGAAACGTTTTGCAGTGATGAAAGTGAATTGCAATAGGCATTGCCGATGGGAGGGGTGGTGGAAGCATTAATTTCATGCTATCTTTTCCCATGCGAAAGGCGAAAGCAGAAGACCGTGAGCCGTGAGCAGAGTAAGTGAGTGACGCCTTCTGTGTGCAGGCTTAAAGAGAGAGTGATAGTGAGTGGGATGAGAGAGAGAGAGTGGGAGAGAGTTAAGAGAGAGAGAGAGAGTGAGAGAGTTAAGAGAGTAAGTGAGTGAAGAGATGAGAAAGAGAGGAGTGACACACAAGCGACAGACAGTGACGAAAGTAGAGTAAAAAGAGAGTGGTAGCGAAGAAGAGCAAAACAGAGGAAGAATGAAACGGACGAGAGCAAAAGAGGAGAAAGACAAACGAAGCAGAAATGGATAAATAAGAAGCATAGAGAAAGAATAAAGAGAAGACTCAGAAGAACAAGAATTATAAAAAAAAAATGATTAAGTAGACAAAAAAGTAGCAGTGGTAGAAGAAAAACAAATACGATAGAGAAGGAGAGGAAGTGAGTAAGAGAGAAGAAGAAAAGAGGAAAATGCAGGAGCAGAAAAAGAAAAAGAAAATAAGGAGAAGAAGAAGTAGAAAGAAGAGAAGAAGATGATGATGATGATGATTTTAAAGAATAGATACAGAAGTAAAAGAAAACGACTGGGAGGAGGATGAGGAGGAGGAGAGGAGAAGGAGGAGGAGGAGCAGGAAGAGGAGGAGGAGGAAGAGGAGGAAGAAATTTCCGTAATATCGGGGAAACAAGCCGAGAAAATACCGAGGCCTCGTTGTTGAGTAGTGGTGTGTGTGGTAGGGTGTTGGAGTGGAGCAGAGGTCGAACTTGAACTGATGGCAGCGGGAGCTTTGTATTGTGACGGCCTCAGCTCAGCATACTGGATGCTATGCCAAGGCCTGTAGCGCCTGTCCCCAACCCATTAGCCACTCTGGCATCACTGCTCTCTGCTCTCTGCTCTCGGCTCTCTGCTTGGAAATTTCTGTGACGATGTGGAGTGACATTTTGAGTTGGGGGAGGGGGGGGGTTTAAAGTTGTAAGAGGGGTGGAACAGCAGACGGATAACCTCCGTGACACAACAGTGCAAAGAGAGAGTGTGTGAGAGAAAGAGAGTCAGAGAGAGAGTGAGAGAGTGAGAGTACCAATCGGTGAACTTGTATCCACTTTAGAAAAGTGAACTTAAACAATACAATAAAACATAATTCTGGTATGGCCCACCACAAACTTCACAAAACTATGTTGGGGTCCAGCCCAGGTCTATATTGTAAATCGAATGTATTGAAAAGAAAATTAGCAGTGGATAAAAACAGAGAAAGGAGAAAGAGTAACCCTAAAATCCGCTGCTTTTTAGTTAATTAAAGTATTTGAAAAATTTAAATTATAGTATTTTTTCTAGCTGTAACAATTCACGTATGAAAACTTTTTTACCTCCAGTAACCGATATTATCGTATTACTATTGAGGCCTCACTACTCGATTTTGGGGCCTCTTTTACAGGCTCAAGGTAGGTTTTGTAACCCAGAAAACCCTCCCGTCGCTTCGTCAATGGACTTGATAACTTGTTATTATTATTATTATCATCATTATTGGTACTCATGTTTTTAGTTTGGCTTTGCTTGGACTTTCAATCCTGTTCTTAATAACCTGATGTTCAAGTGCCCATCAATATTTTCAATATACATTGTCAAAATAATTGAAACATAAAATAGTCATTTGTTCCTAAAAAGTCAGGACTGCAGCCTTATTATTAAACATTCAAAGATCATTGAGTGATTCATATTCTTGAGTGTTTCCTCCACAAATACAAATAATTCACCTCCAATAACTTTCTCAATAGATTCAAATATATCAAATCTACTTGGATCATTCATTAATTACATACAAACAATAAAATAGCTCGAGAACATCATGCTTATGACAATGCTTAGCCAGAAATTCAATGGCAGATCTCTAAATTGTCGCTTTCAAGCAATCAATGTCTATTTGGACCGTAGGAATATTGGATCTATGGTTTGAGTATGACATTTTATGGATGTATTCTCTAAGTCTTTCCATTAATATAGTATAATATGTAATTCAGAACTAAGAGCTTAATATCTAAGACATTACATTTCAGAGAAAATTATTCAGGAATTTTTTCCTTCTGAAAGCTGAATTACCTGAGACATCATTATGACATTGAATATTACCTGCAAAGAAATCCAGTTCCTCAAATTCTGAAGAATACTGGTGAGCTTATTAAAAATTGCTAGGAATGTTACGTTTGCACTTCTCTTATTAAAATCTTAATCAGCTTGGAGTTTTTATCGTTTGGTGCTTCATTATTTTTAGTCACGTGTCTCACTCAGTCTTGTTGGTGTTTTTTTTTTTTGAGTTAAACAACAAGAAGCATCGTAATGACTACCTCGATCCCCACTTGTTTAATCCTAGTTATGCAACAATAATTAGCTATGTTGTAACTATTTCTGTTGTAGCTAGAAGTTTTGAATTTGGGCTCAATTAGTTAGAAAAACGGTTGCGTGCTGATTGCGTACACCGAGGATTGCGTACATGGGCGTGTCAGCGAGGATTGCGTACATATTTTACCTGTGAAAGATGACAAGGGTCGGCCATGCATCAAGAACATTTTGACAGGCGAGGATTGCGTACAAATCAATATGGCATTAATTGCTGGTTTTTTTCACTGAATTTTGTTGTCTACAAAAATTTGAGTTTGAGTTGGCCTTTCTATCTCGAGTACCTATCAAATTGTAGCTAGCTAGTAGCATATTTAGGTGAGGTGAGGTTAGGTTAGATTAATACGCTATAAGTGAGGACTACAAGTGAAAAAACCAGCAATTAATGCCATATCGATTTATACAATAAACGGAAAGGAGCAAACTTATTAAGGACGGACGTTGTGATTGAATCTGTTTGGTGAGAAAAGAACAATTACTGTCATAGCGAAAAGGAGAAAATTCTAATCAAGGACAGACATTAGGAAACAAGAGAAAGCTGTACGCAATCCTCGCTGACACGCCCATGTACGCAATCCTCGGTGTACGCAATCAACACGTAATCAGAAAAACAGTCATTAAAACAACTCAAATAAACGATACAATAGTTTATGAGTAACTCACATGTTAACCATTTACATATTTTAAACAAATGATTAGTCTACCTTAATTGAATACTTTAATATTGATTAAATGGATATCTTCAAATAGATAACAAGAAATTAACCACACATGAGTGACGAAAATTCAGCTATCTTCATCAATCCACTCATTTAAAAGCTCAAGGACCTACATTGAGGTAGCAATTTGAATAGGTTTTATGTAAAAGGAGATGATAAATAAAATAAAACAACTTAAAATTTTAAACTATCCTAATTATTGAGATATTTCACAAAAGACGCAAAACTGAAAAAAACCTGGTACATAGTACGATGTAATGCGTTCTATCAATATTATAATTACTTATCTAAAGCAGCCTAATCTGAGACGCTCATTATGATTTGATAAGAATTTCGAGTAGGCTGCTCTTTTGAGATGATCGCCGGTTATTTCAACAACTGATGTGGCCGTGAATAGAAACGTAAAATGATCAGGTGAAGTGGAATTGTCCGCTGGAAGCCAGATAACAAGAGTACAGGTGGAGGGGAAGCCGAAGCAGCAGCAGTCAGTCTATCAATGTGACCAGAATTTGTGTAATTGGCCTCTTATCTCAAGGGCAATGAGGTAGAAGACTTGGCAGTTGAATGTTTTCATCCCCTCTTATATTGTTCCGGCAAGCATTGAGGAATTTCACATACAAAGGATGAATAAAATGGTAAATTGTGTTAAGAAGTGGTGCCAAAACGCTTCCTAACGAGCTCTTGGCACCGGTGCTTTCCTGTTTTTCCTTTTACCCCATCATTCTCATTTTATGCATCTTCCTCTTCTCACTCACTTCGACCTGCTCTTTCCGGTTCGCTCATATTTAAAACGCCGTTCCTCATTGTCACAAATTCTCTCCTGCAGACATGTTTCTTTATTCTTCAATTTTATACCTCCTGTCTCCATCAGAACACCGACTAGAACTGAAACCACTGTATTCTTGTTAGATTTCATAATGTCTTCAAAATCTCCACGAAATAAAATTTTTCGAAAACCACATTAAAAAGTCTCAAAACATCTAGTAGCATCGTAAATCCAATACATGTACCTCTATTGCAAGAATGCCAATCCCAACAGATTCTTACTTGATTAGGAGTTTCGACGACTTTATAAGATGCTTTGTTCTTGATATTGAAAAAAGAAAGGGTTATGAAAAGCTTATTATGCGAGATGAATGGAATTCTTGTAAAAGCGCAATATGAAATTCACCAGTAAATGTGTGTTGGATACTGTACACTTTACATTTCAAGATTAAATATTCTTGAGAACAATAATATATTGTGAAGTTACGAGCTGAAAAGTATTCGGCTGTGGTATTTTGTTCCATGAAATTGTTCAGTATTCATAGTTTTCTTTTTTAAATTCATTTTCTACATCCTGAGAAAGATTTTTAAAATTATCATATTGGTTCCTTTAATAGGCTATATGAAAAGCATGCCACATGTTTTCTAAACATCACTCATAAATCTCAGGAAACATAATTTCCATAATATTCTTACTTTTGAATATACACATTACTTGAGCTTGCTACAGTATTACAGATTACTCGCTTGAGTAAGATGATTATTGATGGGTTGTGGTGTTAGTAGGAATTGTATGAAATTTCCTGAATAACTTACAGTCAATTTTACAAGAAATTCTTACAATAAGTTGTATTTGATCACAACTTGGCAGACATTGCACAAATAAGTTAATATATTACTTGTTACTTAATTCAGTATAAGAAATAATTTGTCTTGTAGTAAGTTCATATCGAACTTGAAAACTGTGAATTAAATCATCTTGTTCTATCAACACCTTCACTTTCAGTTGCGTGTACTATAATTAGTCTATTATTCTGGTGTCTTCTTGGTAAATGAAGTATTGATATTTCGAAATTAATGCCTCCAGAATACACCGGTGCCCATTGAAGTACAGTGATAAGAACAATAATTATCTTGTTGCCAGGAAGAACTGGGAAGTTGAACGGAAAATAATAAATACATAAATTTCAGCAAAAGGCTTTTATTGCATTTGGACAACGATTTGCATTTGCCAGCTGATTCAACAATCTTTTTCTCCTTCTTGTTCTTTTTCTTCTTCTCCTCCACCACTTTCTTCTTTTTAGATTCGATTCGAAAATAGCGCGCATTAAAATGGAGGCAAAGGCATGAATTAATATGGAAATGAATTGTCGCTGCTCCTTCGAACAAGAGGAGAAAATAAGCTTAAGAAAACGTCGAAATTAATTGGCGAGGGATATTTCGAGGACGACGTCTGCGACGATAAATACGTTACAAATCAGGAATTGGAGCGAGAGGAAATGAAATTCGAATGATAAGGGAAAGAAACAACTCTAGTGCTAGCAGGGAATTATAAAGATGATGATAATTAATGGAATGTGAATCAACTAAGAGTTTCGGTGGTGGTTGTAGTTGTAAAGGAACTGAACAAGGAGAGCTAATATTAATTGTAATTGAATAATACGCAATTTATAGTGGTCTAGTGTCAGCGAGATTTTCAAAGTAATAAACTTTTAATTGTTTTCCGTTGTAGGCTGAATTGGCTTACATCTTCTCCCATTTTGGTGACGAACACTCCATCCCCTTCCCTCCACAGTCCGCAACTCAGGAATGCAATCATCTAAAGAATGGATCTAATGATGATGATCATGATGATGATGATGATGATCTTCCAAAACTGCAGCTCTCTCCTCTGACACGCTCAACGCGTCTGCATCCAGCCTCTTCATTAAATTACAACATACTTGTCAAATATCAAAGTCGTTTATTAAAAATTCTTCGCCATTCACGCTAATTTACATCGAAAAAGGAAACGTCCATGGGTGCTGCTACACCTGACTAATGATTCTTTCAAGGGTCATTAATTTCCCAGTCACCATTGCTGTAGCACTAGTATTCCTTAGAACAGTATGTATGGAGAGTATGTATGTGACAGCTCTCTATGAAGGTGACTTCCTTAACACAGTCATTTTTAAATGCCGCGCTCAAATTTTCTGGAGAAATTCCCAACAAATACAGAATTTATTATTTACCACAATAAAAGACAGCATTGAACAATAATTTGTTGATCCTTGAATAGAATACAACACTTGGTGTTAAATAGTATTCAATACTTTGGAATTATGGAGAGCAACATAGAATAATACTTGACAAGGTTTCAACCACTTCAGAAAAACAACATTGACAGCTGTTTACTCTCATTCAATGAAGGTGAAGGCATAAAGCAGAGTGTTTGTTGTTGATTTTTTTTATCGCTGATGATGCCCACATGAGTCCGAGACTTGTGCGTGGGTAATGAGGTGAATTATAACACACATAGATGCCAGACGGAGGAGCGGGATTCGAACCCACGACCGCTGAAACGACAGCACGCTGAAGTTGTGACGCCCCAACCATCTGCGCTACGCGGCCCGCCGCGTGTGGGATGCGGATGCCGATTAGTGTGGGATGCGATAAAAATGATTGATGAAACTTTCATAATCAGCTGTTTTATTAGTTATCTTATACAATTCCAGATCAAATTACACTAAAAACTAGCTGAATAGTTCTCTGTAGAAGAGCTGAATTCAAACATTCAAAAGTAGTAGTTTTTTCAATTTGCGAAATAACAACTCTTTGAAATGATCTGATTTACTCCAATCTCTAATTTGGTGCGAAATAATTGATTAGGTGTATTGTTATCATGAATACGTCTTGCTATTAACAAAAACTATAAATGAACGAGGTAATACAGTTTCGGCAGTAACAAGATATTTTTCACTATTTCTAGTTAATTTTCTAAGTTTGTGAAAAATGTTTTAGATACAAATCAAACTTACAATTTGAAAACACTTACAATTTTCAAAACTTACATTTGATAAGTTCAAATCAGTTCCAAAATAGAGGCAGAAAATACAAAAAATGTTGTGATTAAGTATTTTACAGTTATGTGTTTGTTCCACCGATATAATTTGTTGTTCAATCTTGTTTAATTCGTTGATATCCAATATTGCCACGTTTTTAAAATTACAATATTTATTTATAGCCTCGAAACTACGCGTACACCTGTTTTCTATTTCTCTTATGAAGCTATCAATAATTCTAAAGCCGAGGCTCAATCGAAACTCTTGAGAGCCAAGTAGTCAGCATTCAATCTTGCAGGTTAAGTTTGAAAGCATTAACTATAAAAAATGTTACCACAATAGCTTATTTCATCAGTTCTGCACTGAAAATAAATTACAATTCAAGTTATAAGTATCAATATTATAAAAAACAATGCCTAGAAAAAAGAAAGTCAAAACTGAAAAATACAAAAATTTTGAAACAATATAAAAAGCCACGTCAACATAATTATTGATATTTTTTGATAGAGCCCGATAATGTGCCAATGATTTCGTCTTTCTTCTCCCAGAGTTCGTTCATAACAATCTAACTCATCCCTTGAGTAGAAATTTCACTTCACCTCACTCAGCCAATGTATGACGTAATATCTGAGGTGAACCTTATTGTTCAACCTCAGCCAGTATTCACCTCCTGTAATTGCTATACTCAGCCAACTGGATTGTCAGCAGGGGAAATGATATGAGCAGTAATGCGGTTGACGAAATACTCGGGCTTGATTGCCTTGTACCCGCTGAGACTCATTTAACTTAGTAATATGTCTGAATGACGTTCATAAATCAATCTCATATTCGTAATGCGGATTTACGTTTGTAATGAGAGCCCATCCTCCTCCATTTTCAGCAGTTGAGCAAGATATCTTGCAGCAGAAGAGAACTAACTTTTCTGATTGATCATATGGATAGGTTGAAAGTAATTTATAAATGGCACATACTAGCATTTTTATTAATCACTCTATCAAAATACTATTTTTATTTCTGATAATGCCCGCATGGGTCCGAGACTTATGCGTGGGTAATGAGGTGAATGTTTATACAGAGATGCCAGACGGATAAGCGGGATTCGAACCCACGACCGCTTAAACGACAACAAGCTGAATTTGCGACGCCCCAATCAACTGCGCTAAGCGGCTCGCCAGGTATACCAATACTAAGCCTGATAATATTAAACCAACGCAGCCTGTGGCCAATAGAACAGTTTCTAAATTCCTATGATTCCATTCCTAGATCGAGGAATCCATTTTCTTCCGATGCTATTCCCTTTGATAATCTAACGTCTTCTATTCTACTTTTCCTCTTCCCCTATTCATCCTCCCATTTCGTTTCTCCTTTTCTTTCACGTTTCCTTTCTCTTTACGCTTCATTACTCTTTTCCCTTTTTTTTTCATCCAGTTAGGTACCCCCAGAGGAGAGGAGGAAAGGAGATGTTATTCGTACATGTAATTAAAAAAATTGCAAGGAATTGATATGCATGTGGAGTAAACCTGATTTTTTCAGTTCGAATACTCACTTAACTTACTGCATCCATTTTGATTTCGACAGAAATTGATTTCAGGTACAGAAATTTTGCAGGTTACTTCAGATCTCTCTCTCTTAAAAAGCACTCACAAAAGGATTTGATCTCTGCAGATTCCAGAATTCCGCAATATTTTGTTACACTTACAGACCGTAATATTTTGTTACAGTTGAAAAGAATAAGACAGGGCGTGCATGGACCTTGAAGTGTAAGTGAATTGAACAAGGAGCATGGTGACACTGCTCTCCAGACTAGACAGGTGTAAATTCTTGTTGGCATCCACGTACGTGAGAGGAACGAAGATGTCAAGAAATGGAACAACAAAATGAGATAAACTGCTGAAGAAACAGAGCTGCTGCTCCCTTTGGGAAACAATGAACGACTCGAAGCCACAGCAAAACTTTTAGAGACTAATACGGGAAGCTGTTTCCGAGGGTTTTTTATTTTCAGTTGTGTATCGTGGTTAGTTCTTTTTCGCCTTTTTCTATGTATCACCACTAAATCATCAAATGCGAATGAATTTGTGGATAAGAAAAATAGTAAATTAAAAAATTTTTTCTTTATTATTATTGTTTTTTAGTTTTTGCTTATACTGTGAGCTGTACTCACATTTTTGAACAGTAATACTTGGAAATGGCAATTATAAAGTAGAAGTCAACTAACAAGTGGGCTTCTATGTGAAGCCCATTTAAAATATCTGATTTTTACTAAAAAATGTGAAGGCAGTCCAAATGGTCAATAATTCAATAATCTAACTTTCCGAGCTGAAGTCTTGCAACTAATTTTCAATCTAAGTAATAATAATGCACCTGGTTATGACAATGTCACTTCAGTCATCATTGAGTCGATTTCTGAACACATTGTTGATGTTCTGGTATACATATTCAATCTCAGTTTAATTATTGGTAACTTCCCTTCTGAGGTGAAAAAAGCTGTGGTTACCCTGCTGTTCAAAACAAAGATAAATTATTGCAACCAACTTACTACCGACCCATCTCGTTTACTTTCAATCTTTTCAACATTATTAGAAAAAATCGTTTAATCAAGAGTTATTAGATTTTTAATTAAACAAGAATGTTTTAGTAAAAGACAGTATGGTTTTCAAGTTAATTTTAATAAGGGATCGGCTGTTACTGATTTTATGTCACAGGCTTATACAGAGATCAATGAGGGTAAAGTGTGTGCTGGAATTTTTATTTATGCCGTAGTTCACAACATTCTATTCTATCAAATGGGACTAGCATGTATAATAGGGGTTGCTTAGAATTGGTTCTAATCCTATTATTTAACTGGAAGAACGCAAGTTACAAGAGTGGGTGATTGATGTCAGTAGTTGTGTCGTTGAGCAAAAAGTTGGTTCTGTTCTGTCAGAATTGCTGTTCTTAATTTATATTAATATTCTATATGATGGTGAATTTAAAGGTGGATTGATTGCATTTGCTGACAATACAGCTCTTTTCTATAAGACTTATTCCTTGTTTTTTTTGGAAGGACGAAGCCCACATAAGTCTGAGACCTGTGCGTGGGTAATGAATTAGATGATGGTGATTGATGAGATGGACCTACAGTTTTGGGTGGGAATGAATTACATGATTGAATTACATAATAGCATGCAAAATGACATAAATGTACTTAGATGGTGGTTTATGAATAATCTAATAGTCTAATAGAGTCCAAAAACAAAATTCATTATTCTCAATCTCAAGAAAAATGTTGTTTCTCCATCACCACTAAAGTATCATGAAACGAATTGTAAATTTGAGTTGCATAAGTGCAAATGTCTGGATCTATAACAAGTGGAACAAATAAAATACCTAGGCCTCTGGGTCGACAGTAGAAAACATTAAGTTGGAAGGAGAATGTGTCATAATTGAAAAGTCAACTGATTAAATATATTAGAATATTCTACATGCACAGTTTGTTATCCAGAGCTATTGAGATCCTCCTATTTTGCATTGGTGAACTCAAATATTGAATGTGACTTAGAAGTCTGGTGAGGCACATATTTCACTACCTTACGTCCAATAATTATACTTCAAAAAGAATTCATAAGGATAATTTCATACAGAGCCAGACTTCAGCACACTTTCCAACTTTTTAGAAACCTAAATATTTTACCGATCAGAAATTTATATATTTATAAAACATTGAAAATATCTTTTGATAGAAGTGGAGAAAGAAGGATTAACGATTTCCATACAGTTTTTCGCCATAGACTAAATGTTATTGTTTGTACCAAAACCTAATCTTACAGTATTAAGAATTATTTTTGGCTCCAACATGTTCAACCATTTACCAACTAATATCAAGGAATGTCAGATGAAAAATATCTGGAAATTGCTCAGACACCTAATGATGAAGGATGACATAGATAGGTATTTTATTGTAGCTTAGATATATTATATAGAAGGTGACGTGTAATTACTCTACTTAGAATTAAAATGTTATAATTATATATTTTTCTGTTATTATTGTAAATCTTTTGACCGTTTGTATAGGAATAAGGAACCTTTTAGTATAACTTCAGTTTTAAAATATGGTTCAATATTTGATATTAAATTTATTCTATTATTATTTTAGGGCCGGTTGATGATGTATTCTCGAGAGTTGTTTTTGTTTAAAAGCTATTTTTGTTTTTCACACAGGTTTTACAATTATTTAATGCAAATAATGCAGGAGTTTTCCACATCTATTTCTCTATTTTAATGCAAATTAACACAAAAAATAATTTAATGCAATAATAGAGAAATAGATGTGGTAAGTATTGGTTTTCCTTAAGCTCGTTGATATGCCGAAGCCTCAAAGGTCTCAAATTTGCAATAAAATATAAAAAAGCCTACACTTTAAAAGGCCCCCGAACTCACTTCCTGTCTCGAGGGTACCAGAAACCTAGCTACGGGTCTAGTTTTCCAAATAGACCAGTCTGTTGCTTTTAAATAATTACGTGAATTTGAAATGTTAATCATATACCACAACCATATAACCACATAAATTTGATACACTATTGGACCATATTTCTCCTATATACTGCACACAGGCTTTGCCTTGCAGTTATTATAACTATTATATTAATCATAGCAAAAAGAAAGTACTGTACAAACCTACGAAATATTTATATTCAAGTTGTACAAATTTGTATAATTGTATAAGTTTGTATTTGTACCTCTAAGTTGCTGTTCAAATGTTCAATAAATTTCAATTTCAATTTCAAATATTCTATAAATAAAAAGAAATGTAATAAATTATTAACCCAATCATCGTGATTACCATTTAATTGAATACAGGCTATTTCGTTAAATATTGCTGTCTTGAATCCAAAATATACAGGGCAATGAACCGGAATGCGATTAGAGGTATCCTCCTCAAGTACATTATAGATCGGATAGGAATCTAAATGGAAGACAAAGTAGGAGAAATGATGAATATGAAGGAAATGAAGAAGTTTTGGACCTTACCAGAGCTGGGTTTACATCAAGCTGCAGAACAATAATAAGCTCGTGTTGGAGTTTTGATTGATACGAATGCCATTATTTGTGCTCTAGGTTATTTTGTCTGTTCTTCGGGTGTTCAGGTGATGTGATAGACATACCAACTACAGTGAGCGTTTAAGAGGGAGAGAGAGTTTGGGAGAGAGAGGGGTTGGGGGACGAGAGCACTTGCCGAGTCCATCTGAAACATCAAAGAGGGCCTGAAACACGGGGCTGCTGCTGAGTAAGGAGCTAGGTATGCAAGGTGCACAACTCAACTAAAATGCCGTTATTTGCTCGCCGCCGGATCCCTTACAACGTACAAATATGTAAGCCGGCTTCATTGCGTTCCTCATTTCATTGCCGAAATTCAGAGCCTGAGCCCCTCAAACTAACATTTCGCAGACGCCTCGCCAATTAACCCTCACCAGACACGATCCTCAGCTGCTCTGTTCCTCAATTTCCCTTATTTTCTATCGACTCCCACTCAATCTCATTCTTGTTTTGTAACGACTCTGTTATTCTTGGCCTCATATGATCTGTTACTCACCCTATTATGATCTACCCTGTACGAATTCCCTAACTCATTCGCTCACTCGTGATTGCGCTTGAAAGGGTGACAATATGATGTTATTTGCTTTATTATCATTTATCCGGTGGGTCGGAATCCACCTATGTAGGTCATAAGAGCATTCACATGTAGGTTTCGTCAGTTAGAAAGAAATATTCTCCCATAAAATTTGCAAAACCACGTGAAATTCATTTATTTGTCGAAGAATAATCGAATTATAATATGTTATACACTTATTAATTTAATGCAGTTGGTGAACTGAACTCAGGTTTTTTTTCATCTCTCAGAGCTAATTTCACTGGAAAATTAGTCATCTGTGTACTTATTATATGAAATACATTTTTTTTATTGCTGATGATGCCCACATGAGTTCGAGACTTGTGCGTGGGTAATGAGGTGAATGATTACACATAAATGCCTGACGGAGGAGCGGGATTCGAACCCACGACCACTTAAACGACAGCAAGCTGAATTATATTATAACTATGAATGGTTATATAACAATGCAGATAATAATTATGTATTTAGATATAATTATTTATTTGAGATAAAAACTATACGGAAGCATAAGGAAGACTTTCCATTATCCGCTTCATTAACAAAAATATGTTAGTTCTTTTTACAGAATACAGAAGAACTCCTCATATCCGGCCTCGGTTGTACCAGTCCTCGGTTTGTCCGGCCACTTCTTGGAATGTTATTCAAAAAGTGGAGAGACTAAGTCTTCAAAAAACAATGGATAAGAAAGTTCAACAGAAAATTACTGACTATTTTTAAGCCTAATAATTTGCAAAGCCTTATTGTGAGTAATAAGGCTAACCTCCATCAACAAACATTATTTTATTTTATCTGAATTCATAATATTCCTATGTTAATTACTTAACTACTTTTTACCTTTATCTTTATTAAACATTAATTTATGTTATCTGAATTCATAATATTTTTATGTCAATTACTCAACTACTTTTTCCTATAAATAAATTCTCTATTTGTTTTACAAACATGTGTATTTTTCTAAAAAATAATCCCAAAAGAGATTTGAACACTACTTTTGACTACACTATTAATTACACATTATTATTATTAGGTATAAATTATCGGTTTTATAATAGCTTGGTTTATCCGGCCAAAGGCTCGGTCCCGTGGTGGCCGGATATGAGGAGTTCTACTGTATAATGAATATGAAATTAAACAATAATAGGAGAGAAAAATAATTTGTATATCTGTTACAATACAACAATGAATAGAATTTCATCAGAAGAGTTCGAAATGTTATGACTCACTGATGAAATGATAATATTTAGGCATCAATTTGAAGCTTGCATGCCTAAACCAAATAAAAGTCATTTCATGAAATTTTATTCTTATCTAGCACCAAAGTTCTTCAACCTGCTGCCCTTGGAGATAAGACAGTGTAAGGTGCGATCAAGGTTTTTGAGAGATGTCAAGAAATTCTTAATGGAAATCGAGAATATAGATAACGTTTTTAGAGTTCTCGTGTAATAAATCCTTACTTTATATTTTATTACATTTCAAGGCTACAATATTGATAAATCACCGATACAATTTTTTATGTGTCATTCTATAAGCAATTGTCGGCCTCAGTAACCACTTTTCAGCGTTTTTCATATTTATATATATATATCTACTTTTAGTTATTTTTATCTATTCATTTATTTGATTTATTATTAAGTCACCATCTCACACAGGTCTAGTACCTCGAGATGCAAATACTCAATTGGCAATTCATTTTATTTTGTAATATTATTTTTTATCTTGTCATATTTATAATTATTATATTGCTCATTTTGTATTTTCTAAGATTGTTTGTAAAAGTTTTGTTTCTGCCAATAAACAATTTCAAATAATAATATTTTGATATAGAAACCTGCATTTCTATTTAAAAATTCCTTACTTCTATTTAAAAATAGAAATACAGCGTCGACTTGATATTGGATTGTCCATCAAGTATTTTGTCATGGAAAACATGACAGCAAATATTATAATACAGAAATTCTTTCATAAAAAGGACTCCCAATAATAAATCATCTACAATTAATTTTATACTGATACTGTATTATAATTATATAATAATTGATACTGTATGAAAAAAGATGAAACTAATCTAGGTTTGCAAGCAAAAGCCCATTGTGTTAGAAATATCAAGGTGGAGTCAGACTATTCTTTTCGCTATTGGCCAGTGGTGTGTGCGAAATGATCTGGAAACCAAGACATCCCAGCTAATCGTTAACCAATAACGTTCGGCACATGACATCGTACAACCTAAGGTAAATAATACATGAGAAATTGTCAGCAGGCACAGCCCATTAAATCTTTACCAAGCCCCCAAAAATTATTGGTCATAACTCACCCTTGTCATGGACCCCGACAGTTTCTTACAGTACGTCAAAAATGATTGAATCATCCAAAGAAGCTAATATTCTGTTTGATATGTTATAATTTAGAAAATTTAGTCATTTTATGTTGATAAAATTAATTCAATTCAGCCTTGAACGCTCTTTTCTTTCTAAACAATGACATTTTGCATTGCATTTTTTTAGGATGCCTGCACTTGGCTAATGGCCATCGCGGGATCTAATACTGGTCATCGCTGTGAAAAGGTGGTATTGACGCTGTTTAGCTCTGTCATACACCATTTCATAGTATCCGTTTGATTTTGCGATAGTACTCCAATATCAACGAGTATTGGACGTTTCAATGTAAGGACCCTTTACGCTTTCCTCTAATTTTTCATTCTTTAAAAATAGCTGTTTTATCTGCCTCTACTCTTACACCTCTCATTCCTATTCCTAGTCACTGTTATTCTATTCCTCAGTAGGCAATATATTAATAAATTTAACACTGCTTTCAGAGATATTGTAGAACTGTTTCATGATTGAATAATAACACAGATATTGTCAATTTCTACTAGTTTTTAATATGCAAAACCAGGTTTCAATGCTCATGGCTAACCTGCAATACATTCCCCCACTAACCTAAAACACCTCTGTTGCCAAATTTTAGTTTTAACTCAACAACTGATGATGATGCTATGAGCATTGAAACCTGGTTTTGCATATTAAAAGCTAGTAGAAATTGACAATATCTGTGTTATTATTAAATCAGGCAATATATTATAGCAACGTAACTCAGTATTTATGTTATAGATGATGCAGATGATGATGCATTTAAAAAATAATATGATGCTACTTATCAAGTAAATCAAAATGTTGCAAATAATCCAAGAATATTCATTCAAGAACAAGAACAATCATTAATAATTATGAATCAAAGTCTAAAATTGTGGATCAAAGTCATTAAGGTCTGAATATATCAAAATTATAATACAAATCATTCTAGATTCTATATTTATATATTTTTCCCACCTCGAGTTCCTACAGAAATTTAAAAGATCTAAGCATATTTCCAATTACATAAATTCATGAAATGAAATGTATTAATGATTTCCAAGCTCCATTCCAATATATTGTTACAGGTTTTTTTTTGAGGATGAAGCCCACATAGGTCTTAGACCTGTGCGTGCGTAATGAGTTGGATGATGGTGATTGATGAGTTAGACCTACAGTTTTAGGTGGGTTCTATCACTAAAATAATGTTGGGAGCACTTGAAATTTATGTACACAAATGACTCACAGCACGTACTAAACAGTTATATCACACAAGAAAACCCTTAAATAAACAGACAGTTCAGTTACCTTCAACTAATAATGCATTTACAGTACTATATCACTGTACAAAAACTAATTACTAACTGTCAATAGGCAGCATAATATTTAATATTTAACTGTCCAATCAGCTGCTCAATGACTTCACTTATGAGGTCAATGGTCTGTCATACTTTTATCAATCACAATCGGTTCTGTGTATTCTGCCACGAAGAAGAATGTCTACTGTTTACCACATAAATTTATCATGAGCACTTGATATGCGTAATCACAATTTATAACAACAGCACTGCCTTTTTTTCTTGTGGTAAATTAGAGTAAACCGTGATACTACATACTTCATTTGAGAGCTCTATGAATAGTGCCACAAATATGCTGGAAGAGATGCATCTTATTGCAAGCATCTTTATTATGCTGATAAGAGATGTCACAGCCGAGATATTTGAAATGGGAAACTTGCTCCAAAATTTCATTTTCTATTACAATCTTACTTCTTACCAGATCTTTACCCCAGAATGCCATCAATCTTGTTTTTGAAGTGGAGATTGTCAAATTATACTCTTTGCATACGTTGTCCAATTTGAAAAGAGCGCACTGCAGATCATCCTCATTCTCTTGCAACACTAGAGGTCATCAGCAAATAATAAACACTTCAGCGGATCACCATCTCTCACATGAATACCAGATTTAATTAGAGTTTTCCATTTCCTGATTACGTCATCTAGATAAATGTTAAATAAAGCAGGTGATAGTCCACACCCTTGTCGTACTCCTTTATTAATAGTAATTTCATCAGTTATGGAAGTCTCCATATCAATTATTATCCTGGTATCATGATATAGGCTCTTGACTGCTTTGACAATATGTGAAGGATACCCAGATGATTGCAAAATGTTCCATAATTTACCTCTATCCACTGAGTCAAACGCCTTTTGAAAATCAACGAAGGCTAAATGGGTTTCAAGGTTGAATTCCCTTCTCTTTTCCACAATCTGCTTTATGCTGAACACATTGTCAGTGCATGATCTTCCTTTTCTGAAGCCACATTGCTCTTCAAGGAGAAGAACTTCCATAATGGGCTGCATTCTTCCTTTGATGATCATGCTGTAAATTTTGTAAGCAGTATTCAGCAAGCTGATTCCCCTATAATTATCACAGTAGCTTCTGTCTCCTTTTTTGAAAAGAGATTTGACTGTAGCTACTTTCCACTCTTTTGGGATCACCAATTGTCTCCAGCACATATTTACCAAATCCAGAAATCGAAGTCTGAAGAACAAGCATCCACATTTGAGCAGCTCCATGTTGAAGCCATCAGGCCCTGTTGCTTTTCGATTTTTTGCCTTACTGAGCATCTGTTTCAATTCTTGCACAGTTATTGGGTCCACAGCTTCGTCTATTTGTTCTTGGGTCACATTTATTTCCTCCAAAGGAATAGTCTGACAGCTGCCATCAGACCAGAGATCTGTATAATGTCTGATCCATTGATCTTTTGAAACAACATTCATTCTTGCCATATCTTTCTCTGTCTTGTTCAAGTGTTTCATGATTTTATATGCTGTCTCCCATGAAGATCTTCTTCAACAGTACTTATGAAAGCTTCCCAAGACTCTTTGTGTGCTCTCCTTATAATAGCCCTAGCAACATTTTGCTAATAACACCAGCAAGGAGACAAGAATAAAATTTTATAAAACAATTGCGGCCCCAACATTATTGTTTGGAAGTGAAACATGGGTGTTATCCAAGTGTGATGAGAGCAGGTTGCAAGCATCAGAGATGAGTTTTCTCGGTAGAACATATGGGTGTAGTAGAGAAGATCGCTACAGAAATACGGATATATGTACACAGCTGAATATCTTCTCTATAAAAGACAAGATAAATGGGAATAGGAAGAACTGGTTCAATCATGTAGACAGGATGAGTGATGATCGGATCCCTAAGCAGGCCCTGATCTACCAGCCGATTGGGAGAAGAGATAGAGGACGTCTAAGGAAAAGATGGACTGATTACAGAGGTGCAGAGGTTCGGAACAGGCAGTAATGCCTAAACCGTGAAAGGAAGAAGAAGAAGAAGAAGACTACTTACTTCATTTATATTAGTATTTCACTTATTAGCTTATATATTTTAGAATATATTATTATTCCTTTAATATTTCTCTGCTTCTTTTCATGATCATGACTAACATTCTTTCTATTATATTTACTATGCATTTTCACATCACCTTTTTTGAATAAAAAAAAATAATAATAATCAATAATTAAAATCATAAAACTGATTATAACTTTCCCTTCTTCTCAATCATAATTATAGGCGATCAGAAGTTAGCTGAAAGATCGATCAACGCGAACTCTGGGTGGCTTAAATCGGCAGCAATGTAGTGAGTCTATTGCGTTGTTTATAATGGCTAACATTAGGAAACTTATCATAAAAACAGGATTTAAAGAAGTCAATTGCGATTTTTTAAGGAAATCTGATCCAGAAAAAGGGAAGAACCTTGTAGAGAGTAATCATGTTTTTGATGTGGAGGAGTGCGAAGCAGAGACGGTATTATACATGTTAAAGTAATGAGACAAACTAGCATCAATAACTGCACAACATTTCAATAACAGTAAGTAGTCTTTTAACGAACTGTATTAGTATACAATAAATAATTGATATTTCACAACAATAACAAAATATAACCTCAAAGCTGTTATTAGGATTGATTTCTCTAATTATTACAAATATCAATCACGCAATTGCATAGAAAACTTCCAATTTTCGTCAATCAGCAATCTTTTACACATAAAATAATTTCAAAATATAATATAACTGACGTAGTCCTTTGAACATTAGAGATCCATTTCTCTTGTCTATCCTTTTCATAAGCTTGACCAGGAAATTAATAAAATGAAACACCTTTTCCTCCTGCATTCTGATGATAGGTATCACTGTACCCATATACACAGCACATAATACGGCTCTTGGACATTTTTAATATGTTTGTCTAAAGAAATATATTTTTGAAAAAAACGCATTTGAAGTGAGACAATTTAGCACACGAATTAATAGCGATCAGATTTTGTCTCACTAAGTTAGTGCAAGATCCTCCGCTCGGAGCGCTGTCGGTCGATCTCCAGATCGCCTATAACTCTACTATTTTTCCATACTAATAGCTTTCGTTTCTTCTCTTCTCTCTTCTGTTTACTCTTTCTATTCTCAATCTTCTCTCTTCATTTCCTCACTTTTATTAAGAAAAATTCTTAAAGTGACAATTTGTGAATTGCTTTTTCTCTTTTTCACACGCGAGCAACTCAAAGCCATTAATAAGTTTGCTGTTTATATTGACTCGGTGCTGGCGCTCAAGCTTTTTAGCTTTTGCTAGCAACGCCTGTAATAATTATATTCTCCTGTCTTTTTTTTAAATTTTATTTCAACTTTGCTATTGTTATTTTTTAATTCACTGGCTTTGTTGTTGTAATATTTCTTTCTATTTTGGAGGTTATACAGTTTTTGTTTGTATTATTTGTCGATGACAATAAAATGAATTTGAATTCTGTTATGTCTGTACTGTAACTGTCACTGGATATGAAAGTTTTGAAGTGCAAATAACAACTAAACTTCCTGCTGAATGCACCACCGCTTTTATACGATTTTTGTTTACTCTAGTAATTTCCACAAATATATGGGCTATTCTACTATTTACTCGAACATTCCAGTAATGCATTTGTCACTATGAGAGTGAGGAAGACATAGTGAGGAGACGAAACAAAGACAAAAAATCAAGTACATGTTATTAGTGAAACCGGAAGCACTGTTGACGCAATTAGTAGCATGAAATAATGTTTTCTTCTTTCTTGCGTTCACATTATTCATTTTGATAAATTTTGTTCAGATGTTACAAGAATAAAGCCATTAAAGCTCATGCAAGATGTTGCTAAATATTATAATTTATTTTCAAGAGAAATTATCATTTTTTTTTGTTTTGGGCGAATGTGATTAGAGTTTGTAGAAACCTTCTTTTCTTTGAAGATCCGCCCTGGAAAAGAAGTTCTTCAATTACTTTCTCATACGCATGAACTGTCTTCTCTACAACGTTTACGTTCATTACGCTTATTCTGGCATACAATCGTTCACGTAATGCTCTTCTTCATATCACAAATAAACGAAACGCGCACGACAACGCAATGTATGACTCCAAAAAGGTTGTTAACCTACCAAAAACTCGAATCTTTGCGAATTTGAAGCGAAAACATCACTGGAAAATCGCAGACTCTTTGAAAAATCAGGAGTCCTATTGAAGCATTCCCTGTGAGGCTGTTTATTTCAATTATTATTCAAGCATTCCCCGTACCCATTACGTGGAAAACTCACTATTTTTCCTCATGTGGTGATCATTTGTTGAAGTGGAACTTTACCATCAACGAGATTACTTCGTGAATAGGCCCTCATTTCAATTTTTATTTTCGGCAGCATTTTTAAGCTCCAAAATGTCTGACTTAAGATGCGATTCCTGATTCCTAGGCATTTTTTTCTTGAAATCCACTCTCACAATGAAAGAGGGCGGTTCATACAAAATTTCCCGTTTGTTTTTTTGTTTTTTGGAACAATTCTATTTTTGAAATAAATATGCATGGCATGTTGTTAACCGTCCTTATTACCAATTCGCATATATTCCAATTTGTAACTTTGAACTGTTGTACCGTACTTAGAAGTTTCTATCATTTTTTGCTCCAAGCCTGTTCTATCTTCAGCTCTCATCCTTTCTAAATTCTACTTATATTTTCGAGGAAAAACGTTGTGTTCAATATATCAATTTATCTCCAGGATCAATCTGTAATTGAAAAATATTTATTTCTTTATTGCCCATGATTTGGATTTGACTGAACATTACTGGATCTCTGTTACTCTGATTTCTATATTTCTAGTTCACTTAGTTTCTATGTTTCTAACTTTGTTCATTTTTTTGTTACTATCATGCTCTATTCTGTAGATAAATATAATCTGTATTCTATGTTGAATATTACTGTGTGAAGGCATCTTCAATGTATGCGATGCTAATAATATTGTGTTTAATCACTCGTACGAGAAATTTGCGTTATAAAGTGATAAAGTTATCGAATGTAATCTACTTTCAATCATGGTATGATCGAAAAACTATTGAAACTATTACTTCTTGATTTGGGAAAGAAAAATAATATTTCATCAGGTTTGTGATCATTCTTCCTGAAAAGCAAAGCCATTGATCTTACGTTCATTAAAGCATGCTTACCAAATAAAAATTCCAGCTTTTCATAAACGAGTGTCTCTATGAATAAAATAACTAATGCCAATAAACGTTATGTTGGGAACTTCGAACTTTCTGGAAAACAAATATTCTGGCATGTAATCCAGCGTGAGAATTGTATTTGGGAATATATTTTCTACGTTCCATGCTACAAAACTAGCGTCCTCAAAGGAATTGTATGGGAAGAAAAGTATCTAAATATCGAAAAATTAACACCCAAACCTCTTGTACAACTTCTCCAAACTTACTGCATACTAAGCCAGTAAGTGTATCTTATAATACGCAGAAAAAAGTAAAATTTAAGTTTCAGTATGAGAGGATTACTTTTCTACTGAATACATTTTTGCAGAACGGTGATAAATTTATCAACATAATAGCAGTTTACTTCATATCAGAAATTTTATCTACAAAAAACGAACGTTGGAGCTCGTAGTATTCTATCGTTCTTAGTGCCCTAAGCCGCTAAGCTCTTATAATACCCAGTCTACTCGCTGCGAATAAATTCTTGGTTCAATTTAAAACTACTTTGAAATCCGACTTCAAATAGACACATATATTAAATGTATTATTAAATTTGTTCTAGTCTTAGTTCAACAAATGAGACGGAATATCTTTCAAGAGAGTTTTACTTGACTCGAGCGATGTGCATGTTTGTATCTAATGAATAGGTCTTTTTGTATATCATGGAGCGAGTAATGTTTTTAACTGAGCACATTGAGAACTGTACTCGCATGTGCAGTTAAAAGCAAATAATCATAATATCAATCATTTTTATGTTTATTTTTGATTCTAAGCATGTTTGCAGGTAGATATGGACGGAGTAAGACATAATTAAATGGATTTTTATTAGTGGGTCTTCAATCTTTGCATTTTTTCTCCTTCTTTCATTTCTCTTTTTTCTATTTTTCATTCCCCTCCATTTTTCTTTTTCTCTAATTGGCTGTCTCCAGTTTTTAATAATATAACATAATATTTAAAATTAAAGAAAAATCATTGTTTTGAAAATATACTTTCAAAAATGATGTTGAGATCACTTCTCCACTTCTGCCTTGCTTAAGAAAGGTTTCCTGATTCTAAAGGTATAATACATTTTCTTAGAATACCTTGCACGGAATTAGCTGCTTTTTTGATCAGTGATAGATTTTTCATCCATCACTATCTATCTATCCATTACTCATGCAAGAGCTTCGGACTAAAATCATTCCAATCATTTCATCAGCACGAACAAATGGGAAAAAACCTTTCAAAATTGTATAAGCAGGTGCTTGTTGTTTCCAAGTATTGTTCCTGTTACAATAAAAACCCGTTGTAATATGCAAAGGTAGATTACATTTGTGGGGCGTGGAATTCGTTTCGCAAGGAATTTTCAGGAAAGGACACCTCTCTTATTGCCGTCTGTAATTGTTTTGCACTCAACTAAAAAGTTCTACACCCTCTTGCCATTCAACGTGGACTATTTCCATCCAATTCATACTTATAGTTTCTCAAACTCTGTTACCCGATTATTGACCGACGTCCTATGTATGCAAATATTTAAGGTTTTTAAAAAAGGTTTAACTATTTCCTAGCTTCTACTGAGTAGAACGTTTTTTTTCGGAAGTGTGAAGCCCACATAGGTTTGAGACCTATGCTTGCATAATAAGTTGGACAATGTATTGATGAGTTGAAACACCTGTGTTAGGTTGGCTGCGAACCACTGGAAACTGATTTTAAAGCAGAGAACAGAGTATTTTGGCTGGAAAAACCAATCGATCAGCCTTAAAGAAAAGGCCCCAGGCACTCGTGACTTATCTGACTGTACATATACTTGACACGGCTTGCGTGTATCACTTCCCATTAAATGGATTTTGTTTATTTGTTTATCAACCTTGTTATTCATTTTGAGCTTACGAAGGTCGAATAAGGAGGCTATCACAATCAATATTGATTCTTCAAGAGTTGCAAAAGGTAGTTTTGACTACAGCGTCGTTATTTTTGGAGATATAGGCGCCAAAATCGTATTCCATATCACATCAAAATTCATGCAGTACTTGTATAAAATAGTTACTTACTCCCTTTAACGCATGATGTAAACCACTACAATAAATTCCGATCTTATAATGTTGCATGTATTCAAAAAGGGTAAGAGAATATTCATTCCATTCCTATTGGGTTCTTGAAATGCTATTAAAACATTCAATATTTCTGATTACGTCTCCTCAAAATACATAATTGGGCCGCCTCCTAAGTAACATATTACACATTTGAAATCCTATATTTTTCCCATTCCAATCATTGCCCGCAATTTTTCTTGTAAGATCCATGTCTTAAAAATATCAATCACAATAAAGACATTCAAAGTATACCATTTCTTCCAACTTTTTCACCACTGAAATATTTTTCTTCGACATGAAAATGTTGTTCACCTCTCAATTTTCTTTCTTCTCTTTTTATCCAACATTTTTCTATAGACTTATTTTCTACTTTTTCTATTTAATGTTTCTCCTTTCTCTCCTCTCGTCATTTCTGTACTGTCTTCTTTTCTGTTCTCTCAATTTCTCATCTCCTTTTCTTCCTTTCTTCCTCCTTTCTTTCATCCACTCACTCCACCACCTCTTGTTTCTCCTCCTCCGCATTCACGTTCTTCGTTTTATTGCTCCTCCCACTGTTCTTCCCTCTTTATCTATGATTTTCCATGTTCTCAGTCATCAACTTCATTTCAGAGCGAATCTTATAAGAAATAATTTTCTAAATACATTGATAGCTCTCAAAATTGGAGCAGTAGTTGAATCCATTGGTTATCCATTCGATCGAGAAATGAAGGAATCCAAATCTTTTTATGACACCGGTTTTTGGTTTGGCTGCCTGAAAGACATGAGTAGGGGAAAGAGCATGGAATGGGAATGGGGGGGGGGGGAAACGATGGATAAGCGAGAAGTTCAACTCCTAACTGTCTCCATTGAAGCGTGTTCAGATAACACGGCAGGCTCGTTACTATGCACTCAAACCCTTGTAGAAGGTCATTTGTTTACCGGCACCCTTCCACCACCCCCACCATTTACCCTACAACAAATCCACCTTCATCCCTCCACCCCCAATGTCTTGCCTCAAAACTCTAGGACTACTCCAAGTCCCCCAAAACAACCCCCTCCCCGGCTAAGCGTAAGCGTTCACAGTTCTTCGTTTGTTTCTGGACAACTATACCGAGAGATGTGAGATCGTTTCCCCTTATTTGTTGTAGTAGTTGCAGCCGAGCGGGCCGCCATGTTTATCGCCCCTAAAAGGGCGGCAAAGTTGGAACTTGTTTGTTGGAAAGAAAAGATTGTTGAACTAGCGTGGTCCCCTGTGCAATCAGCTTCAGATTTACATCTCATTTTCTGACCCACACTCGAGTAGACTCACACAACTTGAACAACAATACTAATTCGTCGTTTCTGCAGTACGTAGTTTAGAAAAACTTTTGCAAAATTGTACAGCTTTTAGCTTGTGATTTGTATCTCTCATAATTGGAAACTATCACAATTTTTGTAGTTATACTGACTTTTTTGATTCCCAATTTTTCTCTATCTTCTACTCATTTTATCTGAATGTTTATTCATATTTTATACTTCAGATATTTATTACTTTTGCATGATAACAGTGCAAAATGACAAGTTGATAACATTCTAATAGCCCTCAATTTATCAACTTAATTTGATATTTTTACCCTCTTTCAAACTCGAATTCTAAATTTTAATAAGACTGTGATTTGTGGTTTTATCAAATAAGAATCATTTTAGAGTGAAATCAAAAATATAATCAACTTTTTAAACTGAAAGTTATGAGCGTAACTTTCCGAATGTGGCAGTGAAGCCATAGCTAGCAATGTTTGTGTAATAATAGTTTATTTATTCTGTAGTTCTCTGTGTAACTTAATACGACGGATAGACAAGCCATCAAGACATCAAACTTATTTTTAATGTGACTTGTTGTCTAAAGATAAATAAATGGATGGCTAGATGAAATTTAGTATAAAATCATTTAAAATTCACTTAGTACTAGGAAATACGATAGATTCTGAATTGATATCGAAAATGAAAAGTAACAAAATAAATTAGGAGAAGATGATAGAAAATTAAATGAGTCGAAGCTCAATATTCAGGAAGAATCGAGCCACAATATGGTGGATATTGTGTGTAATGTTATTCTACATAATATTGTTTTTGTATTGTAATAATGTTATTCTACATACTAATATAGTAGCACAGAAGATACCTTCTTATATGTTTTCTGTTACTAAAGTATAGACATTTTATACATTGAAATAAAGGATTGAAAAATTAAATATCAAATTGAAACGTGTCGAAACAAGTTTAATACAATTGAAAAATTGACCTCTACACAAAGACATCCATTATTATGAATCACTTGTTTGCGGTACTTTGATCGTCCACCTTCAAAATGGAATTCTGTGAGAAATTGTATTTCACAACTTGCTCTTCATCTTCAACTGTCTCTTCATTCAGCAGTTTGTAGAAACAAATTGGAGCCTGAAAGACAGTTGAACTGAATAACTTTTGGTGCTGTTCATTTGTCTCAATTCCATCAAGACGCCATTGTCAAACTGTAGTGGGATTTCTAAGAATCGCGCGGGAGAATGACTTCGCGTGAAATGACTGCGCGGGAAAATGAGTGCGCGCAACATTTGACATAGACCGGAGCCACTCGACTTGTAGTCTACTCGTACTTACCACTGTAGCTGCTGCTGGCGTTTCGGCTGCTTTTGTTGCCAACCCAATACTGATTAGGCCCGCTGCCTCCTGTCTGCACGAAACAATGTAAAGCAATTTAACTTTTCTTTGCACGGAACAATGAATTGTAATGCGATTTTGAAGCCGTCACAAGTTTGACGGATTATCTGCGAATTTCGTAGTCGGAGGCAAGAGGATGGGTGGTGAAAATCTGAAAACAAAGAGGGAGGGAGGAAGGAAAAGTGAGCAGAATAACAAGAAATGAAACAGAGGGATGTTTTGCCGAGCTTTCTTAGTGTTCCAATTTCCTTGCACCTTGTACTAAGAATTTCTGAATCTCTACCAACTTTCTACATCGATTCTTCTATTTTCCATCCTTTACACCTAACATTTTCTCTCATACTCACTTTCTCTCCCTTCTGAGAGTTGAATCTTCTTTCCCTACATTTTCACTATCTTTTTCTTTCCTCTTACCTTATCTTCCATTATCCGTCTTTCTTTTTCTTTATCCCATCATTCTTCCACACTCACCATCCTTTTCCTTTTCCTCGCCTCTCATTTTCATCACTTCTTCTTTTACTCACCTCTCCTTTTTCTCAACCTCTTCTCCTTACCTCTCTTCTCCATCATTTTCTCTCTAACTTTCCCTTTTCATATAAGTTCACTCTTTCGCCCCTCCTGCTCCTTTACTGGCGTTTTTCTTTCCCATTCAGAATGACTCCTCACTGAACGTGCAGCATCTTTGCAAGTCCTTTCTTATTATTTCTCCCTCTTGTTCGAAAACTTTGGTAACATGCAACAAACTTTCTATTCTCTCGCATTTCTATTTTAACGTACAGCTTAGGAATACGCAATTTCACACACAATGCATTCTCAGGAAACATGAGTTACTTCCTACCGAATATAGAGAGTTCGATGCTTTACCTCTGAATTATTTTTCACGTTTGATATTCCGCATCTGTCCATGAAGAAGTTCAAATTAAAAAAAAAAAAAAAAAAAAAAACATTACCGTAGTTAACACACCTGTATATTTGATGCCAAATAGTGAGATAAGCTTTAGAGTTGGAATCGAACTAGAACCTAGAGAAGGTGAACAGAGCATCTAGACTGAAGTTATTTAGTAAAGTAGCTTAAGAATACACAAAATTAAAAAGTTGGAAACCAGGCTGATTGACTAAAGACAAGAGAGTAGTTTGAACCACCAAGATAATTACATTGAAAATATACAAAATCAATTAATACATACAAATATGAATTTCAAATATGGCCAACCAGAGAATTTTATAAATTTATAAATTTGAAGTTTGAAGTATGAAAGTTGAAAGTGAGGGTACCCTTTAGTGAGGGTACCCTTAGTGAGGGTACCCTCTACTTGAACGTAGACGAAAAATTGAACGATTCGAAGAGAATAACAATATTTTGATGAGGCAAACCGACGCAGCAAGATATAATTAGTCCATTTTATCATATTCCAAAGGTAATGTAGTACATTATATTTGAAGAAATGATTCATGACTAAGTTCCTTTTAATGTTTCAATTTGGTTGAATCTGTCATCCAATTTTGGTCATTCCATACTATTTTGATATTTTCGGTCACATATTTCATTCGTTCATTTCTGATGCAAATAAAAAAAAAACCTGTACAAAAGAACAGAGAGAGTAGTACAAAATAATCTCTAAAGGGATAAAAATTTCAGTTGATCCAACAGATCAGCTTATCAAGAGCATACAAGATTTGACAAACTTAGAACATGTACATGGGCTATGAAATTTGTCAAAATGTGAACGATAAAATAATAGAGAAAGAACTAAGGAAAGCAGAAAATTAAAGACAATAGTTATTACCAGAGGTTATTGGATAAATGATGTAATTTTAGAAGTTAAGCTAAAGAGTATTAAACGATAGATGAAATCATATAGCAGAAGGCTAGTTTATGAATCCAAGTGATTCTTTGAAGGCTAAGAAGAATTCAAGTTTCAATTAAAGTTAAGAAAATAATTATTCTCAAAATATTATAGTAGTAAGCAGAGAAAATTTAACAAATCAATTAAGTAAGAAATATGAATCCGAAAGGAATGGCTGTGGTGCACTATATGGGCTTCTGTTAATAACTTGTTGTCAATTGAATAACTTGGACATTTACGATTATGTGAACACGGGAGAGGTATGAGGTGGTTCAGTCACATCTCGCCAGGTTAGGTTAGGTTTGGTTAGAAGCCCATATAGTGCACTTTCTCCAAAGGAAAAGCATAGTAATTTCATTACAGAAAGAATGTAATAATTACTTACCCAACTGGGTTAAAAAAAAGGTGGTTCAGATAATTAATAATAGTTTATGCAACGATTTTATTTTGACCCTTATTAAAGCACGAGTTAGATGTAAGTTATAACACGAGCGAATGCGAGTGTTATAAATATCTCACGAGTGCTTTAATGGCCAAATAAAATCGTTGCATACACTATTTTATCTACGACCACTAGTATAGATTTAATTAAAACAATTTCATTTTACCTGTGACTGTCAGAGATACCTAACCTCTCATCTCAAATACGAGAAGTTATAGTAGATTGTTAGGTTAGCAGCTTAGTTAGCAGTTTGATCAAATCAGCTGATAGTTTCACAATATTGAATTACGATATTGATTCCATCAAAAATGCTTCTGATTGGTCCAGAACCCGTGTTATAATGTAGAACCTGTACTATAATGAGCTTATTGTTGTGGTTATCCATTTTTCGTGAACTGTAGTAGAACTATTCATATGTATTATCTTGCTGTGCAGAACTGACCTTTTTGAGTCGTGGCGGACGCGTTTCGAACTATGTTGTTCTTCTTCGGCGCTTGGTTGCAGACTGACTAGTTTTCTGGTATGTAAGGACTGGTGGTCGTAGGAAGGTAGTGGGAGGAGACCTTCCTATGACCACCAGACCTTACATACCAGAAAACTAGTCAGTCTGCAACCAAGCGCCGAAGAAGAACAACATAGTTCGAAACGCGTCCGCCACGACTCAAAAAGGTCAGTTCTGCACAGCAAGATAATACATATGAATAGTATAATGAGCTCTTTATACAACGGGTTTCAAAAAGCATTTCGAAAAGACAGCTGTTTTGGCATCAATTGTGAAACTGTAATGTATACATTATGACATGGTCGTAGATAAATTAAATTAATCCATCTCTAATGGACCAATAATAAGCCCTTCAAGGCTTAATGCAGAAAGAATGCAATATATAAGTAAATTGAATATCAAAAATATGCTTCTATTCGAAACAGAATTTTTAGCAAGAGTAGGCTAAGCCAGACCAACGATAGTCTCCGTAGAAAAAGTTGAACAGTGATGCAACGTGACAAAACAAAATTCATCAATCAGATATTTTATTTATTCTAATAAATATTCTTTTGAATAATTGTCATTTTAATTTAAAAAGAAATAAGAATAAATTAATTTAAAAATTTTGGCACACCGTACTCTACTATTTTCTTAGATATTATTACACAGAGATGGCATTCCATGGCTAATTAATCTGGTTCCTCTGCATTCAACTGGTATACAATTTTTTATCATGCATTTCTGAAAGTCATTAACCAGTTAAAATAATAGAAAATATAGATTACCTTTGAATTCAACATTAGCGATTATCAGTCTGCGTTAGACTTCATTCATCTCATAATTCTCTTATGTAGGCTACCTTATCTTTATTCAGATCATGATGAGGATTATGATTCGGTCTCCCCGAATACTGTATTGATATAACAGTGACGTATTCAACGATAGATACCTCAAAAAATCAATATTTTGACTGTGTGTTGCTGCTTCCTACCAGCTCATACGTTCCAATAAGCTGATCATTCTCCAAATTAGGCACATAACCAGTGAGTTATAAGGACCAGCTGTTAGGCTTCTGTCCTGTTCAAATGATATTAAGCTGGGCATTCACGTTCCGATTTGCAGTACCACTTGCAGTCCAACCTTCAAGGTTGGATCCGAAAACGGAACGTGAATGGGCTTGTTGGATGGTTGGAATTGTAGATGGACCACTAGAGGGACGTCTTACGAATGTCGACGGTGTTGGAGCGTGTGTGGGGATTACTTGCAGTCGGATCAAAGTCGTCCATCTTATCTCAGTCAGTGCATGACCTTCGGGTAAGTTCGGGCAACATCGGGCAACTTCGGTTACATTTTTGGGCTCAAGAGCGACGTTCACAGTTGATAAGGAATAAAGTTGGATTGTAAGTAGGAGCGTGAGTGGAGTCGATTATCCATCTAGCAGTACTACTAGCAGTACTGCAAGTGGTACTGCAAGTTGGAACGTGAATGCCCAGCTTTAGAAAGACATAGAATCCATACAAGTTTTGTTGAAAACTCCAGAATTTTCTTACTTTAAATTTATCCAAATTTGGTGTCACTTTTTCACGATACACACACATCAATTTTGTATCTATTCTGTGGTATTATGCTATTGTTCATGATAACATGGTAACACAATGGAATAATCTCATTTATCTTCTTTTTTTTTCAAGGATGAAGCCCACATAGGTCTTAGACCTGTGCGTGGGTAATGAGTTGGATGATGGTGATTGATGAGTTGGACTTACAGTTTTAGGTGGGTTCCTAACCACCGGGAAGTGATTTTACAGTAGAGAACAGTCTTTTTTGCTGGCCAATCTAATCGGTCACCGTTACAAACAGGTCCTACGCAGCTTATCTCTATCTGATTGAACAGATACCTGCTACGGCTCGCGGTTATCACTTCCCTAATCACATTGCATCTCTATCTCTATCCCCAATCACATTACAATAGAAGATTCTGTTCCATGTTCAGCTATTTTTTTAATCAATCAGAGGATCGGACACAAAATGGCCAAACTGAGTTGCTCCAATGTGATCAATCAAAATTAATTAACTGGATAGATTATCTGTATTAACTGAATTAACTGTATTCTCTTGTGTATTCTATGTTAAAAAGATAACATAATTGATAGCTATTTGAACTCCCTTCAAATAAATATTAAATTATTAGTTTACGGCGTTGAATAATAGTTAAGTTTGATGGTGCATGAACCTGTCAGTACAATTATTAATAGAACTAGAGTGATTCCATCTCATGGTCGGGTCCTTGGATACGACGTTGTCGATTTATTATTGTAATACTATTTTCCGGAAAAGCAAATAACGCTTGAGTTCTGGCAGTTAAATCAAATAATTTCAGTTTCCTTGGTGAAAAATTTATTGTGAAAAATGTAGAATGAAATGTCAAATACTTTTGGATACACTTTTTAAGCATAATCTAATTGAAACACCATCTGTTTAATTTGATACAATTATGAATCAAAACTTAAAAAACATTTTCAAATGGAAATTAACTCACGTTATGGCGTGACGGCCGTTTCACTCTGTGTCTGTATACTGTATACTGTTGGTCGTCTGACGATGCTCTTGACAACAGAGTGAAACGGCCGTTACGTCAAAACGTGAGTTAATTGCCACTTAAGTGTTTTTTAAGTTTTTATTACATATTAGTGGAAACAAGATGGATCTTCAACATCGATATTAAGTCATTGGTGGCGTTAAGTATCTGGGAATCCCCGCGGCTTTGAAGGCCCCCTACGAAGAGCATAGCCAGAAATTTCTCAAGGGGGTCTGTCAGGCTAAATACTATCCTCCAACTCCATTATATCCTTCTCCTCCACATAAGCTACAGGATCTACTACTGAAATTCATAAATTTGTCTCTTGATAAGTCATATTTTCTACTAGAATAATAGACAATTATGTCTTGAAATATATCCTTGACACTTCCACTGCATGAACTAAGAAAGATTCGTGTAGTTTCGTTTGAATAGCGTTTCATAAGGTGGTAATTCTAAGGGTAAGCGCATGTTGAGGAGGTGAAGGTGTAGGTGTAGGTGGAGGTAGGTATCGTATGTTCAGGAGGTTTACCGAGCTGCTTTTCTCCCACCACTCCAGTCCACAGACAGTGTGTCGTCTGTCTCCAACTGTGTGGGGCAATAGTACGTTCTCATTGTCTCGTGCATAATTTTTCTGTAATAATGATTACAGACAGTAGTGATGATAGTGATAAGATGTCTTCGGCAAGTAAGTGGTGGTTTACTAGTACATTAAGCAATTGAGAGTTTAGTGCTCATCCCATTAACCAAGTACGGCAAAAGGTGGGCGAATATCATCACTTGTTTCAACTTAAATCGTACCCAGAGAAATTTCAACAGTACTTAAGAATGACTCCTGAAACTTTTTCCTACATACTTCTTTATATTATATTACTTTTTACTATTTATATTATATTACTTCTTTATAAGGCTATTCAACAACACAAATTATTAAAAAATATAAAATTTCCCATTACAAGCACAAATACAAAGCAGAAATATTAAACTATAATAATTATGTTTACCATTCCTTTTATGAAAAAACCAATGATCATTATAGGCCTACAAAGACCATGTCTACTACAATCTCATTATCACTCATATAAGTTATAACTAATAACTTCTTTGTAGTGGCGAAGGTGATATTGTGGAAGATATCCATAATGAATAATAAGACGAAGTTGCCACAAACACATTTATGAAAAATAATGAGATACTAGTTTCGGTTGTTACGCCATTATCGATCTCACACAAATTCGTTTGTTTAAGATTGATTTCGGTGTACCAACCGAAACTAGTATCACTATTTTTTTTATAAATGTGGTTGTGACAATTTCGTCTTATTATTCATTATAACTAATAAACCACGAGTTTTATAAGCCAAATCTATATAGCCTAATAGCCTATATATGAAAGCCAAATAGCCTATATATGAAAGCCAAATACCACTGACTCATTCATCACTAATTTTCAAGAACTGCTAGCCCAAAAAAGTTTAAATTTGGTACCCATACACAACGGGTTTTAAAAATTTTCCAAGGCTGACGTTTTTCTGCCTTTTTTGCTAGATCATCCCCTGACAGTGCACGGCAATGATAACTTCTTCCTTCATCTCAAACACGTGAAAACGCACAGTACTTTATCAAACCACATACGTACGGTACAGCTCAGTACGTAGTTCTGGGTAGAAGTGAACTGTTTGGAGGAGGGGGAGGAGTGTGTGGCCTTGAACGGACCAATCACGAAGAAGCAGCGCGCTAAGCGGCGAGGTAAAATCAAAATAGTTTGTTCTTGAAAAGCATCCAGCAAGACCTCCTCGTAAGCGGCGACCTACACCTCCACCTCGACCTGCTCACTAAGCGCGCACCCGTAACAGATAATGCATTTGTTTTACCTAGCGGTGATGGCGAGCTACACCTTCACCTACACCTCCTCAACATGCGCGTACCCCAAGAAATTCTAAGAAAAAATTAGTGATTCTTATGATGGGGTTGTACTCTTCAGAGAACGTATAAGTGGAGTTATTGTTTAGTACGATTTTCGGGTCTGCTAATGTTAGTCCATTGATCATGATGAACGCAGCGAAATTTAAAATTTTGAAAACAAAATAGCAGCAATAAATACATTTAGCAAATCAATAAATACAAATACTATATCACGTATATAATCACAATATAATTAGAGTATAATATAATATATATTATAATGTATAAAATATAATATAACATATTATAATGTATAAAATATAATATAAAAGACTGACTCATTCATCACAGTTTCTCAGGAACCACTCGACCAAAAACGATAAAATTTGGTACACGTATTCAGTAGGGGGACTAGACGCGTGCTAAGAAAGGGTTTCAAAATTTACCCCAAAATGGGCCCAAAATTGAAGATTTTTGAAAATTTAGGTGACAACAATTTCTAGAGAACCATAAGGTCAAATCAGATAAAATTTGGTATTCATGTTAAGTATCGGCCTTAGATGTACCTTGGAAAAAAGTTTCAAAATTAGCCCCAAAATGGACGATTTTTGAAAAGTTTGGTGATAAACAGCCAAATATTTTGAAATTTGCACTTTAACAGATGTCATCAACCTGGCATAATAACATTTCATCATACCCAGTCATATGTTTCCCACATATTGCAAGGCTCCGACTGTATGGTAGCCTACATGCAAAGTGCAAAGTCTTTTGCTGTTCAAAGACAGTGTAAATAACGCTGCTAAGGGGTCTGCCATATGATTAAAAACGGTTGACTTCTATCAGCTTTTTTTTTTTTTTGTAGATTACGTCTTGGAGACTCCAGTTAAGGAGTATAAGACAAGTCAAATCAACAATATTATACACTATATTACATAATTACTTCAATTAGTTGAGGTGAGGCTTAATTTTGATGTGAAAGGAACTCTTGTACACTATAAAAAGCTTTATCAACTAAATATTTCTTCAATTGTTTTTGAAATATTTCTATATTTTCAACACTCTTCAAAAACTGCGGTAGCTTGTTGTAGAATTTCCTACCAATATAACTAGGTTTTTGTTTGAATAAGCTACTATTGTGACTCACCAAGTGATAATCTCCTCGGCTTCTTGTATTATAATCATGTACATCAAGATTTTGGTTAATATCATTCGTTTTTACATATAAAGTAGCTTCATACACATATAAGCAGGGTACAGTTAGGAGACCAAGTCTCTTGAACAACGGCCTACATGAATCTAATCTATTTACTCTTTCTATACACCTAACCGCTTTCTTTTGGATCTTAAACACCCTATCAAGATTTTGTTTTGATGAATTACCCCATACTAAGATAGCATACCTAATATGTGACAGTAAGAGCCCATGGTAAGCTGTAAAAAGTAACTTTTTGTCATTCAATCTAGCAAGCTGTCGCAGGACAAATACCCCAGATGAAATTTTACTACATATTTTCTCAATGTATGGAGTTCAGGTCAATCGTCTATCCAACGTAACTCCTAGAAATGCAATTTTTTCTTCCTGGTCTAATTGATTATCGTTTACAAACACGTTTATAGCCCTATCTTCATTTAAATTATGTTTGTTTTTTAATTTAAGGTATTGGCATTTTTTACTATTTATAGTTAACTTCAACTGATTTAAAAATTGGACAATGGACTGCCCACCTATATGGGCACTTATTTCTAAATTATCTAGAATGGAATTGCTGAAAATGAGTGATGTATCGTCAGCAAATAAGAGGGCTCTACCACTAATTAATTCTTTAGGTAAACGGTTGACATATAACAAAAAAAGCAATGGACCTAGTATTGACCCCTGAGGCACTCCAGCTTGCACCTCTAATTTATTAGATTTATTCTTTACTATACTATTTCCAACTACTGTAGTTATTTCTACACATTGTTTTCTCCCAATAAGATATGATTCAACTTAAAGCTGTTCCTTTAAGCTGTTTTGCTGGCAAGTTCAGTAGGTTAGGTCTATTAATGAATAATAATTTGTTTCAAACAAAGCAAACTTATCCCGAGCTACCAAAATAATTTCAATAGGTCAAGTACAATAATTTTTAATATTAGTACAATATTGCTCGATACAACTTTGCTGGAGCCGATTAATCGCATAGTGTATAGTCGTATTCTCGACGTTGCTGTCTCTTTCTCCTATGAAGAATGCTCATTGTAGTTGCATATTCCGTTCCGAACCTGACTGTACTGCCGGTAGGCTGACCCCTTCCCACTTCAATTGCGTAGCCTACTACCTCAAACGATCACTCACTTTCATGATCAGATCAGTTTGCAGTTGCACATCAGACTGCTAACATCGTTCTCCGAGTATTTGTGAATTTCAACCAACACTCAAATCGAATAAATATCAGTTCTTATAAGAACTCTTACCTATCAATAGTTAGGTTTACAAAGAAGTATTAAGGAATTAATAAAATACTATTTGTAACAGTACATGAGCCTGAGAATTTTTGTGAAAATAGGTATTGATCAGAAAATCAACAAAAAATTAGTTGTGAAATTAATTTACCATAGGTTAACGATTTTGAAAATTTAGGTGATTATAATTTCTCAAGAACCACAAGGCCAAAAAAGTTCAAATTTTCAGCTGGGGTGCTAAACACGTGAAAAATAGGGTTACATGATTCATCTCAAAATTTAGGATTTTTGGAATTTAGTTGATCACAATTTCTCAAGAACCTCAAGGCCACATGGAGTGGAATCTATATCTATATAATCGAAATACCACTGTTTGATTAAGACCCTAGATGCATACTAAGTAATGGTATCAAAATTCTCCCAAAATCACCTATTTCTGTAAATTTATCTAATCACAATGGAAATTAGTTGGACCCCCCGGGGTCTAGGGGGCGGAGCCCCCTGGCTAGACGGTTAAGGCGAGCGAAGCGAGTCTGCCGGCTAGTAATATAATATTTATATTACACAATAATGTATATAGTCACAATATAATTATGAAATTTCTGTTCCAGTGAACACCTCCAATCATGCTGTCCTTCACACTGATTCATTGATTTCAACAATTATTCTAATTGTTTAAAATAACTACGCCCCAGTTAAATAATTATTCTTATAATCTGATAATTAAAACCTACGAAACCATGAGAAACCATGAGGTCTAAGGTCTGCAATGTAGACTTGAAAGAGCGATTGATAATATTAATTTATTAAACTGGATTCAAATAGACCTGAGCACCCTGCTATTCATTTTTTTACAGCAGCAACTTTAAATTGAGGACTTTGTTGATAAACGTTTCTAAATCAGTGATTTTAACAACAGCTTACATATCATAAAACTAATTATACATTTCTTTGTGGGAGCGGGTGGGGGCAACTGGAAAACGTAACATTATGACTGCACCATCTTTCACAATACCCCCACCTCCCACCAAACTCGACTACTGTACAAATCTTCGATCAAATCCCTTAACAACCTGGAGTCCAAATAACCTGGAACATCATAGGAAACACTACTCATATAAAACGCCACTCTTAGGAAAAGCTATGAAACCAACCCATAAGTGATCAAATAGTTTCAGTCTCTCAACTTTCAAGAAGACAACTTTCTTACAAGATTATTAATTATTTCAGTGTTATAAAAATTGATAATCTTTTAATTGATTCATAATCAATTTAAAATGGGTGACTGTGAAAATGAAATTATAGAAATCATTGATTACTACTGTAGTATTCAAATAACTTGGCAGCGTATAGCAGATGGGACATGCTACATCTGAACCCAACATACTGCTGCCAAGTTATATGAAAACTACAAATGAGATGTGACGTGATGCAGACGTGATCTTTATCACTTGCATGGCAGTATATTTCTGCTATTTCTAAACTATACATAGGTTACCAAGATTATTATTATCTATATAAATAAAACTAGAGTTTTGTCTGTACATTTATCAGAATTATATATTTTTTGGTTATTTTCACGTTTTATACATTAAAGAAGCCGAAACAAGTCTTATCTCAATTTCTGTCTGTCTGTCACGGCCCCGAAGGCATTTTACGCGGCCTTCTCCTGAAAAACGAGAGCATCGATCGGGATTAAAGTTATTTATCAGTATAGAAAACCTTTTTGACAATGTCTTTAGCTATAAAAAACTAAATTAACTTTTTTTAACAGAATAATAAACGTTTAAAAACCAAGTAATGTGCGATTTTGGATACATTTCTTCCATGTTTTATTACCATATAAGAACAAATCACGTAATTTTATCATGATACCGGGTGATTCAAAAAGAATGAACCAATTAATAATAATAATATATAATAATTTCTCTGGATGATGAAAAACATATCCAGAGGAGTTTATTAATATAAGCTCAAAACATTACAATAATATATTATTCAATAGAAAAAACTGATTGCTAATTTGATTCCTAAATGTAAAAAATATGATACCCCACTATAAAACTATGTGTCGGGGTGATCATCAATGTAAACCTCAGATCAAGCTTATACTATTATACTATACTATTCCTAACTAGCCATTATAACTAATACAATAATAAAAACTATTTACTACCTAAAACTACCTAAGTATGCATAATCGTATTTCTATTCACATCCTATTTACTATGAGCTCCTCACTACTGTGGATTCCAATATTATACAACCAATCCCTAATTTTTTTTTTTAAATCTATTAACATTGCCTTCTTCTTTTATTTCCAGTGGAATTCTATTGTAAATTGTTGGCCCTAAATATCCTATTGATCTTTGTCCAAAAGCTGTGTTCATTCTGGGTACATCCTGATAATTGAGGCTTCTTATTCTAGTATTGTGGCTATGAGTTCTTATATTATTTTCATTTTTCTTTATATAAGTAATTAACAACAAAATATACAATTGCCTAACACCAAGTACTCTATTTTCCATGAATAGTTCGCTGGTTGGGAAGCGGGCTTCCCTATTCCCCATTATCTTTAGAATACGTTTTTGGATTTTGAAAACTGGATCCACAAAACTATAATTTGCGGCCCCCCAAACTAACAGACCATATCTTATAAGAGATTCAACTAATGTAAAATACACTGTTTTTATCATTTCTTTATTAAGAATATGCCTCAGCTGATAAAATTTATATATTAGCTTCCTTATTTTTGTAGTTGTATATGATATGTGCTTATCCCATTTTAATAAGTCGTCTACTATTATCCCAAGATATTTAATACTATCTGAGCGTTCTATAAGTGGACAATTACAATTGTTATTAATTCTAACACAATAATGAAGTTTTATTGATGTCTTACGTGGTTTGGTACTATCAGTTAAAGAAAATGTTAAAAATTTGGTTTTTTCTGCATTCAATGAGAGTAAATTATTTCCCAGCCATCTAGTGATTTTTGAAAGTTCTGTTTCGACTATTTGAAATACTTCTTCCCAGTTATTTCCTTGAAAGAGGAGTGCTGTGTCATCTGCAAAGGCTATCACCCTACCTTGGATTTGAATGGAGCACAGCTCATTTGCAAAAATTTAATATAAAATTGGACCCAGAACAGTCCCTTGTGGTATTCCAAACTTCATGGACCCTTCTGCACTCATATGGCTCCCAACGTTTGTCCTTTGTTGTCGGTTATTGAGGTAGGATTTGAACCATTCAAGTGATACCCCCCTTATGCCTATTGCCTCAAGTTTTTTTATTAATAAATCATGGGATACTGAGTCAAAGGCCTTTGCTAAGTCTAAAAATACTGCTAGGCATTTATTTTTCTCCTCTAGATTCTGAGTAACAAATTTAGATAACTCCAGAACTGCTAACTCTGTGCTTATTCCTTTACGAAATCCAAACTGGTTTGGAGATAATATAATATGGTTCCTTTCCAGATAGCTCACTAATCGTAATTTAACTAGATTTTCTAAAATTTTTGATATATTGCTGATTAATGAAATAGGTCTATAATTACTTATAATTAATTTATCTCCCATCTTATGTATAGGTCTAACACAAATATTTTTCATTGCTTTAGGAAAAGTTCCATTTGACAAACTGAGATTGAAGATATGAGTCAAAGGTCTAGAAATTAAGTCTTTTATGCCTTTTAAAATCTCATTATCGAATCCATCAAGCCCTGGTGCACTACTGTTACGAAGAGAATTAATGGTGTCTATTATTTCACGCTCAACTATGGGGAAAAAAACATAGTATTTTGAATATGTAACTCTGGTTCATAATCTGATATAACTTGGTTAATATTCTTATTTAAACTTTCAGATATTTTCCTAGCCATTGTTTCTCCAATATTAACAAAGTAATAATTTACATGGTTCAATAGAATTTCGGGATTTTCTTTCAATGTTACAATTTTATCATCAATCTTTACAGCATTGAGTTGAATTTTTCTTTTTTGGTTTGAATCAGTAGCATCCTTGATAATTTTCCAAGTTTTTCTTACATCATTCCCTGCTTTGTTGAATTGATTTTTGAAGTAACTTTCTTTCGTATTCTGAATAAGAGACGTTAATGTATTCCTGTAGATTCGATAATAATTCGCAAGTTCTTCATTTTCTGGATCTAACTTCCTTCTTTTATTCAAATGATTCCTTGTTCTTATGGATGAGACGAGTCCTTTTGTGATCCATGGTTTGATGATCTTGATTTTCTTCTTCTGTGTGTAATGATGCGTATTCTTCTCCACATATTGTTGTAAAATTGTTATGAACTTTTCATATGCTTCATCTGTGTTATCACTTTTGAAAATCTCTTCCCAATGCTCTCCCAGTAGTCCTCCTCTCAATCCATCCAAATTGATTGATCTACGATTAGTTGATTCTTGTTCATCTAAATTCGCTCTGTTACCAATATTTGAATATTCTTGCAGTCCCAAAATTGTAATGAAGTGATCCGTGATACTTGACTGATATATGATTGGATGAATATTGTGTTTGCAATTTGTCAGCATGTGATCTAGGCAAGTAGATGTTCCCGTGGTTACCCTGGTAGCCTTTTTGATACAGTTCTTCAATCCGTGTTCACTTAATAAATGGTAGTATTCATAAAGTTGATGATGCTGTTGTGGTTGTAGCGTATTTATGTTGAAGTCTCCTGTGCAAATAATGAGTTGTCCTCTCCGTCTATTGAGCACAGTTTCTAAATCTTCTAAAAATTCTGTTATACTGTAGTGCGAAGGGGATCTGTAGATTGCTAATATATTATATTTCTCTTTTGGAGTTTGCAATTGTAGATGGAGAACGTTGGCCTGCCTGATATTCAACTCCACTGACTGCACATTTAGAGAATTTCTTGAATATACAATTACTCCATCATTCTGTGTACGGTTATTTAAAGAGTAAAAAATATTGTAATCTTTTATTTCCTTAGGTGTATGATCATTTTTGATCCAGCATTCTGTTAATACTATAATATCAAAATCATAAGACAAATCCTGTAGTTGAACCATCAGATCATCAAAGTTTTTCTTAACACTCCTTATGTTCAGACAAAATACAGTCAAGCTACAGCTGCTAAGAGCAGCATGGAGCTGCTGTTTATTCTCAACCACCCTGTCCTCTAGCTCATCCATTGAATCGAGTTCATTTGCTACAGACAACACATCATTATTACTCATCATTTTGCTTTTTAGATGCATCCCTCCTTGCATGTTTTTTTGCGATTTTCTTCTGCCATCTCATTATATTCATCATTGTAATCTTTTATATGCCTCCCTCCTGGCATGCTGTTCATCATCTTCTCATGCCATTTCGTCTAATTTCTTGTAAATATGAATGCGAGCCTAATAAGTTTTTCCCTGTGATATTTATCAAAATATCTCTGTATATCACAGCATTAGTCTGATCATACTGGCTCAAAAGGTTTCTAAGCTCCAACATACTGTTGATATATCCATGATCTGGTGACATTTCTGGTAGGTATCCTGTTGGACAACATTTTTCATTAATTTTCTGCTCTGGAATATCTAAACATGTCAAATTATTTATGCCCTGGTAGTAAAAAACATATTTAACATTTTTTGTTGACAACACTAAACTCAACAGATCAATACATGACATGTTGGCCATAGTTCCAAAGAAATCAATTCCAACAGTTATAGATTGTTTACCTGCTGCCCAGTTATCAATAATAAACAGCAACTCTTCTAGTTTATTGAACAAGTTCAAACCAATGAAATTTTCCTTTTTTCAAATTCGGCCTCAGCCCACGTTTGAAGTTCTAATTTCAATTGCTTTAGGGTTTTACAGTCATTTGAAAATTCACTGTGCATTACCTTGTTTATTGATTCCATATTACCTTTTTTGATGATTCCTGTAGATTTTCCCTGAACTGGTTTCTGTTGGGATGTAGACTGCTCCGTCTCTTCAAATTCCGGAATTAATCCATGTGGTGCCTCTATAGGTGATTTCATGTTTAGTATGAATCACAAATGTCCACCAGCATTGACCCACTTTAAAACTAATAACTAACTACACTACGTTACCAATAGTAGGTTATTGCGCTGACTAATGATGTTTACTCCACGACTTCTCGATTAAGAGTGTAATGATTAATTCCATGTAATGATATGAATAAGTAGTAAAGCATTAATTAAAATGAGTGAGATGGTTGTAAAATGTTTCAGTTGGTTGTTGCTAGAAAGTGCTAGACATATTGGTCTCCCAGTTGTTTGTTGTTTGTCAAAATGGCGACACCGCAACAGAAGTCATTCTGTGTGTTATAGTTTTTAGTGATGAATCAACTTTTCGTTTGAATGGGAAAGTGAACTGGCACAATGTGCGAATTTGGGGAACCGAAAACCCTCAGGAAATTGTTGAGCTTCAAAGAGACTCCCCTAAAGTAAACGTTTTTTGTGCGGTATCCAGTGGCAAGGTTTATGGCCCATTTTTCTTTGAGGAGAACACTGTTACAGGTCAAACCTATGAGCATATGCTACGAAACTGGTTATTCCCTTTACTGAAAGCCGATTCAAATGAATTTATTTTACAGCAATAAGGGGCTACTTCTGTTATTACTGTTATTCTTCTATTACTGGAATCGTTCAGTTCGAGCATTTTTGAAAGAAAAACTCCTTCAGTGATGAATTGGAAGGATAATGGACCAAAACAACGCTGTTTGTGCTTGGCCTCCTAGATCACTAACCTCACAGTGTGTGAATTTTTCTATGAGGGTTTTTAAAGGATAAACTCGTTGTTCTGCCATTACCTACTGATCTGGATAACCTTAAACATCGAATAAAAACTGTGATTAATTTAGTTGATTGTAACATGCTGCAATGTGTTTGGGAAGAGTTCTCATATCGTATTGATGTCCGTGCTGCAACGGGCGGCCATATTGAATAATTGTAACATGTCAAATAAAACTTGACTGTGAGTACAATTCTTGTACATAAGTACCATTTTTTTGCTATTTTTCCATAATAAAATATTTAATCACAGAATCAGTTCATTCTTTTTGAATCACCCGGTATATCAATCAGCTGTTCTCAAATATTCTCTCTGATAACTGTCACTGGATTGTTTACCTTCTAAGTTGTTTACTAAGCTGCTAACAACTTCATGATCGTTGCTATCAAAAAAGCCGAAACATATTTAGTCTTATTTCTAAACATAATCCGTATGAAGGACGGGTACAATAGCTAGTTATTTATATAAAGTTTTACTTGTTAAGAATATGTAATTAAGATTTTGTATTTTCATTATGCAGAAATAAAGATATCATCATTATTATTATAGATGTTTTCGAAAGTATGAAGCATAGACCTAACATAAAATTAGAGTTGTGATCGAGCAGATGCTTGGCAACAAAGAGATTTGAAAACCTTCTTCAGGAACACACGGGAAATCGGTCGATAGGGGGAATTTTCATTTTGGCGCGCAACTGGTATGCACACATAAACACACGTTTGTCAGGTGTGTAATAGATTTGAAGCGTGTGACTCAAAATTAGGTATTTGATCTACCTACTAGATCGGCGAGCATATAGGAGCAGGTTGGCTGTCCTAACCCGTCGCTAGGAAGAACCTGGTTACGTTTTATCAGATCCCATGAATAAATTAGAGGAGACAACTGCACAGATTGTGGGGCAACCGATAAGACAGGCGTATCTGCACTTGACAGTCTTTGTGCTTATCATCGTTCTACCTAACCTAACCTGTCGACAGAAAGAGAACCTTCAGCCCATCCAGACTCCCACGTTTCATTCAAGAAAATTCTAACCTAGTTCATTGCCAGCTGATTGTGTGTGAATTGTTGACATTATGCATAATATATATTCTAATAAATTAGCGCTATTGAATGAAGAGTGTTTTGGCTTTTGACTTCAGATGAATCCGCTCTAAAAGATGAGACAAAGCTCGTTAGGCACTCAGAATGCAGTGCAAAGCGCAAGATTTGGCGTCTAATTGATGATATTGTTGGCAATGACAGTTGGAATAAACAATTAATAAATCAAATGACACAAGATAGGAGCAAAGACAAATTGTTGATCAAATTCTTAAGAATGAAATTTGGTTATTGAAGTTAATTCAGTGATTGATAGTGGTGAATTATGGGATCGTTAATAAATTTGTCAAATCGAAGGGTTATAGCATTGATCAGGGATGTAAGATGGTTCGTCTATGGTTATAGTTTCCAGTTTTAAGATAACATAGCCGTACTATGATTTCCATAGCCTACTATGGAAAAGTCATTGATTTGTTTCCCTCATGTGCTCATTTGTTGTGTCAATAAATTGAATAAATTAAAGATCGAGATAATTCCTCAACTGATATGTTGTGAATTTTATCAATTGCTTTTGTTTATTGATTAGATAGTTTTTATAATTTTCCACTCAAGATGAATATAGGACGTTTTTAATCTTAAGGAATGAGGCTGCAGGTTTGTAGTGAGGTTATTCAGCGTCCGCAGCAAGTAGGCCTTTTGCGCCCGTACCTCCCTCACCGCTGATCGTTACTGGTAATATTCAGGCCACTTTGATATCCCCATCTTATGAATCGGCATTGTTCTAATGTAGATCCCAGAATATACGACCTTTTCCAAAACTTCTTTCTAATCTACCATATCCACATTTTTCTTGTATTATATCATTATTTGTAGATTATTATTATATCATTATTCATAGTGGTTTACAAACCTTTTTTGCCTCGTGAACCCCTTGCCATGATTTTTGATTTTAGGTGGGCCCCCTGCATAAATGTCATTAATTTTTTTTTAAGTTGAAATGTGTTTTTAAAGCTGATAAAGTAGGTCTACTACTGCTCACAGTAACCAATTCAAATTGTGGTGAAGAAAACATTAAAAAGCACATAAACATAGTACATTTTTGTAAATTTTAATTTTTTTAGTAATTTTTTGTCAATTTTAATTGAAATAATCAAATAGTATGACATATTGTTTTTGGTTATAGTGAATTAATTAGTATTATTAATTAATTAATTATTATACTTCTTGGAACCCAAGAAGTATAACGGTATTTTATTATCAACATTGTGTCCTTTTTAGTAATTGCAACATTCGCATCTATTAAAATCAGAAAGGCTGCTCAATATGGGCAAGCACGACACTCATTGTTAATGAAATGTGATAGAGAGAGAATTGAGGAGAGGAGGTGGAAAATAATAGCAATGAATATGATTCACCTTTTTTAGAACATTGCATCAAAATTGTGACAAAAGGGCGATACAGATACAGTAATCAGTAGCGTGGCAAAAGTCTTTTAATGGGGGGGCTTATTGGAGATTTAGGGGCCCCCGGGGGGTCTTAGGGTATGGAATACCCCCTAGGGTGAGGGGGGCCTGGGGATCCTCCCACAGAAAAATTTTAATAAGTTGTCCCTCTAACGTCGTGTCCCAAGAGATACTACTCATGTCTAGAAAAGCATTAATCCATTTATTATAGTCCACATTATGGATATTTTTTGAATTTTCGATGCTGAGAGCTTGATTAGAGACTCAAAATCAGTAATTTTATACGAGTAATTAAAATGGAGTTTATAAATGGCGTAAAGTGAAAGCTTAAATTCGATAAATCACTGCTTTTATGAGTCGTTTGCCTAAGAACTTGAACCCACTTTTCGTTTATTGTTAGTTAATTGATTAGTTGTGAACAAATTTTAATGTATAAAATCTAAAAAACACTACTTACTTTTATAAAGCCAATTTAACAAGTTATAGTGGTTTAAAATTATTGTTACAATCAGGGCCACCAAGAGACATTTTAGTGGCCCGGGGCAGAGTTGTGGTTGGAGACCTTCACCCTAAATAGGTACCAATTTTCAATTAATGACTCGATTTTCCAACTAGCATTGATTAAGTCTTCCAGCTATGCCTATTTGTCTACTGTACTCAAAAGAATCTGTGTAACTAATTTGAATTTTTTCTTCAATTTAAAGATAAAATTCGAATGTAAGCCAACTGATAACCATTCGTCGAAAAAGCTGTGGAAACTAGGGAAAAGGGTACTGAGTGGCACCTGAGAGAGAGCAATAAACTTCTCTTCAATTTTTGTGTAATATTTTTAACTATTCACTAATATTGGAATACCGGTATGTAAAATTACAAAATTTATTATGATTTTGAATGGAACTTAGTTCAACTTGCAAAGAGCGGATGAATTAATAACACATCCGATTCCAAACTTTAATTTTGTAATTACCGTACATAAATAGATGTTGTCAGAACCTCAAAACATTGAGGATTCTGAAATAGTAGTTTATGCAACGATTTTATTTTGACCCTTATTAAAGCACGAGTTAGATGTAAGTTATAACACGAGCGAACGCGAGTGTTATAAATATCTCACGAGTGCTTTAATGGCCAAATAAAATCGTTGCATACATTATTTTATCTACGACCACTAGTATACATTTAATTAAAACAATTTCATTTTACCTATGACTGTCAGAGATACCTAACCTTTCATCTCAAATACGAGAAGTTATAGTAGATTGATAGGTTAGCAGCTTAGTTAGCAGTTTGATCAAATCAGCTGATAGTTTCACAATATTGAATTACGATATTGATACCATCAAAAATGCTTCTGATTGGTCCAGAACCCGTGTTATAATGTAGAACCTGTACTATAATGAGCTCTTTATGCAACGGGTTTCAAAAAGCATTTCGAAAAGACAGCTGTTTTAGCATCAATTGTGAAACTGTAATTTATACATTATGACATGGTCGTAGATAAAAATTGTTCTCAAGTTCTTGAAAGTGCAACTTTAGCTTTTTTTATGGCTATCAACCCTCATATTATTTGTTGATTGATTCATGGCGTGAAAAATTTCACGATCACAATAAAACTCTTTGGGTTATCAGATCTGAACAGCAACGGAAATCAGCATTTGAAGCCCGTCTGCAAAAATATTAAAGAGTCCTTTTCTCCTTTCAAGCCTACTGTGTCAAAAAAAAAAAAAAAAAAAAAAAAAATGGGGGCTCCACCAGGGACCCACCAGCATCGTGGTCTTCGAAGGCCCAAAGCCGAGGCAATTAGGGGACTTGAAAATATTGGGGGACTTGAAATATTAGGGAACTTGGAATTTGAAAATATTCTAGATGCAGCCTACTTGAATCTAGAAGTAGCTACTTCGCATGACTATACTGGCAATAAAAACGGGCCCGTACGGCCCGTGGCCTCTAGGGTTTTGGGCTTCTAAGGGGCCTCTAGAGGTCCAAACTGGAAGAAAGAGGCCCTGGAGGCCCCTAGATGTGCAATTTGGGGCCCCTTATTTTATTTTTGTTTTATCATTTGCTTACATTTGTAAAATGATGTGACCCATTGACGTTGAGGCCCAAGGAAACTTGCCTTGTTCGCCTCATCCCCTCTGTAGCTTTAATTAGAGTATTTTTTAAGTTAATTAAAGTATTAAAATTATAGTTTTTTTCTAGCTGTAACATTATTTAAGCTACTCTTCACATATGAAAACTTTTTTTACCTCCAGTAACCGATATTATCGTATTTTTATTGATGCCTCCCTACTCATTTTTGGGGACTCTTTCACAGGCTAAAGGGGGGGGTTACGTCGCTACGTCAATTACAGTAATGGAGAGTTCTAACAAGAATATTAAAAATTGACTCCACAAAAAAGGTAATTAAAAGAAAAGAACAAATTCATAAGAATTGAATAGACTACTAAGATTCCTAGTTCGATTTAAAATTATCAAATACAATACATAGAGTAATAAAAGGAAGCTTTATTAGAAGTTCTTGTAAACGAGGAAAATAAAAACTAAACACTAATACTACAGCTAAAAAAAAAAAAAAAAGCTAGAATTCATTTTCGAAATAAATGTAATTTATTGTGCAGATTTGTTTTCCATCAGAATAATTTTGAACAATTATTAATTAAATAACCAAGAGCTTGCTAGAATGTTAAAGAAAGGCGGTATGGTTTGATAATTTAAAGACATTAGGCTCCTTTTCCTCATAATAAACCTGAAATAACTTGAATAGTTTGGTACCTACCTAAGTTGTTGAGTGACCTACCAATAAACGTTCCTTTTTTGGAATATGATAGAATATGATTCAAATATAAATACGAGGCTCCTTTTGTTTATAACTTTAAAATATATGAGGCGACTTTGCTTATAACAATATTGCTGAAAATAGCTTGAAATTTCAAGTACCTGACTTGTTTAGAGACCTACCAGTAAAATTTAATAGTTTAAAAATATAATAGAAGATAATTGAAAGATATGGGGTTTGTTTTTCTCATAATAATACAACTAAAAACGGAAATTTATATTTGGTAAACCTGAGCTACCAGTGAAGGCTTATAATTTTCAAATATAAGGAAACTAAGTATGAATTCTCTGATTTAAAAAAGTTTTCATAGAAAGCGCTATTATTTCAAATAGATATAATGCTTGCTTGCATGCACGTATAACAGTATTATACAAGTACATAAGTAGCCTACTTAGGTACTCTGTGATGTTTTCCATTACGAAAAACTTGATGAATAAGCTAATATAAAAAATGACACTGTACTCCTATTTAAATTATGATTTTTACTCACGTATATTTGAGATATTAGAGGGATGCATTTCACTTGTAGGCTGATGAAGATTCTGTTCAGAAGTGAAATGCATACCTCCAGTAAAAGTGAGTGAAAATCCTAATTTACTTGGAGATACAGTGTCAGTTTTGATATTAGATTGTACATAGCACATGCCACGCCCCGATCCAAAGACATTCGCTATTGTGGACCCCCATTAACATATCATGGACCCCCAATTTTATTTTTCACTGACATGGACCCCCTGGCTGGTCCCCGTGGACCCCAGGGGGTCCACATGGACCACTTTGGGAAACACTAATTATTCATATCTATAAAAATAGATTCAATAAGTAATATTTCAAAAATAATTTTTTTACAAAGATTAAAATCGTTTCGATACATTGAATATCAGAATAAAACTACAATGCTCAATATAAACTAAACTATCTGTAGAAAGCATTTAAATGCCAAAAAATATTTTTTAAACATGGAATTCCTTATTGAAATGGTAAAGAGGTTCGTAAGTCAATTTTGTCCTAATACATTTCTTAATTAATTTTTCCTCCAGGGCCGGGAGCTCAAAAGAGCTCCATTCTAGCCCTTCACAAACCTAGCCTACATGCGATTTCGAAAGGAGGGTGTCGGGGTTCCGGAGTCCTCCCCCGACCAAATTTTGAGGAATAATGACTCTAAAATCATGTACAACACAGCAGTTGGTGACAGACTTTGGCTAACTCCCCCTTCCCCACCAAGCAATAGTCACAAGTGTTACTGCGCAACTCACGCTTACAGCTCATAATAAACCTGACGAACAGTAGCTGAAACTACAACAAATACAAATAAATTCTATTTTATTGATTGCTCTCATACAGGTATTTTCGTACTGCTTGAACAGAGATAACTTCCTTTCATAACACTTATAAACAACCTTTAATAACTTATATCCCACATTATAAGAATACAGAGCCTATTTTAAAATAAACATTTGCCTTCACCCAAGTATATATTCCCAGAGTTTTAGTTTTATTCGTGAATGGTATTAGTTCTATGGGTATCACGTTAAGAAGTTGACAGCAAATATAGAGAGTTTGATGTCTGCAAATGCGTTTATTGAGATTTGGAATCAAAACTAGATTTCTCAATGGTCTCATATTGTAATCAATCTGTCTAAATTTGAATTGTTCTCTATCGCAATTTATGTATACAATAAGTTTCTTCATAAATAATTGTCTTACAGTTAATACTTGGAATTCATCAAAAATCAGTCTACTTGTATAAAGTCTAGGTCTACCCTAGGTCTAGGTCATTCTATATAAGATTTTGTCTGGCTCACCATAAGAAGCTTATAGCAGTCTTAGGTCTCCCAGCAAAAATCTCTCTTTGGAGAATTATTAGGTAATCTTATGACTTGAAATGCTACAAAAGGACTGGAAAAAACTATTATAGTTTACCGAGAAAGTTGCTTTAGGAATTCAATCTTGAGTGATCTTTCATCAAAAGATGAACCGAACAGTTCATCGGGGGCCTCACCCCCGAGACGTTTTGAAAAATGATCCATCTAAACCATAATTTCAACTACTCCCAGGGTCTTCGACTCCAGGGGTGCTCAATCACCCCTTGGGTTAAAGGGAGGGAGCTGGGCACCTCCTAGACTCATATCTGAAGAATTAGCTAAAAGTGTTGTTTCGAAAAGTTCTACAAACAATAAATTGATCAGAGGCTGTCATTTATTCTGATAAATATTCAGTGCTTAATGAAGAAAAACTTGTCAACAGTACTGATTGAACATGAATAAGACGAATATCCTACAATCTATGGGCAAAATCTTCTATGATATTCTGCAATAGCTACAAATACAAGTGCTAATTAAACTAGTTTGTGTATTGTTATGCGAAAGGTCCCTGATATTTCTGAAATTAATAAAAATAAGCAATATTTAATTAATGTGTAACTTAACTTACTTTGTGTGGTCAAGAATTATTTTGCCATTTCATGAACGTTTTCAAATCCATGTACTAGAGTTGTATGATTGTACTTGTATGATTGTATTCAAATGAGATTCAGTCCGTGGTTTTTCATATTATTGTTATGAACACGGAAAGAAAGAAGGAACAGTGATTTTCAGCGTTATATGCCTGTGTCAATATTGATTTCCGGAAGCAATTAGTTACTCTTCTCCTGTACTCTCCTTGCCTTGTAGTATATGTGTGACACCTTTAGAATGTTTACTTAGAACTTCATGGAGTGTTCTTATCTCGGAAATTAAAGTAGTCTGAAGAATGGAGAATATTCTGTATGTTTATTTTAGAATTCGATAGAAACAAATGGAACAATCTCTGTCTTTCTGGATTATGAGAAATGAATTAAAGGCAGAGGCTCTTGTAAAAGTCAGTCAGTTGTGATTTGATCGTTAATGCGATAAGTGGCAGATTGACAGTGGCAGTTACCGTTTCGACTCATACAAACCGTATTACCAGTGAGCGCTAATACAAATTGTGATATATGTTAAAGTGATAATCGCAGTACTGTACATTTTGACTGATTATTATTCAAGCTTCTTTAACAGTTTACACAGTATGTGCTTGTAGTGTTTCAACTGTTATATTTTAGACACTACTCTTTGAATTAGTGGACGGTTTATTGAACAGTTATTATTTAATATTTGATCGGCCTTTTGGCAGTTAGTGAATAATTTTTGTACAGTATTATTTCAAATTCTTTATTAGCTGAACTTTATCGATTTTTCTAATTCTGATTGATTTCTTTTGTGTAAGTCATTACTGATTAGTGCGAGTTATCAGTAATTTGTGTTAATAAAGTGTTAAATTTTAATTTAGTGTAAATTTTGCGTTAGTTTTGTGTAAATTTTGTGTTAGCGATTGTTAATTTAAAGTGTTGCCACTATTATTTAAGAGATAGAACCCGTAACATTATGATAGTTTACTTGCTCAATTGTATCTATGTAATTGCTTTGAATAATATTTTTTTTTTTAATTTACTCCAAGAACTCATTTCCACAGTGCCCACTCTATTCATGAGTAGGTGAATGATCCACTGAAAAGGCAAAAAAACTTTGTCAACAGTATTGTAATTGAAGGCTAATTTGGAACGTGAACTTGGTCGGACTATTTACAGCAGCCAAATAAGAGTTCTCAGAAAATGTTGTTCCAGTTGAAATAAATCAAGTTTAGCGCATTCAAAGCAGTGAACGATGTGCAAGTTTCTGAGGGTATCGAGTAGAAAGTTCTCAAAAGTAAAGTCCCATTTCCCGTTCTTGGTGATTGGTGATGAAATGTCAGCTGCAGAATAGAGAGGCTCAGGCCGTCGCCTAATCATCCGACTCTCATCTCTATTTGTCAAAGAGTTAAAAAGTTTCTACAAGAAGCAAAGGTATTCAAACTTTTTCTTGTTGTTGATAAAATACTCTGTCACAGTTTTAATTTCTTCTGCTACAAGCTTTATGCTTCTTAAAAGTGAGACGTCATTGCCTTGAGAACGTTCATGTTCAAAATCACTATATTTTAGAACCTATTATACCAAAATATTTGTAGAAACCTATATTGGCTCACGATGAAGTTGCAGCATCAGTATTTGATTAGATTCTCTTGTGGAGCCGCTGTCATTTCCAAAACTTTTTACTACTGTTGAATGTTATAATATAATAAGAGTGTTTCATAATGAACGGATCATACTTCAAAAACTAACTAACTACATAACTTGAAACAAGAATATAAGCTCATATATGAATGGGTCTGGAGAATTTTGGTATAAAATGTCAAACAATTCCGATTTTCAATACCTTTTTTTTATCGATAACAAAAGTGTGATATTTCGATTATTGTTGTTGACTGTTTGACTCTTTTTTAAATAGTAGTACATTTCGAATTATCATTTTAATTTTATCAAATAATGCAATGAAAACTTTCGATTTATGAGTATTGGAACATAATAGAATAGAATAGAATAGAATAGAATAGAATAGAATAGAATAGAATAGAATAGAATAGAATAGAATAGAATAGAATAGAATAGAATAGAATAGAATAGAATAGAATAGAATAGAATAGAATAGAGTAGAGTAGAATAGAATAGAATAGAATAGAATAGAATAGAATAGAATAGAATAGAATAGAATAGAATAGAATAGAATAGAATAGAATAGAATAGAATAGAATAGAATAGAATAGAATAGAATAGTATAGAATAGAATAGAATAGAATAGACTAGAAAAGAATTGAATAGAATAGAATTGAATCGAATCTAATAGAATAGAATAGAATAGAATAGAATAGAATCTAATTGAATGGAATCTAATCGAATGGAATGGAGTAGAGTAGAGTAGAGTTGTAGAATGGAATGGAAAAGAATAGAATAGAATAGAGAATAGGATAGTATAGAACTTAATTTTTCACAATTCAAATATTACACCAGAAAATAAAAATCAATAAAATATACATATCAAATTCTTCTCTTAATAAATTCTTCTTCACAACAGTTATTTTCTGTAAAACACAAAAATTTCTTTCAGCTTAGCTGAGGCTGTCACCCAGGTTGATAGATTCTATCTTACTCCTGGTAACAGACATTATCAAGAAAGAAAGCACTGATGAGACACAGGAAAACTCCCAAAAGTTATATGTCAATGTGACTGGATTTCAAACATAAATGAGATTTTAACATAACTAAGAGTTATGTGGAAATTCAATGAATGTCAATTTTAGAATTCGATAGAAACAAATGGAACAATCTCTGTCTTTCTGGATTATGAGAAATGAATTAAAGGCAGAGGCTCTTGTAAAAGTCAGTCAGTTGTGATTTGATCGTTAATGCGATAAGTGGCAGATTGACAGTGGCAGTTACCGTTTCGACTCATACAAACCGTATTACCAGTGAGCGCTAATACAAATTGTGATATATGTTAAAGTGATAATCGCAGTACTGTACATTTTGACTGATTATTATTCAAGCTTCTTTAACAGTTTACACAGTATGTGCTTGTAGTGTTTCAACTGTTATATTTTAGACACTACTCTTTGAATTAGTGGACGGTTTATTGAACAGTTATTATTTAATATTTGATCGGCCTTTTGGCAGTTAGTGAATAATTTTTGTACAGTATTATTTCAAATTCTTTATTAGCTGAACTTTATCGATTTTTCTAATTCTGATTGATTTCTTTTGTGTAAGTCATTACTGATTAGTGCGAGTTATCAGTAATTTGTGTTAATAAAGTGTTAAATTTTAATTTAGTGTAAATTTTGCGTTAGTTTTGTGTAAATTTTGTGTTAGCGATTGTTAATTTAAAGTGTTGCCACTATTATTTAAGAGATAGAACCCGTAACATTATGATAGTTTACTTGCTCAATTGTATCTATGTAATTGCTTTGAATCAGTGGCGTAACGTACACCCCCGCAGACCCCGCGGCGCGGGGGGGCCCGGGCTATAAGGGGGCCCGGAATGAAAATATATTTTTTCAAGAAATGGCCCGTGCCCAGACTGAAATAAAAATTTTTTCCCAAAAGAAATACAACTGAAACACTGAAGGAAGAAAGGAAGAATGAATTGGCTAAATATTGTCAGGCCAATGTTTATTGTTTACTTTATCAATTAATTCTCAGATAGCAGATAATTCGCAGATAGTGAAGGAATTCAGAAGCAGGATGTTGTGACTTCGGGAATGATGACATACCGAGGACAAAACACTCTTCAAACAAACTTATCTAGACTGTTATAAATCATGACGGCTATGTCTCCACAGTGCAAATATTAGAGGAAATTAATATTATTTTCCCATCGAATTCCTCAATGTATATTAGCTTATACGAAGTAATGGAAAGTGGGGGGTTGTGTAGAAATTAAAGTCAATATTTTTCTTCATACAGTATTTTGAATTCAGTCTCTTTTGAATCGTCGTGTTGGATATACGTGTCCGGTAAATTGGCCTAGAGTAAACCGTATGTTTATTCATTATTGAGTTCGTGACCATGAATTTTATTATTTGGAGTGCCATTTTTTTCTTCATTTCTATTCTATTTTTCAACATGCTGCGTTTAGTGATGTTGTACGGTCATGCTTTAGTTATTTCTATTTTTTATCGACTAGTACATTTTTAAACAATATGCTCAGAAGGAATATTTATACCCTTGATATATCGGATAAATTACGTGATTATTGTATAAGTATATAAATAATAGTTTTGGAACAATTGTCAGTTCTCCCAACGCAGTTGAATTTTTTTCTTAAAATAGGATCAAGTACTGTATAAGTAGTTTACGTTTTCTATCTTCTGTCTCTTAAGAATGAATTTCTTAAATTTTTTCTCTTTTCCTGACTTAGTAATTTCGCGGTAATTTAGATAAAATGCCTTTTTATTAAAAATTGAACCTGTGTCTGTGTCTGCAAATGAGGCGAATTCTGAGAGAACACATTTTATGGGAAAAGGAGCGAAGGTGCTAACAAGGAGGATGTGAATGTGGATCCTATGGAAGACATCAATTTCAAGGTTTCTAGGTTTCAAGATTTATAATATAATCAACTCTCAACTATTTCCATCTTTCAGAAGCCCGCACGCTACAGCCCAAATCATTAGACTTGCCCCCCTTGAAACATGATTGAATTTTTTTGAAATTTAATTTATAAAAAGGTGTTTAGTTCTTACATAATTATAACTGCCCACAAAATAATTATGCAAGTTTTTCAGGGATGGCTGGGGGTGGCAAGGGTGAGGGGGGATATTTATATGATTTTGAGGGGCCCGGAAAATCGGTTGCGGGGGGGCCCAACTGGAAAACGTTACGCCACTGCTTTGAATAATATTTTTTTTTTAAATTTACTCCAAGAACTCATTTCCACAGTGCCCACTCTATTCATGAGTAGGTGAATGATCCACTGAAAAGGCAAAAAAACTTTGTCAACAGTATTGTAATTGAAGGCTAATTTGGAACGTGAACTTGGTCGGACTATTTACAGCAGCCAAATAAGAGTTCTCAGAAAATGTTGTTCCAGTTGAAATAAATCAAGTTTAGCGCATTCAAAGCAGTGAACGATGTGCAAGTTTCTGAGGGTATCGAGTAGAAAGTTCTCAAAAGTAAAGTCCCATTTCCCGTTCTTGGTGATTGGTGATGAAATGTCAGCTGCAGAATAGAGAGGCTCAGGCCGTCGCCTAATCATCCGACTCTCATCTCTATTTGTCAAAGAGTTAAAAAGTTTCTACAAGAAGCAAAGGTATTCAAACTTTTTCTTGTTGTTGATAAAATACTCTGTCACAGTTTTAATTTCTTCTGCTACAAGCTTTATGCTTCTTAAAAGTGAGACGTCATTGCCTTGAGAACGTTCATGTTCAAAATCACTATATTTTAGAACCTATTATACCAAAATATTTGTAGAAACCTATATTGGCTCACGATGAAGTTGCAGCATCAGTATTTGATTAGATTCTCTTGTGGAGCCGCTGTCATTTCCAAAACTTTTTACTACTGTTGAATGTTATAATATAATAAGAGTGTTTCATAATGAACGGATCATACTTCAAAAACTAACTAACTACATAACTTGAAACAAGAATATAAGCTCATATATGAATGGGTCTGGAGAATTTTGGTATAAAATGTCAAACAATTCCGATTTTCAATACCTTTTTTTTATCGATAACAAAAGTGTGATATTTCGATTATTGTTGTTGACTGTTTGACTCTTTTTTAAATAGTAGTACATTTCGAATTATCATTTTAATTTTATCAAATAATGCAATGAAAACTTTCGATTTATGAGTATTGGAACATAATAGAATAGAATAGAATAGAATAGAATAGAATAGAATAGAATAGAATAGAATAGAATAGAATAGAATAGAATAGAATAGAATAGAATAGAATAGAATAGAATAGAATAGAATAGAATAGAATAGAATAGAATAGAATAGAATAGAATAGAATAGAATAGAATAGAGTAGAGTAGAGTAGAGTAGAATAGAATAGAATAGAATAGAATAGAATAGAATAGAATAGAATAGAATAGAATAGAATAGAATAGAATAGAATAGTATAGAATAGAATAGAATAGAATAGACTAGAAAAGAATTGAATAGAATAGAATTGAATCGAATCTAATAGAATAGAATAGAATAGAATAGAATAGAATCTAATTGAATGGAATCTAATCGAATGGAATGGAGTAGAGTAGAGTAGAGTTGTAGAATGGAATGGAAAAGAATAGAATAGAATAGAATAGAATAGAATAGAATAGAATAGAATAGAATAGAATAGAATAGAATAGAATAGAATAGAATAGAATAGAATAGAATAGAATAGAATAGAATAGAGTAGAGTAGAGTAGAGTAGAATAGAATAGAATAGAATAGAATAGAATAGAATAGAATAGAATAGAATAGAATAGAATAGAATAGAATAGAATAGAATAGAATAGAATAGAATAGAATAGTATAGAATAGAATAGACTAGAAAAGAATTGAATAGAATAGAATTGAATCGAATCTAATAGAATAGAATAGAATAGAATAGAATAGAATAGAATCTAATTGAATGGAATCTAATCGAATGGAATGGAGTAGAGTAGAGTAGAGTTGTAGAATGGAATGGAAAAGAATAGAATAGAATAGAGAATAGGATAGTATAGAACTTAATTTTTCACAATTCAAATATTACACCAGAAAATAAAAATCAATAAAATATACATATCAAATTCTTCTCTTAATAAATTCTTCTTCACAACAGTTATTTTCTGTAAAACACAAAAATTTCTTTCAGCTTAGCTGAGGCTGTCACCCAGGTTGATAGATTCTATCTTACTCCTGGTAACAGACATTATCAAGAAAGAAAGCACTGATGAGACACAGGAAAACTCCCAAAAGTTATATGTCAATGTGACTGGATTTCAAACATAAATGAGATTTTAACATAACTAAGAGTTATGTGGAAATTCAATGAATGTCAAAAAATTCATGCAACTGATGGCATCCGAGCCCGGAGCCTTCTTTTTTGTGGAGAATCCTCTCACCAATTGAACTGCGGTTGATAGGGATGAAACATGTAATTACATCAAGTACAGAAACACATAAAATATTATATAACATAATATATTATAAGATAAGACATATAAATATTATACAAATGTGAATAGTTGTTCTTTCTTTCTGCTCTCACAAACATCTCAAGTCCACAGTTCTCAGTAGTACCAACTTCATTCAACACTGACAATAATTATTTCTAGATTCCATTAAATTTCTCCAACTTCCTTTCTGAAGTTTTGTGAAAACTTTGATCCTTCACATGTCAGATCTCCAGATACAGCGAATTCAATAGCACCGAAACTCCCACTTTCCGAAATGGAACTTTGCTATATGAGTAATTGTAGACATTGAAGACAAGATGTCCATTCAGTTGATCAAAATTTTGTGTTGCGTACCAAAGACATAACAACACGAAGATGATGGCAATTAGGATGATGAACAAAATGTGACTAGGGGCATTACCGATTGCAGAATACTCTGTAACGGAGAAGTAGCTGTTGATTTGACGGAATAGAGGATTGTTGGGGGAAGGAGAAAGTGAGAGTGAATGAGAGGGAGGCACATCGCAGAGAGGAGAGGAAAACAGAAAAGACTGTCTGAGTTTGAAGTAGGAGGAACTCTGTGAGACTCATCTCCGTCAACCTAAGTAGCAAGTTCCTCCTGCTTGATGCATAAACTTGAGAAAACCTTTGCCTGCAAAACTTTATCCGCTCTGTTCTGGCTTCTCTGTTTATAAGCTGCGACGCTGTTACAGTTCAAATCCCATTCACCGCAAACTGCAAACACATTGCTTCTTCTCTCTACCCCACCACACCATCATTTCCACCTACTTTCAAGATGAGAATGCATGGCTTATTTAAGTGTAAACTTGTTTTCTGATTGGACTCATTGACTACATCTTTCTAATGGATTCTTATTACTTATTCATGGAAATTATCAATTTTTTAGTTTATTCAAGTTTAAAAGCATCTCCATCATTCTTTCGCTTTTTAAAATTTTGTCTTTAAGTCAAATAATTATAATGTGAAAGTGGAACAGAGTGGAAGTTTTTGTTTATCAATAATTTTTTCAACAAAGTATGAATATCAATTTTAATGTAGATAATTTTCAATCACGTGTGTGTTGCCTAAATCACGCTGATTTCTGATACGGAAAACGTCAAGATTAATATTGAGTGTATTCATCACTTTGTTAAGAATGTAGGACAGATGGAAGGAAGAACAATCGTCTATGCCACTCGTTTTGTAAACATCGCTTCCACTCATTGACGGACGTGCTTCATAGAAATTGTAAATTGACACTTGCTTACGTCTTTCTCCCAATATGTCTCTCTCACTCCTATCGGCCACATTCAAGAATCTACTAGAACATTTTCTGTGAGATCAAGTAATAGAGAAATCTCTGGAAATTGCTAGTATGAATGAAAACAGTATAAAAGTGATCAACTGTGTTGAGTCAATGCTGTTTGATCTTCCCAACGCTCGTATCCAGTGCCAGTTTATACAGACACACTGATTACGCATCCAGTGACAGTTTATACTGACAGTGTATATTTTCCAGTGCCAGTTGATTGACAGTGTATATAGACATCGTGCTTACACATATCAAGTGCTCATGATCAGCTTATATAGTACAATACTCAGTTCTATAATAGAGAAAATCAAATACCATAACAGACTGTGTTTTGTGAGTGTTTAACTGTTTTTAGACATTTTTTTTTACTTTATTAAACAGTTTATTGTATAATTTTTCATTTAAATTCTGATCATATTTAATTATTCATAGTAAGTAATTAATTTTGTTGAGAGATATCGAAAATCCATTATTAGCTGAACGTTAATGATCTGTTTTTCTCATTGGATTTTCCTTGTGATTAATGCATGTTGCAAGAGTAATTTGTGTAAATAAAGTGCGAGCGTCTATTTCACGTGTTGCCAGCATTATTTTAGTGATATAACCCATAACAACTTATAACAATAACAACAACAATAATAATAATAATAATAATCCTTCCTTTTCCTTCGTCCTGGTACCCCCAGAAGAAGGGAGTTTATTAATTTCAAAAAAGACAATACAAAATGCAAATTTTCCTTTTTTTTTTAAACTAGAAAAACAATACATTATACAGGAACGAATGTTACTCCAAAACCTTCACAAGAAGGTTTGACTGGAGGAGTCGAGTTAATCGATATCATAGCAAAAACAGCAATAATCAACTAATAAAATTATATATAATCAATATAACTTATGTCAGTACAGTAATTGCTTAGTCAGAATAAGTTGATAAAAATCTATAGGAAAAGTTATATAGTTCATTCCAAATTCAAATTAAATCATTGCTATCCATCATATAACAATAATAATAATAATAATAATAATAATAATAATAATAATAATAATAATAATAATAATAATAATAATAATAATAATAATAATAATAATAATAATAATAATAATAATAATAATAATAATAATAATAATAATAATAATGATAATAATAATGATAATAATTTTATTATTGTTAATAATAACAATTTTTTTTTCTTTTATTAAGGCGTTTTGCCATGTACATGAGCATGAACTATTGGCTAAAACCACCTCAAAACCTAGAGACCGCCTGGAACTGGTTATTATTATAATAATATTATAATAATTTATTATTATATTTTATTATTATAACTAATAATAAAACCTGGAATTATTATTATTATTATTGTTAATAATAACAATAATAATAATAATTTTATTATTATTATTATTATTATTATTATTAACTTTGGGAGTTTTACATCTAATAATAATAATGATAATAAATAATAATAATAATAATAATTATTATAAGTTGTTATGGGTTATATCACGAAAATAATGCTGGCAACACGTGAAATAGACGCTCGCACTTTATTTACACAAATTACTCTTGCAACATGCATTAATCACAAGGAAAATCCAATGAGAAAAAACAGATCATTAACGTTCAGCTAATAATGGATTTTCGATATCTCTCAACAAAAATTAATTACTTACTATGAATAATAGAATATGATCAGAATTTAAATGAAAAATTATACAATAAACTGTTTAATAAAGTAATGATAATAATAATAATAATAATAATAATAATAATAATAATAATAATTATTATTATTATTAGACGTAAAACTCCCAAAGTGGAAGACGCTTAGTGAAGATGGTTCATTTTTTGGACTTGTTCTTCGTGTTTGCCCACCAGCTTTTCATATTTTGTACGAATTCAGATTTTCTCTCTTCACACCATTTTGTTCCAAGTCTTGGAAGTCCTGTCTCTGGTATAACTTCCCATTTATAAAGTTTTATTATCATTATCATTACTAACACTAATACTATTTTAGTCGAGCTCTGAATGTCATAGCTCTGAAATGGACGTTGTTTTCAGTGCTCTGTATCAATAAGTTATCTCTACTGTTCAAGTTGCGGTGGCTTTCACTTTATCATCTAACGCAATCTTGCCGAATTTTGTTTGTACCTGCATTCTAACCAATAATCGAACATATTGAATTCTCATATTTTTATATTTGAATTTATACCTACACTACAAAATGTCAAAGTGTCATAATGCTATTTGTGAAATTACATATCCTTTAATTGGCGATTATTATGTTTGTTCGCGAAGGATGTCAATCTGTTTATCACTACTCTTATGCTGGGATCTCCAAAAAAGCACAACGATGAATACCACAGATTTGGCTAAATATATTGAGCATCCAGCCATAAATGGATTTTAAATTCTACTGAACTTGAAAAATTTCATAGCCCCACCATTTGTCTAGCTCTCAAAAAACTAAATGAGCTTGCACAAACATCGCAGCTTGTTCACAAACTTTACTGCGCCGTTCAATGAATAGAGAAAGCCGCTTATCAAGACAAAATTTCAGTAAATGATACCGAAACGAGCATTAACTAATTACTTTCCAAGAACGAGCCAAAAATGTTCACAAGACGTTGTGCTGTGTTACTTTGAAGAGTGCACTGTTCAAACCTGGAGCTGATCATTGATGTTAGTAGAGCTTTTTGTGAGGAAGAAGGTCGGTCGGTCCATCGTCCAGTTAACTAGAAACTTGGGGGAGCAAAAGTGACTCGAAAAGAGGGAGAGGTCCCTCATATCAACTGGGACTGACACGGTGTGATGGGAATCCACTGTTTCTCCGCCCTTCTGGTTCGCTCTTTGCTGCCACAAAACTCATTCTGCTCCGTTCTCCCTTACAAGACCGATCAACTCGGCCATACCATTTGTTCTAAGCCAGACTTGCACACACAGGTCGCTCGCTTGCTCGCTCCTAATTGGAACGAAGCTCTGTTAGGACATCAAAACTGAACCGCTGCGGTTGCACAACGACAAACTACTGCTTTTAATAGAGTCGCCAAGCTTTGCTATGTTGTACCAATTCCGACAACATCGCAAATGTCTTCATCATCTTGGAAGTATTATCAGTAGAAAACGCTATCAACTGGGCTTTACATCAGGACACGAAATAATTGATATCTCGATTTGTTTTCTGCTGCAAAAATGGTTCTTTGAGACATCTTTCAAGGATGTGAAAATTATCAGAAACGGGTGTTCAGTTTTCAGGCCTATAACGTGGTTATTCATGCACAGTTTTGTTTTTGAAGCATATTGATTGGATTTATTATATTTTTGGAGGTATCTGCTCATTTGTGTGTGTGAAAATTCAAGTTTGGGCAAGGAGCATAAATTGGAAATTCAATACAGGAATCCCAAATTAGTTTACAAAAGCTAAGCAATAAAATTAATTAAAAGGAGAGAAGAAGAATAAAAAGATAATATGTACAATATTAGGCATACATTATGGAAGTGAAATTTTAACTAGCCCAATACATCATCATCATCATCTTCACTTCAAGGTTTAGGTCATTACTGGACCTGTACCGGTACCCATCTCTTCCTCGGTCTTCCTACATCTCTTTTTCCCGTTGGTCTGTAGTTTTGAAATTGTACAGGCATTCTTCCATATGGCATTCTATTCAAGTGGCAACACCATTTCCTCCTATTTTTCAAGATATTATCGTGTAAAGGTGGTACTCCTAGAACTCTTCTTATTTCGTCATTTCTGATTCTAACTGTTCTATAACAACCAAATACACTTCGCAAAAACCTCATTTCTGCAGCTTGAATCTTGCTGTCAATCTTCTTGGTGTGGATCCATGTCTCGCTGCCGTATAATAACGTAGGAACGGCAATGGTGTTGTAGAATTTGATTGTTGTCTCTGGTCTTGTTTTATTTTTTAAGTTTCTGTGAATATTGCCGCATATTCTCTGGAATTTTGTTATTTTATTGAGCACATCCCTGTCAAAATCATATGTAATATTATTGCCAAGGTAATTAAAATGCCTTACTTGTTCTATCACTTTTCCCTTTAGTTCTATTTTTGATCTTATTGTGTTTTTTCCATTGAAGGCCATTACTTTGGTTTTGACAGTTGAAATACTCAGATTGTATTCTTCAGAAACTTTGTCCAAAACAAATACAGCCTTCTGTAAATCATCCTCATTTTTTTGAATTATTACCAGATCGTCTGCATACATAATGGAGTTCACTAACAATTGGGCTGAGATCTGTATACCTGTGTCAATCGATGCTTTCCATGTACATAACATGTCGTCCACATAAATGTTAAATAAAGTCGAAGATATGCAGCATCCTTGCCTTACTCCCCCATTTATGAGAATATCCTTGGTCAATTCCTCATTTACTTGCAGAGAGATTGTCGTATTTTCATATAGGCTCTGTAGGATTTGGATCATATGCTTGGGATATCCTTTAAATCTCATTATGAACCATAGTAAATTGCGGTTCACAGAATCGAAAGCTTTTGCAAAATCAATGAAAGCAATATGAGTTTCCAGATTGTATTCGCGTCGCTTTGAAATGATTTTTGATTCATTGTGAAAACTGCGTCAGAGCATGACCTGCCTTTTCGAAACCCCATTTGATCTTCTAAAAGTAATATGTCAGTAATCATTTGCAGTCTGTTATTTATGACTCTGGCATATACTTTGTATGTGGTGTCCAGGAGACTGATACCTCTATAATTGTTAGGGTCAGCTTTATTTCCTTTTTTATACAGGGATATGACTTTAGACTGCAGCCATTCTCTAGGTACTCTGTGTCGTTTCCAGCACATGTTGAAAAGGTGTAGAATCCTAAGGTGTAGTAGCATTCCACCATATTTCAGCAGTTCCATATTTATCCCATTTAGACCTGGAGCTTTTCGATTTTTTGTACCTTTTAGGGCATCTATCAGTTCATTTATCGTTAGTATATCAACACAGCAATTCTCACAAAGAGTCTCAGCCCGATTGGGCTCTACTTGTTCACACCAAAGCTCTTGATAATGTTTTATCCAATCTTCTGTGGATATGCAATTAATCTTGATTGTTTCTTTCTCCGTTTTGTTTAAAACCTTCATGACTTTGTATGCTAGGGATTGACGTCCATGTATGTCATGTTCGATAGTTGTTATGAACCTATCCCATGATTCTTGATGAGCTCGTTTTACCTTTATTGATGCTTCATTTCTTGCAAGATGATATATAGCCCTGTTGAGTGGTGTCTGATCTCCTAAATACTTCTTGTATTTCTCATTCTTATCATTGATTGCTTTTTCTATTTCTTCTGTCCAGATCCTCACACCCTTCCTCCTCCTATACTTCTTTTTCCGGCCAACAGCTTCATTTGCACTTTTCACAATAATATTCTTGATGTTATTCCATTAATTCTCAATATTATCATCTGTTGGAAAATTCTTAATGTGGAAATTGATGCGTTGTTGATAGAGATGCCTGATACTCTCCTCCTCCAATAGATAAGCTTTGAAGCCCAATACATAAAAAATTAAATTGATTTGGCGGTTTATTAAACTTTTTAGAGGAACCAAGTTGAATGATAAGGTTAAGTCTAAATAAGGTTGGGATCGAAATTCAATAATTATTATTGTGGGGTAAATTGAAAAATGAAAGAATTAAATCAATTTGGGGAAGAGAACAATAGATAAATTACAGGAAGAAATTACAGGAATAAGTTAAAAGAATTTGACAAACTTTGCTGAAAGCATGGTTACGGAATTTTCAAGTCATTAGAGCCATTAGTCATTAGAGAAGTTTAAAAAGTTACAACTTACCCATCTGTTTTTTTTTTAAACAAACATATTTCAGAGTATATACAATCTTAGTCCATGGCTCTCGATCACATCATGAGAAATCAAAATAATTCAGAGATCGAATCAACAGCAATAAAAAGAAACTCAGCCTAGTTCAGGAAATATTTTGGAAGTGAATCGAGAGGGAGAATCGAGCTGCTTACACTGATGTCTATTGCCAACATTGCGAAAAATATTTTTTTAAATCTCAAATAAACTGTATAAATATAAATTAATAAGTGATTACATGTACTTTTTGTATTTTTGAGATATTCTGATAAAAAAAAAATAATAACGAAATTAATAAAAAGGAATTAGTAAGGGAATAAGGAGAAAAGAAGAAAGAAATACATTAATTGGTTTAGTGAATTTATAGAATAAAGTAAGTAATCAAGAAATCTAGTCAGGAACACTATTTCCCCTTTCTGGGCATAAGGTGAACAATCGGTTGTTTCCCCGAGAACGCTTGTAGAAATCTGTAAACAAAGAGCGAGTGGTTCATCAACCTGAAGGTTAGCATGGCATGATGCATAATTGGGAATGCGTGACAAATGGCCACACTACACTGCACGCCCCAAAAGTCGAAGACAATACTGTCAGCAGCAATACGTTACAGTGACAACATGAAAATCAGAAGCCTTCAAACCCAGCCAAGGGGCTGGTTCATCCAGGACGGTATAGCGTCCTGTGGTTCACCACCCATCAACGGCAACTAAATTATCATCATCATCATCATCATCATCATCATCATCATGCTCAATCAGCCATCAAGTATCGTCGAAGTGATGCGTCAAAAAGTAGACCTACCAAAATGAAGTATTATTTGAAATTATTATTATCATTTTTTTTTAGAGGATGAAGCCCACATAGGTCTGAGACCCGTGCGTGTGTATTCTTATCAAATAGTTAGAGTAAGGGTGAGAGGCTTCATGACCATGTCTAAACGGTTATGCATCATTTTAAGTATTTTTTATCACCTCTCAATTTAATTTGTTTATTTTAAAGTAAATTTTAGATTTTACCCTAATTTTGAGTTTCTAGGAAAATAATTGAACAGTCCATGAATTTATAAATCGATTATTCTTGTTCTTTCAGGTAAGTTCCCAGTTACCTTTCTTCATAGACGAATCCAGGAAAAGATTCCACGAGCAGAGCATGTCTGGTTTGGAAGGGGGGTGGGAGGTTGGAGGAAGCTCTACGGATTAATGAAAACCCCTCGGATGAGGAGTTCATTTCATTTCAAAGAAATGTTCGAATGCTGTAGGTTTAGACAACTTCCCATAGAAGAACAAAAAGTGAAATATTGGCTAGATTTAATTCATATATAGTTGCGCTCAATCAGCTGTACTCTGTTTATGATGACGTCACTCGGAGCGAAAATTCAAACTTTCAAATGCGAAATAAATATGTTTAAATAACTGATAATACCCTAGTATAACAATCATCAAATTCTATATTTGTAATTAAACCTACTATTATTACATTTCAAGCTCAGTTAAACCACTAGATACGCTAATAAAATTCACCTTATAGCCTAGTTCAACTTCACTCTGGCAACACAAAATTCGAAATAATAAAACCACAACCTAGAAATGATAACTAGTGAGCCCAACGGGCTATAGAACTCGCTTGCAAACAATTAATTTTTGAAAGGGAAACTCATTTGGAAAGCTTATCGTAGGAGTAAGGTAGTAACAAAAACGGTTGCTTTTGAAGATACTTATTTAAAAATCACAAGACATATCACTTTAAGTTCAAGTTCATCGTTGCTCTGATACACAGATTTATTTTCCACAAAAAAGACCGACCGTAATTCATATACCTATATATCAGGGCAATGGAATATATTCCTGGATTTCTTGTTCCATGACGGACTGCGTTGTTAATATTAACTTTTCAAGTGAATTAAACGACTTGCAGTCAAATTTTTATCAAAATAAGTAGTATTTCACTTACTTCTGTAGGCCGAACGTTTTCGAGTTATTAAAACCATAGAACTATAAACTTATAAACTTAAACTAAGTTTATAGCTCTATGGTTAAAACCCATCTTCAAGGGAATATATTATTCAGTAGATATATTTACCACATAAAAAACAGCTGTTCATAAATTATATCCAAATATCAGGGCAATGAAATTAGTATATCAGATAGAGATTCTATAAAAAACCTGATCACATTATATTCACCTACAGCTGATAATAACTCAAAATATATTTTGAAATCTATTGCGAATGCCATCATATGGTAGAATCGTAGAAACAACTATTTTCTATATATAGTGATATACAGAGTGTTTCGGAACTCTCTACCAATACTTCTAGGCAGTGTTTCTGGACCACTAACAAAAGTAAATATTGTAATAAAAATTTTCTAAAATCCCCAGTTACTCACACAGCCGCCATTTTGTTTTTTCACTTATTATTTTTTTATTCGAACACCTCTGAATGCATAATTTTGAAATTTTGCAAACAGCTTTATAACAACTAAAAAATCTTTAAAAAATCAATCAAAATTTTCCGACATCAAAAAACAAAATGGCGGCCATTTAAAATCTTTGAACAGGATTAAATTAATAATGGCTGATGATATCAAAATTTGACCAGAATAACGTTTTTTAGATATTCTTATTGCGAATTCAACGATACCTCATTTTCCAAGATTGGCCAACAATTAACAAAGATATGCTACTTCTTAAGGTGTGCGGTGGTTGAGAACGGGTTGCAGTTTCTCGCTTCCAACCACTGCACACCCTAAAAAGTAGCATATCTCTGTTAATTGTTGGCCAATCTTGGAAAATGGGGTATCGTTGAATTTGCAATAAGAATATCTAAAAAACGTTATTCTGGTCAAATTTTGATATCATCAGCCATTATTAATTTAATCCTGTTCAAAGATTTTAAATGGCCGCCATTTTGTTTTTTGATGTCGGAAAATTTTGATTGATTTTTTTAAGATTGTTTCAATTGTTGTAAAGCTGTTTGCAAAATTTCAAAATTATACATTCAGATATGTTCGAATAAAAAAATAATAAGTGAAAAAAACAAAATGGCGGCTGTGTGAGTAACTGGGGATTTTAGAAATTTTTTATTATGATATTTACTTTTGTTATTGGTCCAGAAACACTGTCTAGAAGTATTGGTAGAGAGTTCCGAAACACTCTGTATATCAATGAAGGGCCTATTTGGTTCGCCTCAAAAAGGATGGAGTCGGTTAATTTTATTGGCCAACGAACTTGACCTGTCTAAAGATACCAAGAATCTGTGTTTCAAATTTGAAGTTGATTGATAAAGGCGTTCGAAAGTTATCGTGGAACATACAAACACACAAACACACAACGCCTCGAGCCTCAAGTCAAAAGGAAGAACTCGCTTCGCTCGTTCAATTAATGCATTAAGAATGAATTATAGTGTATAAAAGTTTTCACTCACGCTATAACCTAATAATTTTTGGTAAGCAATAATTATACCCAACATAATTAAGCTCTTGTAGGTTAGGTGGAATCAAGGTGTGAATTTTGACATTTCCAACACGCGTGGTGATAAGCGAAAAACTGTCACACATGCTCGCTGATAAGTGTTGGAATGGCACACATATTTTAGCCTTCGGGCTAAAATTAATTTTCGAAGCACTTTTGTCAACGTGGTGCTATAACTCTGGTTGTAACACGTAAATTTTTAAGTGAGGAAAATTTTAATTATCTAATTTATAATTTTTTATTCTGGAAAAATTATTTGTGATGTAAAAAGAAAAGGTCACTTGTTCCCTGAGATCATGCTTGAGTCTCATTTACCAAATCTTAGTTTTAGTGCTACAATTGGGTTTTTCATAAATCTAATTTCACTGATTGCATTTTGAGACTTGAATTGTCAAAAAATATATCAGCTGTTTTGGGGTATCCTTTCCGGTAGAAAGAAATCCCCAAGACTTTGCTACTATATAATAGACTTCAGCCAAGGTGAAGGCATACATACAGTAAAGAGTCCCACTACTTTATATTTAATTATTAATGTGGTTCTGAAAGTTTGAAATTCCCATTTGTTAAATGCCCCTCTAACTGTTGAACAGTCTAAATAATTATATGTTTAAAGTCATTAATGTGAAACAACGATAAAAAACGCCACATCGAAGTCAAATTGTACCTGAAGGCCATGAGAAGATTTCCATGAGGTCCGTACTATCCATCCAAGGAAAGAAGACAAAAAATCAGTGAGTCCGTGAGTTTAAAATAAAATCCTGATCAGGTAGTTTTTGCAATCGCTCAAGTGTGCGAAAAATATAATTTCGTCAAATAATAGCGCCGCACCATATGGAAATATTGCTAAGGGAAATATTATTTATTAATTTTTTAGAATTTTCATGAGAGATCGAGCTTAACTTGGAATGAGCCATCATAATATATATATATGCAGTATATAACTTGTATTATTCATTCAATCTATATCGATAGAATTGAAATAGTAACAATTTAAGACTCAAATTTGCAGGAACGCTATCTAATAGATCACGCTTTGTGACCTCTATAACTATCAATTTCTGACTTCCCCACAAGTATAATATATTATAACTTCCTCTTAACCCCACAATCACTTTTCTTAGAGGCTATTCAGCCACTCGACGGTCAACTTTGATATTTTGAAGACGGAAAGTGAACGCTACTAGGGCAAAAGTCCTTCCCAAACAACGCTGCAGGCCTCTGATTACAATGAGCTTAATGAAATTCCATGGTACGTGTATTGTGAGGTCTTATCCCACTCGAGCACTCTAAACTTTCTTAATATTCTGGATACCTCACATGTTGAGGAATTTCAACGGAATTCTTGAACATATTCATCTTATCAACTGCCATGAATGTGTGATGATCAAATGAGCGTTATTAGACGAATATAGGCCAACTGTTGATGAAAGTTCAGTGGAACCTTTGTTCGTGGAAACTCAGTTTCAGGCTAATACGATATAGTTCTAGAATATTCTAGTCTGTACTTAGTTCACCACTAGCAACAGAAGCATAAACAACTTAATTAATTCGTCATAACCTTTAAACAGTCATGCACATTCGATTACATGATTGATGTCTACTGTTTCTCTTTCATATGGTACCACCTACTTTTATGTCATGTGGTGGTGGTATTGGTGGTGGTGTTAGTGGTGAAGAGATAATGTACCCTTCTACTAAGGATCTTTACTATAACTATTATTACCTGGGAAAGAGAGTAACAATAGCTATATTAAGAATCTTCTGTTGAAGTAGATAAAAAATAGTATAATTTATTATTAATTCTAAAGTTGGACCTAGCTATTATTCAGATGCTGCTTCTTCTTCCTGGCTGCTTTTTTTACTGCTGGTATTAAGAGTATTTTTTGTGGTTACATACTGTCATGGTGCAAAATTCACCAGCCACAAAATTAAACCATCTCGAAAAATTTATAAAGATAAGGATTGAATCCAAAAAATTCAGTACTCGTGAAACTATTTTTTATGTCATTTTTTATTGTATAAAGTCATGACACACATCCTTTGTCAAATAAATCATTGTTTAGCGTCATACAATGGCCGAAGTACGCAACGAAGTGTTTACGTCATTTGAAAGGGTTAGATTTATCCAATGCTTGCACTAGCCGGCTTATCAAACAGCGGTTTTCAACTTATCAATGCTGGTTCTTTCGTTAAAATTCAATTATTTTTCGAACTGCTCTTTCTGTATTTATTTCTTATGTACAACTGAGAAATCTGCTTATCCATATTAATTATTATTTAATTTAATTATTAATTCCTCCAAAATTTGTTTTTCATTACGTCACATGTCAAACTGTAAAATTTAAAGACCGTTGCAACCCTCTCATTGGAGGAATTCATCTAAACTCGCTGTGATTGGTGGATTACCGCATCACGCCACCTCTTCTTTCAAAAACCCTGGCTTTAGAGCTTGGACAAGAAATAAGACGATTTTGGGCAAGCTGATGAGGAGGTCCGTTTTTGAACCTCTCCTACGGGAAAAGTTTAGAGTTTTAAATTAATCTATTCTAGTCAGTTTTTTATGTTAAATGCCCCTGTCGCTTCAAAAGCAAGAAGACCCAGATTGCCAATATTTAAGTTTTAAAACCTTGCAAACATTAAAATCCACGACCAGCCACATGCATCCATTCCAAGATGTTTGAAGAAATGATGCCGACTTCAAATGAGTCCTAGAAAAATTAATATCTCATCGAGTGCGTGTAAAATTGGGCCCAAAAATGTGAATGGTATGTGAAAATATTTTATTATTAATAATCGAGGCATTACTAAAATTGGCATATCACTTGTAAATGCTATTTACGAAGCGAACTCTTGTAATTGGTTTGCCCTCAGGCCAAAAAGGTCTACATACTCGAAAAAACATTTTATCATTCATAATTTAAATTCATTGTATTATTCAAATTTCAATTTCAATAACGACTATTATCTCAATCAATGCTTTATTATTCTGATCATTTCATGCCAACTTTTCATTCTAAATTTGTATTAAACAGCATTGTAATTTTAACTAGTATTTATAAATTAAAATTCCTGCCTGACTCTGGTTGTAGAATACTTTAGCGATTTAATTCAGAGATCCGACAGCCGGCTTCACCGAGTTGAGTTGGTTATTTTGGTAAATAGTCATTTGCCCTTGAAGGTCATACGAGTTGGTTCAATATTTTATCAACCTTTTTGGACATTCTGTGACATGATCAGTGGCGGATCCAGACATTTTTTTTGGGGGTGGCTCTGGTAGCTACTGATGATTGTGTAGTTTGGGGGGGGGGGGGGTAGAGGTGTACTGAATACAAGTATTGTGGAAGCTTTTGAATTTTTAATAATTAATCATACCCGAATTATAACTATTCATATTATTGGGAAATAAAATATAGCTTTACTAGTGCTTTGAACCGTATCAGCAATAAAATTAATTTCCATTTAAAATGTATTCAAAAATTTTGATTGAATTATGGTTAAATCTGGTGTGTTCAGCAGTTTGTCAAAGAACATAGTATTATTCCGGAATTCTGGTCATATTATTCCATTTTTGAAAATGAAAATCAATTTAAGTATCTACTTTAATTATTAGTATTATTCCTTTCATATCATCCGTTTTTGAGAATGAGAACCAATGTGAGATTTAATTTGTTGAACATTTTTCAATTAGCTAATGTTTCATCTAGTTTCGATAGATAAACTTTGTGTGAATTCCACACTGTAAAGAGAGATGTTTTCTAAAGTTTTTATCTGACGATTATTTTTCAGCCCGAAAGCCCCCCCCCCCCCACCGTAAATCCGTTACTGGACAGGATTATTTTGCAGCTTCTCCACCTCGCTAGCGTGGATTGTTGAGGAGGTGTAATTAGCAAATATTACACATTCCGCGCGCAGCCTTCGCTTGCGAGAGGGACTTAGCTGGAAATATCCTATTTTTTCATATTCTATCATTCTTTGCTGAATTGGATTGTGTGGATGATATTTACAGATATTCTGCATTTTCTCTCGCAATTCCGTTCAGTGAAGACAGATATTTATTTGTGTGATTTTGGGTTGGGATGGTGCGCCTATCTTCGCAATTTTCGTGAAATTATTTGCGACTGCAGCTTCCGGCCATTTGAGTTGAAGAATTTATATGCAAAAAGGGCACCCCACCAAACCATAGCTCACAATACCTAGACCTTAAAGATTTTGTTGGTATTTTGGAGATCATCCTATACTCAAATCGATAAATATGATGTTCTCTCTATAGGGACCATTCTTTTTTAAACAGGTAAATTGATAAATTAATTGTTGAATTTATACCCAATATTCACATTAAATGTATTCGCTCATACTGTACTACTGTACAACCCCATATTTGATGTGAATACTTACTATTTAGTACAAAAAATTGGGCAATATTATCATCTTCAAACAATTCACATAAATACGTTTTATTGCTTCATCCATCAACTACACATTTTTATAATGAGCTATGGGCACCAATTCTCTTCTGAACCTCCATGTAACAAGAGATGTGAATTTAGGTATATTTAGGTCCCATAGTTGAGCGAAGATGGCAGTGCGTTAAAAAATTAATCAGTGAGGATATGGCATGATTTCCCGAGGGTGAAAACTCATCAGGCCTGGCCATTAGAGTTTCAAAGTCACATCCTTACCGTCAAACAGCCTAAAGACTTGGCGCTCTTGAATCGTTCCACTTTTTCCTGGCTCCTTCATCTTTCTCTAATTTTTACTTGCGTTACGTCTCTTTTCATCTGGAATGCTTGATATTATATCACTAAAAATGAGGGTTTTTAAAAACCATTAATGAGATTATCCTAGACATTTGAGACCTATCGCATTTAGTGATGCAATATGTGAATAAAATAGATGAGTTTCCATTTTTGGCCTAAAAGACTGAAAGACATTCTTCAAATTTCTAATCCATTAACTACAAAGTTTTATGATGAGCTAATAGCATCAATTTTCTTTCGAACCTCCATGAAACAAGAATATATGAACTCAGAAGTATTCAGGTCCCATGTCGCTTAGTATTTTGTTAGATATCAATTGAATTTTTGTTCTGGGACATTAATTTTCACAGATTTGATTAATTTCAATTTATGACGAGAAAATTGGGGAATATCGTTCTTCCTACTTAGCCAAATTTTCAATGCTTTCATTTTATTTAATTTTTATTATTGTTTATTCAAAATTTAAATTGTATATATTTTATTTTTCATTATCATCTTCAAGTATATTATATTCTCCAGCGAGTCTTCCCCTAGTTTCTTTACTTGATCATACAAGTGGAAATTTATTATTCCAATAATTTATGTTAATTTGTTCTTTATTGTATGGAACAGTCAACATATATGCTTTAGGGAAAATAAGTTTGAACATTGATATATGAATTCAGATTAAATAATGTAAATTTTACTAGAATTAATAGACGTTCGTGAAATATGTAATTGGAATTCCAACAATTTAAAAAGTGGGCTTAAAAAGTAGCTTTTCGTGTGGAAATAAACGACACGCTTTTTATATGATTTTATATAAGAAATTATAAACTGACCCACTTGACTGGAGCATCATTTAGGATTACTTATGATTTTTTTTTTCATTAACGGATTCCATGAAATATGAAAGCGTGCTTCTGTAAAATGAGTGATTCATAATTCTTCACCCTTACAATGTTTGCAAGTCGTTAATTTTTTACTTATGAAGTTAAGTCAATGTAACAGTTCGTGATGGATCAAGAAATTCAAGATTTTGATGTAAGTATCCCAATTAATCGGACCGTGCTAAAAGAAATCTTGAAGGAAAAAATTTCAACAATTTGAAATAAATTTGAAGTAAGCATTCAAGACCTTGTTGAGAAAACAGCTTGAAACTAACAGAAGTGCCAGATTTCATCATTGGTGTGGAAACCTGACTCTTAATTTATTATAAACCCTAGTTATATTCCAGTTAATAATTTATCTATTATTGAACACATTGATTGCCTTAATAGGCAGGCGTTGATATTACTCTTTGACAGCGATGCAAGATACAAGCTTTTTATGATACATGGCGTTTTCAATTTTGTAATGACGGACTATGATACATAAGATATCGAATTTTAGAAGCTAATATTCCCATATTTCAGAAATGTCAAGTAAATTACCCGCTTGAATTATATGTGGAAAATGGGGTTCTTCTTCAAAAGTAGAAACAGTGGGGAGAAATACAAGTATTGTGGAAGCTTTTGAATTTTTAATAATTAATCATACCCGAATTATAACTATTCATATTATTGGGAAATAAAATATAGCTTTACTAGTGCTTTGAACCGTATCAGCAATAAAATTAATTTCCATTTAAAATGTATTCAAAAATTTTGATTGAATTATGGTTAAATCTGGTGTGTTCAGCAGTTTGTCAAAGAACATAGTATTATTCCGGAATTCTGGTCATATTATTCCATTTTTGAAAATGAAAATCAATTTAAGTATCTACTTTAATTATTAGTATTATTCCTTTCATATCATCCGTTTTTGAGAATGAGAACCAATGTGAGATTTAATTTGTTGAACATTTTTCAATTAGCTAATGTTTCATCTAGTTTCGATAGATAAACTTTGTGTGAATTCCACACTGTAAAGAGAGATGTTTTCTAAAGTTTTTATCTGACGATTATTTTTCAGCCCGAAAGCCCCCCCCCCCCCCCACCGTAAATCCGTTACTGGACAGGATTATTTTGCAGCTTCTCCACCTCGCTAGCGTGGATTGTTGAGGAGGTGTAATTAGCAAATATTACACATTCCGCGCGCAGCCTTCGCTTGCGAGAGGGACTTAGCTGGAAATATCCTATTTTTTCATATTCTATCATTCTTTGCTGAATTGGATTGTGTGGATGATATTTACAGATATTCTGCATTTTCTCTCGCAATTCCGTTCAGTGAAGACAGATATTTATTTGTGTGATTTTGGGTTGGGATGGTGCGCCTATCTTCGCAATTTTCGTGAAATTATTTGCGACTGCAGCTTCCGGCCATTTGAGTTGAAGAATTTATATGCAAAAAGGGCACCCCACCAAACCATAGCTCACAATACCTAGACCTTAAAGATTTTGTTGGTATTTTGGAGATCATCCTATACTCAAATCGATAAATATGATGTTCTCTCTATAGGGACCATTCTTTTTTAAACAGGTAAATTGATAAATTAATTGTTGAATTTATACCCAATATTCACATTAAATGTATTCGCTCATACTGTACTACTGTACAACCCCATATTTGATGTGAATACTTACTATTTAGTACAAAAAATTGGGCAATATTATCATCTTCAAACAATTCACATAAATACGTTTTATTGCTTCATCCATCAACTACACATTTTTATAATGAGCTATGGGCACCAATTCTCTTCTGAACCTCCATGTAACAAGAGATGTGAATTTAGGTATATTTAGGTCCCATAGTTGAGCGAAGATGGCAGTGCGTTAAAAAATTAATCAGTGAGGATATGGCATGATTTCCCGAGGGTGAAAACTCATCAGGCCTGGCCATTAGAGTTTCAAAGTCACATCCTTACCGTCAAACAGCCTAAAGACTTGGCGCTCTTGAATCGTTCCACTTTTTCCTGGCTCCTTCATCTTTCTCTAATTTTTACTTGCGTTACGTCTCTTTTCATCTGGAATGCTTGATATTATATCACTAAAAATGAGGGTTTTTAAAAACCATTAATGAGATTATCCTAGACATTTGAGACCTATCGCATTTAGTGATGCAATATGTGAATAAAATAGATGAGTTTCCATTTTTGGCCTAAAAGACTGAAAGACATTCTTCAAATTTCTAATCCATTAACTACAAAGTTTTATGATGAGCTAATAGCATCAATTTTCTTTCGAACCTCCATGAAACAAGAATATATGAACTCAGAAGTATTCAGGTCCCATGTCGCTTAGTATTTTGTTAGATATCAATTGAATTTTTGTTCTGGGACATTAATTTTCACAGATTTGATTAATTTCAATTTATGACGAGAAAATTGGGGAATATCGTTCTTCCTACTTAGCCAAATTTTCAATGCTTTCATTTTATTTAATTTTTATTATTGTTTATTCAAAATTTAAATTGTATATATTTTATTTTTCATTATCATCTTCAAGTATATTATATTCTCCAGCGAGTCTTCCCCTAGTTTCTTTACTTGATCATACAAGTGGAAATTTATTATTCCAATAATTTATGTTAATTTGTTCTTTATTGTATGGAACAGTCAACATATATGCTTTAGGGAAAATAAGTTTGAACATTGATATATGAATTCAGATTAAATAATGTAAATTTTACTAGAATTAATAGACGTTCGTGAAATATGTAATTGGAATTCCAACAATTTAAAAAGTGGGCTTAAAAAGTAGCTTTTCGTGTGGAAATAAACGACACGCTTTTTATATGATTTTATATAAGAAATTATAAACTGACCCACTTGACTGGAGCATCATTTAGGATTACTTATGATTTTTTTTTTCATTAACGGATTCCATGAAATATGAAAGCGTGCTTCTGTAAAATGAGTGATTCATAATTCTTCACCCTTACAATGTTTGCAAGTCGTTAATTTTTTACTTATGAAGTTAAGTCAATGTAACAGTTCGTGATGGATCAAGAAATTCAAGATTTTGATGTAAGTATCCCAATTAATCGGACCGTGCTAAAAGAAATCTTGAAGGAAAAAATTTCAACAATTTGAAATAAATTTGAAGTAAGCATTCAAGACCTTGTTGAGAAAACAGCTTGAAACTAACAGAAGTGCCAGATTTCATCATTGGTGTGGAAACCTGACTCTTAATTTATTATAAACCCTAGTTATATTCCAGTTAATAATTTATCTATTATTGAACACATTGATTGCCTTAATAGACAGGCGTTGATATTACTCTTTGACAGCGATGCAAGATACAAGCTTTTTATGATACATGGCGTTTTCAATTTTGTAATGACGGACTATGATACATAAGATATCGAATTTTAGAAGCTAATATTCCCATATTTCAGAAATGTCAAGTAAATTACCCGCTTGAATTATATGTGGAAAATGGGGTTCTTCTTCAAAAGTAGAAACAGTGGGGAGAAATGTCACCCGATATAATAAACTGTTGAAAAATTGATCAGAGGAGTAAGTGAATTGATTTCCCAAGGGAGGCAGCTCATCAACCAGGGTCATTAGTCCTTGGCTGCCATCCTCCACTTTTCTTCAGACCATTTTCGTCTTTTTGGGCCGCAAATTAAAGTCTCGTAGCTGGGAAGGAAGCCTATACTACTTACTTGATGGCTGTTCTTTCCCCATTCTGGGGAATGTTGGCAATTGCTTCGGAACTATCCTCAAATTTCTCTGGTCTTTAAAACGATGGAAATTCATGTCCGTCACAAAATTATTAGGAGTCATTCATACTGCTATCACCCGATTCTCAATATTAACATCAACCATTGACTGTGATCTATACACGTATACAGTAAAGCAGATTTGTCTTCTTAATGATATAATCTTGAATATCAGCGCTTCCGAGTCTCTAAACCGAGAAACAAACTGACTATTTCAATGATGAAATAATTTTGAATATAGCTCTTCCAATTTTTGAGAAGGCAACGTTAAAGAAGTATTTCGCAGTAGGCTTTCAGGTTGAACTTAACGATCGATTTGAAGAAATATCTAATTACAGCATCATGAGAACCCCGGCTATTGGTGAAATTAAACGGATGAATTCAATAATACGCACATGTAATCAATAGGCTACCTAAAAGATGGATTCTCTCGAATTTTCATAAAAATCTTCATTTTATCAAAAACCTTCCATGATTCTGGCGAATCGGAAATTGGTTTCTCATCTGACGAAGATGAAATAATAATTCTTTTTAATTGAAGGTTCGTGTAACGTCTCGATAAATACGTCGAAATGTAGACGATGAAAATGATGGCACAGCAGTTCTCTTCTGTCTCTTCTTCCTTCTCTTCTCCCTTTTCTTCTTATTATTCTTCTTCCTCTTCTTCATTTTGATTCTATGCAATTAGTATCGGCATCATTTTATTTTAATAGCTCTTTTCAATATTGAATCCTCTCTGGTTCATTCATTCCATAAACGAATTACATTCCCCTTTCACCGGAGAGAGTCTCCAGCAGCAGAAAGGGGCAAAGAGCCTTTTGATTGCCTCGATTATATATTTCTCCAAAGCCTCTCAAAATTTTGCCTGCTATCGATGCGATATCATTTGAAATTTTTTTATCTGGCTCGTGTCTCTAAAGAAAAATATTCCTCTCCTACTTTTGAGGCCACCTCTTAACTCGGGAAATAGAGGATTCAGTTGATGTAAACAAGTTATGAGCATTCCAAAGAGACATGTTTTGCTGAAGCGTGAAATTTTAGTGTCATGAAATAAGACTGTTTCCAAGCAAATAGTGCGAGACCACAAAATTGATGGGAAGATTTGAAAATTTGTTACTCAGATGCTTATTTCTAGGAAACCTCTCATCATCACACCCTCACAATACTCTCATGTAGGCTGGCATTATTTAGGGCTATAGTTCCAAATAATATTTAAAATAAATAAATAATATTAGAATTACCAGTGGTTCATTGTCGCTTAAATCCATATTTTTCTGACTATTGAATAGATATTGCGTTCCACTTCCAAGTTCCGTCTTTGTTTTTTTGAAAATGATGGCACAGCCATTTTCTTCTGTCTCTTCTTCCTTCTCATCTCCTTTTACTCCTTATTATTCTTCTCCCTCTTCTTCATTTTGAACCTATGAAATTAGTATCGGCATCATTTTAGCACAGTAGATTTAGCACAGCGTCACGATATCCTAACATAGTGCATTCAACCATTGATCAGGGATAGTAAGATGGTTCGTCTATGATTCAACGTTCTACATATGGATCGAAATCTATGTACATGAACTATAACGTTGAAATAGCGACACAGCTAGGGTTACTATATGGAAAATTGAAAAGTCCTGACAAAAAGTCCGATTTCCACAGAAAAGTCCTGACACAACGAAAATGTAATAGCTATGTAATACAAAGCATAAAATATTTCTGTGTTAAGTGCAAGAGCGAATGCAGGTTTGATGCCTCTCAGAGTCAAAGAATTGCTGAGAAAATCTATTTCTTCGGAAAACAAGGAACTTTTTGAGCAAGATGTTAAAAATATGTATAAAACTTGCTTTGACTACTTGGCCAAGTGGATGCAGCCTTTGGATGATTTTAAAATTTTCAATTGACTGGTAGGCTACCGTACTGAAGAAAAGCTAAATTATTGACTTTGATCAAACTGCTTCATCAATTCATTACTTGAGTGGTAGAGGAATACACATCAATGATTTAAAATTGTTCGACAAAATAGCAGTTTTGAACACATTAATTTATATTGAAACAAGAAGACTTATTTCTCATACGTTGTGAGTATCAATTTTCAACAATATAGGTAGCCTACAGCAAGGATGCTTGAATTATTGTCTGTCAGTATATTTTTTCTATTACTGCCCAAATCGCAGACGTAGAAAGAATTTTCTCTATGATGGGAAGTCAGTGGTCAAAGGAAAGAAACCGTCCATCTATATCCTCAATCTGGGCTTTGCTTGTAGTGCAATACAATATGAAAAACTTGACATGTGAAGATTTTTATAAAACAGTGTCAAAGGGCACTAATGTACTTGTTAAGGTAGCTGGACAAATCATATATAACATTACTAATTAGCGATTCAGCCTATCCAATTTACTTAATAGTTTCAAGTTGATTATTTTCTGTAATGTACATTTGAATATTTTTTCTCCTTGAATACAAAATATTGAGAAAATCTTTTGTAGATAATTGAATATCAAAAAATCCTGGCAATCCATTTAAAAAGACCGCAGTCCTGACGAGAGCCTCAAAATCCTGACATGTCAGGACAAATCCTGACGTATGGTACCCTAGACACAGCGAAACGGTTAGGAATTGCTACGTAATACGATGCGAATCCTGATAAAGCATTTTTTGAAATTATAAACAACTCTCCTCCCTGATTAGTCTTTATATCATTTCAAATTGAACATAAAATCTGAAGAACATATTCTGGATGCCTGCACTAGCTTTTTTTTATCCAATCATATAATGAGATTATACTTCCTCATCTGGATAATGTATCTTTTTAAACGGAGGCAGAAGTCTTGTGAACAAGTGACAAAAATGATGTATGATGTATGCCTGATTTGAAGAGCATTGTGAAGAATTTCCATTGATCCAGCAGCTCGCTGAACAAAGCTTTGTTCCATTCCACATCATTCGCAACATCAATGGAACTGCTCGAAAGAGTGCATTTTGCAATCTTCGTCATATTCCTTGTTTATTTTCTGCTCTGAACATTTCTACGTTTTAAATATATACGGAAATGTTTCTGCTGTTTTTGTATGGCTTTTTGCAGTCGTCAACGGTATAATAATCTCGGAAGAGTTTTGGCCCTGTCATATATTTACATATATGTATATAAATGACGAGCTTTGTATTCGATGATGATATTTTACCTTGATTTATTAGAAAATAAACCCTTGCATGCACTCGAGGAATTGTATGAGAATTTCAATCAAAATGAATTCAAAGCATCTTTGATTGAAGCTCAAGGGTCTATAGGGCTCTAGCTTCCTCCAGGACGGTATAGTATTACTATACCGTCCTGAGGTTCCACAGTGGAACCTCTCACTCACTCACTCTCTGTCCATATATTCATTTCTAACAATTCTCAAGATTCATTTTGACGGTTAACTACCACAGAACCTAAGAAACTTAGAACAAGAGTTTGGAACCAAATAATTGTGATGTTGAATATCCATCATGTTTCCACTAATATTTAATAAAAACTTAAAAAACACTTTGTGTACTGTGGGTCGTCTAACGATGCTCTTGACAACAGAGTGAAACGGCCGTCACGCCATAACGTGAGTTAATTTTCACTTAAAAGTGTTTTTTAAGTTTTTATTACAAATAATTATATATATAAGCATATGGCTTTTAATGGTGGGGAGACCCTTACGGGTAGTTCCACCTCGCCGTTTGTGCCATGTTACGGGGAACATGGTGGACCTACTATTTTAGGTGGGTTCCGAACCACCGGGTAAGTGATAATAAAGCTTGTAACATCAAGTCATTGAAGCACAAATAATTGTTTCAAAGTAAGAACTACCTGATTGAAGTATCATTTTTGTATTGCTTTTGAAAGAGCCGGCACCGAATTGATTGTTAATTTTATGAAGTCAAAGTTGGAGGTTATGTCAACCACAACTTAAAATTCTATTGAATAGGCCTACAGCTGATTCAGATTTTTTTCTTCTTTTTTTTCGGAGGATGAAGCCCACATAGGTCTGAGACCTGTGCATGGGTAAAATGAATTGGATGATGGTGATTGATGAGTCTGACCTACAGTTTTAGGTGGGTTCCGAACCACCGGGAAGTGATTTCAAATATTTTCGAGTATAAAGCGTCGACCACAGAGCATATCGAAATAATGGAACTCGAACATCAATGAAAAGCTAAAATGAGGCATGAATTACATGTAGGAGTTAATTATAATAAACGTAAAATTATAAAACTACATTATAATAAAATATTGGACTTACCTAGGGTTCCAAAACACTCGCAAGATAAATTTGTAAACAGCACTAGTAGAGTAAGCACATTTTTAGTTTATTTTGTGCACTGTCGCTCAATTATTATTGTTTTTTGCATTGTATATTGTATTCTATTCGTTTATTACTCATTTTTGTCGATGTAAAATTGTTTGAAATTAATTTAGAAGCGTTGGTCAAATGGCTCATAAATTAATTGTATATGCTCAAAGCTCTTCTTCCTGAATTAATCGAACTAAAAGAGCTAACAAATTGAAAGTGCTCATGGAAAAACTGATTAGAATAAACATTATAATGTAGAAATAAATTATATGCATGCTTTATGAAGATCATTTCCTATGTTAACATACCATAGCAGCAACTAACAAGAATCTACTAAAAAAATATTCATAAAAAATTAAAGCGACCGCCGTAAAGGGATGGTTACCTCAGACCGCTACTTCCAAGGTCTCTGATTTAAATTTTAATTTTGGATATTAATAAAATAATAACACATTATATCCTAAGATTAAAATACAATATTAAAATAACTTTTGATAGTTAAGCCTGTAATTCCCTCTGCTCTGAGATTTGTATTGTTAAATATGTTTTTGATGTTTGAATCATAATATAATACGTTTACAAGCAGGCTGGGTAGAATCAAAGGAAGTCTGCGATAAAAAATATCTGTGGAGCATTTGTTCTAACTAGTTTTATTTTTTTCTGTTTTCGTTTTATAAGAATCGTAATAGAATTTCAAAAACAAACAAAAGAACATTATACACTGTGCTATGGAATATCCATTGTACATTTTGTCCTCGAAACGATGCCGACAACCAAGAGTTATTCCAACAAACCAGCTAGTCACTCCAACGAATTGAACCTAAAACATGTTAAAATTGTTTCATAATTTTTTTTATATTTAAGAAATTTATATTATAGTATTATTATCAAAACTTAGATACCATTCAGCATTATTACAATAGCTCCATAGTCAATAACATACATCAAAACTTAAAATTTGTACCATCAACTACAAAATATTGATAAAACAATTTTTTTCTAATGTCAGTGTATATGAAAAGCTGTAGTGCATTGATTGTCATAAGGCCTCCATGTAATCAACAAATCTGTAGTTTGGTAAGCCGCGTCTCCACCAACCGAAAATGCTCGGCGAACTGTGTTCGCTGGTATTATCTCACTTATCGCAATTGAACTCACGAACATGTTCGGTTGGTGGAGACGCGGCTGCAGTCGAATAATTTGTCTCAATGCTAATAGTATCACAGTGGAGCTATTTCATGCATTAAAAGTAGGACTAGACGACAATTTGGAATTGGAATCTTTAGTGTAGTTTGTGGATCAAAAATATTCTATTATATCTATTCAATTAGAGGAATCATCGTTTTGAAAGGGTGTCAGAATTTAAATATTTTGGATCTGTCATAACAGATGTAAACAATGCCGATGTGGATATAAAAGCAAAGATAGCCACAGGAAATAGATGTTTTTTTGCTTTAAGTAAATATCTAAGGTTGAAAACACTCTCTAAGAAGATAAACCTTGATATTTATGAAACAATTATCAAGCCAGTCATATTAAATGGTGCAGGAGCGTGGGTTCTTGCAAGGAAAGATGAAGATATCTTTAATATCTGGGAACGGAAAATCTTGAGAAGGATATTTGGACCAGTGTGAATTGATGGAGACTGGAGAATCCGAACAAATCAGTAATTGCGTGACCTTTATGGAAAACACAAACTGTAGATGAAATTAAAATTAGGCGTTTGAGCTGGCTAGGTCACGTAGAAAAATTGAATGTCTCAAAGGCTGTAAAGAAAGTGTCCAGGGAGAATCCAGGAGGAAGGACTTTGAGAGGGCGACCACGAAAACGTTGGTTGGAGGATGTTGAGGATGACCTGAGAAAACTAGGGGTGAGAGACTTGAGAAGTAAGGCAGCTGATAGAGAAGAATGGAGAGGTATCTTAAAGGAGGTCAGGGCCCTGAAATGTAGCGTCATGAAGAAAGTAAGTAATCTATTCTAATGTATTTGGATATATTAAAAAATTTGGGTATGTATTTAGTCAAACAGACTATTAATATTACCACAAAAGTTTCAGTTTATTTTTTATAAAATATCTGTGAATTTCATGAAATGTATAAACAATTCATAAAGAATTCCTACTGTATGATCCAAAATGTATTCTGAATTCTGTATGTATTCCGTATTTTGAATCAATAAACTAATTTAGCGTACAGGACAAGAACCAAACAACGTCCCATTATTCTGGAATGGGATAGTTGTAACTATAATAATGACTTTTCTGATAAACTCGCTTTAGAAATGAGAACTCATCACGAAACTGGAAAACCAGACTCCAATATCAGAGGCCATAAATTATAATTTTATTTGTGAAAATCATTATGTAGCTCACTCTCATATCACCGTTATAATTTGCATAACTTTTCTGGCTTTACATCCAGCATTCCAACAGCTTTTAATGGAAAATCCATTAACTTGGTAACTCGATGTACTGATGGAAAACATGATTTCATTCACTAATAGAATTTTCGGCCTAGAAAATGAATATTGGAACGCATGGAATTCTCTGTGTTGCAAACCAATTGATGTGACACACCAGTTCACAATCTCATGAATAGTTAAACCAGCTCCAACCTTCAAACATTGTGCTCTATAATATTGATTTGAATTGGATTGTATCTCAATTTTGTCCAGCCTTCAATACTAATTTTCCTTTTACATAGATAATTGTTTTGTAAAAATTATATTAACTTTTCAAGTGAATTCAACGACTTGCAGTCAAATTTTTATTAAAAATAAGTAGTATTTCACTTACTTTGTAGGCCAAACGTTTTCGAGTTGTTGAAACCCATCTTCAAGGCATCCTAAATATCGATGTTGGTTTGTTCGTTAGAAGAGCTGTGGTTTCTGTATAATGTGGTCAAAAAGTTTGTGTGATTTAAAATTTAACTGTTCGTTGAGGATGTTCTGTTTATTGTGTGTGGTGTGCTTGTAAATTTCAAATTGTTCCAAGGTGTTGAGTTCGTGCCCTTTAGATTTTATATATAGAATGTGTAAGTTGTTAGTGATGTCGGTAAAAGTGCGTCCAGTTTGAATGATATGGTCTGCAAAAGTCGATTCTGTTTTTGTATGTAAAGCTTGTAAATGTTCCTTGTAGCGTTGTTTGAATGTAGCGTCTGTTTGTCCTATGTAAAATTTGTTACAGCTTATTTTCAGAAGTGATAAATTACTGTTTGTCCTATGTAAAATTTGTTACAGCTTATTTTCAGAAGTGAAATGCATTCCTCAAGCATCTCCAATGTAATTATGTGAGAAAAACATTATTTAAAAGTGAAATACAGTGTCAGTTTTAATATTAGAATAAATTATTGTTGTTTATTTATCAAAATGATAATTTGAAACAGTTCTTTCACACAAAACAAATTTCAATCTATTATCAATATGATTTTTTACTAAGAAACATGAATTTTTATATGATTAAAAAGCAATAATTGTAAATATTATAATTATTTTTTTAATCTAAATCACGTTCAAAACCCTGCCATTCTTGTATGAAACTGTGTGTAGTGGCCAGACAATTCAGTGGTTTTCTTATTACCTTACACGACACTATTGAGAGATTAATTATTGTGAATGGGACCACTACATACATGAAATAAAAGTGACAAATAAAATGTAATGAAATTGATAATCACCAGTTGTAGCTTTGTTATGTGCTTTTTCCACCAAAGATACGGCTGAACAGATGGCCCAAGAGCAGAAAGCAAGTAGTACATGTACATGGCGGTGTGCACCAACGAATTAAACAGACCAATCATGACAGCCTGTTCACCTGCAAAATAATCCATTCGAAAATCAATCGCTTTATCGTTCAAGATTGATTTTTCTCACATCAACATGCATTCTGTCAACCTCGTTCTAAAGGCTTAATTCTGAACCGTCTCTAATACAATTGCATCAATAAATTGGAACCAATTTTGTACAGTAAAACGTTTGGGTTGGGGTGGATATAGTCGTTGAAGAGTCCAATTGGGGCTTTCAAATTCTCTACAAGGGATAAATGACCAATTTCTTAATTCTCTGTCGCAATGAACAAGTTGACACGAATGTGAATATTTAAGTTACAATCGATATTAACAATGAAGAACGGCTTTTTATATTTAAATATTACAGTTTGCGGAATCACGCATAAAGTTATGATTGCCGGCTCTCTTACATCATAGATAAATAAGTTAAATAAAAATTATGTTATGGCAATAGAATAGTGAAAACATCATGATTTACTCTTTTGTAATTTTTAAGATTTAAGTATATAATTATATTCTAAAACTAAATTTCCGGAATGGCTGCATGGAGGAAAGCTACATTATTCATCTACGGTTCAAAAAAAAAAATGCATAATAATTATTCAGTTAATCAGTTTTCTTTCCAAATATTGTTACATAGGAGCAGCGTTCTATAAAAACAGTGAATAATAAATTTTTTATAATAAGGTGATTGAAATAAATTGGTCAACTACATTATTAATAGAGTGGAGTATTCTAAAACACACAACAAATCACTTAAAAACACAATACTAGAAAATTGTTTAAGAAATAATAATACTAACAACATCAACCCTTAGTCCTAGACCACCCGTAATCTTATGTCTAATCAGATTATATTTTACCATTCAGGGGCATTTAATAGATTTGCTTATCAGGTAAAGTATAAATTTCCATCTTGAATAATTGGGCCACTAGAGTTGTTTGATTCTATGCAAACTATTATGAATACTAGAAAGACATTGAGAACGATTCACAATTCTCAGCCATCGTGTTTTTATTTATTTAGGTAAAAATTATTTATTTATTTATTCATTCATTTAATTAAAAAACAGTCAATGTGAATACAACAGGCTATTGCCCAGAACTGATTTTCACAAAATTTTAAAGTAGGATTAAAATCTTAGGTCGCTGTTTCATTTAAAATTTCACCTTGAAGCACAATAATTATTCACAATCACAAGTCTTTTGCAGATAACGAATATTATTTTTCTCATTTCAAGCAAAGCACTGTCACAGTCCGAAAAAAGATTATATAATTTGGAATTTTGACATTTTTAAGCCAAAAATCTTCACTAGTTACACTCATTACCATAGTTAAAATTGTGTTGAAAAATGATTTAAACTAGGGTGATAACTACTGTACATTCACAGTCTCAATTTGATGTGTCCGTGTCTTTGTGAAACAAATTTTTCTCCCATATTTTATTTCCTTTTCTTTTTTTTTAAATAAAAAAAAGAAAAGTTAATATCTCTAGTATCATTTTTGTCCCAAACTGCATGAAATTTCCATTCTTTTATAATTCATAAGCTATAACAGTACAAAGCTTAGGAAATTTGAAAAGAGAGTTCAGAAAAGTTCAATTCTCTTGCGATATCAAAAGCTATCATCATGTAGATAATTACATGTAGATGTTAAACAGCAGTTGGAATTTTATTGACGGTGGCAAATTGGCGGTGTTCTACTCATCAATAATATTCATTACTCTGGTAGTGGAAAGTAATTTCAACTGTTATCAACTCATTTGTGAGTCCAAGCCTACACCAGCTGCAACTGAATTACTAGCCTTTTTAATGTTTGTATGACCTACATCAAAATTTAAGCTCTAGTTATGAGATCGTGGATGTACTAATGAATGAAACTGTACAGAAATAGACAACCCACTTCCAAGCATACTATATTGTATAATATACTGTACCTCGAACATATTTGATATGAGCCCAGCACGACAATACAACACTTGTATGGTGGTAGACGTGCAAAAAAGTCACTTGATTCTGCTTCTTTCTCAGAACGAAAATAACCTGAAAATCAATTCGAAACAATATTTTAGGTACAAGCTCATGTTGGTGTTACAGAATGATTGTTGTAGGAAACTTGGTAATCATAATAGTAATAGTAAAATCTGGACATGAAGTATTATGCAACCATAAGGTTGTATTGGTGGTGATCCAGAAGGTAGTTTCTCTGTTTAAATTTTGGTCAAGTTAAATTTATTTATTCATTCATTCATAAATTCGGCTACGTTGACAAAAATGCACCTCTCATGTGCACAACAACATATTATATCATATTAGGTCTCCTCCTTAAATCAAATTAAATAAGAAATAATCTAATGACTGAATACAAAAATCAATGTGTTACTGAACAGAAAATCATTGTAACAAGTACTTGCAAACCAAGCATTCAATGATAATGAACACAAAAAATAATCATAATCTGTAATTTTTAAATAACCTGATGAAATAACACTGGAAAATCCATGAATTCTTAAACAAAAATCCTCTTAGTAAGAACTTATTCCAAACAAAGCAGTACCGTACAGCTTTTTTCTTTGTAGATTACTTCTTGGAGACTTCAGTTAAGGAATATAAGACAAGTCAGATCAACAATTAGACACTATATACCATAATTACTATATCAATTAGTTGAGGTGAGGCTTAATTTTGAAAGGAACTCATGCACACTATAAAAAGCTTTATCAACTAAATATTTTTCATTTTTTTTTTAATATTTCTATATTTTCAAGACTCTTTAAAAACTGCGGTAGCTCGTTGTAGAGATTCCTACCAATATAACTAGGTTTTTGTTTGAATAAGCTACTATTGTGACTCACCAATTGATAATCTCCTCGGCTTCTTGTATTATAATCGTGTATGTCAAGATTTTGATTAATATCACTTTTTTACATATAAAGTAGCTTCATACACATGTAAGCAAGGTACAGTTAAGAAACCTAATATTTTGAACTGGGAAGCAATGATTAAATATAGTCTAGAAGAGCTAATGAAATTAGAAGATTTAGGGGGGCAAATTTATAAAACAAATCAGATTTAAAACATCAAAATAGGATTATAGTTGAAGATCCATTAGCAACAACTTGAAATGATTCTTACCGTATCTAGCAGGTCAATGACTTTCAAAAGGAACCACACCCAAACTCCGTTGATGAACTGGAACAAAATTTTAAAAAGTATTCTCTTATTTCAATTACATTCATTTCTTGGGTTGTAATATCCGATAATAATAGTTCTGGTTACATCGGCATGCTTCTGTAAGGTAGCTTGAAAGACAATAGAAACATATTTTGTTGCAAACAAGGTATTACTAATGATCCCCACGGGCTGGAAAACCAGCTCTTGAACAAATTTGTTTTGGAAAGGGCAACTTATTCCTTGGAGAAGGTGGTAACGAAAAACGGCCGTATAGAACAGTACCATGCAATTACAAACAAGTATTGAAACGCGTCCGCATGCGTCCATTCAATATTATGGAGGATTCGACAGAGCCTTATTGAAATCGTGCCATTATCCGTCCGTCCGTCCATCTTTAAGTGTTCAGCGCTTGAAATGGAGATTTTAGACTCTTGAAACTTGTTATATAGTTTCCTCATAGTCCAAGAGAGATCGCTATTGATTTTGGACTTTCAGGGTCCAAAATAAAAATAATTATGATGTAGAGCAGATTTTGACAATAGGCTCCAGGTTAGTTTTGGCAAGTGAAAATCAAAGCATGGCACAACTAGTTCATTTTAAATACAAAACTTACTTGAAGAATATTGCGAAGGCTGATTCACAGCCCAATTATTCTCTTTATTCTCACAGTGCAAGCGTTGACGTTTTCATTTTTGTTTGTGTTGAATACTTTTTTAAATTACTGTATTTTAAATCATCGAATTAAAAATACAGAGAGAAGGTATCAAGGCATGGCATTTCATGAGATCAGTTGATCAAGAAGAAAGAGAAACAAAGGTCTTTTCAAGAACTGCCGATGTGAACTTTTTTGTGAATTGAGCATCTTATGATGTTTATAGAAATGAAATAAGTTATCAGCACAACCTAATAATAATTATTATTTTATGTAAATTCGTCGGGTCCTTGGACACTCTGTTGCATTGGTTTATTCAGAGTAAACTCATCGAATCTCGGATACTCTGATGTATTAGTTTATCATTCTCATAATCTGCTTATTGAATAGACAGAAAAAACTGAATGGTGAACGAAGCCCAACGCATACGGTTGCGTTCCAAAGCGTATGGTATGTTCCTGTTGAATAGTGATACAGTCGTTTTACGTTACTTCTTCTAGGATTATCTAGACATAAGTAGCCCTTCCCCCAGAACTAGTTGTTTGAGAGCCAGTTCTCCAGCCCATGAGCTCACTAGTTGAACGAGCGTAGCGTGTTTTCAGTTTTGACTTGAAAAGCGTACGAGAGTTATCGTACACACGCCGAAGTCAAGTCTAAATAATTGAGAACTCACTACGCTCGTTTAAAAATAAGTTTATCAGGTTGCATGATATTCTGAAACAGCTTTGTGGTAAACAGCTATCAAAATAAGTTTCTTTTAAATGTTAGAATATTTTAGAAACCATAATACCCAATAAAATTGTGAAGAGTACTGAAAAAAACTCACTGACGATTAATTTTTTGTTGCAATAATTCCATACTGATAAAAAGAGAGCAGACAACAATAATAGATTTTCCAAGGAATTTCAAATTAATTCATATCAAATTATTAAATATAATAAATTTCAAGAAAGCTGATGATTCAGTTTGTTTTGATCAATTTACAGCAATAAATAATTATAGAATAAACGTGGCTTTGCAAAGAAATATCTGATCAATTCACCATGACATGATGACAAATAAAACGAAGGCATTAAAAATGATCACTCAATAAATAACTCACCTTCAATCTGAAGTTCAGATCGACTAGAGGCTCATGGAAGCATGACTGACTAAATAGGTATGGGAGAAAACCGCTGGAGCTGACGAGCTGAAATGATTTTCATTCATTAATACAGATACAGAAACTATACATATGCATTTTATTACAACTCATTAGACAATTTATTGGAAATAACTAGAGCCCGGAAGTTAGGCAGTAAAAAACACGGAAGTAGACAAGCAAAAAAACATTAAAAAACATGAAAATTGGCAGTCAAAAATTAGAATGGGCATTCTATAAAAATTGTGAAAATACAAATATAATAATTGGATTACTTACATTTTACTGGTTGCACATAATTACAATATATTTTTCATATCACTTGAGTTAAACTTTGTCTTCTGTCTGAGAGGATATTTTTCATAATTAAAAACGATCTTTCCACATCGACTGATGTGATTGGAGCGTATTTGTAGCATGTTATTGAATTTGGGCTCATTTCAAGTTCAATAGATGTGTCACCTTCAATTATTTTACAAATTTGTCTTATTTTGTCCAAAGCTGAGTTTGAAGATAACACACGTTTGCAGTTTTCTTTAATTGTACATCCCACCCCACCAGAAATAGCTTCAATGCAATTTACCATTCATTCAGTAGGTTTACTGGAGCAATAAGAGTATATTCCATCTTTTCAAGTTTTTTGTTTTTTCAGGCCATGTAGAATAATGCATTTGAATAAAGGATAAGTTGTTGCAGACATCTCTATTTAACAAGTTCTTGACTTCTCGAATCGAAGCAGCATCATCTTCAGAGAGTGCAGCGATTACGTCACATAGCTTTTCATAGTTTTCAAAATAGTATAAAACAGCAGAAATCCTTGTTCCCCATCTTGTCAAAATCGGTTGTAGTGACAGAGAAAGTTCAGGAGCAATCGTTTTGAAAATCACGATTCTAGAGGGAGCTTTAAGGAAAACTTTCTTCATATTTGAAATCAACTCATCTACATCAGGAAACGAACTGCGTTTGTCTTTATCGTATCGAGAATATTCTCGATGCTGCCGTAATTGAATTATATGCATACGTAGCTAAATTTATGTGCCTACTCTATGCTATGAAATATAGTTGAAAACCTATATCAATTTTCCTATTATATTATAATTTCTAGACCTAGGAGACGTTGAAAATTCCTTTTAAACCAGGGTTTAGGCAAAAATGGGAAACTTATTGTAGAATGGGCAAAAATAACTAAAAACTAACAAAATAGGCATTATGCTTAAAATCAAGGCATTTTTCCTAACTTCCGGGCTCTAGAAATAACATTTCTAGAATCATTTCTATTCACTTCATGCATATAGATGTTTTTGAGATTCCTAATGCAGTACTTAAAAGCGATTTAGATATTGAATAGTTGAGTGGTGAGTCTTTGTTGTTGTTGGATGAGAATATTAGAGAAAGAAACGAATAGGTTGATAATTGAATCTATGCTTCTAAATATTTCATTTATAGAATGAATGATTACAATATTCAGTTTCCATAAGGAACACTATTGACAAGGAATTGATTATTTTAATGCTGAGATTCCCGGGTACAGATCCCGGTGGTGGCATATTTTTTTGGATGTTGGTATTCATCAAATTTCCGCATATCATTTTGTTACGGTTGTGAAATTTATCAACATCTAAATTGAATATATGCTGTCTAAATTTGGTATTGATGAGTAATGATCCGTACATGAATCTTGCAAGTTGCACAATTTGATACTCGTTGAATTAGGTTGGTATAACAATTGAATTTAGTTGTTTAAAACTCCAGCCAGATAAGAAAATATTTGAGCTTATTTTATCAAGTAGTCTACTTACCCAGAATAGGAACCATCCATTATAAACTACTTGTATGAAGTTATAGACGACCATCAAGTTTTTGAGGCTGTAAGCTTTGCGATGAGCCATGTACTGAGGGCCAAATTTGAGGATGAAATAGAAATATGATACCAAGATGACAGCGATTGGATAGGGACTGTTCATAAGGAAGAGACTGTTGACATGAGTATCTGAAAAAACAATCCTACAATAGAATAACTGAGAAATATAAAAACATCAATAAACCTAATCTAACCTAACCTGACCTTACACTACTTATAAGTATTGAAAATGTAACAAATGAATAAAATATTTTGCTAGCACTGTACTTCAATTACTCGCCGATTTCCATTGTTCAAACATCGAGATGAAACTACATTTGAACAGTCTCCATTAATTGAAGATTTTTATAATAATAACTACTATAAACACAAAATTTTTAAAGCTGAATCATTCCTTTGGCCGAAGCAGATCCAATTTACCAAGTTCTTAGCTAAATATTATTTTATTATGTGTTTATCTAAGATTCAAAAAATGAGAATTTCATTCGATTTTCAATAAGCAAAAAAAAAAAAATTAAGAATATATTAATATTATTCATATAATTTATAGGTGCAGAAATAGGATAAAAAATAAGCGTCTTACCTTCCAGCTTGTTTCTTTCCTCTATTAAGAAGGTCTCATTGCGCGAGTCCATGGTCTCCATATTGAAGCTTCTGGAAAAATGAATATTTTTTCATGAGACACGTGAACGGGAGCAAGCTTAAAGTCAAAAAGATAAATATTTTTAAAAAAGCTAAAACCTAGCTCTCAATCTTCATTGAGGAGGAGAAGGAGGAGGAGGAGAGGAAGAGGAGGAAGAAGATAATGAGGAGGTGGAGAAGGAGTGGAGGAGAAAAGGAGGAAGATGAAGTGGTGAAGGACGAGGAGGAGGAGGAGGAGGAGGAGAAGGAGGAGGAGGAGGAGGAGAAGGAGGAGAAGGAAGTGGTGGAGGAGGAGGAGGAAGTGGAAGAGGAAGTGGAGGAGGAGGAGTAGGAGGAGGAGGAGGAAGAGGACGAAATGGAGGAGGAGGAGAAGAAGGAGGAAGTGGAGAAGGAGGAAGTAGAGGAAGTGGAAGTGAAGTGGAAGAGAAGGAGGAGTAAGAGGAAGAGGAGAAGGAGGAGAAAGAGAAGAAGATGGAAAAGGAAAAGGAGAAGAAAAAGAAGCAGGAATATAAAAAGAGAGAGAAGAAGGAAAAGGAGGAAAAAGGAATAGCAAGATAAAGAAAAGAAGAATTAAAAGTATTAGTGGTCGACAGCTGAAAGCAAAGGTGGAATGTGATTGGCTGAGCTAAAGAGCCTGAGCCTGCCTGCCGCCTGAAGTGGAGAGTTTTTGGCTGGCGATGAGTTGAGGCAGTGGCGAGCATCTCACAGGGGTTTGCAAGCTTATTAATTTGATTGTGTCGAGAGAGGGTGCAGTAAGACTTAACTGAGTTTTTGCCCTTAGTTTTCGCAGTGGTGGAAGTGGCCGCTAAGGGTATGTTAGTGAAGGTGGGAGGAGGGGGTGATTTCTGCTAGTGAGGTCAGGTTGTGAGGAGGGGGTTGCTAAGAACAGGAGGAGGTGAATTATAGGGGTACTAATGTTCCTCCTCTCCTGTGCATAGGCGATAAGAAAAGAAGTGATTTATAGCTCGCTGCGGGATATTAATTGTATCCATATCCATGAGGAAGTATTTTTACCGTGTTGTTGTAGTAGAGACGTGTCTTTTTCAACCCACTTGTGGATTTATAGCAGCAATGGAAAATAATGACGGTGAACCCTTTTCTGCCAGCGCTCAAACCTCCCCCCCCCCATTCGAGGATTCTCCGCGGCCCATTAGCGTTTCTGCGGCGTTCGACACAATCCAGCCATTCGTCTCCACATCAGTCTTCCACAACCTCCTTCTTTCCACCGTCATTCGTCTACTGTATTTCGAAAAAATGAATTATTGTGTCGGATATCCGTTTTGCGAATCAAATTGTGGCTGCAGCCTGTTCATCTTATGAATTGAGATCATCGGCTGATTCTTTTTGTACAGTTAAAATTAGATCATGGTGCAACACGTGTTTGTTTGAATTATATTATTTTGCACATTACCCAATTTTCAATCTCTTTATTGTGCTTTGGAAAAAGTGATTAAGGGTTTAATTTCTCTTGTATTTTCAATTTTTTAATAGTGTTATGGGTTCTAACAGCAGAATAATGCTGGCAACACTAACACTCGAACTCTATTTAGACAATAATTAACTGTCAACAGACTCACAAGTAATTATCACACAAGAACATCAAAAAAAGAAACAACAGTCCAACAACTTCCAACTAACAATGAATATTTTTAACAAGATTAATCACTATACAAAACTTATTAGTAACTGTCAACAGGCCGATCAATAATTCAATGATATTCAATGGGGAAGTGATAGCCGCGAGCCGTAGCTGGTATCTGTTCAATCAGAGAGATAAGCTGCGTTTTCGTAGGTCCCGTTCGTAACGGTGACCGATTAGATTGGCCAGCAAAAAAGACACTGTTCTCTGCTGTAAAATCACTTTCCGGTGGTTCGGAACCCACCTAAAACTGTAGGTTCAACTCATCAATCACCATCATCCAACTCATTACCCACGCACAGGTCTCAGACCTATGTGGGCTTCATCCTCAAAAGAAAAAAAAAGAAGAAAGATGCATAAATAAGAAAAGTCTCATAAACTGTTTATTATAATAAACTAGGCACTTACTGAGCATAATAAATTACGGTCACGGCTAATATCACATTCGAAATGTTGAATCACAGTAATTATTTTACTATGCATAGCAATTTCTAACAATAGCTATTGTACATAGCAATTGTACCATGCATGAAAAGTAGACTGTCAGCTGCAAAAACTATCACGAGTCCTGTCGAACCCAAACTGACTCACTGCTGAAATTTGTTTCATCTCATTACAATCAATTTCAATTGGACTTTTAATATTCATTAATCAATTATTCAGCAATCAATAAATATCACCATTACACTATTAATACTATTTCTGTATTTCCGTATGCGTGTGACTATGGGATCATTAATTAAATTTCTTATCAGATGCTACTCTTTAATTATCTATTTACAAATCGAATGAGATTTTTTAAGCAGAGCATACTACAAAAATTCGTTTATAAAGATAAATAACCCTAATACTCGTAGCAGTGAAATTTCGTGACTCGATATCCAAGATTGTATAATATATCCTCATTGCAATAAAATTCCACAATTATTAACTCATAGAATTTCGATTTCATGATTTCCACTTGAATTATAATATCATTTTCGTGCTAGTTTACAGTAATAATTATTATGATGTGTTTAATTCAGTGGTACTAAATTAGTAATAAATGTATTATTATTAACGTTTGAAGGACAAAGTTAATTTAGTCTACTGACTTCTGTATTACTTCATTAAAACTGTGTAGCCCATCTTCTTCTATAATCAAGATTTTCGCAGCTAACACACATTTTAGGTTAATTTTATTTTCTATTTTCCTGTTTCGAAAAGCTGTTGAGTTACTACTGGAAGTTTTTCACCTCACCTATTACTTGAATCTTTATCATTGCAAACCACCTACTCTCCTCTCATTGCTTCTCTCTCTCACACATTCTGTCCTTAATCATTCCTCTCTCTCCTTTATCACTCTATTATCTCCACTCTTTCTCACATTTATATTTTCTTACCATACTTCTTTATCACCCTATTCACTTGCTCTCGCTCTATCTCACTGCCTCCCTCTGTTTCCTTCTATCTACGTTCCGTGCTCTTTCAAACCTCTTTCTACCATGACTTTCCACTCTCACTAGAATAATAATTTCCTCACATTCATCCTGTGATACGGTCTTCCCAGCTATCTTAGTTTGAACACTCTTTCTTCATACTTCTATCACTCTCACGCTCTCTTTATGTCTCACTCACTCACACTACATCTTTATCATTCTCTCTCACTTCCTCTTTGTTTTCCTCTTTTTCTCTCCTTATTCATTCAATCTGCCTTACAGATGGATGACATCAACAATAAAATATTTTTTATCTGTCTCTTAGCTGTTGTTTCTGCTCGCCTTTTCTTCATGTTTCAGTAGCACTGGTTTCCAGCTGCTTCTTTAAAACATAACGATTCCCAATCACTGAGATTTACTACTTCAAAAACACTTACGGAGTACGAACAGTTGACGTAACTGCCATTATGCACCTTGCTGTCCATGTGTTTTCAAATTTTACAATTAGGTCATCTTAGTTTAAGTTTTCATGTCACGCTCATGCTTTGCTCTATGGTTGAATTGATGTCAATTGACTGCAATTCCACTGATGCATCCCACTAACGACTTAGCTTACTCAGTTTCACTTCACAATAAGCTCGACAACCGTATTGTCTGACAGGCTTCTACCTTATAAAACGTTTTTTAAAGCAGCTCACCTCGACGTCCAATCGCTTAGGTGTCACATTGATGAGCTCAATTTCTTTCCGCTTTCAAAACTTCAATATTATTGGAATTTCCGAATCTTTCCTGAAACCAAGCATCTCACCCACTCAAGTTTCTTTGCCAAGTAATACTAATTTTTAAAGATAGATTGAATAAAGCATGTGGTGGTCTTGCAATGTATGTTCAGGACGGTATAAATACTAAAATATTAGCTACATCAGAGGAAGAATATTCAATTACATCCGAGTTCATGCTATTCGAATAAACTTTCTAGTTCAGATAAATGAGTTGTTCGTATTTGGTATCGCCCACCAAAAATAGGCCATTTCACGGATTTTGAGAACGCTTTAAATTTATTTTATGCCAAATTATAGCCGCATTTTAGTAATGGGAGACATGAATATCGACCTTAAATGACTAACCGTAACTTTGACTACCACCAGCTCTCAATAATCTTTCAATGCCTCAACCCAACTATTATGCCACTAAACCAACCCACATGCAAACGAATCTGACACATTAATAGACCTTCTAATAGTCAGCGATCCCAATGAGATTGTACACTTAGGTCAAACCTCAGTCCCAGCTATTTCGGCTCATGATTTGATCTACTGTGTACTTTCCTACTTTCTTATAAACCACAAATCCAGCCGAAAAACTCATTACATTCATGGACTTGATACATTTCGATGACTCCATGGCATCAGTTTGGGGATTTATCTTCAGTTGATAAAATGCTACAGACTCTTCATGACTGGATTGTAAAGATCTATGATGAGCATCAGAGCATGCACCTACTTTGACCAAAATAATTAATGTTTACACGTGTACCTTGGGTGCTTGGATGACTATTTATTACAGTTAATAGCAAAAAGGGATTCACTCACTGGGAAACCAAGAGAACAGGTGACCTGGGCACTTCAAATGAATGTCGGCTTTTAAGGAATAAGGTTGAACAAGAGTTATGTAGTTCAAAACTTTGAATTTGATGAATTTTGGTCCAGACTTCGCCCTTATTACGTGAATGCTTCACATAGAATCTCATTTTTAAATAGTCATACTCTCTACCAAAAAAAATCTACAGTGTTGTTATTAATATCATTTTTTATCAGTCATTTTACTTAGATAAAGGAATCTTATAGCGTAGGCAAATTAAACAAAAAAAGTCGAGGAGGACAAAAATTGGTACATAGCTCGAACTTTTTAAATTCACTCTAGGTATCCTGAGAAAGAGTCCCTGAGTTTGCAGAATTCATGACTTTTAGGGACCTTAACCCCCCCCCCCCCCCAAATTTGGCAATGTTTTCAGTTTCCCGCCTAAAACTCGAAAACCATCTACGGAATTAAAGAATTGTTCATTGCACAGTATAACACTATTGGGCAAGTAAGCAAGTAAGTAATACAAGGAAAAGCATATACACTATATGCTACATATACTACATATACATACCATTTACTTATAGTTATTTTCTCAACGGATTCTCTTGTATCATTAGACGCGGAGTCAGCTGCTTAATTAATGTGACGTCTGAATCAAACGAAATTTTACGGCAAAAACAATTTGATTCTCTGGCAACGTCTTTAGTAGGAATGTCATGTAGCTGCAGTCAATGTAGCCGATCTCTCCTCTCCGATCCCCTCCCCCCCTTAGCATACAACAATTAAGCGAAGCCATAAACTTCGATAATTACATTGTGTTTAATAGTCAAACTGCTCTGTTCATTACTATATTACGATTCGAACAAGAGATGGCACCGCACCGACTTTAGATGGGTTTAGACGGGCGACTGCAGTAATTTATGCGACATCAGGTTCAATTATAACATTGCTTTTATGGGCTGCTTTCCACTGCCAAGATGATCTTGACCCAGCATCTGTTGCCACTGGTTATTGCCCAAGTAGAAACCGGCTTCAAATCACGATGGTTGAGAAGCAGTTGAGAATTTGAGCTCACTGGTCGGCAGAAATATATAATACCCTGCTTCTAACCCTGCACCAATGACATTGATAATGCTTGCATCACGTGTAATACTTTACTACGGAACCGGATCATTGACTTATCTGTGACATTTTTATCGGTGACATTTCGTTTCACGAAAACCACTGGCCAAGTTAAAATCTGCTAGACATGCTCAGTTGAGACCCTAGACGCGTGAAAAGAAGGGTTTTAAAAACTCCAAAAAAATACGCCCAAAATTTACGTTTTTCTAGCGTTTTCAAGTACTACTTGGCCATAAAAGTTGAACTTAGGTATGCATGTTTTGGATCTAGACGCAAACTAAAAAACTTTTTTGAAATTTACTTTGAAATATGCCTGAATTTAAGTAGTAAAGTATAATGGAATAGCTTGTCAAATTTTAAAAAACAATTGCTGTTTCCAGGTGATTTTAAAATACTATCAAAATCTAGAAGTCAAACTTGCATTGATTATTTTGAGATGTTATTAAGCTATCCCGTTTAACTGATAGTAGAGCCATTGAGATATTGTAATGCATTATCCCTTCTTCAACACCTCTCAGTACAAAGGTTCAAGCCTCCCATTCACTGCACTTTCATCATTGTTTTGTCTCCTTCAAGAAAAAACTTTTCATACTTCATAGCGTCAATACAAATACGTTACTTGCAACTCGCATTAAAATAAAGCTCATTGTCTGTCCATGATTTTCAATGGATGAGCTTCACGAAGTGAAAAAAGTACAGAGTCATTTTATCACAATGAGGACTCTTTGAACAAAACGAGTGAAGATCTGAGATTTCTTTAGCAAAAGGATGCATTTTCTAAATACTACAATACTGATGTTTTCTGGTTCCAAAAAGATTCTACCTCTTGAAAATTACTCATGAGGTGATATAAAAGCATTGTTTTATTCAGAACTTCATACTACAAAAAAGATTGTTGATTTAATATTGAAATTCTTCATGAAATAACAATATAAGAAAGATCAAAGCTGAAAATTCTTTTAAGCTGTACCGTCATCAAAAGTAAACATTTTTAGCGACCTATTTTTAACAATCAATACATTTACTATGAATCGAAGTAATCCAAACATTAAGACATTGTCATTCTCAGATAGAGGTCACTTGAAAAAATAGATGTATTTTTTAAAATGCATTACAGCAGTGTAAGACACAATTTAAAATTATACAACTACATTATGATTATAATGTTTGTATTTTACTTAGGAAAGAATTAGTAATTGTACTTCAAAGGAAATTTTTCTCGTTTAACTTGGAGATAACCTAAAATTTGGATTTTTTAGTTGAAAATTTACAAAGAAAGCAGTAGTTGTGTATTGTGTAATTGATGCATTAATAAATAAATGAATTTGGATATCCAATAATAATATTCATTTAGAAGATGGTGTCATTCATAACACTCTTCTCCCAAAAGCACATGCACCGTGAAAAACATTGTTGACTTCAATTTGCTATATTATTTCAATTTTTAAAAGTGATGATTCCTTTATTTTCAATAATAATATATATTATTGTCTATTTCTGTCTTGAAATTGTAAAATATGCTGTCATGCATGTGAAAAATGAAAACGTTTATTGCTCAATTGTATAATTATTTTTCAATTACAATAATTGTTACTATAATAATTGATTATTTGAATGTTATCTACAATAGAAATATTTATGATTGAATCATACACTATTGGAATGAACAGTACCTGAATTATTATAGACTGTCATAGATGAATTGAAACAGCTGTATTAGAGTTTTAAAAAATCCTAACATTGTGAGCACTAGTGTAGATTTCATTACAATAATTATTTTTTTATTCTGATAATGAATAATTATCACCTTGAAAGAATATTAAATGATAACTACCATACAAAAAAATTATCACAATATTCTTACTTCATACTCGTATTTTTGTTACTCAAACAGCGTACTCAATACAATAAATATTGATGAACTCTTGTGATAATCACGGCATTGTAAGCTCTTCTGTGAATCCCATTTTTCAAACTCTGGGCTCTCCAGTCGGTATCATTTTCTATTTGAATGAATCAACAGTTGCAGAAGAGAATAAAATAATGGATAGCCCGACCTTTTTATTCCCTTCTGTGCTTCATTTTTGTCGAAACAAATTGACTCTCTCATTTTATTGCACTTATTCGAGGAATTGATGATATCGCCAGATGATAAATATGAGAGAAGTCGGAAATTTTATGTGGCGCAGTAAATTCTTGAACGCGGAACATGATGATATTCCGTCTATTCGCGGAAGATAACTCTGGGCGTGGCGGCTGGCAATAAAATAACTTCCATCTAACAAAGTCTAGCCGTCTCACAGCTCAATCTCCCAATTATTCCAAAATGATTGGAGCTTTTTTCCTCCGAGAATTATCTAGAAACAATAATTCATGAAGCGGAGCTTGATCTTTTCATTCGTGTTACTTCTCAATGCGAATAAAAATCTCTGTCAATAAATGAGAAAGTACCTAGTGCAGTTGCAATAAAATAAATGATTTTTGAAAATATTACTGTAAGAACTGTCAATAAAATTTACAACCAATTCTTTTGTAGAATACAGAGCAACGAGCAATAGATAAGATATCTTTATTGCCAATAAACTTACAACAGTAATAGGCAAAGTCAAAAAGTAGTCACAATACATAAAAAGAAAAAATACAATATAGAAAATACTATTGCACATAATGCCGTCGTCACAATCAATCCTAAAAACCAGTCATATCACGCATTCAAAAAATTTCACTGTTGAATAGAGGGATTTGGATGTGATTTACTTGTCAACTACAGTCTCAAAACTCCTAAATGGAAGAACTCTTATTTATTTATTGTGGTAGCCTATTGAATAATTTTATTTGCTGATAGTCTGATAGTAGTGGATTTTGTACATTTTACATGTTATGCAATAAACATATTATGCAATACATGAAACATTGTTTAATGGTATTTGCTAAAGTACTAAAATGTTTGAGCTTCTATTCACAAAAATGAAAAGTTGAAAAAATAAAAGAGTAACTAGAATGTGGAAAACATTTATATCATGATGCAGTTATGAAAGTGCCATAATTAAGAAGCTACCTAATATATTCTACTCACTGTATTATTTTGAGAATCTAATTCATAAAAGTATTCCCGAATTTCAAAGCGCTGGCAAAACACTCGTGTGTTATGGCTATTTCCATTAGCTGATAAGCTCGCAATCAAAGTAAGATCATCAAAGTGATTTTCAGCAATGGAAAATTCTAGGATCAATTAAGATTTATCACCATCACTGATATTAAAGCTTTCTTACAACTCTCTTACAAAAAATTAGTTCTTGTCATTCTGAAGTCGATGGAAAATTCTCAAAATATTTGGTCCTAAGCTGCACTTGCATTTTTATGGGGGTGAGATCGTAAAGAGACTAGGTATATTATTGTGCCTGTTGCGCTTTAAAGACGGCCAGCCGCTTATAGCTAGTAACATATAGCTGCTAAAGAGGATGAACATAGCGAAAAGGTGAACTAGAACAGAGAAACGTAAGAAAAAGGTTATTATGGGGTACATAATGGGTGGGAGAGAGAAAGAAATAAAGAATTAAGAAAATAAAGAAGAAAATAGTATGAAGGAAGGAAGAGAATGAGAGAGAATGAGTGAGTATGAGAGGGAGAACAAAAGAATGAAGGTGAGTAAGAGTATGTGTGAGAGAGAGAGTTAGTGAGAGAAACAGTACCTATATGCTATGTGTATAGATGGAACATAAGACTTTTACGTAGCAATTCTACCCCGAATAGAAGAAAAGCCAGAGCGCTTGAAGGAGTCGTAATGTAAGTCGTAGTTGTTTCTAAACTGTATGGGGGGGGGATGAAGTAGGTTGGTAGGAAAGAGGGGAAATATTCAGTAGTCAGATACAGTTTTGCTATTCTGCTAGTGTTTTATCCAACAGGCATCGACGATGGTTGAGGGTTATTGTGCGGGGAAGGGGTCAGGAAAAGAAAACTCCGTTAGGGAAACTTTTCCTTACCAGACGAAAAACAAAACGCTTGCTACCTTGGGCTGGGTGTGAGTGTGGTCGGGTGGAGGAGGGGGCGTCGTGATGCGGGGGTCCCCGATCTCGCGGGCTCCTTGGCGGCAAACGAAAAGAAAACTCGACAAAGTTCTTGTTCGATCCACCGCCCTTTTGAGCTCCATTCGCTCGCTCGCTAGTTCGTCCCGGGAGCGACCTGTTTACATCGGTCTGGAGTAAACAAACATATCAATTATTATTAGTCGACTGGCGCCATATCCGATATAGACCTGTCAACCCCCCACCCCATCAACCTGAACAACAAACCTCCATCGAGTACTTAGCTCTACAGCAGTCTGCCATTTTATTTTTCATCGTGTGATTTATTCATTTCCCACACCTCGCTTTCCACAAACCTAAAATCTGACAAGTGACCTTCCAGACCAAGCTTTCACATTCGTTGTCTCTCTCCTCCTTTGTCTTCCTCGTTCCTTGTCTTCATTCTCATTCATACTCTTCTCTATACTAAAAAATGATCTCCACTTCCTCACATTCGACTCAGTAATGCTGGGAACAGGAACCATTTCTGTCATGATACTGGGGAAAAAGATCGATCTCGGGAGATAATATAACGAATAATTAGACGAAATTGTCACAACCACATTTATGAATAAATATTGAGAAACTAGTTTCGATTTTTATACCAATATCAATCTTAATCATTGAGTTTGATAATGGTATAACAACCGAAACTAGTTTCTCAATATTTTTCAATAAATGTGGTTGTGACAATTTCGTCTAACTTTTCATTATAGATACCTTCTACAATATCACCTTAGCCACTACGAAGAAAGATATTATAACATCATGAAACCTCAATGAATTGTTTTTAATTGGATGACACCCACATGAGTCTTGAGACTTGTGCGTGAGCAATGAGGTGAGTGATTACAAAAAAAATAATCTAAAGCTGAACGTGAATCGAAATCGTGACCGAAGGATTTCTTCATAGAAAAGGAATAATCTTCTTCATGATACTGGAAAGATAAGTATGATCTCGAGAGATAATCTAGCATCATGAGAAGATTCAACTATGGCAGACTACATTCTAAGGATGATATTAGTATCAGATTATAAATTTGACACATTCTTTTATCCATTGTCATATTTTCTGACATACTCCAGTTCTAAAACAAAATGTTCAATGGGGATCCTATGTGAAGAAACGTGATCAAGGAAGCATATTGACAGAATGGTGAATTTTGGGAGTGATTGGGTGGCACGAGCTTACTTACTATATTGGTTGATAGAACATGAGATAAATCATAACTCATTGAGTTAGTTCAGAATCCATAAATTTTTCTGGGGGGGGGGGAAGTTCTCCTGAAAAAAGGTCGTCATCCCCATAAACCACCTTTTTCAGTGTCGGTTAAAAACTTCGGGGAGGATACATCCCTGAATCCTCCTCTTGGATTCGCTTCTGTTTCCCAGGACTCAAAGCTGTAAGATGTACCCCTTCCACTGTATGATTCTCTGAACCCGTTCCAATATATTATAAAGTATTTCTTGAAATCTCAATTAGTAGCTCCTATTACACTAGTTAAACAAACATGAATCTAGCTGACCCGACTCCCCTAGATTACTAGATTACTATTTATCAACAATCAAGAATAATAACTTCCTCACCTGGTTCACTCTAAATTCATTCATTACCTGAATATTAATAAAAGATTTTATAAAATCAGTAGGCTATTAACAAAGATAACTCACAGTTTTCAACTTGTCTTTCACAATTATTCCAACAGTTTAATGATTCTTAAAAAATATTCACAATATTGAATATAAATAATAATTAATTAATTAATGTGGGAGTCATTAGTAGCTTAATTACGATGAAAGGAAAGAAAACAATATGTGTGAGCTATAAGACGAAAACAATTTGAGAATAAGGATATACGTGGATGATAAAGTTATTTCGGAGTATTATACCTAGATATCCAAGAATAGGTAGAAGAAATAATATAGAGTGTAACACAACATGGTCTAAGTCTAAGTGGTTAATAATCAACTAAGCCAGTTTGAATTCAAATTTAAAAAAAAAAATAGAATGAAATATTCAAATCTATACATAATTAGGACAGAAGCAACTAGTTTCGTAATAGTGATGTCTCACCAATTACAAGAGATAGAAAGTGAACCAAAATTAGAACCAGTTTCGACAAGCTTTGAAAAAACTCAACATGCTCATTGGAGTGGATCAAAACAACGTGATTTTTCTAGAAACTTTTCGCTGTAGTTTGTTATACAATATCTGACAAAACAATTAAGTCATCTCTTCTCCGAAACCGAAATGAAATTTTAGGACTAGAAACAGTTCTTATTCTGTATCATAAAAGTAAAGCAAATCGAGTTGAATTTCAGGAGTATTATGTCAGTTATATTAGACAGTCGATAGTTCATAGAATTTATAAATAAAATCCGGATGTTATCACTCATATACCTCATAGGATCCTAAACATTAATTATCAGCTCTATTAGATCAATTTATTATGATAAAGTGTTATTATTATTCATGCTAGTATTTGTCAGGGGCGCCATTTGGTGGTGAGGGGGGCTTAGGCCTCCCCCAAAGATCTGGTAAATAATTAGAAATAGGCCTACCTACGTGAAACATTTAAATCAACACACTAATTAAATAATTTATTTTAAAAAGCAGTAGTATAATTTCTTTACAGTATTAACTTAGCTAAATAAGTTTGAAAGTAAAGTTATTTTTGATCAGTAAAAGTAATAATTCCTAAACCTACTTAACAGGGACTAATCAAGGTGGCACTGTCGTCCGTCACTACCAGTCTACAATGCACTATTTGTTTACAAATAATAATATTGTATTAAAATTTTAAATAGGCAAAATTAAGCTTAAATGAAAATTATATTTTCAAAATTTTCCCGGGGGAGGACCCCCGGATTCCATACCCCTCATATCCCCTAGTGTTCCCCCCCCCCAACAGTTTGGTGAAATGGCGCCCCTGGTATTTTGTTAAATTGGTGAAAGTGATGAAAATAATGTGTGTTTTGTATGAGGAACCATTCTTTCAATAATGTTGTTCAATTGGAAGCTGTGGATACTGTAATCTCTAGGGGGAAAATGTAATATTGAAAAATTAGTATGAGCTATGTATCAGGGAAAATCTTTCAATGAAAATTAAATTAGTAGCTGTGAATAATTTCTAGAAAAAAATTATTATAGAGAATAATTTGATAACCAGATAATCAGAAGCTAGGCTATACTAGAATGAACTACATTATTTTTTAAACTAAGCTTAAATACATAACACTATACGGCTTCAGATCTGTATCGCAGTCCTTATTGAAATTATTCAAGAGGTTATCAATGAAGATGTTCCATAATATCAAATTAGTCAAGAGGTTATCAATAATAAAGATGCTACATAATATCAAATTAGTCAAGAGGTTATCAATAATAAAGATTTTTCATAATATCAACATTGATTTCAAGAAACAAGGTGAGTTGAAAAGTAAATATTGCAGGAAATATGAACAACATTATTCTTCGGATGATGCTTTTTTAAAAAGTATACATTATTAGAAGAGAACACACCATTAATAAGTAAAGCCAGAATTCAATAATCATTAAACTAGAAGCTCTATTTTTGAATGAAAATCTGCAATAATAGTACAGATGTACAAAGCGATTATTAAGTTATTTGAATTCGTACCGTTATCAGATAATATATTCAATTTGAATCGAGTGAGAGAAAGCACTGTATCTTATTAGTGAGTGACTAACCTTGTACGTTGTACGGTGTTCCCGCCAAGACGCTTGACACTAGAATGACGACGAGTTACCACTGACACCTCCAACCAGTGAAAGTGATTGGTCAAAGGAATTCCATATGGTGGTAGCTGGTAGGCCTAGTTGGCTATGAAATAGCCAGGCTAGCTGGATTTAGCAAACTGCTACGATTGTTGAGTTCAAGGATAAGTTTTCGTATATTCAAATGCCAAATATTCTGCATAAATAAGTTGCTGTTATTAACTCAGTGATTAGCATCGACGTAAAATATTCGTATTGATTGAATGCACTGACCTTCAAAATGCAAGTCTTCTCATATTCATTACGCGAAATTTCAATTTGGCTTTTCAGTAGTAGGAGCTGCAATTTTGGTTCTCTCTACTACAAGGGAGCAAGAATAGCATCTACCCAGAGGACCAGCGCTCTTGGGGATTCTTCGCCTTGATTAAGTTTGTTGCCAATTATTATTTTCTTTCCCAATTTTAGTATTCTAAAGAAAATAGCATAGTTGTGCATTGGACTCCTTGATTAATAAGTTGTCAAATATAAAGGTTAAGATCGCAAAACATAAAACTTGCCAAAACATAAAAAATATTCCTCATTCAAGTATTCGTTTATTGAAAATTTCGTAGTTGTAAATTTTAAATAAATAATTTCGTTTTCATCCAACCTGCTCATGAAATACAAAGAATAATTTTATATGTGAAGGTACAAGACTTGAAAAAATAAATAATTGCTGGCAGTATCTTTGTAATGAATACAGAATTATTTTACTTTAATTCTATTTTATATTATCTTTATTATAACTGTTCAATATGTGATCATAAACCTTTCAATATTTGATATTGTTTTGCATATCTGTAGATGTCAGTATTAAATTAAAAAAAAATTATAATAGAAAAATGAATGGAATATATTAATTCAAATATCTCTGTATCTATTCAATAATGTTACTACAAAGCATTTAGAAAAAATTTGCAACAGTATTTTTTGAATTGAGATTATTTTTTGAAGTGTAGACATTTAATATTTAATGGAACTGTTTTTATCTAAAGCTGCGAAAAATAAAATTTTGGGTTGAATAGTGAATCCAACCCGGTATCACAATACTTTTTTTAGTTCTGGATCATATTGAAATTGAATATAATTATAGTCATCCTTTCAAAAATATAATTATTATAATTAATAATAATTAATTAATATAATGACTATAATTATAATGATTGAATATAGTCAATCTTTTCAAAAATCTTTTTCAGGCATCATTTCTTTTTCATATATAAAACTGAATATTTTTGTTAGGATACTGTGTAAAATTTCCATTGTTAGAAAAATATTTAGCAAGTCTGCTAATAAACGAATGTTCCTACTTCTATTCCATTCTTATGTCTTTAATAATGTACACTAAGCCTTCTAACACTATTCTATTTTGGTCATCACTTTCTACTTCAATTGGAAAGTTATGGCCATTCTAAACAATAAATTTCATAATGGATTCGTCGAGTGTGGAAATCAAGGAATATCTCAGTCCAGTACAAATTACAGACTACATTGTCAGAAATAATTCTATTTATTAAGAGGTTATTTATTTATGCAGCTTACGTTTATTTATTTCGATAATTATATTTATACATCATTCAAAAGGATTTATTTATTTTTTCTATTCACTATGCATGTAAATAGTTGAAAACCACTCATAGATCATTTAGAAAAATTTAAATGATTTATTCTTTAAAATATTAATGATAAAAAGGTGAGTATTATAAACATAACTTTTGAACATAACTTTTGAGGCCTTCAACTAGAGAAAACAAGGGACGCTATCCTAGTGCTGCTCTTGAAGTAGATTAGATTATTTATTTGAATATTGTCTACTCTAGAATTTGAATGGGATGTGGGATGTATCTACCACTCAAGAATATCCATTATATGAATTATATTTAGAACTAGCTGGCTCGACGCGCGTTGCGCGTTCTCATAAAAATTCTCCTTCATTTTATCATTCGCCACCTCCCGCTGAGGTAACATTTCAAATTAGGAAAGAAGTTAGTCTTAGGGCTCTTCCAGCTGATCATAGAGGCTTCGTTGTCTTCTTAATCACCACCTCTGAATAAAAAAACATTTCAAATTTAAACCTCCTACGACTATAAGGGTAGAAGCTAGTTTTTTATTTTATTATTCGCCACCTTCCGCTGAGGCTGCATTTCAAATTTCTAGCTAGCACTTCATTGGTTAACAGATGTCATCAACCTGGCATAATTACATTTCATCATACCCAGTCGTATGTTTCCTACATATTGCAAGGCTCCGACTACACGGTAGCCTACATGCAAAGTGCAAAGTCTTTTTCTGTTCAAAGACAGCGTAAATAACGCCGCTAAGGGGCCTGCCATATGATTTAAAACTGTTGACTTCTATCAGCTGTTCCTTTGAGCTGTTTGGCCGGCAAGTTCAGTAGGTTAGGTCTATAAAATGGATTAATTAATAGTAATTATTAGCTCTTCTATTAAAATTTATGGTCAGAAACCATCCTCAATATTCACACAAAATATTCCCAAAGTTTCATGCTAATCTGTCAAGTGGTTTTGAAGTCTATAGGGAACATACATACATACATACATACATACATACATACATACATACATACATACATACATACATACATACATACATACATACATACATACATACAGACAGACATTCATTTTTATATATATAGATACTGTAATTATACGATGTATAGTCTAAAAAAAGAAATTATCTTAATTTTTCTACTTATCTTATTTCAAATTATGAAGAAATAAAACTTTTAAAAATAAGTTATAATATTATATTCAAATAATTTCAAAATTCTGTATAAATTTCTACAATTCAAATATTTCGGAATAAACAAATCACTATAGTGGCTTTCACGGCTCTGATCGATCACACGGTTTCCCGCTACTTTTGGGATTAGCCAATCGTTAAATGATTGAATATTTTGGAAGCAGCATGGTCAACAGTCATGTAAACTTGCTAGGCCCCTACTAAGGCCCTTGCAAGGGCTATAGGGCGACGCGCTTTAAGTGTAAGTTTGTCGGGCGATTCTCTTGTTAATGATCTTATCACTTTTGTGAATGACAGGCGAGTAGACGTGCATCAGTTCAGCTCCGTATTTAATTGTAATTTCGCAGGGTTAAAAAGTTTGATCGAGATTAAGTATGTTATATAGTTGTTAAATTTTGTGCTCTTTTCAATAGTTCAATCACATCTTCATAAAGTTTAATCAGTAATTATTAATCATTATAAGCGTCAATTTAATCAATTGTAAGTAGTCAATTTCAGTGTAGGACGACATAAAGTAGCCCTTTAGAATCCGGTTCCTGTTCAGCCGGTGTTCAACCAAAAATTGACCCAAGGGGCAAGGGTCGTTCTGCTGCTGCATCCGCTGCTCCCAAACAGAAGAGGATTTCAAAAATAGGATTTGAAATAGGAAATATTTTCTATATTTCTCTTTTAAAAAGCTTTTGGATTACTACTGGAAGACGTTTTCTTACTTGAATCTTTATCACTGAATACCACCCACTCATACTGGTTCTCATTTTTTCTCTCTCCCACACACTCATTCTCTCCTCAACAACTCCCCCACTCCCTTAATCACAACTTCTTATTATTTTCCTACTATACTTCCTCATCACCTTATTTACCCTTTTTATTCACTCAGTCTAGCTCTATCTCACTGCACCGTCGTGAAGCTGGCCCCACCCAAAACGGCAGAAACTATAAGTTGTATATCATGAGATACTTCAGAGTTTCTGCTATTTAATGCCGCAAAAATAAATTTTCTGCTGTTTCCAGGAAAAAAGTTATTCAACTTTAAAAAAATTAATTACTGGGTGGGGCCAGCATCACGCGGCCCCACCCACTTCGCAAAACTAAATGAAACACATATCAATAATTTCTGCTGAGTTTCTGCTATTAAATGCCACAAAAATAAAATTTCTGCTGCTTTCAGAAAAAAAGTTATAGCCAATTTGATTTTTGGGTTAATGAAACTTATTTCGCTGTAACTCGGTTAATGTCAATCTTTACTATTAAGCCATGGCTACCATATGAAACCAACTGTTTCTGAAACCAACTGTTTCTGAAACCAACTGTTTCTGAAACCAACTGAATTGTTTTAGATGTTCACTTTCATTCGTCATAGAACAGCTGATTCTCGCATCTTATTCTTATAGGCCTACAACTGCTGGTTGACGTCACATGCTGCCAGCCATCGATAACACAACATAGAGCGTGATAATTATTTCCAGCATTGATCAGGGATAGTAAGGTGATGGATGGTTCGTCTGTTTCCAGTCTGTTGTGGAGGTCTTTCTCATTCATTCTCTCTCTCACTCACTCGCTCGCTCACCCACATCCTTTTCATTCTTCATCTTTCCATGATGTCTCCGTCTTCATCACTACGTCCAATCATTTCTCACTTCCCCATTTTGTTAGTCAGCTTCGGCTCTATTTACAGACCTTCCCTCTGTTACTCAGCCTTTCTTATCCATATCTTTATAATTTGCAAATTTTCTAAAGAGCAGATAATTGCAGATTGATTTTTCTATTAAAGCAATTTTTGGTAACGCTTTGTTATGTTTCAAAATAATAATTGGGTTTGAAACATTTTCGGAGACTAAGATTGTGTCATTCCTTATGTGTCCGAAAATGTTCTCTTAGTGTCCAAAAATGTTCTCTTTAATATCCCAATTTGAAATTCACTTGAATTGCTGAACTGACACCAAAAAAATTTTTTGCAGTTGTTTTCACACCTCTAATAGAAATATGTTATTACCTGTATTCCATTCTTCCACAGAAATAGCTATCAACTGTTCCTATGAACAAAAATCTTTGTCGCTATAGCCTATTGCCTAAATTATGATTGCTCACCTTTTTCAAGAACTGTTATGTACAGGCTATAGAATCTCTTCTCATGAGTACTGGATAAAGACTCATTAAACGATTTGAGCTACTAGCTCAAATTTGACGAATTTTTGCGGGCCATTTGTAGTTATTTCTGTCAGTTAATATTTTCAATTTTCAACCAATTCTCAAAATCAATTGAACTTTTGATATTCTTTTACTTTTTAAACAGAATTTATCAAGAATCTGGAATTACATTTTTTCGAAATAGATAACCACCCCCCCCCCATTGCTTAGAAAAATTGTAAGAAACAATTTGAAAAACTAAAAATTTGAAAGATTATTCATTTAGTTTGAAGCTAGGGTGAAGAAACCGGCAGCTGACACCTTAGTGAGTCAATTCATGAATATTATCTATTTACTTTTGAGCTATTGTACGGATTAATAAAAAAATGTTTACAATCTATTTATTCAAGTCTTTTAAATGGCTGATTGAAATTGGGAACAATTTAGATACTAATTTCAACACGAGATTTCTATTTTAAAATCACTTGATATCTATACCAATAGCTGACACCTCTATTTTTGGTCACCTCCAGTAGCTGACATACCTTGACACCAGTAGCTGACATACCTTGAATGAGCTAATTTGATTTTATATATCAAATAGTAATCATACATATAAAACATACTAGAGATATTAACAATAATTAAAAAAATGATAATGTCTAATATAGCCTATTTAACGATTAATAATATACTAATAATTAATAAACACAGAGTAGAGAAATTTGAAAATCTATATAAATAAAATTAGAGTTTTGTCTGTACATTTATCAGAATTGTATATTTTTTGGTTATTTTTACGTTTTATACATTAAATAAGCCGAAAATAGTCCTATCTCACTTTCTGTCTGTCTGTCTGTCTGTCTGTCTGTCTATCTGTCTGTCTGTCTGTCTGTCACGGCCCCAAAGGCATTTTACGCGGCCTTCTCCTCAAAAACGAGAGCATCGATCGGGATTTTAGTTATTGAACAGTATTGAACACTTTATTGACAATGTCTTTAGCTATAAAAAAACTAAATTGACTTTTTTTTTAACAGAGTAATAAACGTTTAAAAACCAAGTACTGTGCGATTTTGGATACATTTTACGCGGCCTTCTCCTCAAAAACGAGAGCATTGATCGGGATTTTAGTTATTGAATAGTATTGAAAACATTATTGACAATGTCTTTAGCTATGAAAAACTAAATTAACTTTTTTTTAACAGAATAATAAACGTTTAAAAACCAAGTATTGTGCGATTTTGGATACATTTCTTCCAAGTTTTATTACCACATAAGAATAAGAACAAATCACGTAATTTATCATGATATATCAATCAGCTGTTCTCGAATATAAATGGTGGGCCCTTCGCGGCGTTATTTACGCTGTCTGCAGACTTGTGTAGTCGGAGCATTGCAGTATTTTAGGAAACATATGTCTGGTGAATCAAAGCCCATCTTATGTTTTATCAATTATTTCTTTGTTGAAAAAAAACAAAATTTTCTAATTTCAATAATTTATCAAAACAAAAATTAACATTTTAGGAAGGTGCGGTTTGTGCTAGGCTCTTGGGAATTCGCCAGGTAGCACTATTATTACAACATAAGAACAACAACAAATCACGTAATTTATGATGATATATCAATCAGCTGTTCTCAAATATTCTCTCTGATAACTGTCACTGAATTGTTTACGTCCTAAATTGTTAACTAAACTGCTAACAACTTCATGATCGTTGCTATCAAAAAAGCCGAAACATATTTAGTCGTATTTCTAAACATAATCCGTACGAAGGACGGGTAGCTGCTAGTCAATAATAATAGCTTAAGAGTCCTCATTGTAATCAACTAGTTTGCTCATTTTCTTCTATATAAAACAGATCTAACAGTCTAAATATATTCCAAGAATAAAAAGCAAATAAATAAAATAATAAAATTTATCATAAATTCATTTAAATAAATTGCATAAAATTTAAATTCTCAAAGGTAATTTAAAGTGAATTAAACAAATTCATTTCATGAATAAGGATTGGATGAAAACTAATTGAAGTAAAGACTATGAAAACTGTTAATTAAATCCAAATTCATAATGCCTTCAAATATTGTTTATCAGGAACACTGAAATTTCGATGGTCATTAACTACAGTATGCTCAGCAAATATTTTTTTAATGACAACTTCTTTTGAATACCACATTTTCTCTCCATTGCAAACAATTGAAATCAATGAGTAGGCCTCAATCCATGGCCAAGGAAGAACTATTATTAACTAAGAAGAATTATCTTAAGATAGAAACTGCAAAACTAGAACAATGTGGAATGGCCATCATATAATTATACATAGTGTTCACATTCACTACAATAGTACCTATTACATTATTAATTTATGTTCAAATGGAATCATTTTAGAAAGCAAAGCAATGTGTAATAGATGTGGGAATTAATTATATCCAATAGCATTGCTATACTGAGCGACTGTAGTTGTGGTCGCGCGCCAAAATTGAGGCTCAATTAAGTCACCTAAGCGCTTTTGTCAGCGTTTGGTTCCTTTACCCTGTATGAATATTGTATAATATGTATTATATTTATATTCTGAGAAATTTTTTGAAGGGAGTAATATGTAAGAGTGATTGACCGTGGGAGGTGTTAGTAAACCCCCCCACCCCCACCCATAGTCAACTCTATTTATTCCACTCTATTTTGTCCACTGCTCCCAGATGACTCACACAGATTCGTGTGAACCTGTTAATTTCATCAATTACAATCTAAAAACTCAAGGGTCTTTGGTGCGTTGTGCGATGAAATGGGAAGTGAGCCAGTGGCGCAGCCAAGGGAGGGGGATTAGGGAGCTTAAGAAACCCAAAAGAACCCGAGCTCTTTGACAAATTGTTAATAATTTTCAAGAAAATTTATTATGGAGACTATGTGCTGTAGGCTGATTAGTGTTGGTACATGTCATGTATTCAGCTTTTTAAGTAGAATAATGTTCATAACTAGTGGCTTGACATGGGGGCTTTGGGGCTCAAGCCTTTCCCTCAGGTCCTGAAATCCTTATCAAAACGTTGATAATTTTTAGCGAATTGGCTGTTTGTAATATGAACTCTAGGCTGTACATTTCAAACTTGTTTAAATACGATAGTGTTAATAGCAATTAACAATATCGATATACTATTAAAAGGAATATTATGAGTGACTACCATAGGTGGAAATAGATTTTGTAGCCTGGCAGAACTAGATTTGACCAGGCGGCTGGGTAAAGATAATTCGTCTCACTCATATTAATCTGGCAATCATTTAACCAATAAGTACAGGACCTCTAGCCTCTAGAACCTCCTAAACCTGTAATACATTTAACGTTACAGTAGATTAATAATATAATATTTTTCGGAAGGTGAAGCTCAGATAGTTCTGAGACCTGTGTGTGGGTAATGTAATGTGTTTAATGTTAATGTTTGATGAGTTGGACCCTCAGTTTTAGGTGAGTTCTGTATCATCGGCAAGTGATTTTATAGCTGAGAACCCTCTTTTTTTGGTGGCCGATCTATTCGGTCACCCTTACCCTAGGAATTTGCAGCTTACATTATCTGACTGAACAGGCACCTGTTACGGTTCGCGACTAACAATTTCCTAAAAAAGGTTTACAGGTTTTTGCGAAAACAAATTCAATACAATTGCAAAAGTTTATTCCTTTGAAAACGCTTCAATACAGAAAGTAATACAGCAGAAAAGTGAAGTTATCATTTTCAATAAGAGATCAATAAATTAGCACTCATTCAGGAAACTTTAGGCTTCTAAAGCCCTCATTTAGGTGGTGAATTGAATGCATTTGTTGTGAAATGGACTGTAAAATTATTTAAAACATTAAGTACTGCGGTTATAAAGTTATATGAAATATGCAAAAAAAGGCCAAAAGAAGGCGTTTTTGAGATTGAAGGTTATGAACTTGGTTATTGATTGCGAATAAAGCACCCAGAGTTTACAAAACCAGAATTTAAATTGGATCAAAAACAGAAGAATAGCAAGTGGAAAGCATCTGTGCAAAATCAGTATGCTTTGATTAAAAAAAACTCGACTTTATAAAATTTGGGACCGTTCTTGACTATTGAGTACATTCATATTTAATTTAAAAAAATGATTTGACAAGGTTTGATGGAGAAATTGAACAAAATGTTTGGTTCATTGGCAATTTAATTGGTTAACCACTAGGCCGACAATAAAAAAAAACATCATTATATCATGTTAGTTTTGTGAATTTTTGTAAAATATCAATTGAAATATTAATATCAATAATTTGGTAATCTCGATTCGCGTTCAGACTGGCATTTTTCGTTCACTTTATTATCAACACAAAGGTCTCATATGAGCAACATAAAAATAAATAGTAGTGAATCTTGTAGCACGTTTCAGATAATTTTACACTGGTTCCATTTAATTCACGCCATCTATATGAAGACCTTAGTCATTTCTGAATGGATGGTGGAATAGCTATAATCTCTCGCCCTATTTATTTCTGTAACAAAGCGTCCGGACGTACATTCATTCTAATTTTTTTATCCTCATGAGAAGTTGCTTATGCAGTATGGCAGAATCATTTTGAACTCTTGAAACACTCTGTACAAATAAACTCATGATGGACACATTTTGTTTACCCATTGCTTATTTTGCTAATGCTATTCTAAAAAGTCAAGTAATGAATCAATAAGAGGTCACAATAAACTTTATTGCCCACACATAAACTTTATCAGGCAACATTCTTGTAAAAAGAGCTCTGAAAAATCCTAATTTTAACCCCCTCCCTTCCCTTTTACCTGGTAGGATGGGTAAAAGCCGTAAGACCCCCCCCCCCCCCCCCGAAACCAAAAGTCTGGGTGCGCCCCTGAAGTGAGCACAAGCAACTAATCCTACATTGTGAAGTCCATTGACTATCCATAGGAACGTTCTTGCCAGGTTGATTCAGGCTTCATGATAATTTACCATGGTGGAATGATACAAATGCATCATTCCACCATGATAATGTACGGTTGTTCGTTCGCAATCACAATTGCAAGTAGGAGAGATGAAAGCTCTTGTCTTTCTTGACAAATGCCTTAATGATGAGGTTTGGTTAATAAAGTTAGCTTACTTCGTATATTCTTAGTTCTCTGAATACTCTTGATTTGACCTTAAGTAAAAGATATTCACAAATTATTTGTGCAAGACAAAATTGATGCTACTATCAAAGAGATACAATGGTGGTCCGATAACATTTAAAAAAATGTATTATTTGATGACTTACGACTTCTGAACGATTTTTTGGATGATAAAATTATTACAGAACTATCAAAGTAAATAAAGAAACTTCCAAAATGATCTATGATCGTCTTAAAGCCTTGGCTTCTTAACTAAAACACTACTTTCCACTCATAGAAGAATGAAAACAATGGATTAAAAATCCATTTGATGAGGACAACAAACTTAAATAATCTCAGCCTTACGACCTCCCAGTTACTCTTTTAAATCTTAAAATATTACAGTAACTGAACATTTCCTCTTAACAATTCGAGTTATTTAACTATTCACAATCGTAGTATGTACATGCATCAATTTAAAATATTCTAACAAAATTAAATTCTTTCTCAAAATAATACTGTATTCATCAAATTTTGTAAAACAAAATAAGAAGTCTGTTCTGTGAAGTTTTATATTCAAATACTGAGTTTAAAATGTGTGGCTATTTTAGGTTTCACTTTATTTTTTGGGTGAGTTTTTTGAAAAATCAGTAATTAATTATTTTGCAGGAAAAAGAGCTCATTGAACTGCCGCGATTCTATCATTTAATCAGGCTATAAGGAGAAAGATTTAACAACATTTTGGATGGTGACGAGGATAGAATATCCAACAATATCCGTAATTGCGATGAGATTTCTGATGGTATTCACCACACAGGGGCGTATTCAAGGGGGGAGGGTCCCTGGGTCCGGACCCCCCCCCCCCCCATTTGAGATGACTAAGCACTAGATAGAATGCTTTTTTGCTGTAGGAAAGGTTCTTAAGAATAATTCTATACCAGTGATAATAATTCTAGAGAACAAAATTTAATCTAGACGGAATTAATGTACAATATTGGAGTGTTGAGAACTGAGCATCGCGGCTGTCATTGTATCCATTATTGTGGCATGTTTAGACTATCTTTATACGATAGAGGAGAGAACTTTAATGTATGGTACATTATCGAGAAAGAGTGGGTTAGAATTTCATGATAAAACTGAGAGAAGTCATTAGTCTAGAAGTAGAAAAAACGTATTATAGTAGCATAGCTCGCAAATGTTGACATTGTGAATTCTTTTTCCATGATAAAATAACAAAATGATTTTATAGACTTCCATTTGAGCTTTTCAACTGTCCAGAAGCTCAGTTTCTGCGTGGATCACGGTCGGTGTTGAAGTAAAATTAATAATTTCGTTCTCGGTCCTGGTACAATGCCATACAATCTTGCATTTATACAAGTTTTAATAGAGAATAAAATAATTGCTGCCATTTAATATTAGTTTTTAATTTTTCAATTATTGGATTTTTGATTTTTCGTTTTAAGTTTGTTTTGGCTGAAAAAAGAAAATTCATCCATTACTTTCACGCAAAAACAGCTAAAACATTAATAATTAAAGAAACATTGACTTCATCCTCAAACAGAAGTTGTGATAGTTCAGAAATCAATCAGGTGTGGGATTTCTTCATTTGTTGAAACAAATTAATTGAATCCAATCTCAGGGACTTGACTCATAATTTCTTTGAGAAGTTCATGAGTCTTGCTGGTGAGATTTGGTAAGAACATATAAATTTAAAGATTTAACACCATTTTCTGCAAATAATAAATTGAAAACGATATTGATTTTCCCAATATTGGATGATGCACACACAATTCAAAAGTACACTGTGTCTCATTTGTTGGTTGCTTTCAGTTCTCATTTAAATACTTATCAAAGTTGATCAGTGGTAGTTTTGATATGTGCTGTTTCAAGTTCATTTTTCAATACAGTGACAATATGATTATTTTTTCAGACAACACTATTATTATCAATCCATGAATCGTATTTCGAATCAGAGCCCAACCATTTCACATACAATTTGTTACCTTTCTTCTCTAGTACCCTCTCAATAAGATACACATCAGGGTACTTGGTTTCTTCACTTCATACTCATAGAATGCACCCTTTTAATGTATTGTTGTCTTCACCTATTCTCTTCACCTTTCATCTCATATGGGATGGGTGTCGAAAAATATGTTTTCTTTTTAAAAACGTGGAGTTTGGAAATTGTAAAATGGGTTTAGCAACTTTTTAATATCATAAAAAAACATTAGTATTGTGTAATAAGTAGTACAGTATAATACTTAATTAATAAATTGAAATAGGTTGAAATTTGTGAACTACGGCTGCTGTGATACTTGCTGTAGTTACAAAGTGAATAAAAGTTTTAGGATTTGAATGCAGGGGGGGGGGGGGTCAGTCCAGTCAAAGAGTTTTGTATGCAGGTGAAGTGGACCCCCCTTGAAAAATTTCTGGATACGCTTATGTCACCACCATATGAACGCACTTTTTTTAATTTTCGCTTTCATAAAAAACAAATACGGAAATCAACTGAAGGTTGAAAGTGACTTGAGATTAAAAATACCTTCATTCAACCCTGACATTGACGTTTTAGTTCAAACGAAAAAGTCTCGAATACCTCATTAATCCTTACTTTGAAACAGCAATTTGACTTATTAAAAGGTTGTGATAACAACTTTCTTAACTGTAATCATATCAAAGTCGTATTAATATATTTTGATTAAAGAATTAAAATGGTCTTCGAGTAAGCCTACTTTTATAATATTCTAGTTCTTTTTCTCACCTACATAGGAACATTTGTTAGTGAGTAAGAAATCACTTGTTGCATATATTGCAAGCATAGTGGAAAGTGGGAGAATACCGTGCACCCCATTTTTGAATCTTCTGGTAGTAGTTAGTAGCACGTGATGACATTCCACAATAATTGCTTTAATGGGAGGGAGACGCTTCGATACGCAACACACACCACCACATACAGCAGCCGGCTGTGACGTCATATTACAAATAATCTAGAAAAATCTATTACTCCGTTGGGGTTGATGTATTAAATTAATAATTCAACTGGGCACACAACTCAATATAATTGAAACTTATTATAGATACTACTACTAAGCACATACATACCAGAGTAAGTTGAGTTACCCTACCACTAGTAGTTCTGTGAAGAGTAGTCCTCACGCAATAAACCCTTCAAATATCTGAAAGATATTTCGCAAAATTTTACTCATTGTCCACTTCATATTAGGGGGAGAACAGGACAGGGGAGCTGATTTTTTTGAGCATTTTGTTATCTTTAACCTTGGTGAGAACAGAGAAATTGATGAATCTTAGTTATCGTTTCCAATGTATAAGCGAAAAACCAAAAAATTGTACCCTTTTTAAACCTGACTTGAGTTTTTTACTTTTGTAGTTATGGTTTCCAAGTTCTCTTCAAAATCGTTTAAAAACCTTATTAAAAAAAAACCTAAATCTTATTATTTTGCATATTATGTAATACAATAGGACTATGTGCATTACTAACCATGCTCAAATGCGTTTAGAATGCACAAATTCAAGTGTAACTTTCAAACATTTCCTGGGGGGGGGGGGGACCCCTCAACCCAGCTTTTGCTGGGAGGTAAACCATACCCCCAGAGCCCCCGGTAAGTTACAGCTCCGGTACTTCTCAATTCAGAAATTAAGCCTTGCTCTGGCATGTATGTACATTAGTAGTAACATTGTCTCAAATGACCGGTCTATGCTGATGTGTCATTAACCGAGTTACAGCCAATTAATTTTCGTTGACCCAAAATTTAATTGGCTATAACTTTTTTCTGAAAGCAGCAGAAACTTTACTTTTCATGGCATTGAGTAGCAGAAATTCAACTGAAAATCTTGACATACATTGAATTGAAATTTTTGAAGTGGGTGGGGCTGGTTAGAAATAACATTGGTTTAAATGGCAAAATAGTTTTTGCTACATCTTTTTTGCTGGTGTAGCTACGGCTATGCTGTTAGTGTCATTCGATAGCCACTGTTTAGCAGTAAAGATTGACACATAGCCCGTTATTGTAACGTGTATATTAACCGAGTTACAGCCAATTAATTTTCATTAACCCAAAACTTGAATGGGCTATAGCTTTTTTTCTAAAAGCAGCAGAAACTTTATTTTTACGGCATTAAATAGCAGAAACTCAGCAGAAACTATTGATATGTGCTTTATTAAGTTTTGCGAAGTGGGTGGGGCAGCGTGATTCTGGCCCCACCCAGTAATTAACTTTTTTAAAGTTGAATAACTTTTTTCGTGAAAACAGCAGAAAATTTATTTTTGCGGCATTAAATAGCAGAAACTCTGAAGAATCTCATGATATAGAACTTATAGTTTCTGCCGATTTTGGTGGGGCCAGCTTCACGACGGTTCTCACTGCCTCTGTTCCCTACTGTCTGTCATCTTCAGTACGTGCTCTTTCAAGCCACCCCTTGACAGCAGTTACCTTTCTCTCTCACTAGAATAATAGTTCAATATTTCCTCTATTATACTACTACAATACGCACTTTCCAGCTATCCTAGTTCGAACACACACCCTCCCTCTATCTTACTGTTATCACTCTCTCACCCACACTCTCTTTTTCCTTGATCTTTCAACCCCATTTTCTCCCATGACTCTCTCTTTGTCACTCAATATCTTCCTTTCACTCGTTCACTACCACGCTCTTACACTATCTCAGTTTAAACACCCAACTTCACTCTATCATCTTTCCTCTATTACTCCATTTGTCTAACACTCTCTCACTCTTACTCTCTCATTCTCTCTTGCTCTCACACTCTCTGCTCTCTCTCACTTTTTTCTAGTTTTCCTCGTACTGTCTGCCTTCTATTTCACTGTGCTCATAATCTTCCTTCCAATAGATGGACAACCCTAACAATCAAAAACTTTTTTACTGTCCTTTGGCTGTTATTTCTGCTCGCCTTTTCTCATGTTTCAATTGCACTGGTCTTCGCTGCTTCATCAGAACATGCCGATGCCCTTTCAACGACAAACCACTTCTGATCATCACCAGGCTGCATCATAGGCCTACCTGCTGGAGCTCGCCATCTTCCAGTTTGTGCTCTATTTTTCATTTCGGTAAAGTCATCCTAGTTTTAGTTTTTATTTCTTGCTCATGCTTTCCTCTGTGGTTGGATTGATGTCGGTCTGCAATTCCTGTGTTGCATCCCACTGACAACCCAGCTCGCTCAGCTTCACTTCAAAATAAGCCCGACAACAGCCTTATATTGTCTGACAGGCTTCGGCCTTCAGCTCACTTAAACGTCCAATCGCTCAGGTGTCACATTTATGAGCTCAGGTCAATTTTTCGTCTTCTAAGCTTCAATATTATTAGAATTTCCGAATCTTTCCTGAAACCAAGCATCTCATTCACTCAAGTTTCACTGTTTATACTAATTTTGTAATGATAGATTGAATAAAGAATGTGGGAAATACATTAGAACATATTAGCTACATTAGAACAAGAATATTCAGTCAGTCCCAAGTTAATGTAAATTGAATAAACTCTTTCTTGTTCTAATAAATTACTTGTACGTATTTGTTATCGCTCTACAAAAATAGGTCATTTCACAGATCTTGAGAACGCTTAACTTCCTTTTATGTCTAATTGTAGCCGCGTTTTAGTAATGGGAGACATGAATAATGACCTAAACTTGACTTACCATAAATTTGACTATCACCAACTTAAAACAATATATCAACGTCTCAACCCAACTATAATTCCACTCGAACCAACCCACATACAAACGTAACTGACACATTAATATACCTCCTCATAGTCAGCGATCCCAATGGGATTGTACACTCAGGTAAAACCTCAAACCCAGCTATTTCCACACATGACTTGATCTACTCTGCACTTTCTTGCAAACCAAAAAACCCGCAAAAAATGACTCAGACTCCATGGCATCAGTTTGAGGATTTATCTTCAGTTAATGAAATGATACTGACTCTTGAAGACTGGTCTAAAGGTCATAAGTATGCACCTGTTTTTACAAAAGGAATCAATAAACTACCTCAGATGACTGACCATATACTATGAATATTTGCATCTGAGAAATAAGGTTAAACAAGTTAGAGTTATTCAACTCAGCAGGCTTGTGAACTCATTCGTGACAGAAAATAGACAAACTTCGTCATCACTATCGCGTGGCATTAAAGAATTCAGTTTTGGTAAGCAGAAATAAAATACTACTATCGACTTACCAGACTGGATGACATAAACAGTAGCGTAGCGAAAATATTTTCATGGGGGGGGGGGGGAGTTATAGAAGATTTGGGGGCCCCCAAGGTAAGGGTTACCCCCCCGGTAAAATTTTGATAAATAGTCCTTCTAAAATCGTATTCCAAGAGATTCTAGACCCATATCTAGAAAAGCTTAAATCCATTTAGTTTAGTCCACATTATGGGAAAATGTTTGAATTTTTGATGTTGAGAGCTTGATTTGAGGCTTAAAAACAGTAACTTTATACAAGTATTTATTAAAATGAAGTTTATAAATTGAGTTGAGTGAAAGCTTAAATTCAATAAATTATTGGTTCAATGAATCGGTTGCCTAAGAGTTTGAACCAACTTTTCGTATATTGTTAGTTCATTAATTAGTTGTGAACAAATTTTAATGTATAAAATCCAAAAAATACTACTTTTATAAGGCTAATTTAACAATTAATAATGGTTTCAAATTATTATTACAATCAGAGCCACCCAGAGACATTTTAGTGGCCCGGGGCAGAGTTGTGGCTGGAGGCTCCCTTACACCTTCACACCCTAAACACCAATTTTCAATAATTGAAAATGATTAAATAATTTAATTATTAATGACTCGATTTCCCAACTAGTATTGATTATGTATTCCAGCTATGCCTAGTTGCATACTGTATTCAAAAGGATCTGTGTAACAAATTTGAATTGTTTTCCTATATAAAGATAAAATTCGAGAGTAGGCCAACTGAAAACCATTCCTTGAGAAAGTTTTGGTATCTAGGGAAAAGGGCAATGAGTGGCACCAGAGAGAGCAATAAACTTCTCTTCTATTTTTGTGTAATCTCTTGAATTCGCATCCAACTAATACTGGAATATGTAATATGTGTAAACATATAAAAAATATTATGACTTTGAAGGGAACTTGATTCAAATTGCAAAAAGAGAATGAATTAATACCACATCCAATTCCAAACTTCAACTTATATCAATTTTGCACCTACAAATAGAGTGACGGAGCCCCAAAAAATTAGGGATTCTGAGGGTTCTCCACTGAAGAAAAACCTTGTTTTCCAGGTCTTGGAAGTGCAATTCTAAGCTTTTTTTGTGGTTATGAACTCTACCCTCATATTATTTGTTGATTGATTCATGGCCTGACAAATTTCACGATCACAATAAACTCTATGGGGTATCAGATCTGAACAGTAACAGAAATAAGCATTTGAAGCCCATCTGCAAAAAAGAGACCTTTTCTCCTTTCACGCCTACTGTGTCAACTTTACTCAAGTGGTGTAGGGGACCTTCAAACCAATGTTTGGGGGCTCCGAAAATACTGTGACCCACCAGCATCGTGGGGCCTTTGATGGCCCAAAGCCGAGGCAATTAGGGGACCCTTGTTTATAAACGTTGAAATTTGAAATATTCTAGATGCAGCCTACTTGAATCTCTACTTCACATGACCAGTCTGGCAATAAAAATGGGCCCAAAGGGCCTGCGTCGCTATGGGCCTCTAGGCTTCTAAGGCGTTAGGCTTTATGCGTTAGGCTTCTAAGGGGTCTCTAGAGGTCTGAACTGGAGAAAAAAGGGGCCCTGAAGGCCCATAGTTGAACAATACCCGGAAAACCCCCTCATCGCTATGCCACTGGACATAAAAAAACATTTTGTTTCAGCTCAACATGACAAAACATTAATGAAAAATCATATTATTGACCTAAACAACCAGTTTATGAACTCAAATATACCACTAGCTGCACAGTTCCATGCTCATCCAATCTCAGAGCTCTCATAGCATTCCAATGCATTCGTAGCAATGCAACTGTGTTAGACAGAAGCCCTATTTAACTTTTCAAGAAAATATGAATATTATTAAATTTCCCCCTATACCTAATAAAAAGTTACGATGCATTTTTAGCAGCTCTTTTAATATCAACCTCCAAACATAAAAAGCAAAAATTATCCATTAATTTGTTCACCCCCCCTTTTCACCGGTGAAATATTTAAATTTTACAAATTTTTCGAATGTAAGTCTTTGAAGATATTATGTTCTACCTGATGACAAGAAAAATTTACCAATTATATCTCAATATTCGATATTTTTTTTAATTTTCTCGCCCCCGTTTGGTTTATCAAATTTTTGTCAAGGGTTTTACCCTCTCTAAAATCGTCTCAATTTTAATTTAAAACCATCCAAATCCGACACTTCAATAATCGGGGGTAAATTGGACCCCCTAAAAATATGAATGGCCATTTTTTTAAAACCGTATGGATACATCGCTGGGCCTAGGAATAAGGAGCATTTATACAAAATTTCATTGCAAGTGGTCAAGACGTTTGGCCGTATTCAAGTAACATTCATACAGACAGATAAACAGACGAAATGCCGAACGGTTTTTTTAATGTGGTGGAAAAACTTTAGTCTGTATCGCAATACAAAGGATCTATAGAGATAGATCTATATAGACCTATAGATATATAGATATGTAGAGATCTATAGGTTCAACTTGAAAGATTACGATCTTTCCATACGATCTCTTCTTTAGATCTTATGAAAAAAAAGTCTGGAGGAAGAATGAGGTCCGGAGGAGGACTCCAGGAGGTATGGACGTTCTACCCTCAGAAATGTTTTGAAAAATAACTCTTCTGAAAAACAATTTCAAAAGATTCTTGACATGAATCTTTTCCATTTTAATCTAATTATTATATTATGAGTATAAATGCATCTTATCTTGTGATTGTGTCATCGCCAATGATGAAGAGGGTTTATAACCCGTAAACACCCCACCCCCCCCCCCCCTTTGATACGTATATGATCACTATCTTTATCATACGAGCATCGTCTTTAAAGCTTGACTTCTTGTAAGACCACATATCCATTGAAGAATATTCCGCCCAAAATGAACTGGTAAGCCTAGATCTAGATGAGTGAAAAATATGCTTCATGAGAAATTTGCATATTTGCTTCATCTAAATGTAAAGAATAGTCTGAATGGTTATTCTCCAACTTCCATATGCTACATACTATGATATACATGCTCCTAAAATCTCCAATATCTTCATATAATATTACATGAAGAGAAACATTCTATATAGAAGATTATATATCTTCGTTTTTTGTAATGGTGACTGATTGGATTGGCCCGCAAAAAAGACTGTTCTCTGCTGTAAAATCACTTCCCCGGTAGTTCGGAACCAACCTAAAACTGTAGGTTCAACTCATCAATCACCATCATACAATTCATTATGCACGCACAGGTCTCAGATCTACGTGGGCTTCATCATCCAAAAAAAGATGTTTCAAAGACTCATATTGTTCACACCACGGTAAGTTTCTTCAACCTACCGTGGTTCACACTTTTTTGAGATGTCTTTCAGACTTGATTTTTTTCAACATCACTGAAGTTCAATACTAGTTTTCGGTTGCAAGACTATAATAAGTGGTTTCAAACGAAATCGAGAGTTTTTCTGTGTGTGTGTGACTAGTTCAATATATTGAGGCTTGGAAACCGGTTATTATTAAGAGAACAGATTCTATTTACAGGCCATGACCTCTATTCCGAATATCTTGTAACTGATTTGCTTGTAACTTGCCTCTCGTTTATTTAAGTTTCAAGTTTTATCGCACAATAACATTTGTGCAAATATCCAGATCCATGTACAGATCTGAAGAGCATATTACTTAAAACGTGATGCTCCATTCTCAAATTTCAAAATGATCGAATTCGAACGTCGATATTTTTTATTAGTGGCAACTCAGTTCATCAAAGATTTTCCAGTTTGTTGGTACATTCAACTTCTAATGGTGAAAATTATGGTTTCGTGTAATAGTTTATGGGATAGAGCTTGAGCATAGATAGATAGATAGATAGATAGATATAAGGAGCATCCGTTGACCTCCTATAAAAGGGGTATTTGGATTTGTCAAACGTATTTAAAAAAAAAAGAATGTTAAATTTGTCAAATTTATGAACTTATTCTAACTATTAATTTATGTTGGCGTAATGATCGATATACTCCTGAACGGAGTAGAAACAGAATCTTTTAAACTCTTTTTGCAACTCAATCTTGAATTTGTTAAATATGAGTGATTTAAAACGGCTAGGTAAAATGTTGAAGAGATGAATACCTAAGCTCTTGACACCCTTAGCATAAAGAGTTGTTCGATGAGAGTGATCACGAAGTCTATTTCGCTGCCTTGTTTCATATGAATGAATCATAGATCCTTTAATTAATTTACTTTCGTTTTTTTTAATAATGCAGATAGTTTCAAGAATGAAAATACTTGGTAAAGGAAGAATCCCTAACTGTTTGAAATGTGGGTGACAGCTTATTCTTAATGACTCGCCTACCATCACTCATATAGCCCACTTTTGCATTCTAAAAATTTGAATCGATTCAGTAGAGTTTCCCCAAAAAGGTATTCCATATGTTATAAGGGAATGAAACAAGGCAAAGTAAACCTCTTTAATATTATGGAGATTCAGTATAGATCTCACGCTTCTGAGTACGAAAACTGCTGAATTTAATTTCTTCTTGAGATACTCTACGTGAGGCTTCCAAGACAGTTTAGTATCGATCACTACGCCAAGTATTTTAATTTCATCAGCACATTCAATTATGTTACTTTGTATCTCAAGTGTGGCTCCTTCAGCTGATCTGAAGCTTATTTCTTTCGTTTTATTGTAATTGAGAACTAACATATTCGCCCTGAGCCAATCATCAAGTTTTTTAAGAGCTATTTCACATTTTGATTTCATATTTAACTGGTTTTCACTCTTTACCATAACACTAATATCGTCAGCGTATAAGATACATTCTGCGGGATCAAGATGAGAAGGTAAATCGTTGATATAAAGCAGGAACAAAACCGGCCCCAACACCGATCCCTGAGGAACGCCGAATCTTGTTTTTAACCATTCAGAATGATAGACCTCTTGATTACATTCTAATTCAACTCTTTGAAATCTCTCCTCGAAATAAGAAGTGAACCATTTTAACACTGAGTCACTCAAGCCATAGAATCGCAACTTGTTCAACAATATTTCAATGTTGACGAGGTCGAATGCCTTTGACAAATCGGCAATCAGGCCGCATACTTTGTGCCCTTCATCCACAGACGAAAGCACACCATCCATGTAACTAAATAGTGCATCGGCCGTGGAGAGACCAGGCCTGAATCCGAATTGTCGATGGGATAAAATGTTCTCCTTTCGCAAATGGGTCCTCAACCTATCTAGAACAGCATACTCTAATAGCTTTGAGAAGACTGGTGGGTTATTGACAGGTCGGAAACTCTCGGGAATCTGTCGGTCACCTTTTTTATATATCGGCAAATAATTAAATCAAAACCACCGCACGCAACTCAAACAATCCAATAATCGGGGGTGAATTGGACCCTCTAACAAAAAAGAAGGGCCATTTTTTGAAAAAATCTTTTAGAAAGATCGCTCAATTAGGAATAAATAATTTATTGATTATCAATGATAATTAATCGATTTATTCCTGATTGTTCTTATAAATGATCAATTATTCGACCAATTCTATTTAGCATTTATACATTCTTTACAATCTTGCTTTATTTTTCTTGAGAGATTTCAACTGATCGTTTGAGTCTAATATAACTTTGAATTGAAATTTGTATGCTCATTTATATAAAACACAATATGCTTTAATGATTGCTTTTCTCATAATATTCTAGCTCTTGCTAATAATTACTGAACTATCAAGTTCAACTAAGTATAAGGTGACTATTCTAATGGTTCTGCATTGCAATATAAAAAAAAAGCTATAACATTAGCTGCACTCAACCATTCTCTGGAAGGACTGCTAGATAAGCTTGGAAAATTGGAAGTAATAAATAAGCTACTCTCTTTTCTTCTTTCATTCTTATAATACTTCATTTTCTCTACAATGCAAGAATGACAAAGTAGTAGGGAAAAACTACTTCAAAATAGATCACTATTTAAGATGTGTTTGAAATTATCCAAAAGACTCAACCTGATTCGAAATGATAGTGTCAGAGTAGAAAAAAGTGGCTCGCATAACTAGGAAGTCGTGATAATGCAGCAATTATCATTCAATTACTTTTTTTAACTATGGCAAGCTTCAATTAAGTTCGAATAAAATTAGCATGGATGGATGCTAACAAGTGACATTCCATCAGTTTCGCCTGCAGACGATGTCAATGGTCGTAAAAAGGGTAGTTTTACAATAAGTGCAGCAATATAAAACACTCTAATATTAAAACTGACAATGTATTTCACTTTTAAATAATGTTTTACTCACATATATTGGAGATGCTTGAGGAATGCATTTCACTTCTTGAAGGAGCTTCAGAAGTAAAATGCATTTCTCAAGCATCTCCAATACAATATGTGAGTAAAACATTATTTAAAAGTGAAATACAGTGTAATTTTTAATATTAAATTGTTCATTAAGTATTTCGCCATGGAAAACATCACAGATATAAAACACATTCAATATTGAATTTTTAACTAATTTATTCAAAGTTCACTTCTATTTTTTTGATAATAGAAATGAAATCATTATCTAATTAGCTTTTATCATTATTCTACTACATTATGCGCTTTTCTTGATGTTCATCTCTTCGGTAACTCTTTCGGTAACTTTTATTTTTAATTAGAAATTTTTATATTTATAATCAAACATTTCCTTATCTTTGCTTGACGACATTTTGAATACTAATGGTGACATGCCACAGCTGTGTGGCTTGCATGGGCGACTGCAGTGGTTTGCACAAGCAACTGTTGTGGCTCTGTATAATAAGGGCCTTAGGGCCTTAGGAGACCAACAGTGCCTTATTTATATAGACAGTGTGGCCATTGGACGTCTTGATTCTGATTGGATTGAATTTGGTGTCCAAATTAAATGAGCTCATATATTATTATATTTTTATCACTCACTGAGGCTGGATGGGCCAGGATAAAGTTGATTTCTTTCTGGAAGGAGTCGTCTCGTGTCCAGGATTTTCCACGAATTTTATTTTACTTTATAGACTCACTACTTGCAGGGGATCTTTTTAGGAACACTGAATTTTACATTAAATCACAGCCCTTTCAACATTAAATACAAGGATAACACTTAACAGAAATAGGAACTTTAAAAATTATTTGGAGGTGAATTATATCATGTTTCCTGAGGAAAATATATACAAGTCTGTCACGAGTGGGGGATTCCATAAAATGTGTTTTTCTTCTGTGGATTAAGAGTTTTGGAGTAAGAGACATGTCAGATTAACAATTATACTATCTTATACACTAGTTACCATAATTACTATATTAATTAGTTTACGTGAGGCTTGAATTTGATTTGAAAGGAACTCTTGTAAACTATAAAAAGCTTTTTCAACTAAATATTTTTTCAGTTGTTTTTCAAATATTTCTATATTTTCATGACTCTTCAAAAACTGCGAAAGCTTGTTGTAGAGTTTTCTACCAATATAACTAGGTTTTTGTTTGAATAAGCTACTATTGTGACTCACCATGTTATAATCTCCTCGGCTTCTTGTATTATAATCGTGTACGTCAAGATTTTGGTTAATATCACTTCTTTTTCATATAAAGTATAGCTTCATACATATATAAGCAGGGTACAGTTAGAAGACTAAGTCTCTTGAACAACGACCTACATGAATCCAATCTATTTACTCTTTCCATACACCTAACCGCTTTCTTTTGGATCTTAAACACATACTAAGATAGCATACCTGATACGTGCAAGTAAGAGCCCATGGTAAGCAGTAAAAAGTAGCTTTTTAGCCCAGGCAATGAATGCGAAAAAATGGCCATTGTCGTAACAAATTAGGGGAAAGCTGAATTTTTGCAGGATGTTAGTATACATGGTACTTACTCAAAAAAACCAAAGTCCCAACCCCCACCCCGCTTGCTTCCCCCACCACCCCCTTATCTACATTGCAAGAGCAGTACTTCAGTTAAAGGCTTATAACTCGGAAAATAATTGAGGTATCGTTGTGATTCTCATCTCATTTTATACTTGAAACTATTCTATAAAAAATATGTCATATACACTTTCTATGTAGATAGCCTAGTTTTTCAGTACAAATATAGTTTATAGAAAAACATGTCACCACGAACCACAAAAATCAACTTCAACTGATCATATCTCTTTTAATATCGCGTTATTGGTTGTGCCGTTCCCCACAAAACTTATAGATAATTTAATAAGATTTAAAATGATGTGTCTATTGATTACTATAGTTCAAGTTATGGCGTCATAGTGAGTGATGAAATAGTAGCGGACACCGCGTGGCCGAACCCTACAGCACTGTGTATTGCATGGCGCTTGGCTATCCAGCCCAATCCAATAAATAATTATTGTCAGACAAGCAAGACTATATATGCCCATCAATAGTACACGTTTAAAAGTACATTTTCCGAAAAGTCCCCAAAAATTATTCCCCCATCAACTTTTCCCCCAAGCCCCCTCAAAGTTGAAAATGTTTCTAATTATTGGAAACACGATATCTCTGTAACTATCGAACAGAGTTGATTCTTCTTCCATAATATGAGTCATATAATGTTCTGCAATAAATGTGCTGTACACTTTGCCGGTAACCCTGATAGTTTCTTTTATAAAAATTGAAATATCTTCAAAAGAGAATTCTATCAACTAGATTTTTCATTATTTAGGGAGATATTTTTGTATGTCATTTTACAGAAAATAGCGTTAAATAGAAGTTATGGAAATTATTTTTATGAATCCAAAGATGTGTATAACAGCATACTGACGATTAGAGATGACAATTTGATAGGATGAGTGGTGTAGAGGGGGGGTGCCCTTTACTAAAATTGTTGGGCCCTTCTCTCAGGAACGGTTTGTCGCACTCCATACCTTTATTTTCTCAGCGCTTTGAGGCCAGATTCGACAGATAATTTGGAATTCTACTTGAAAGGGCAGTATAGGGCAGTATGGGCACACTTTTGAAGGAGGGGGCTAGATGAAATGATCGTATCAAAGCAAAAGGTGTCAGGGGGTACTTCTCCACAATGGTCTTGGTAAATTAGCGTTTAAAAGCAGTAATTTAAGCAGCTCTAGACATCATTTCACTGATTTTGACGCACATTAGAGTATGAAGTTAATTTAGTGCTCATATCATTTGAATGTCTCACTAACAATCATGCTATTTATAGATAGCCTTTTACATTTAATTTCACTTTTATATTCAGTTTGAAAACAAGTAAAGGTTTTTTAATGTTTCGGTAGTTAAACTCTTATGTCTGGTATTTTTCACTATTCACTCTAAAAACTCAACTTTTGTTATGGATGAAAGTTAAGTCACAATTTCATTGAGACTAAACATTCCAGTTGGACCTTTTTTAATGTGAGGCCCTTTTGGCATTGATAATCAATAATGAAACTGCAGTAGTTTATTTATTTTTTAACTGATGACCAATTTCAAGCATCTATTCGTTTCAACATATGAAAACTTCATCCAATGACAGCAGAGGCAGGAAACCTCTTGAAACAATGAACAAGAATTAGGCCTATATCGTCATAATACAGTAATTGTAATTTGAGTATTTCTTCCTTCCCTGTCGATTTTACGTTGTAAGCGGTAGCTCAACTCTTTAGTAAGTCAACTCATATCTAAACACTGAGAGCAAACTGAAATGCGATAATATGGTACTGCGAAATCGAAAAGATAAATTAATAAATAACCGTTATCCTAATTTAGCAAAGAAAAATATATTTTTTACATTATATTTCATATATTTCTCATAACTTAATTTGCATGTGTTTTTAGTCTTCACTCGAAATCATGTTCCGGGCTAGCTCACGGGCCGTAGTTTGCCCATTACCGCCCTAAAGTGTACTTGGAAAATGAATATTTTCATTATAAATAGTTTATAATTCTGAAGAGCTACTGAAGAACGAATTGCAAAAATCGTCTCAAATTGAAGGTAACATCTTTTTCTGTCATATCCTTAGTAAGAGAACCACTGAAAACACATTTAAAATCAAACTAAACAATTATATATGTAGGTTTTTCCGATAGCACAGTCATACAATGTGTTGGACAAAAAATGTATAGGACACAGTTATTTCAGACAATACAATTACCTGAAACATACCAGTGGCATCTTTGTATCATGCATGAATTTTGAGTTATTGTAATTCAAAATGTTGAAAGATTATGAAAAAATTGAAATTTCAACTTTATGAATGATAATAACTTTCTATTCATGCTACAAGCCTGCCGTTGGTACCCAGTTTTGGGTAATTGTATTGTCCACAAGAAAGGTATCTTGTTTATTTCATGTTCGACACATGGTGTGGCTGTAATATCGGAAAACCTGGAAAATTACTAAATTTTTTGTACATATAAAATTGTTTAGCTTGATTTAAAACGTATTTTCAGGAGTTCTCTTACTGAGGGTATGAAAGAAAAAGATGATACCTACAGTTTGAGGCAAATTTTGCGATTTATTCTTCAGTAGTTTACAAGTTCTAACTATTTATTAAGATAAATCATCATTTTACAAAATAATGTAGTAGAAGGGAAGCCTATACTGCCCTTTCAAGTAGAATTCCAAATTATCGGTCAAATGTGAATTGAAATAGCCTCGAAGAGCTGAGAACATAAAGGTGGAGTGTGACAGATGTTAGCCCCTCATCACTACATCACTCAACGAACAAATCATCATCTCTAATCGTCAGTATGCTGTTATACACATCTTTGGATTCATAAAAATAAGTTCCATAACTTCTATTTAACGCTATTTTCTGTAAAATGACATAAAAAATGTCCCCCTAAATTACGAAAAATCTAGTTGATAGAATTCTCTTTTGAAGATATTTCAATTTTTATAAAAAAAAATATCAGGTTTACCGGCAAAGTGAACAGCACATTTATTGCAGAACATTATATGACTGACATTATGGAAGAAGAATCAACTCTGTTCGATAGTTAGTTACAGAGATATCGAATTTCCAATAATTAGAAACATTTTCAACTTTGAGGGGGCTTGGGGGGAAAAGTTGATGGGGGAATAATTTTTGGGGACTTTTCGGAAAATGTACTTTTGAACGTGTACTATTGATGGGCATATATAGTCTTGCTTGTCTGACAATAATTATTTATTGGATTGGGCTGGATAGCCAAGCGCCATGCAATACACAGTGCTGTAGGGTTCGGCGACGCGGTGTCCGCTATTATTTCATCACTCACTATGACGCCATAACTTGAACTATAGTAATCAATAGACACATAATTATAAATCTTATTAAATTATCTATAAGTTTTGTAGGGAACGGTAACAACCAATAACGCGATATTAAAAAAGATATGATCAGTTGAAGTTGTTTTTTGTGGTTCGTGGTGACATGTTTTTCTATAAACTATATTTGTACTGAAAAACTAGGCTATCTACATAGAAAGTGTATATGACATATTTTTTAGAGGATAGTTTTAAGTATGAAATGAGATGAGAATCACAACGATACCTTCATTATTTTCCGAGTTATAAGCCTTTAACTGAAGTACTGCTCTTGCAATGTTGATAGGGGGGTGGTGGGGGAAGCAAGTGTGGTGGGGGGCAGGACTTTGGTTTTTTTGAGTAAGTACTATGTATACTAACATCCTGCAAAAATTCAGCTTACCCCTAATTTGTTACGACACAAAACATTCATTGCCTGGGCTATTTTGTCATTTAATCTAGCAAGCTGTTGCAGGGCAAATACCCCAGATGAAATTTTACAGCATATTTTCTTAATGCATGGAGCCCAGGTCAACCGTCTATCCAACAAAATTCCTAGAAATACATTGTTTCCTTCCTGGTCTAGTTGATTATCGTTTACAAACACGTTTATAGCCCTTTCTTCATTTAAATTATGTTTGTTTTTGAATTGAAGGTATTGGCATTTTCTACTATTTATTGTTAATTTCAAATTATTTAAGAATTGGACAATTAAATTATGTAGAACGGAATTGCTGAAAACGAGTGATGTATCGTCTGCAAATAAGAGGGCTCTACCACTAATTAATTCTTAGGTGAACGGTTGACATGTAACAAAAAAAAGCAATGGACCTAGTATTGAACTCTAAGGCACTCCAGCTTGAATGCAAAAGTGACGTGAAGAAATTATTGCCACTCTAAAATAAAATGAAAATAACTTGACCGAACAAAGCAAAAGACTCAGAAACAAATAAGATAATTTATTGGTCATAGGATTCTCCCTTGAGATTAGCAAATAAGAAATCATAGAAATTGAATAATTTGACAATCAATTAATATAGTTTGTCGGAATTACACAGACCTGATCAAACAACCATTGCTTTCTTATCAGTCAGCTGATGACTTGCCTACTCCCACAAAGGAGTGGCCGTAGCCGAGTGGGTTAAAGAGCTGGTTTGCTAGCCCAAAGGTCCCGGGTTCGATCCCAGTTCTGACCGAAAGATTTTACCTCGGGCCACTCCCGTGTTTCGGAGGACACGTTAAGCTGTCGGTCCCGGCTGCCTAAAAAACAGTCGTTAAGTCACGTCAGAGGCCCTGAACTTATTCAGGTGCGACCTGATAACTCTGACACCAGACCTGAGCCAGCCAGGTCACACGATATTATTATTACTCTCACAAAAATAAACAAATCTGTCTCGGGAAAAGATTATATGGCTTATAAAGTCGATTTAGGTCAAATACAAAATTATAATTAAATAATTCAAATGTGCTGTGGGTACCTTATTTTAGGGCAATTTCAACATTATTATAATTTTCTTTTATTGGTCTGCGTTGTTACTATGTATAAATATAATCAAATATACGAGTAAATGAGAGAGACAATGTGTAGGCAATGGCCACACTGCCTCTATAAAGTAAGAAGACCAAGTCTCTGGAACAGTTGCCTAATGAATCTAGCCTTTTCGCTTTTCCTCTATTATACCTTACAGTTTTTTTCATTTTTATTATCTTATGGTGCGATAAAGATTTTAACTGATGATTTTAACTGAGATTTTAACTGATGATAGATAATTGATGATATTCAGGCAGATGATGTTTATGTCAAATTAATTTTTGTACTGTTCGGTGAGTGAATAAATAATGTTATATCGTATATTTAAACATGTTTGTTATTCTTATTTTTTCAGACTGACCTTTATTTTTGTATGCATTGACTCAAAAGTATTTTTTAATCAACAATTACTTTTCTTTAGAGCCATGTTTATTTATAAAAATGTTCGGTATTGTTAATTATTATTGGCTTTAATCCACTTCAAGATGACAGCTATGTACTGTCATTTATCACCTGAACAGTACCTATAACTTCTTCATAAAAAAACTAGTGTGATGTTTAGCGCTAGTAAGTTCTTATTTTGTCAGAGGTCCAGAAAAACTGCTTGAATAATAATCTGCAAAAGAGCGAGCGCACCGTCATTAGGCCTATGGGATCAAAATGTGTCATACTCTCCGCCAGAGATGTATTCTGGTGTATCTTCATAATACAGTCTCTTCTTTAATGCGACTGAATATATCACTGGAGAATGATTGTAACGAATATCCCTCGTTTTGCGTGTGACATTGACGTATGTGTAAAATTTAGCGTGCGGATTTATCTTTGGTTATGGGTGTGGCCATATTTTTCTCTCGCCACCAAAAAATAAAATAGCTCGCCGCACTCTCCATTTATACTTTGCTGTAAATTGAGATTTGATGGTAGAACGGGAGTTAATGCCTGATGGATTTCAAAGGCGATCCTGATGAGTCGCTAACTACGAAAGTAGTTGGAAATTGCTGAATAATATTGGAGGTAATATATTGGATTCGTTTTTACTTAACAGACGACGTTTTTGTTTCATCATTCATCTCATTTTCCACGCACAAGTCACAGAGTCACGTGGACATCAAGAATCATGTAGTTACTTGTGCATAGTTTAAAAATAAACTTCAAATACAAAATTTGTAACACGTTTAGTGTCTTTAAAGTTTCAAAATGAAAACTTTAACGTTTTGACTCAGCCCGTGGCTGGTGTAGGGCTGCCGGGGCACTGCCCAGGGCCCACCCCTGACGAAGGAGAATCAGCTCAATCTTTCAAAAGACGGTCAGAAGGAGACTCCCGAATTTACTATCTGGAAATTCCTAGAAAAACGTATTTACGATAAGACAGATACCTACGGTTTAGACATTTCTAAAGGGGATCTGTCAGAGTAATTTAAGCTTTCTTCTCAAAGAAGTAAATTTAACACAATTCCCATGAAAACTAGGTTTTCTGATCTCTCAACAAATTGAAAAAACAGAACTAGCATATTTATCATTGCAAGATGTATAACTTGTACTAAAATCCTTTCAAACGTAAATAATTATTGAAAGTACTCTACTGATATTTTAACTTGGAGATCTATTGGCCCTCCAAACGTACCCCAGGAAGCTTAACACTAATGTGAAATAGCTATTATATGAATAAGTTAGGGTTGAATTCACCAGTAAAGTATTTTTAATAATTATTCATGTATCAATATCATACCATATAATTGCAAATGTATTATCATGTACAAAAATATTTGATATGACTAAGCAAATTGCATAGTTTCATATTATTGCTGAAGTATCCAATCGATATTCTACAAATTTGAGACAAAATAAACATTAAAACATCTGGTGATTACTAAACAATATCCCAATTATCAAGGGTTTTTATTACAGAACTGGGATACTTAAAAGTCTTTTTGTTCATTCATATAGAAAATGAAACTTTAAATTTTTATAATAGATTTAAACATTACATATAATATGTTCAATGTGACCGCATCCAGAGGCCCAAACGTTGCTTTTTATGCAGTATTCAATTTCTTCCCACATTCATAGCAACATGTCTGGTGGTGCAATCCCGATGGCTGCAGTAATCATCGCTTCAAGATCATCAGTGTTGACTGGCACAGTTGAAATAAACACTACATAAATTCTACGTAACCTCATAGGTAAGAATCACATAAGGCTAAAAATCTGGGGTTCTTGGAGGGCAGTAAAGAAAAGTCTCATAGCCAGTTTTTCTATGGTCAATCTATCGAAACCCTGTCAATTTATCATCCAAGAATTCTCGAATAGGTGCCATTAAGGTGTCAAATTTGCGGTTCTCTTCTTTTTCCAATGAAATGCAACAGCCAATTCATGATCATGTCCAATACTAAAATATCTGCAACAATTGTGTTACTAGACATGTGTTACTATGAATGAGGGAAGAAATCATTGAGTAAGTATCATTTCTTCATGTGTTACTATGAGTGAGGGAAGAAATCAGTGAGTGAGTATCATTTCTTCGTTTGGGCTTCTGGATGCAGTCACATTGAACATTTATGTGGATGTAAAGTTTCAAACATTTATAGAAATTTAGAATTTCTTTATCATATGAATTGTCAAAAGTTTTGTTAGTGTTTTGTGATTAGAGTGTGTTCGTACTGGCCGGTACTGTTACTGGTCCGTCTACACAAGCGATCATATTTGATGCACTCCAACAATTCTTTTATTGATTGATGCAAAGAATCGATTAAAAAAATATTTACAACATATTAACACATTCACTGCGTCGTGTTTTTTCAATAAGTTGCCCTCATTGCGGTGGGAGTCACGGGTGACTCCCGGTATGTATTACTTGTGTGCGGCGGGCATCACCGGTGCCTCCCGACAGAGATGAACTTCAGTGAATTTTATTTGAGTGGAGAGCTACAGTAGAACGCTCTATGAGAAAGTTTTATAACTACTTGGACCTCTACTTTTCATAGGATAAATCGTATTCTATAATTATCATATGGCCGGGAGTCACCGGTGACTCCCGCCGTATACAAGTAATATAAACATTTGTTTTCTTATAACATGCCATGTTTTTCATTGTTTTCGTGACCACTTTGATACCACTTTGATTTGATCAGCCGCAATGACTCCCTTATCTGCTTTAAATCACTTTCCAGTGGGTCAGAACCCACCTAGAACTTTAGGTCCAACTCATTATCACCATCATTCACCCCATTACTCAAGCACAGGTTTCAGACCTATGTTGGCTTCATCCTCCAAAAAAGTGGGGTTTTAATACTTTGTTAGTCACGGGTGAACCACCCCACCCCTGGATAATGAAATTCAAGAATATTTTACAAAATAACATATCTGTTTTCAATTTTTTTATTGTATCTTCTTCACCTTAAAATATGCAACTCAATTCAGAGACGTGTGAATTTTATCAACTCTGTTAACACACTGTAAATGACTCATAACAGGCTAACTTTATAAAAAAGTAATAAATAACAACTGAATCATCATCTTATATCAGAATTTAATTTAGGGGTGATTCATTGTGTAGAATATAGACTATTATTTTTACTGGTTAATCCCTTATTCTGAAGTATAAGTATTACAACTACCAAATACAACAACTTACTGTCAAAGAAGTTGTGGAGTCCTTATGTTTTGAAAGCGAATCTTAAAATGGCTAAGCAGTATATCATTACACAAGGAGTATGGAACTTCATCATAAATAATAATTTCATTCATAAAATAAGGTTGAACAAAGTGAGAGTATTGATTGGTTTATGCCATTCATATTCCATTGAATTCATGTAGATGAAAAAAATCTTTCAGGACTAACAAAAAGTATATATTTTTCAGACTTTCTTAAACTCTCAAGGTTCAGTTTACAACATGAAACTAGTTTGATAAAATAATGGTCAAAATAATATTACAAAAGTAATGATCTGATTTTTCAATAATTTTTTCGTTCAAGATTTAAATATAACATTATTCCCAGTTTGATTTATGAAATAAAAGCTGAACTGAATCGAGCATTAATTCAGCTGGTATCGAAAATAGATCAATGAATCCCTTTTTCTGCATTATAATACTTACTAGCTGTTACTCCGGCGATTCCCGTTTATCTGTCATGGTTGTGCTGGCTCATTATCATTCACCTCAACACCAAAGCACAAGTCTCAGACTCATGTGGGCATCATCAGCAAAAAAATTAAAGAAAACTGGTAGGTATGCTAATGCCCTAAAAATGGATAGGTACAAACCCAGAAGAATCAACACAAGCATATTGCATTATACTATTTAGAGAATACTCTTTACTCTTATAATAAGATTAGTCAGGCAGGAGATTCATTGAACTGTTGGGGGTGGGGTGTAAGGGATTAACAGTAAAAATAATAGCCCACACAGCACAAGAATATCCCTGGCATATCCTGAGAATGTGCCAAAGGAATGACAGGAATATCCTGAGGAGATCCCGTTGTGGGATATGAATATCCTCAGGATCTCCCCAGGACATGTGAATGTCCGCCAATATCCCGATTCTGGGGATATCCCTCTAGGATATCCTGGGGATATATCTCTAGGATATCCTGGGGGTGTGACCAGATGATTTCCTGGGGATATTCCTTTAGTATATCCTGGGGATATTCCTCTAGTATATCCTGGGGATATTCCTCTAGTATATCCTGGGGATATTCCTCTAGTATATCCTGGGGATATTCCTCTAGTATATCCTGGGGATATTCCTCTAGTATATCCTGGGGATATTCCTCTAGTATATCCTGGGGATATCCCTTTAGTATATCCTGGGGGTGTGACCAGATGATTTCCTGGGGATATTCCTCTAGTATATCCTGGGGATATCCCTCTAGTATATCCTGGGGGTGTGACCAGATGATTTCCTGGGGATATTCCTCTAGTATATCCTGGGGGTGTGACCAGATGATTTCCTGGGGATATCCCTCAAAGATATCCTGGCATATCCCAAGGATGTCACACCATCATCATCTGGTCACACTCCCAGGATATACTAGTGATATCCATTTAAGAATATTCTGTCATATCCCAAGGAAATCATAAGAACACCCTCTTAGGATGTTCTAGCAATATACTTTTCGAATATCCAAAGGATATAGGACATGTTTCAAGAACTTTAATCAAAGTTTAAAGCTATTTAATATATATAGTGTTAATAAAGGTGCTAGCTAGGTGGTAGGGAATCCAAAAGTGCTGCATATTTATGCAGGTGCAAGCTGCATATTAATGATTAACCTTATGAAGTTAATTATTAATTCATAATAATGGCAGGTTTCGTTTGTTTTATTAAATTACTAAAATTATGAAACATTTTATGTAGAAGATAAAATCAAGTGAATGAATGAAACTTTTGTCTTGGATTTACAAAAAAATTTATTGGAATAATTATTTACACAAAATTAAAAAAAAAAAATTATGACTTCAATATAAAACTATAAAAAATAATTACACAAAATTAAAAAAATAAAATATTATGATCATAGTCGACTTCGATATAAAAATATATATAATAATTAATTATCCATGATGTCCCATAATTAATTATCCATCAGTGGCACCCATAATTCCCAAATCTCCAAATCTAGTCGCAGGCCGTTCGTTTTCTGGAAAAATAATAATAGATTGTTAAAACCAATAATTAAACTGCCTGTTAACATTATTAGACACTTTGAAATATGTAAATAACAATCATATTAGTACAGTGTTAATATAGGTCTGTTTCCATGGATAGAAGTTGATACAAATTTGATGAAAACAATATCTACCAAGAACCAGAGACATGCGCAAAACACTGTTGCCAATAAAAGTTATCTAAAACTATTAATATGTAGAATCTGGCTTTGCAGAACTGACCTTTTTGAGTTGAGGTAGACGGATTTCGAATTCTGTGGTTTTCCTTTGGCGCTTGGTAACAGTCTGCAACCAAGCGCCTAAGAAGAACCACATAGTTTGAAACGCGCCCACCGCGAATCAAAAAGGTCAGTTCTGCACAGCAAGATTCTACATATTAATAGTTATATATTTCAGTTCACGAAAATTGATATTCACATAAATTATCTAGAACCTTCTGAACAAGTTTCACAGAATCCAGACATTGCAGTGAAGCATTGTTGACATTTATGCTGGCGTGTAGTATGATTCAGTTTTTGCAGAAATCTCATTACTAGCACATTACAAAATATCGAACTATTATAAGAATAAATAGTTATGATATACTATATAATATTGTAAATGAATGCATAATTCATCATAGATTAGTAAGAATATAAATGTCAGACCACTAACAAAAAATCTGAAAACAAATCCAAATAACAGCTGGTCATTGCTTTCAAGGAATCAAAGACCAATATGGGAAATTTGAGTTTAGAAAATGTTTATTGACAACAGTGTTTTATGCATGCGCATTCCTCTGGAAGGGGTTTGAATTGTTTAAGCTGGGATTCAAGTTCCGATTTGTGATCCAAGTTGTGATGTTGGATCCAATTTCAGAATGTGAATTGGATTGTTGGAAGACTAGTTGGACGACATAAATAAGGGCACAAAGTGGCGGCCGGTGGCTGCCGGGCCAATTCAGATAATCAGCGAGCTGAGTCATGTTGCAAACAATAGCACGGATTTAAATGAGGACTGATCATAGTGCACCTGCGGCAGGCTCTCTCATAAGACACTGTAAGAAATCAGTTGGCCTAGCCGATTCTGAGTTGGCCACTGTCCGCGCCCTAGGATTGAAGTTGGAAAGCAAGTCAGAGCGTGAGTGGGTGGAGTCAACTATCCAACTTGTAGTCTTACTAGTCAGACTACAAATCATAACATGAATTCCCAGCTTTACGAGTAAATATGACTTTATTCTGATATTATCCTGGCCTAATTGTATTTACATTTATAAACAATTAGTTATAGACTAGCTATTTTGCCCGTCCTTCGTACGGATTATGTTTAGAAATAAGACTAAATATGTTTCGGTTTTTTTGATAGCAACGATCATGAAGTTGTTAGCAGCTTAGGCCCCGTTCAGAAGATACAGTTTTTTTGCGGTACGGTTTTTTTACTGTACGGCGTCAACTGTACTGTGATGTTCACACGGTCCGGCTTTACTGCTTATTGCTGTGCTCTCCTCCTTCTTCCATTGCGCTTCCTTCTTCTTCTTCTTCAGTGGCCCTACAACCCAGGACGGGTCTTGGCCTGCACTAGTAATTGTCGCCAACGGTCCCTATCCAGCGATCGTTTAAATGTCTGTTCCTTTACTAAATTCCTTGACGGCCGTCCGTTCCTATCATTTTTTGCTTCCATAACAAATGTTTTTTTTATGGAGTGGGGGAGTTAGCCCCACATCCCACCCCCAACCTGGAGGACCAGGGAATTTTTTCAGGTTTCCTTCCTTAGCCTTAACAAACCAATGCTGAACTACAAGGCAGCAATCAATTTTCTATTTGGGTTTTCTTCCCCTAGCCTTTGGATTTCCATTGACCTCCATCTGCAAGGCAGCAGTTTCTATGCTGGTTTTGGTCCACCCCGGGTATTTCATTTCCCCGGTACCACCTATATCTAGGAGGCATCCCCCAATCCGCCACCTGGGGAGGCGCCCGATAGGAGACCAGCAACTCCCACCGTTGCGCTTCCAGTTCAGTTTTATTTATTCCAGTCCAGGATTTTTTTTTTTATTTGTGTAAGATATTTTAAAAAAAGTTTCTTACTGAAGGTTTCTCTTAAAGTTTGATCAAAGTATGCAAATTCTGGTTTCAATATTCTACACATTTTTCTCTCTTTATTTTTATATTAATCTTAAGTCTTGTCCCATAAGGCGGGTCTCTCATATATTAGAGAAATTAAATTTTCACAATTAATATCTTCCACTTCTGGACCCTGGAATTCACTAATAAGAAGATCAATGCTGAAGAATATCAATGAAGAAGATCAATGCTGACGATCTGAAGACTGCTTCCAGCGTAATAAGCGTATCGTTTGAACATATCCATTACCGGTACAATACATGTGCCACCGGATACGGATAGTTATTTTGCGGTACAGCTGATTTTAGTGATACAGTTTTCGAAGACAAAACCGAATGTAGAAATCGGCTAGAACAGCTTTTTTACTGGATCCAGTCGAAACAGTATTGTGTGAACATACAATATGAAATGTACATGCAAACGAAAGCACTGCAAAATAACTGATACAGCAAATTTACTGTACCGCACAAAAACTGTAACGTGTGAACGGGCCCTTAGTAAACAACTTAGAACCTCAGCAATAATTCAGTGACAGGTATCGGAGAGAATATTTTTTGAGAACACCTGATTGATATATCATGATAAATTACGTGATTTGTTCTTATGTGGTAATAATAGTGCTACCTGGCGAATTCCCAAGAGCCTAGCACAAACCGCACCTTCCTAAAATGTTAATTTTTGTTATGATAAATTTAAATTGGAATTTTTTTTTTTTAACAAAGAAATAATTGATTAAATATAAGATGAGCTTTGATTCACCAGACATATGTTTCCTAAAAGACTGCAATGCTCCGACTACACAAGTCTGCAGACAGCGTAAATAACGCCGTGAAGGGCCCACCATTTATATTTGAGAACAGCTGATTGATATATCATGATAAAATACGTGATTTGTTCTTATTCTTATGTGGTAATAAAACATGGAAGAAATGTATCCAAAATCGCACAATACTTGGTTTTTAAACGTTTATTATTCTGTTAAAAAAAAAGTTAATTTAGTTTTTTATAGCTAAAGACATTGTCAAAAAGGTTTTCAATACTGATAAATAACTTAAATCCCGATCGATGCTCTCGTTTTTCAGGAGAAGGCCGCGTAAAATGTATCCAAAATCGCAAAACACTTGGTTTTTAAACGTTTATTACTCTGTTAAAAAAAAAGTTAATTTAGTTTTTTATAGCTAAAGACATTGTCAATAAACTGTTCAATACTGTTCAATAACTAAAATCCCGATCGATGCTCTTGTTTTTGAGGAGAAGGCCGCGTAAAATGCCTTTGGGGCCGTGACAGACAGACAGACAGACAGACAGACAGACAGACAGACAGACAGACAGAAAGTGAGATTAGACTATTTTCGGCTTATTTGATGTATAAAACGTAAAAATAACCAAAAAATATATAATTCTGATAAATGTACAGACAAAACTCTAATTTTATTTATATAGAAATGGAAATTTTATAATATCTTATACAGTATATAAAATTCTTGTGTCACAGTGTTTGTTACCATACTCCTCCAAAACGGCTTGACCAATTTAAATTAAATTTTGTATTCTGTAATTTTGCATTCTGCAGTCTGCGAATAGGTTTTTATCTATTCTTTATTCTCCTTAGTGCTATTGTTTAATGAATATTCTTAATTTAATAATTTTTGACCTCGGTCGGTTTCTGCGCAACTGATAAGTGAACAGTTACCTCAACCAGCTGATACCAGTCTAACCCCACCAGGTGTTTAGATAAATCTGAGTGTAGTTCACGTTTACATACTTAATGTAACCTCGAAAGTACTTAACACATGTCATGAGCTCACATCAACAATAATTGCTATTGTAAACGTATTACATTTTATTTACAGTAAAACTGTCTAAGACGCGGACCCCTTGTAAGACGGAAACCTGCTGAAACGAAATGTTTCATCCGGTCCCTATACTAGGAACTTTGTACAGTATGATCACCCTGTCTAACCCGGAAATCTGCCTAAACGGAAATTTTTTTTCAGTCCGGTGGAGTTTCGCCTTATACAGGTTTTATTGTATTATTATTTATAAATTTATTTATTATTGAATGACATGATAATATTGACATTAAAGCCAGTGTGTATCAAATTTCATAAAAGTATCATTCTAAGAGAGAAATATTGAGAATGATAAGTGAAATAATGAAGGAAAATACATATATAGAGTTGCCATATAGTAATCATCAAAAAAAGAAGATTTTTAAATGCGTTGTAAATTAGATGGTGAAGAGGGGGTCACCCCGGTGGCGAATAGGGACATCCCTCTATGAAAATTAATTGAATAAATACAATCGTTTCAAATGTAATTGGCCTCTTTAATAGATATTGCTGGATGGCAAATTAAAACTACAGAAAATCGACCACTTTTAAAACAATTATATAAATATAATTAAAAAAGCTATCATGATAAACAGCTGAGGACCCTGAACCATGCTTATGCAAGCATGTGAAAAATTTTTACTAAACAAATTTTGTGTACACCTATGGCCACGATGATAATATTATGTAGAATTTCCACTAAAAGACGATCGCCGGCACTTGACAAACAGTTAAGCACCCACATGGTGTCTGGCCTGATGTGGCGCTCTGTGTAGATGACACCTTGCGAGGGCGAACGCAATTTTGAATTTAAAAAACAGAAAACACAATTATTCATCAGCATGATGTAATGAACCAGAAAAGCAGTATACTGATATAACTTTCAAGCCATACATTTACAGTTATAGTTTCCACATTTAAAACTTTCTCTATTGTCCATGTGAATGAGTTAAGTGAGTTCAAGAACAAAGTGAGATTGCTTTTGTGAAGTGATCCATATATTGAGTGGAATTACAATATATTGTATTATACGCTTTTAAGGTGAATGAAAATGACTATAGCATCAACTTACTTTATTTCTCTATCTTTTCTCTCTTTAGCCTTCGATAGCCATTTCTTGATTGTAACCTCCATCTCAGCATTTGATGCAGTTTTCACGGTTTCTCGTACTGTGTCTGAAAGCCGAAGTCAAAATTAATAGTAAAAAATAAAATAAAAATGATATATTGAAACAATAGAATGTTATCAATTATAAAAAAATTAGTTTGAAGAGAGTGACAAATATACAGAAACAGCACTCTGAAATTAATAGCACTCTAAGGAATTCGAAATTAATAAATCCTGTTTCTGTATATATGTCAGTATGTTAAATAGTCAGTTTCTTCAAACTAACTTGTGAGATACGAGCCGATATGGCCAAATTTGAAAAAATGAGTGCAACTGTGCAGAAGTGCCACTCTGGTCTAGTGGTTAAGACACCCGATCGGCAATTGGGAGTCTCTTTTTCATAGTCAATGTATAAATATTAGGACATCTACAACAAACTGTTACAACGTATAATCAGCAATGTGTCCAGTAAATTTAGCAAAGATAGCATGAATATTATCTATAGGCTTCTAAGTAATTCTTTGGTACTGTTATTAATGGGCTTTCAGCTTGAAAAATTGATAATTTGAATAAACATTTAATATTCTTACAGCCAAATATGCTGAAGTATTGGCATTACTACAAACAGTGTAATGGAATTTAAATCTCTGTATTATAGAATGGTGAATCAGATTAGATGTCACAATTATGGTAATTATTAAACATGAGATAACATAGTTTTTTCTGTAACACCTTTATCAATCTTAAACAAATTTGTTTGTTCAATTGATTTGTTTGATTGATAATGGCATGACAGCCAAGCCTATAGTTCCTAGCATTTGAGGCTGTGCGCAGGGATTTTGGTCATAATTTTTTTTCGAGGTTCATTGTATTGGATATTATTAAAAGGTATTGAAACGCTAACTATTGCCATGAGAAAGTATTTTTTTTCAGCAAATATTTTATGGAATATGTGAGTTCAAAGTTGAAATTTCTGAGGCAATTGAACTCACCTAAGAATAATTTTAAACATTTGATAATTTTTTTATAACTGAAAGATACCTCGGGGAAAAGAATGACACATTTTTTATTTCAATTGATAATTTGAATAAACATTTAATATTCTTACAGCCAAATATGCTGAAGTATTGGTATTACTACTAACAGTGTAATGGAAATTAAATCTCTGTATTATAGAATGGTGAATCAGATTAGATGTCACAATCATGTTAATTATTAAACATGAGATAACATAGTTTTTTCTGTCACACCTTTATCAATCTTAAACAAATTTGTTTGTTCAATTAATTTGTTTGATTGATAATGGCATGACTGCCAAGCCTATAGTTCCTAGCATTTGAGGCTGTGTGCAGGGTTTTTGGACATAATTTTTTTTCGAAGTTCATTGTATTGGATATTATTAAAAGGTATTGAAACGCTAACTATTGCCATGAGAAAGTATTTTTTTCAGCAAATATTTTATGGAATATGTGAGTTCAAAGTTGAAATTTCTGAGGCAATTGAACTCACCTAAGAATAATTTTAAACATTTGATAATTTTTTTACTGAAAGACACCTCGGGGTAAAGAATGACACATTTTTTATTTCAATTTAACTATTAGTTTTTCAAAATAAATTTTTGAATAACTGAAATTTTTCGCATGTTTTAAAAAAGTTATTTTGAGAAAACTAATTGTTTGATTTGAATGAAAAATTTGTCATTTTATTCCTCAATGTCTCATTTTTTTTTTTAAATTATCAAAAGTTTTGAATAATGTAGGGCGGATCAATTGCCCCAAAAACCGAAAAATTCAACTTTGAACTCCTATATTCCATAAAATATTTGATGAAAAAAATAATTTCTTATGACAATAGTCAACATTTCAATAGGCTACCATAATAATATCCAATACAATAAAGTTCGAAAAAAAATTATGACCAAAAATCCTGTGCACATAATGAATTGACATCTTGTATGATTCATTATGTATATCTACCACATCAGTCCTATACTGTACTGAGTAAATACAGGTCTACTGTAACAAGTAAATGAATAAAGGGGAACAAGGTCATGCAAAAATTAATATTTAATGGGTGGCATGAAGTCGTTTTGACTGTGTTGTATAAAAACATAGAAATAAAATCTAAAGAAAATTTTTGCCAACAAGTAGCCTACTTTTGTAAAATGTGTCAATTTCATAACATGAAGCATAGGTTTGGTAACTTATTATTATATAAGCTACTGCACTGCTAATTATTAATACTGTTATGAGAAGACTTTTATAATAATGACCAGATTTAAGATAGGCTTGAGGTGAATTAACCAAATTGGTAGAATTCAAAAGATATAGACACGGCCAAAACCAAGTTAGTTAATTTGATAATTATGTGCGTAGGAACATAGTTACTTGTCTGGATTTACCTAGGCTATCATTGTAAAAATGTTTCGTATGTTTGAATCAGCTTCATCAATTACATTAATATCAGAGTTCCAACCTTACACTTTTATATAGATCTACTTTCCATTTCATGTCAATCTAAAATTAAAAAAAGTGAAGGGCAATAAATGTTTACACTTACCTAGAAATTTCACGGTTGTAGCCTTAAAAAAGTAGACTAGAACTTTTCTTTATAAAAATACACCAAAAACCAATCGGCAAGCATCGACTTTGCACGAGACTCAGAGAAGGATATGGATGCTTGGATGGACGATGCACATGGATATTATTCTTCCGACAAATTGGCGAACTCAAGATGACAATATAACAAACGTTATTAATTTATTACTTACGGATTAATTGGTTTACTGCAACTACATTCCCTTAAATAAAATAGTTTCATACGGTTTAATCTGATTTATTCTTTTCCTGTATATTGAGTAATATTTACTTCCTACATTGTCTTTGTAATAATAATTAATAATAACAGTTACATCTAGCAGGATTATAAAGTTCAAGTGTGGCAACACTGCTGAGATAAATAAAATATCCTGAGAATATCCCAAGCATATGACCGTGGAAACCGTGAAAGATACACTGTAGATTTCCTACGCCTGTCCCTATAGGATATGACCGTCTCAAATGCAATATTTGAAGTTTGAATTTTTATTTGACCATTTTCCTTAACAGTGTTAACTTAAAATTGTATGGTCATTTTTCTACATCAACCTGAAAAGTTCATGTTAAAATTTTTCTTTTTCAATACGGTATTTGAGATATTTTTTAAATTCAAAGATTTTTTCAGATTTTAGATTTGAAATTTAAAAAAAAAATTGTTTTGTAAAAAAATTGAGATAAAAAAATTCAAGATTTTTTTTCCATCACAAATGAAATATTTCTTTGAAGTTTGAATTCTCATTTGACCATTTTCCTTATTAACAACGTTAACTTTTCTTCATATTAACCTAAAAAGTTTATGTTCACATTTTTTCAATACAGTATTTGAGATTTTATTTAATTTTAGGAATTTTTTTAGATTTTGGTTTTAAGATTTAAAAAAAAATAGATTTCAAGATTTTTTTTCAAGATATTTCTTTTTCAATATCCTGAGGATATCCTAAAGATATCCCAAAATGCCATGTCCCTGTGGGATATTTGGGGACCAGTGTGGGATATCCTGAGGATATTCTGTGCTATGTGGGAGTCTATATAATGAATCACCGATTAAAAGAATTATTATAGTATAAATGGTTATTTGATCTGTCATAGAACTGGGTCTCTGAGAAATAATGGAAGAATGGATGTAATTATTGTTATACAATAAAAATTATGACAAGAGTTTCAGCATGTAGAATGCCTTATCTGCTGAACTCCCTGCCATTAGAATTAAGAACATTGGGAAAAAGAGAGGTCTCAACTGGACTAAAAGCATATTTTATGAGGTTCAATCAGCAATGAACAACGACTGTACCGCATCTTATTTTCGCGGGAGTCACCGGTGACTCCTGCCGCATAATGAAAATGATTAGTCAGCTGCGGCGGGAGTCACCGGTGACTCCCGCAAAAATAAAAAAACTGTGAGTCCGTATTCAAAAACCATTCCATGGAGTGAAATCAGCATGTGAAAATACCGAGTGGTGTCCAAATGGTCACTTCCGCAAAATCGGGAGGTAGCGGCTTTACACTGCCGCACCAGTGGCGAGGCGGGCGTCACCGGTGACTCCCGCCGCAGTGATATTTTTCCAATTCGTTGATTTAAAATATTATTCAATGGATAGCTACAGTTTAAATATATTTTGTGAATCTCGGCCTTATTTTTATGGAACTGCTACTATATATTATAGCCTACTATTATATATCTATCTACATAACAGTAGTATAATAATGTCGCTGAAATAGAATCTTCATCAATTACAAGTAAATCAAACTTCTAATCAACTTTCAATTATCATAATTACCGATTTGTGAAAATTTATGCAGTGTTTACTCTATGCCAGGCATTGTATTCAAATCATTCTGTGCTTGAATGGAGAATTTTTGCATCAGTACAGCACTGTATCAGGCTACTATACAGTTACAGTACTTTATCAAATATCGGAGTGCATCATTTCTTTCAATCATCTAGTTTGATCTAAATGTAATGTAACTTTCGTTAAACCTTACGGTCATTGTTTTTCATTATAGAAAAAATCGTCATTTTTGTACTTAATTTAAGCCTATAGATATAAAAACGCATGAAGAATTAAAAACTGTTTCTGGGTTTCCCAAAAATCGAATTTTGTCAATGAATTAGCATGATGAAATAAGGGAAAAGATTGAGGATGAATATAAACGCTTGTTGAGAAAATTTGGGGGGGGGGGGGAGGGGAAATGAGAATTCACATACTTTATAATCAATTTTATAATTACAGTTTGTGGCTTCAAACTGCAGATCTCAATACATCTATGACTATCTGTTATCAGGAAATTTTCTTTATCTAATACATTTACAATGATTATCTCCAAATGAGGCATTCAGTCGTTGGAGATTTTCTCTTTGGCAGCTTTGTATGATTTCCTGTAGAAGTTTGAGAACAGTATTGTGAACACGATTCCTTGACTAACAGCATACCAGTTGTACATTTTCTGGACATACGATATTTCACATCGTACAAGGAGTGTAGCATAGAAAACTGTCAGTATCGCAAACTGAAACTGTAAAATATTTATTTGAAATTAGAATGGTATTTTACACTGAAATGAGAATTAAAATGATAATAAAGGACAAATTGATTTATGATTATAATACAGTCTACAAAGGTTTAGAATTTTCTAATTAAAATCACAATATCAATATATTCAATAATTTAATTTATCAAAAAATCATTTTTTCAGAAAATTGTTTTTTTTTTGATGACTCTTGGGTGAACAGGTCTTGCCGAGGTGCTCAGTGATTTTAAATATAATCTAAACGGAATTGCAAAAGGATTGAAAGGTTGAAAACGTTGATGAGTGTAGTATCACTGCAATACAATATTGGAATAAATAAATAATATTGTAACAAAGACACATCATAAACTGTATATGTGTAGTGCGTGGAGCTAGTTGGCTATTTATATAACCCTATTATTATTATTTACCATTGTGTAAGGTCTTCTTTGTTTATCTGCACTGTAAACTATCTTCCACTCTTTCTCATTGTCACTCCTTCTCACTTTCTTCTCCCCTATCCGGGTAGCATCCACTGTCTTTTCCTGGAACTCTCTGACTTTTCTCGATTTTTCCCCATGCTTCTGGCTACCTATTGTTCTCTATTGGGTAATCCCTGTCAACTACTAAATGGTTCTAGATTCTTCCAAAGTTTTGTAGATCTTTATTGTTTATAACCCACAATCCTATACGCATACGGTATAAACCAGCTCAGTTGACCTGCAAGTCAGAGTGAAGACAATCTTGAGAAAACAGTGTATCTTGAAAGTTCAGTGTAGTTGTCACTGTGTGAATCTGGGTATGCAGACAAGTCTGTGAGTTATTAGTGTTCAGTGATCAAGTTGTGTAATAATTGTGATCGGTTTATTCACTGTGTGTAAGTTCTGTGTCTAGGGTGTTAGTAGTTTAGCTTCTAGACATATTTTGAGAAAATGGTTTCAATTAAGCGTTGCTTTAATCATAGGAATACTGTGAGTAAATTGATTTCTATCTATAACTATTACTGTAAGGTTAACTTAGCAGATGAGTGATTAGAAGTTGTGTAAGGTTTTCTTGTATTCAATCATTGTGTTGATTTGGTGATTACAGTTAAAGTGTTTTGTGAATAAATACTTGTAGGTCAGAGAATAATTGTTATCTTCTGAATCTGTTTTGATAGAGAGCTTGTGAATTCGAAATTGTGAACATGTGCTATTTATTTTGACATATTTCCAAGTATTGGTTTCATTGTTTTTATTTAGTGGAATAAATTAACTTGCTTTATTAATTACTCGTTCTTACTCAAATTCATCCCCAGAACTTCCGCCTTGAAAACGAAACAATTTTATGAATTTCATCAGTATTGGTATTATTTCTTGAACAATATCACAGAATGGATAAGGCTAGTATAATGCTTGTAATGCTTGATAATAATTTGTTAATCTGACACCAGACCTTAGCCAGTCAGACCACACGTGATATAAAGATTATTATAGCCATTAATTTAAGCATGCAATTCGCTTGTTATGATAGTTGCATAGAAGTGCAGACGTTTATCATGAGTAGTGGTTGATATACTTCCACTGTTGTAGAGTGCATCAGTGACAATCATTCAAAAGCGCATTTTCAAGAGATGCTTCCAGAGGAATATCGGGAAAATTTATATCAAGTATTTGTGCTTAGTGCACTGCTTCTTTATATGTAATTGAGTGTTAAATCTTACGATTTGGACTCACCATGCTTGCGATATCGCTGGTATTTTACAAATAAGGAAATTAACTCCTACTAATAAGACACTGAAAATTCACTCTTGTAGCAGATTCTGTTCAAATTTCAATACTAACAAGGGATGACGAGAATGCCCTTTTAAAAGAAATTAGCCCTTATTTCTATACAATAATCAGTAGAAATAAATACAACTCAAATTTCATATTTTCTTGTAACTTGCTTCCAGCTTCTATTGAAGAATTTTTGACCATGTGTTTGGTTAGATTTTAGTGCATATACTATGAAACATTATTGCTATGAGCTACACTGTATTACATGCATGCATTATTCTGTTCATCAGTTTCTACGCAATAAAGATGATTATGCAATCAGAATAGACTGAAAATAAAATTTGATTTGATGGTGATTGGAGTGCAAAATTATGGCATTAGAACACATTGTTTTGCAATGAGTAGACCTTCTTTTATGAACTAGAACTTCTAGTTCAAATATCTTCTTCATTCCTTCAATATAGGCTTTTACTTGCTTCATTTCGCATATTTTTCAAAGTTTGTTATGGCACTACGTCCAATGGATATAACAAATAATATGTTCCTGGTATCTCGACAAACATGGTATGCTATGAACTAAGAAGCCAGTTGTAGGTGGGTAGATGGATAGGTAGTGATGCAGTGACATAAGAGGGGTGACACCCTAGAGACCTCATTGGTCTCGCATGTATCAAACTGCTGTCATAGAGCAGAAGCAATAGCTCAACTCCGCTAAGGACTTGCAGGGCTCAGGGCTCAGGACTGAGCATGCAGGGCTGGTCGTTCAGTCACAGAGTTGCTTCGCGCTTAGTCGAGCACAATTCACGCATCAGTGCAGTATCAACAACAGTAGAATATTGAACAATATTGGAAACCTATTCAAAATACACACGCTGGCTTGTTTGAATGATGCATCTCTGAATATTTTCATTAGAACACGTTCACTTTCTGTTTTATCAATGTGCTTCTCTTCCACAATAAAGTGTCAAATAAATGTGCCCGAAAATAAAAGCAAAAACATCAAAGGCATTTGTCCCAAGCTGTAAACTTTTTAAATCCAGTTCTGATATTCGCATTGAGTTCTTTTCCGCTGTGTTTTCGAATAAGCTCTTTGGAATGATGAATGGGTTTAATAGACAAAATTGAAGTGAGAGTGCAAGCAGTTCCACAGATTGGAATCTGGGGGTTCCGGAGTAGAAAGTGAATTTTTTCCGGAGGATGAAGCCCACATAGGTCTGAGACCTGTGCGTGGGTATGAATTGGATGATGGTGATTTATGAGTTGAACCTACAGTTTTAGGTGGGTTCCGAACCACCGGGAAGTGATTTTACAGCAGAGAACAGAATTGCTGGCCAATCCAATCGGTCACCCTTACAAAGATGGCCAAGGAGTTTCGTAGCTCATCTCTGATTGAACAGATACCTGCTACGGCACTCGGCTATTACTTCCCAATTCGGGGATCCTCGTTTTTCAAGTGTATGGTCTTTATTCTGCTGGTGTTAGTAATGATATTGTGGTGGCTATTCATATATCCTTACTCATTATGTATGATCTTAATTTCCAAGTTCGCCTGAGGCCCCAGGGCAGAAAGTAATCTCAAATTCGGAGGGCCCCCTTTTTTAAGTTTAAGCTTTCTTTGCAAGTCTGAGCTTTTGGGGCTCGGGGCAGTGCCTATCTGTCTTAGAAACGTTTCTGAGGGCAAGCTAAAATAATATACTGTACAAGCAAATTTCTTCAAACAGGCGTCCCTTGTAATTGAAATCTTGGCAAGTCGACTTCTCTTCAATGAATACCTCTCTAGAACGAGGTTTTTACATTGGTAATCAATTATTTCAAAGTTCTTGTTTTTTTTTTTTTAATTGTCTTGAAGCATCTTTGAGAACTACATTTGTCAAAATCCTTTTCCATGATGTTGTGGCTGACGGTTGATGATATATTCTACATGATGAAAATAATGAAGAAAGGAAGCTACAGTGATTTTCATTCACTATCCTGATCAATATTAGAATGAAGAAACAATAATAATGTTTTGGCTCAATTTAGTCTATTCTGAAAGAGAATTGTGAATATTCTACCTGGATTAAGTTACTTTTGTGGTTTCTCTCGAAAGTGAGAATATTTTGTTTCTTCATTGAGTTCGTCAAATCTTCACATCCATAAGTATGTTTCTCCTTTTTGCCTTCTCATATATGCAATTTTACAAGTCTCCTTGAATTCTCCTCGATAAATTCTAATTTGCTCTATGATTCTATCATGTTATATTAAATTACCTGTATTCTTTTCTAAATTTCCGACTTTAACTGTAGGCTCAATTTGACATGAATTATTACGGTACTTAGCAAGTTTGTAACTGATAAATAATTATAGATAAGACAATTATCACTTTTCTATGCATTTTCAGACATTGTCTATGCATGGGGAATTTGAAACTGCTAAATATTGATCTCTTTTATTGTTGATATAAAAATATCTTATTGATTTTCAATTCTATTGAGTGAACGTTTTGAATTGAATTGTTAAGGCTCTATATCTTCGACAATACCATTTTTCATGACTTTCTTTTCTACATATTATTAGAGTTGTATGGGAGGGTTAAGTGGGAGAGAGGGCCGATTGCGCCCTAACTTCGCCCTCCCAAGATAAAATAAAGGCAGCCATTCTATTCTATTCTATATAGAAAACTCAAAAAAGAAGAAAAAAGGAAAGAAGATTTTGGATGCATCCAATTTTAGAAAAACGGGAGGAATTTGGTGCATTTCATACACTTGAATCAACTGAGGTAAGATGAAGACAAGTTTTAAAATTATTTTAGACTGCAGAAAACGACATTCGATAAATTCTTAGAAAAATATCCCAACAACTAAAACACAAAGATACCAATATGCAACAAAGTATAAGATTGCAGACTGCAGAAAGATTGGCTGTAACTTTGAGGGAGCTGTAGCACTATTTGATGTTATTCTTGTTGGTACTTTTATAGTATATAATAAACCAAATTGATTTAAGACATCAACTAAATTCCTATGCAGAAGAGAGTCTTGTAAAACATCAATATTGTAATCACCAGCAAGAATAATGGTCTAAATTGAAGAATAACTTATCTACTAAAGACTACTACGTTATAAAGTAGATATAAGAGGTTGGAAAGTGATATCAATACGGCTCACTTTACTCACGTCTTATCAAATCAGTAGCAAAATGAAGCTATTTTAACACTACTGTCAATTTTCGGTACAAGAGTCTAGACCTAGACCAATCAAACACAGATATCTTCAAGTGTCGAAATGAAAATTATTTTTTCAGTTCGCAAATGAAACGAGATTTCAAATCGGAACCATCGATAACATACGCATTGTATGTTATAGTTTTCGCAAGTCGCCCAATCGTTGGCAAGTTAAATTAAATTGGTAATTTATTGTTAGTTGGAGATAAAATACTGTATGCAAGACTGGATTTTTTCTTTATGCCACTCGTGAGATGTTTAGAACAATCACATCGCTCGCGATCTAACTCATATCTCATTCGTAGTCATAATGTACATAAACTACTAAGTTATTGTAAATTAAATAATTCAAATTGTTTCATCGTTGGACAGTAGGTTCTTAGAATTGTTTAAATTGAAATTCGCGTTGCATTTTCTTGAATTGGAAATTTTCATAATAAAATATCTACAGAAACTAATAAAGAATTATTAATAAAATATTTATATTAGGCTACTATTTAATTACGATTATTGTATTTTTTTCAGAAATATTTTGTCCAATTTTGATAATTGGATCGTTTTAAGATAATATATTGAATACAAATGTGATAACTAAGAGGGATCATAATAATACAACAAATTATTGAGAAAACTCACATTAATTATTATGCCTGATATAGTAAGCACAATAAATCCATTGGAACAAAATTGTGATGAGCAGCTAGTATTATTAACTGACTTTCAAAAAGAGGATATTCTCAATTTGACCCGTTTTTTATGTTTGCGCATCAATTACCCGAGAACTATTGAACCGATTTCAATAACCTTTTTAAAAGAAAAAGCACTATTCACCAGTTGGTCCAATGAATTTTCGCAAGGATCTGCTCAATACTTAGTTTTAGCCGAATATCAAGCGAAAACGAGCATTCATCGAGTCTAGTTACACACGTAACTGGCAGTCGGATAACCGGTGTCGTTTACCGGACTGATCATTGTATCTTATGGAGCGCTTCATACTTACCCGATTTTTTAAATCATATTATGATGCAATGTAATCATGCCAGGTAAACTATATCGATTACCCAAAGCCGGACATGTTTGGAACAAACCTGTAATGTTCCGTTTTGGCCTATCAGGTGAACTATGCAAGTTTAAAAGTATCACAGTTCATCTGATAGGGCGAATCAGCTATGGCAGATCAGAGAGGAATTAATACATGAAAATTTGGAAAATAAAAGTAGAAAATAATATTTCTGTTCAAATGAATCTAGATGAATTATAGGGGAAGGGACAACCGTGAGCCGTAGCAGGTATCTGTTCCATTAGATTAGATATAAGCAATGCTCTCCTGGGCTTTCTCTGTAAGGGTGTCCGAATGGATTAGCCAGCAAAAAGACTCTGTTCTCTGCTGTGGAATCACTTCTAGATGGTTCGGAGCCCACCTAAATTGCAGTTCCGCCATGTTCCCTATAACATGGCTCAAGCGGTGAGGTGGAACTACCCGTAAGGGTCTCTCCACCAATAAAAGCCATACACACTTACTTAATTGTGGATATTTGATGCTATGGAGTCATAAGAATAAGTTTGTATTGTTTCAAACATGAATTGGAGTGACATTTTTTCTAAATCGTTAATTAAAAAAAAAGAATTAGAAAATTCTTTAGTTTTGTTCAGTGTACTTATACTCAGGAAGGAAACGAATTAAAATGACGAATCAAAAGCCATTTCACTTTTATGACGCCTTTCACTATTATAAATTTCCCAAATACAATATTGTACATTCAATAGAATTGAAGAATTTTACTTAGTTCATTAGCTTTTCTCATTGTTAGATTTTTAGTTAGTTCATTTTTTATGTTATATTGATCATATCGCTTTGCTAATTTTCTAAATATTTCATAATGTTGGAGAGTTTTCTCAGGTTTTAAAAGTTTAGATATTCAACTAAAAAGCTTTAAATAAGAAAATTAAAACAAAAGGGAAACCGACTTCAATAAAATGATGGTCAAAAATAAAATACTAACGTACTGGAAAGTTCAAAGACATAAAGTATTCAATTTGGCAACAGACATTTTTTTATTCAATATGAGTAACCTTTTGAAGTCAGCACCTAATATTTTATAAGTTTATTGAAAAATTTAGTTTATGAAAAATTTGACAATATACTTCGAAATTTTACTTGTATTAAATTTGATATTTTTCATTTTAAAGTAAATAAATACTTTATTTTAAACTTTTTAGTTGGTGAGTATTCAATGTTTGAATATAATTTTATTGAAGTCAGTATATTTTTTGTTTAAAATTTTTATTAGATCATTATCGTAATTACTTTTAAAATAATATATTGAAGAAAACGGTTCACTCACCAGCTGTAGCTTAGTGATATGCGACTTCCACCACAGATAAGGCTGAATCGACGGGCCAAGCGCTGAGAGGAAGTAATAGCTGTACATTACAACGTGAACCACTGAGTTGACTATTCCTATCATCACTCCTTGTTCTCCTGTGAAGGATTAACAATAATTGAACAATATTCACTTGAAAATGGAAAAATTGAAATGTTGATATGTACAGTGGCGGATTCAGGTTAATTTTTTATGGGATGTCTCCAGATTAAATGAGTTATTCAAAAAAGCGATATAGGCATTTAGTTTTTAATTGTGATTTTTTGTTACATATTCGCCAGAAATTGGTTTGCGAAGGATACTTCTACTGGAAAATGGTATGTAAATGAAATATTGTACGCATTTACATAAAAACATGTATGTATGCTACACTATCAGAAAACCCCTGTAAAACAGGTTTCACAATTCTGTAATACCAACTAATTGATTGCTATAGAATTGAATAGTTTCAGGGATACTGTAAAGTGAGTACAGAAAATCTTATATATATAAGTTAGAGCATACCTTTTGACTTTTTCAAAATGCTCTTGAATAGAATAGAATAGAATACTTTTATTGGCCATTAAGTAAACAGTTTACAATAGGCTTTGTCATTTTCATATATGTGAGGACACATAAGCGATCCAGTCAGTTATACTTAGGTTCAAAAGATATTCTATAATAATATATTATACATAAAATCATACATGAGTACAGTCTCCAAATAATATTACCTACGTACTTGAATTCCTACAATTATCATTAAATCATAATAGTAATCAAAAATCAGTTCAAAATAAGATTCATAAAATTCATAGTGATTTTAAAGTTACAAAAAACTGATAGTTACTAAATCATTCAGACTCCTATAATAAAGGTATCATTGCCCGCACAGTTAAGATACTCTCCAAGTGAGTAGAAAGCTCTTTTTTTCAACCAAGCAGATACTATTGGGATGAACTTTTTATTCGGTAGATTCCTTACTGTGAGCGGCAATTTATTGAATAGTAGGTGTTGCTGGTACTTATGACTTTTCAGTGTTTTACTCAGCCTAACATTTGGTGTGACTAGGTTTTCTCTATTTCTGGTCAGATATTCATGCTTTGAAAATCATCCATTTTATTCTTCACATATATTAAATTACAATATATGTACATTGATGGAAGAGTCATAATATTTAGTTCAGAGAAGCTATTTCTACAGGAATCCGTACTCTTCAGCCCAACAATACAGCAAATTGCCTTTTTTTGCCAGATAAATACTTTTTTCGTTTCACTACTGTTACCCCATAGTCTTAGACCATAATTCAGTTGCGAGTGGAATAATACGTAGTATGTAAGAATCAATATTTCTGTACTAACACAGCTTTTTAGTTTTCTAAGCAAATACATTACTCTAGCTAGTTTTCTGCATAAGTACTCCACATGACAACTCTAGGTGAGTTTGCTGTCTAGCATGATTCCTAATAGTTTGACAGGCTTCAGGTATTCTTGGTATTCAATGTCAAAATTATTCCTAAGTGTAAAAAGTATATTCTCTGTTTTTTCTTCATTGAGAGACAATCGATTTGCTCCATACCACACTTTACTATGATCCATCGACAAAGCAAGGCTATCTAACACACTATCCACCCTGACATTACTATCCAAAATTGTGGTGTCATCAGCATAAAGAATGGAAAAACCGGGTACATTCGAATTAAAGTCGTTGATGAACACCAAAAATAGAAAAGGCCCAAGGACCGAGCCTTGTGGCACTCCTGCTAAAACTTTTCTAGGATCAGATTTCATATTATTAGATATTTTAACTATTTGGTCTCTATTTCTAAGGTAGCTTACAATTAATTGCAGCTCATTGTGTTTGATACCATAAAAATTTAGCTTCCTACAAAGAATTTCATGTGATATCATGTCAAAGGCCTTGCTCAGGTTCTACATTTTACCCCCCACTACCATTTTCTTCTCAAAGCAATCGAGAATGTAATTGACTACTTTCTCAACCGCCATTGTGGTTGAGCAGTTTGGCCGAAATCCAAATTGGTTAGCATTTAGTAAGTTGTTTTTCGTGAAATATTCATACAGTTGATGAAAGATACAGGTTTCTATTATTTTACTGATTATTGGAACAATTGCTATTGGCCTGTAATTCTCAGGTAAATTACGATCGCCTTTTTTGAAAATTGGAGTGAGAAAAGACAGCTTTAAACAGTCTGGAAACCTTCCAGTTAGATGTACCAAATTAACTACCACCGTTAAAGGTGCCAGTATGGACTCGACAATATTCTTCACTAGAAAGTTAGACAAGCCAAAACTGTCTTCACTTCTACATGAGCTCAGACCACTTACATTTAATCGTATAGTTTCAGGGTGTACCGCCTTCCATGAAAAATTGAGATCGTTCATGTTGATGTCTCTATTGAACTTGAAATTGTTTAAGAGATCTGAATATGTAGGAGTAGGAGAGTTGAACCCCTGGGATATATTATATTATATATTATTGATCTCGAGTAATCAAGTCTCTTTATCTTATTCTGAACACTGATAGATGTTCTCACTCCTCTTATTCCATGACAAAAACAAATGTTTAATATTAGGAGCTGAATCAATATTGAATGTTGAGAGTTGATACATTGTTAAATAATGTAATAAAAACGAGTTCCAATTCCCTTAAAATATTCTCACAGGTCTCCATGGTATCAAACATTGCGCCAACTTCAACGAAAAATGATTTGGAAATTTATTTTCAATGCAATACTTAAAAAATGAAATATGCAGTCAGTAATTGGAAGTTTTAATAATGTATATTACATTCCTATACGAAAATCAAGTGATGGAATCAGGGGAAAATGCAAGTATGGGTGGTGTACTTCAGCAAACTTCTAAATAATGATGGGGAAAGCGAATGTTCAAGGACTGCGGAAGAAATCGATGTGAGGGTGCCATCAGTAGAGGAGATATGCCATGAGATGAACAAACTAAAATATAACAGAGCTCCAGATGAAGACAATACAGCATCTGAGATGATCAAGTATGGTGGAGAGAGTTTATGGGAGAGAATATTCTTGTTAATAGCATATGGCGGGAAGAGAGCATGCCTTATACATGGAATATTGGAGTTATATATGCTAAATTTACAAGAAAGGTGACAGTATGTTAGGCCTATGCAAGAGCTATAGAGGTTACATTACTGAGTTTTGCCTGTAAGAAATTTTCAAAATATTTTGCATACACGACTTAGCCCTTTAATTGAAAGCATTGGTGACTATCAAGGTTGATTCAGGGATGGAAGGGGAACGATTGATCAAATTTCTATGATAGGACAGGTGTTTGCTAATGCAGACGATGTGCTGTGGTGGTGGTGGTAGCCAGGAGCATCTCTTCTCTAAAAGAAACCTACCAAGAGATAGAGAGAAATGCTGAGAAGCTTTGTTTAAAGTTATACGAGAGCAAAGCAAAGTATATGGTTGTGTTGAAATTGCCATTGCGGAGAATGCCAAGATATTTAAAAATAGGTAGCAAAAGAATTGGAGGTGTAAAGGCATTCACCTATCTCGGTGTATCTGGTAGCAGTGATAGCAGAACGAAGACAGGAGCAAATTAAAGCAGAAAATAAAGCATATGGAGCCAACCAACATCAGGATAAATCTTACATGATGCTTGAAAACCAAGTTTTGACCAGGGTTACAAATCTTGATATATACATAAAATCCGTATGAGACCAGTGGTTACTTAAGCTTTTGAAACATGGACACTAACTGAGAAGGATTGCAGAAGTCTATTGGTTCTTGAGAGTCGTATCCTGAGAAAGATATCTGGTCCAATAAGAGAAGAAATCAAAAAGAAGAATAAACAAGAAGCTAGAACATCTAAGTAATCACGAAAACATTGTTAGTTAGGTTCGTGAAATCGCAAAGGTTGTGCTGGAGAGGGCACTTAGAGAGATTGAATGATGGAATGGAGGTGAAGATGATTATGTGAGAGAAGCTTCATAGCAGGAGAAGGAAGGGATGAGCAAGGAACAGATGGAAGGATGGAGTGACTGCCGATCTTACGGTGATGTGAGTTGTGATGTGAGGATAGAGAGTGATTATGAAAGACAGAATTGTGCGGAGAGGATCACCAAGCGCTGTAGCGCCGTGGAAGTAAGTATGAAAATCAGTAGGCTTCATAGAACACTAAAGAAGAAAAGAAATACAAAATTTATTTAAATTAATAATTGCATTTACTCGCTAGAATATAGTGACTTCATTGTGGCTTTCATTAGACTCTTTTTTATGATTTCTACATGCGTCTTGAGACTTGTGCGTGAATATTAATCGGAAAATATTGAGTTCTGAACGAGATTCGAACTCGAGACTACAGGAACAGCAGAAAGCCTGAATCTTGCCTAATCAGAGACAAGCGCTTCAATTAACTGATTTGGTACGGCCATCATTGCCAGTGTAATTGAGTAAAGGATTCCACACATCGTGAAGAAGAAAAGATTTTAATATGTTACTTTTGTGACGTTTAAATTATAAGATTGTATAAATAGATGCAAAAAAGAAACTGTATTTCCTACCTCGTACATATTTGATGTAGATCCATACCGATAGCACCATTGAGAAATGATGATATATGTGCAGAAATGTAATTTGACGTTGTTTCTTTCTTAAGACAAAAATAATCTGCAAGTCAAAGAGAACATGTGAAACAATGAATAGGCTATAATAAATACAAGATTCAAATAGATAGCCAAACTTTCATAATTCGAAATTTTTTTCTTATTGAAACCTACGTATACGGAATCCGTGTGACCTGGCTGGATGATAATCCAGTATAGTCAGAGTTCTTTAAAAACCTGTATGACATTAAGAAAAATGACATCTTTACTACTTTTTTATTAGCTTTTCAAATCAGCAAGTTTCCTGCTGCACCCTGTATTTTTGACCAGCCCAGTGGCACACCAACACATATTTATGTAGTGGGTGTCACCAATTAACAATTACTAATTTTCTCTGTTATGTCTAGTGTTAATAGTCAATTTGTAACCTCATTTGATTATAATGTTTTAATTTATTGTTGATTAAATTATTTTATTTACTTATACACAACCTACAATGATTAATGGGACTATAAGTTCAATTGTAGAAACTCTTCCGCATCGTAATAAAAATGATTGCTGTAATTTATAGCACTTACCCAAATCTATTTTGAATGAAATGTACGCTGAGCTGAGCTAGGTACCATTTGGTTAGATCAACTCCATTTACTGTTCTTCCAAGGTAGTTCTGGAATGACAATACCGGCGGTATACGAGAAACTCTGAATGCAACAACGAACTTTCAAGTATCGAACTTTTAGCCGGAGAAAATTACAAAAGTTTCAATATCAAATTGTCAGTGTGTCACTACCTAGCACAGGATTAAAATACAGTTTCACAAATTAAAACCAAGTAATTGACAGCGTGCTTTCTCATTTGTTATTTTCAGCTTATTTACTTTCTTAACTTATTCCCCATAAAAGACCATTGCAAAGGACAGAATCGATTGGAGAAGTTACTTCCAGTAAGTTTCAGTTCGATTTGTTGCATCGGAATTGGTTTTCTATTTAGAACGTCCTATCATCGTCCTTCCGTTTTCATCAAAAATACAATACTGTTTGAAACAAAGTGGAAACTTCAGAGATGCATAATTATATCTTTTTCAAGCCCGCATGAGTGTGAGACTTGCATGGGTAATGAATGAGGTGAATGGTGACACAAAATACATATATTTTTTTTGAGGATGAAACCCACATAGGTCTGAGACCTGTGCGTGGGTAATGAGTTGGATGAAGGTGATTGATGAGTTGGACACAGTTTTAGGTGAATTCCGAACCACCGGGAAGTGATTTTACAGCAGAGAACAGTGTATTTTTTACTGGTCAATCTAATCGGTCACCGTTACAAACAGGTCCTACGAGAACGCAGCTTATCTCTATCTGATTGAGCAGATACCTGCTACGGCTCACGACTATCACTTCCTTCATATGCCAGGCTGAACAACGGGAATTGAACTCGTGACCGCAGGAGTAACAGAGTCCTCATAGGAGTAGCAATCAGAGAAGTTTATCAGAGATAAGCGCTCTAATAGATTATATTACTGCGGCTGCCAGTATAATTATGTTTTGGAATTTTTTTTACTATTTTCCATGAATTTATTGAGAAAACTGGAATCTTTCTTCATCTTCATTTCTAATACAAAGCGTTTCCTGGTCTTTGCTTAAAGTTAGCCTATTTTCTTACAATACTCATATTTACTGTACAATAAACTCAAGCAGTATTGGTAACACTAACACTATTCAAGCGAAACAATCTTTACGTTACTACTTTGACTGTAACACACTTGGTGCTAGCCAATTATTATTGTAACACTTCAAGGTTATGTTCCATTATTCTCAAATGAATTAATTGATCGTTTCAACAAACGAATTTGCAAACAATACTGCCGCTGTTGTAAAGTGTTTCAACTTCTGTTATTGAATTCAGAACTGTTATATTCAAATAAGCTAACTGTTGCAGCTATGATTGAGCCTCAAGAAATGGAACGGATGTTAATTTAGGTTGAAGGAACGGTATGAAATTTATTGGATGTTGGTGCCTCAATACTAATGAAGTTTCCTATAATTATTCTAAAATTGATAATCATCCATATACTTGTATTTGACAACGGGCTAGATAACTTAAACAGCTTCAAAAGATCTTTGAATTCCTCCTTTTCTATAACATTTTTACCATTTTTTGAGCCAAGTCTGGCATTATTTTATCACATTATTGTAGATTGCATGCATACACAAGCTTCTGACGTAGCCTATATTTATGGGATTATTTCACAATAAAAATCAAATACTTCTCAACAGGTTATTACTGATTAAAATGTTGTGAATAAAACCCGATAAAAATGAAGTAGATAAATCACCATCATCCAACTCATTACCCACGCACTCTAAAACCTATGTGGGCTTCATCCTCAAAAAAAAAAAAAAAAAAAAAATAGAATAGTATTTTATCAATTTCGAATTCCTCAAAGTTCGAAATTGTAAATTATGCTCCATCTATTTGTCAGTTTCATAAATTATCAGTTCCTTCAAGACCAACTTGAGAATAATGTTGTTCTAGCTTCAAAAGTTGGAGTATAGCATTAGTCATTTGAAGGATACCGTTGTGGAGAAATGATCACTTACCGTGTCTATAAAATCAGAAATTTTTGTCATCAGCCAGAACCATGATATATGGAAAATCTGCAATTGAAATAAAACGTTTGATTGAATTTATATTCCAGTTGAACATCTTCATCAAAATATTATGCTAGACAATACACGTTCTTACTTGAAATTTACATTACTTCAAAATTATTCATTAAAAATACTCATATGAGTTACTTGAAAATTTCGTAGGAAGTAATAGATTTCTTAAAAATAAGGTTCACTGTAAATTACTTCCTTGCAAGTTGCGATGTCTTCTTGTTGATGCAATTTATTAAGTAATTATTGGATACTAATATTTATCTTTGAGGAATATCACGGGTGAACTCGCTGAGAGGCTCTATCTAATATACAGCCGATGTATATACCTGCATATAATATTGAAGAATTGCTTGTAATATTGTTTTTAATATCAATGAATAGAAATGTTGTCTGCTCATTTCTATGAGTAAATGAAATAAAAGCCCTTGTGAAATTCTATCATAAAAATTTCATCGAAGTCTATAATTTTTATTTAAATACATTACCAATATTGTAGGCAGTAACGGATTTTATGTTGGGGGGGGGGGGGGTGGCTAACGGATAACGGGGTAGAAAATTTAGCACGGAAGCCCCCCACCAAAGAAAATACTTAATTTTCTCAAAGTTTTCTCAGACTTTTTCAAGCTTCTGATAACTATTTGCTTCTGTATTTCTGATGAGTAGAACTCTGCAGTAGTGTTACTTAAAATTAAGTCACGAGAGCCTCGAGTGTATTTTTCAATGGATAGTACATACGTAATGAATAATAGTAAATAGTAATGAAAAATAAATAGTAAATGATAATTATTTTTTAATGAATAGGAAATACGCTCACTATTATTAACATATTAACCAAGGCCAACTCGGGCGACTGCCCAGGCGTCAAACGCTGAATAAACTCGTTTTTTTAACTTTTCTTAAGGGTTTTGATTGGAACTACACAACAATAGACGTGCTAATAATAATGTTAACTGGTTAATGTGAACCGAACGACACTATTATTTTAAAAAGTTTGTTTCTAGAATAAACTCAGAATACACGGAGTATGTTAAAAACCTTTCTTTCAATTAATTGACTTGACAGGGTGCCCTGTACTCGCGCTGTTTCTGTGTTAAATTGAATAAATCAATAAATGATAGTTTTTTTTTCTCTTGTAGGGGAGAGAGGAGATTTTGAAAGGTGTGTTGGGTACTCATAAAGAATCTTTAATAAACGTATGAACCTGACACATTTTGGCCAATTAGTAGTTGAGAGACAGGAGCTTTCTAGTAGAATTTTCAAAAATTGGTAGTTTAAAGCCAAAACGCAAAAAATTGCTAAATTTAAACAGTCAATTTTTGGCGAACATAGGAAGTATTTTGAGAACTTTCCTTGATGAATCAGCAAGCTAGCTTCGCTTTCCTTGATGTTGATGCAAGGATGGGAGAGGGTAATTTATACAAAATTTAAGAAGTGATAAATTTTTCTGCTTCTTAGGTGAAATTTCTCAAGTTCTTCATGGCACTCATCTAGAGTCTTAAATGAACTTGAATATCAAACCTTTTAGGCAATGTAGCTCTTGAGAAACGATGATCAACTAAATTTAAAAAAATTGTTGATTTTTGATAATTTCGTATTGCGTGCTTCTTGGCCCACCAGCCAAACATGTATATCAAATTTCATTCCCACGTAGTACTTGAGAAAAACTTACTAATAATAGATTAGATTCAATTGTGGGCGAATTTCAGAAACCGTTTCATAGCACGTGACTAGAGCCTCATTATCATCTTTTTGGCAACTACTGTCCCTCGAGATACAGTGATGAGTCAGTCTATCAGTGGTATCTTATTCATTTTAGAGCTTTTTTCATAGTTATTTTAAATGGTTTATTATTTCGATGGGGGAGGGGGGGGGGCAGGGCTGACTTAAATGATCCTCTCCCTGGTGTCGATTTTTCCTTTAGAATTTCCCTGATATCAATCAACCAATGTGCAACATTCTATCACAGAGATCGGCAAATCAGCGATCGTTAGCAAATGGTGATCGTTAGCAAATATAGGGCAAATGGTTAATAACATCGTCAAATTTCAGATACAACGCTTGAATTGGTTTGACATCTGAAAATTTGATAACTTACTATATCAATAATTCCAATTTTTAAAATTTTAGAGATATAATATATAGCATTATTGAATTTCAGGACTTCCAGATACCAAAAAATTTAGACTAGTTCCGCTTTCAAAACCTAGTGACTTAAAAAATAGAACATTTATTATTGATATTTTGTTTTATGCAAATTTCTAGGCTTACTTAATAGTTTCCTGCAAATGTCATGCAATATTTTGAAGAAAACCTGATTCTCTTTCAGCCACAATCATGTGACATTAATCTCACTAAATATCTCCTTCTCACTCACTCCTCAATATAGGTGTGAAACAGCTCAAAATTATGTGTTAGAGAATTTATTTCCTAAAAATTTTCTGATGGTGGAATCCCAGCCCTAAGTGAATTATAAGTGAAACACTGATTTTCAAATAAAAAGGTTGTAAACCTCTCCCTGTACAGTGTGGTATACACTCAGAGTTTTTTTATTGAAACTAAAAGAAACATTAGTTTATAGAAAAATGTATAATTTGTTAAGTCATCCATATTGGATTATTCTTTAAATTGAATGCTGCAGTGGAAATATACGTGAAGAGGCCCAAGTCAGAGGTGGTCTCTTTGGGAGAGGTATCCCGGCAAGGTAGGGATTTTCTTGAAAAATTATACCCTTCCCAATGATATTAAATAGATAGTAGAAATTAAGCTTTATATACAGAAAAGTAATTGAAGGGACTGAGTACTCACAAATGTCCTCATTTCAACATCAGGTAATGGACTTGGAGAGCAACTCTGCTGGAACAGGAAGGGAATGAGATTTTTCTTCTTAAACACCTGAAAAACATGGAATATTTATTTAAAAAAATATTAAGATTCATTATTGGTCTTTGTTTTTATAAGTGAGCACATTGCATGCTTTATTCATGACAGATTTAAAGAAAGTTTTTCTAGCATAAAATAATGTATGTTCCAATAACAAATTGCCCATTAAACAATTCACACCAAAATTACCCAAATGAAAAAGTCTACTACAGAAAACGTGATAAACATAGCAGTTAAGTTTAACCAACTCACCATAGAAAGAAAGTACATATTGCTAAGAACTTGGCCTAAATTGTAAAGATACATGACCACTTTTAGATCGTAGGGCTTTCGATTCTTCATAAACTTTGGACCAATTTCCAGTACAAACAGAAGGTAGGACACAAGCAATATCGCTACAGGCCAATGACTGTCCATGATTGGCATACTTGCAATTATTGAGTCTGAAAAATAAGCGATTAAAAATTTTTTAGTTCAACTTATGTGGTAAATGAAGTAAAAATAGTTTATTTTTTATGATATCCATTGATTATGTTTCGTAGAATAAATTATCACAATAATTTAATTGAAACAGGGTTGAAAACAAATGTATGCCTCGTACCGTTTTATTATTTCTTAGTTGGCATGGTAAATAATTTTATGAAAGATTGAAAAAAGTATTCATTCCATATTATAAATATCAGAGACCGTGCTTTGCCAGGGGGCCGTCGATAGCCTATGGCTCAATAGTTTTCATAAGAAAAATTTTCCAATAAAATCTATTATTGTCTGCTTGGTTCCTATTACAATCATTTGAAGAGAAATATGGTTCAACTTCAACGTGGTTGCAACACGGTCAATTTTTTTAACGATAGCTAAGAGTGTCCTCAGTCATCATCCAAATCCCCATCAATCCCACCTTGGCAACATACCTAAAAATCCAAAATGGCCGCCGTGATGAGGCCTAAAGTTTCAAATTTCAGTCGATATCTCGAAAACGGTTAGGTTTTATGGAGAAAATATTTTCAAGCTGTTTAATACATATAGCATTTATGCTGTATAGCCGCAATTAGCCGCGCCATATAAGCTTAAAATCGGCACTTTAAAAAAAAATTTAAAGTAAAATTTTTTATTTTTATTCCTTGTGTCTTATGAACGATCAGTAGTACATTCATAATTCAAAATCCCTTTGGCGATAATAAATTAAGTTCGCTACAATCCTACAATTTAACACCAGATTCAATTTTATCATAAATAATTCAATTCACATCATTATTGAAACGAGGATGTGTAAAGTGATACTGACCTCTAAAAACTTTATTTTTTTTAAAATTACCGTAGCAGGTCTTTTGCGCTGGATTAATTTCTGGTCAAAATATTTTGAATTGAATTTCCCGCTCCAAGTCAAAACTATGCCTGCTATCCGATCATGTAATCATATTGCTGCCTCTGTTCTATGCACTGAGCTAGTTACTATACTTTACTATAGAATACTACTGCTCGTGTCTGTCTTTCAGTTTTTCGTTAGTTTTTATTGGCGCGCATTATTTTCTTCATAGGATCTGTATTGAATTTCCTTTCACCAGTTTCTACTTTCAATATTTGAATACTTATATTTTGTCTTTGATTAGATAAATTTTTGTAGTTGTAATGGATGAACTAGTCGAAGCATTGATTATACTGGGTGAGTTTACGAGCTGAAAAGTGAGGTTACAAGACGACACAGTTGTCATTTTTATATTAGTGTAAATTAGTGTTGTTTAATAGAAATTATTAGTTTAAAATTATTTATCAAGAGTAAGATATTTTTTTTGGAGGAGCTGTGTTGGCATTTAGTGTTACAGCTACTCGCTGGCTTGTCTCTTTGTGAACTTGTAAGTGTGAGTAAGGGCCCGTTCACACAATACTGTTTTTTTTTGCGGTACAGTAAATTTGCTGTATCAGTTATTTTGCAGTGCTTTCGTTTGCATGCACATTTCATATTGTATGTTCACACAATACTGTTTCGACTGGATCCAGTAAAAAAAGCTGTTCCGGCCGATTTCTACATTCGGTTTTGTCTTCGAAAACTGCATCGCTTCAGCTGTACCGCAAAATAACTGTATCCGTATCCGGTGGCACATGTATTGTTATGGTTATGTTCAAACGATACGCTTATTACGATGGAAGAAGTCTTCGGATCGTCAGCATTAATCTTCTTCATTGATATTCTTCAGCATTGGTGAATTCCAATGTCCAGAAATGGAAGACATTAATTGTGAAGATTCAATTTCTGTAATATATGTAAGACGCGCCTTGTGGGACATTTCTCGCCACTTGGCGAGAAATTTGTGGAATATTGAATTCAGAATTTGCGGACTTTGATCTAAATCAAAGAGAAAACTTCTGTAAGTAACTTATTTTAAAAAATCTTACACAAATAAAAAATCCTTTTTTTAGCTGGATAACTAAAATCACTTTGATCTCATACTTTATTATAATCAATAAATTTCTAGAAATTCTATGAAGTGAGATTATTCATTGCTGTGAAGTATCGAAATGAACTGGAAGCGCAATGGAAGGAGGAGAGCACAGCAATAAGCAGAAAAGCCGGACCGTGTGTGAACATCACAGTACAGTTAACGCCGTACACAGTAAAAAACCGTACCGCAAAAAAACCGTATCGTTTAGACTTATTGCCGCTAAGTAGGACTTATCCAAGTCGGTCTTTAATAAGAAACATTCATAAATATGGCTCGAAAGTCTTCCTCAGAACAGAGCTCAATGAGAAAACCAACATAACGTGTATGCCTAGCCAATGAATTTATAAGCATGGTATTCAGAATAGGAAATTTTCAACTCAGTTTAGTCCTACATAATAGTAAGGTTTAATGTTTTTATGCTGAAATGGGGCTGTAGCCTGCATGGTTGCAGTACCGTATGTTTCTCACGAGACAGTAATTACTATCATCATATTCTTTATTTCGATTAATGAACCTCAAGCACAAAGCTTGTATTGTCTCTAGAGTTGTTCTGACTGAACTAAAGAGTTTAAAATTAATAAGCTTCCCCAATCTTTTGAACTCATATACTCTTTCTCTAATCGCATCCGGTGTCACTTCTTTCAAAGCTCACAATTTATTCTCTTATTGCCAATACTTTTATCCAATCAACTATTAATTCATTTATTGAAATTTAAAGCTTTAATCTTCAGAGTGCATGGGAAATATAGTTTTGGAACTGCTTCACTGGTATTTCGTTTCAAAACAGTTGCCTCTATGCGGCTTTGATAATTTTTCCAATATTGGAAATATACTATCGTAGAACATGCTGTGCTGCAAACAACAAAAGGCTTGTTTTTATGGTTGGGGAAACAATTTTCAGATTTATTGAACGCCTGGCTGAATCATCAATTACAGAGCCTTTATTTTTGGATGCTAGGAATACGATTGAATGAAAAATGGAAATTTTGCTGAAAATCAAATTGTTGTTAATCATCCGAAAGGGTCAGTATCATCAACACTGATTGTCAGAATCGTATTTCGAAAAGCTCTCATTTTGCTTTGAGGATTCTGATTTCATTGATTCCCCTAGTTTATAAATGCATTCTTTAGATGAATTATCTAATCTTTACCAATGAACTCATCCCACACTCAATATTGGATTGTTTTCTCTAGAATAACACTTATAGATTTGATACTTGAAATAATACTTCAAAGCTAGTCCTGCATTGCAAGATCATTTAAGCACAAGTTTATTTTTCTACAAGACAATAATACATAGAATGCTATATTTGGTGAATCGCTGAGATACCCAAACCCGATGGATAAAGTAGATACATTAATAGAAAGTTAAAGTTGACAATGACGTATATTTTTTTATTCTGCATGCTGGAATTCTAATGTATCGCTACAAGCAAAATAATAGTTTAATTAGTTAATTCAAGGCAATTCCTGTTTTATAACTAAGTTGAAAATTTTCTTAACAGTACCTAATATTAATCATTTTGAAAATTAATCAAGAACACAAGTAATCAATCAATTAATCAAGATTAATAATTAATAATTGATAATCAATAATTAATCAAGAACAAGTGTAGAAGGGGAAGTGATAGCCGCGAGTCGTGCCAGGTATCAGTTGTCAGATAAAATTTAACCGAGCGCTCGCACCAAGAAATAGAATAGTGAATGCTCTGGTTTGGCCAGCATAAAAAACTCTGTTCTCTGCTGTATATTCACCTCCCGGTGGTTCGTAACCCACCTAAAATAGTCCAATCAATCATCATCATCCAATTCCAAACCCACGCACAGACCTACAATCCATGTGGATCATCCTCCGAAAAAAATAAGAAAAAGGTTCAACGTTTACTTGAGTTAAATAGAGCCAAGCATTCCTATTAGATTCGTGTTATTTGTGATAAGAAAATCCATATTAAGTTTACACTGAAAAACATTTTAGGCTCATTTTAGGTTCAACAAATTTTCAGGTCCATATCATGAACACTCTGTGAGATTTCCTTAGCTCAAGCGTCAAGGCAGTCTTCAAAAGAATTCACTAGAAAGACTTCAATTCTCCTTTGGAATAAAGGAACCACATAAATAATGACTATGTTTGCAAACTAATAATATTGAACTTACCTTCAGAGGTCATTTGTGATTTGAAGTGAGTCCTAAAAGGGATTGTCTGCTCTACTGTTATCCCCATTTGAACTGCTGAAATTTAAGTGATTCAGAATATTATGAAATAGGCTAATAAAACTTGACAGACATGAGTGTATAAATCAAATACTTGAATTAAATCAATCAATTCAGATCTTTTTTCTGTTGGATTTAAAAACTATGGAAGAAGATTCTTATAGGAAAAAATTGATTAATTGGACATAATTAATACTATTATAATTGACTAATAATGAGTTTGTGTCGAGACGTTGTACAGGAAAGACGTGATTTTAGTGCTCTCTATTAATGGTTGATTTCTAATGTTTGCTGTAATAAACTATTTTGTGTGCGGTATCAAATTAGCTCTTTAATTTCGGTAATTGTAACTACTTAGTTTTTGTGTGAAAATTTCAAGAGGATCTGAGTTAATTAGCAGTTTTCACCTTATATTTGACCTGCAAAATGCAGAGCGACGCGCAGAATAGTGGATATCGTACTGAAGATGAGGAACACAACGACGATGCGGGGAGAACGATAGCAGTGCTCTGAAATGATCGGTAAGTCACCAGATATTCAAAAAAATTAATTATGGCTCGCTTCGACCACCTGTTTAGCGATAACAAAGACATTGCTTCTGCCGTTTGCAGCTGTAGTAAAGAAATTAAATCACTTGCCTCTTACACAAAAGAAAATTTTAAAAAGTTTAATTTAAAATTGAATAATGTCATAGATGAAAACAAGAAAGAGAATTCCTGAGAGAAGAAATGAACGTTTCACAGCAAGATTGGTTCGCTAAATCAATAAAAATAGCAAACATTCCTTTCAATGATGATGAAGACCCCGAGAACATTATGCAGCTCATAATTCGTCACATAAAATACGAATGAAAGAGATTGACTATATGTTTTGAAAGCGCAGTAGAAGATCAGGCTCTATTCCTTTAATTAATAGCAGTAGAATTTTTCAGTCTCGAGGAGAAAAATGAGTTTTTGAAACTAAAAAAAAATGAATAAACAATTATTTACTACAGACATAAGACATTACTACATTTATTTGAGAATATATATGTCGCCATTCAACAATAAGTTACTGTGGGAAGCAAAACAGGAAAATAGATTTTTAGAAAACTGATTTTTAAGCGAGAGGAAAATAGTCAAGAAGTCCAAGTAGGAAAATTACATGAATATCAACTTCAAGATCAATAATACAAACAATTCTTAAGAGTTCTGGACAACAATTAGTAACCTAAGTAAATGCAATAAACACCCTGGCAATGAAATAAGCATACTCAGATGGCAAGCATAATGGACAATATTCTACCCAATGGATGTGATAAAAGCAGCCCTCTGAGAGTTTTGTATGTTTCACATCCCTACTTTGATGCACTCTTTGCTCTCAGTGAAGTGCATACTGCAATTGGAAAAATTAAATGTGGTAAGTTAGTGGGGCCTGGTATGATTTCTAATGAGTTCCTTAAAAGTCTACTCTCAAAATTTTCATTCTTAACACATTCAATAAAATACTGAACAATGAATCAGTGCCAGAGGATTGGAGCAAAGCTCATATGATTATAATATTTAAGATGGAAAGCAGCCTGAGGTATCTCCTTAGTCAATATCATTTGCAAGTTATTTGCTCAGTAATCGATTGACGAATTGGCTGGAATATGATAACCCCCTGAATAAAACCCAAAATGGCTTTTGTATGTCTAGAGGATAGCATACTCTCTTCATGCATTGGTTGACTCTCAAATTACTAGACAGAAAAGGAAGGTGTATGCCACTTTTGTTGATTTTCAGAAAGCATTTGATTTGAAAGCATTTTGATTTGGCACCCATGGACGTTTCAAGAGGGGCCAAATTTGGGGGTTGGAATATTATTGTATCCTCTGAAAAAATCTCTAGAGACTTAACGAAATAAATCATTCTCTATAATTATTATCAACTTATAATATGTGAAATATACATATGTATAAGTCCTTTTTTCCCTCTATGGAGTGTTTTCACTAAATAGTTCAACATGATTTAATGGTATGAGGGTGGAGATATGTATAAGTATTAATATTTTAAATACAGAGGGGGGGGGGGGGGGGCATTTTTGTCGCTGGCACCCATAGGAGTCAAGCCCTGCGAACCTGCCCTGCGCCTATGTGTGCAAGCTAAACTCAACATTTTGCAAAACTATTGTCTGGCAAACCACCTTGAAGTTAATAATTAAAGATCAAAGTTTCAAGAAGAGTAATGGAAGATCTTTAAGAGACACACTATACTACAATAATGAACCTCTAGAGACTGTGAGCTCAATCAAATACTTGGGTGTGGTGTTCTCAAATTCTGGTCCATTCCATTTAGCAGCCAAGGATATGATTCGCAAGATATAATTTATGGCTTGGGCAAGACCCTGGTGAGATTAAGTGGCAGAAAAATGAAATACTTTCAGGCAGAAACTGTTCGACTAGGATATGGAAGCTGCATGTAACACTCAACATTGCAATGTATATGTATGTATAATGACTATGTAAGACCCAGCAGCCTACCACAAATTCGACTTACTGCACTTCAATATCAAGGTTTTCAGTCAGCTTAGGGCTCATCAAATAAACAATCTATTTTCTACTTGAACGTAAAATATGACACTAACCATGAATCCACATGTGTTGTTTGCAATTCCAAACAGTGTTAATGAGAGCCTACAACATGTATTTTTTAATGAATGTATTTTTTACATGCAGCTTATATGATCCATTCAGGCAAAAATACAATGCCAAGTGTTGTTTTGATAACTTGGAAGACATTCTCAACTTGAGAACTCTCTAGTGTTTTCTTTTTCTTGGTGAATGCCCTGAGATTGAGCATGTACGTTTTTTTTTTTAATAGTAGACTATAATGATCCATAGCAGTGTTTGTGATTGATCTCTGAGGGGAACATTCCGTCATATATTTTATATGTTTGAAAACTTTTGCTATGGAATTCCAACGTTATTCAACTTGATATATATATATATATATGTTTTCTGTCTTTTCAAACCCAACTGTAATAATACTGTACATGCGTTCTCCGCACTTTCAATAAAATAAATATAAATATAAAATAAAAATAATTGACTACTAATGAAAACGTATTTATTGAATCAATCAATTAATAATGTGTTAATCATACTTGAATACTTGGTTATAAACTGACAATTTAAAAAAAATGATGATGATTTTATTACTATAACAGATAATAATTTCGAATACACTTTACTAGTCGACAACCATTACTATATCATAGCTTCATAGCCATATATGATTATTGAGCTCAAAATAGAATAATACTAACTTGGCCACAATTCTCAGTTTGCAAACTTCAGTCTGCGTTTGTAAATGGGATCCAATCTTCTAGAGACTGAATCTCATTAAATGGGAATTAAGCTTGTTCATGCCTCGACTGCAAGCTAGTATTTGTGAGAGATGAGAGAGAGCTCTAAAGCATCTCTAGAAACTGTCAAAGAACCGCTGATAGTATTAGGACCCAGGTTAATTACGGTCCTCTACATGAATCTCATGCCGATCTTCTTAGAGAGCTTGTCTAGTGAATCAATGAACCAGTTTTTTCACGTTTCGTGATCGATATTGCTTAGTGACTTGTGATTTGTAAATAATAATAATACATTTGTTGATAACAATAAATAAGTGGTCAAAAAATGTATAAGAATAATTAAATTTGGAACCAGTGGCGTAACTAGGCGGTCGGTCTGATAGCTGGAGGGGGGAGTGACCAATGTTGGGGAGGGGGCTTGGCTTAGGGCACTGTATTGTACATCATAAAAGGGGTTCTCTAACAAAAATTCAAGATTATATAGCTTTTACATTCAAAGGGGTGTTAGGGATTCTACCCCGGGAAATTTAAAAAAAATCTCTTTTAAACCACATTTCTAGCGATTTTAAACATGAATGTAGTCATGCTAACATTATTTTAACCCACATTTTGCATCGAAGAGATTCTCTTCTAGTTTTTGCATTATTGGAGATCCAAACTCTTGTGCTGAACATTTATTGTTGAAGTAGCCAAACTTCGAAGCAGGCCTACTCAAACTTATTCCCACTCCTCTATTTATGATCCCCTATCTCACCTGATTGGGGTACCATATAGTACGTTGGTACCGTACTTGAAATGTCTTTTAAAAGGAGAAGGAGAGGATTTCTAACTGTAATTTAAGACTATATATTGCATTTAATTCAAAAGAGGAGGTCCGAGGGAACTCCCCCAAAAAGGTTTTGAGAAATAATCTCTCTAAAACTATACTTTCAGCGATTCAAGACATCTTTTTTGATTCTTTTGTCAAAAATTGTATCGCAGGGCTTGCTAAAATCACATTATAGTAATGTTAGTTGATATCCCTCCGGAATATTTTCTTAGACGTTATCCCCACAGAATAAAGCATTTCTGAGTTTGCCCCTGCTTTCTTTACGAAACTATTGTATATTGAAATATTCCTATGAGAAAAAATTTTTCCATAATAATTTTGTGTAATATGGGTGCTTGTAGCTTTAATTTTTATGTATTTTATTTATTATTTATGTATTAAGAGCGTAAAGCGCAACTTTATCGCTCAAGTCAAAACAGTTACTGCACAATGCATAGCAAAGCGCAGTAATTTTGCAAGAGCGATAACGATTTATGCGTGAATGACATACAACATTTTTCCTACAACTGCGGTTCTGGATTCCAACTCAATAAAAGCTTGTAACATCACTGATTCTAGTGTTCGCAGATTTGGTTAGCATGCGCCATTTTTATGAGAATTAGGTTATGGGAATTTCACAGATTTCGTGATCCAACAATGAGAAGACATCAAAGTCAAAATAGAAGCGTAAAGAAAATTGCTGGCGAGCGGTAAAGTACAAGCAGTAAAGAGGTATTTTACAATCAGTTCTCAGTATGTAAAGAACTACTTTACGAGCAGTTGTAGGAAAAATTAATTATTTTGCAGCTACAGATCCACCCGAAACATTTCTGTATTCTCTATGCCCAAGAAAAACGAAATACTATTCACTATTATAATAGATGATGGATTCTTCTTCATTTTCCTTCCATCTATACTATTGTATCTCATGAAAAAGTCAAGAAACCTCAAGTATCGTGCAAGCGTGCAAGACACATGCAACGATGAAACAACATTAAGTCACCATCATATTGGATAAAAGGAAGTGCTTTCTAATAGAATAAACGGGACTCAAGTCAACATTTTGATCACCTTATTGGTTTGCAATATTTTAAAGAATAAATACAATATGTTAAATTCTTTTTTTAATCAAGAGTAATCTATCAATACAAAATGTCGGATTAAAATGATGAACATTATTTCTAATGTACCAGGTACAAAAGAACAAAAGAATGTACAAAAGAACGACTCAATTTTGAGACAAAATTATAAAACGCAGATACTTACAAAACTACAAAACGTCTTGCATATTCGTATGAAAAATCGAGTTTAACTTTTTTATAAATTATCAATGCGGCCACCACCAGAAGTCAAAATAAAAACCATGCGGTAATGAATTTCTGCTCTCTAGTGGCAAATGTTACAGAATATGGCTCCCTTTTGCCCTTTAGGCTTACTTGTGTGGGAGTGGTGCCTATCGTTTTGATATGAATAGCACAATATCGATGGTGATAGGTTCAGCTCGTGCTCATTCACCAGATTCACCTAAAAAACGACTGCAATCCGTTGATGGTTGAAGATATTGAATTGTCTTCACTGAATTCTACTGAAATGTTCCTTTAAAATATTCTCTAAAACTTTTAGCGGACTATTTCCTCTAAAATGCATATTTTGTGAGTTATAAAATTCCAAAAATGGAAAATAGATTTTTATGTCATGTTGATTTTCACTGTACCGTTTCTGTATATTAAAGATATACGAGAAATGTAAATTAAAATTTTTCAAATGCACTCAAGCTTGAAAATTATGCAATTTTTTAGAATGAGGGCCCATAAATGTTATGAGCTTGGGGGAAACTGAAATACTGCACAGTAATCGTTTGGGATTCTGGTGGCGGTCACATTGAGCATTTATGGAAGCTTTAGATTATTTATATAAATGTTGTTTTATGTGCTTTCTTTTATGAATGGTTGAAAAGTTTTGCAAGCTTTTGAATTTTGTAATAACAGTTCTTTAAAATAAAAACAATCTAATCCTCGGATTTCTTGTTCCACAACGATCTGCGTTGAAAATATTAACTTTTTCTTGTAAATTTAACGACTTGCAGTGAGTATTAAATTGTGAATATATAATAAATGTACTCACATTTGGCCGAACGTTTTCGAGTTATTGAATCTTATCTTCAAGGCCTGAGATTCAATAACTTGAAAACGTTCGGCCAAATGTGAGAACATTCACAATTTATAACTGACTGCAAGTCGCTTTTTTAATCATCCAGTATATTATTCTGTCTAGGCAAGTGAACATTTCACTTATTTTATTTGATATGAAGATATTGAAGATATCACGCGCTAGCTCTAACGGGCCAACCTGTGAACTACATTTCGATAAAGAAAAAATAATGTTAATCTTGACTTTCTCTGTTTATCACAAACCGCGATGTTAACACTAACATTCTGACACCAATAGTAACGTTTCGCAGTCATAACTATTCTAAGATAGTGTCAATTCATTCACTTTTTGTCAACACTTTTGACAGTGGAATCATTAGTCTAAAAACACTGTTCCAATCAGTGTGAAAATTAACATTTTCTCATTAAAATTTATTGTGTATGCTCTAAATTCAAGATGCTATTGAGAGTAAAGCATAAGAGCAAACATATGGATAATGTGTTGAGGCTAACATTATCGTTATCGTCAACGTAACCTTATCGTTAACCTAATTATATTACATTCAAAATATAGTCAGATGTTGATAAGTCACTGGAAAATGTAGTGGTAGAATAATAATTTCCAGTTCATAGACAATTTTTTAGCATCTAGGTCAATTGAGATAGATAAACTCATTTTTGTTATTAAGAGTAATTTTAAGCCTACATCATTAAAAAAATGTGTAATTCCACCGGGGAATAATCTATTCAAATTTAATATATTGATAAATAAAACATTGTGTAGGTAGGGCTGTGCATCTTTTTAAGAGAAATTGTGGTTCATTCGAGGTGGACAAACTTATTTTCTATTATAATTGCACATGCAATTGATCTCACTAATTATTACTCACTGTGGAATATTCCAATCAATTGCGTGGTTAAAATAAAATATTACTCCCAACTGTAGTTTCCAAGCAGGATTTGATTCTCCAAGTCCAAATCCCTGAGATAGTGAGGTAGCCAACTCCTAACTTCGCCTGTCACATAACACCGATTTGACTACAGCAAGTGTCACTCTCCAAATGGCCTGTTCCTACTGTGTGCTTTTTTAGTTGTCGATAGCTCTCAAATTAATATTCAAGTTTTTGAATGACCGCGTGTCTTAGTGTGGCAATATTAACCGACACTTTTTCCAGTTCCATTGTTTCTGAACGCTTAGCACACTGATTGGCCATGGGATGTTTCAAAACCTTGCCCTCGAAAAATCGTTTAATTTAGTCTAGTTTAGCAACATAGATAAGGTGAAATACAGTCAGTATTGTTACCAATTCCGTCCACAAGTCTCAAAGTTTGATTTAAAATCAGAAATTCAATCAATTTCATTTCAAACATAGCAAATTTTGAATTCAATTGTTTTTGTTTTTTCTGATAGTAGTTCGCGATTAGAGTTCCGTGATTAATAGCAACTACAATGCGGTATTTCAATCTAATACAATTTTGAAACTTATAAATTCTGTAATATTTCCATAAAAATCAAGAAAGAGTTCTAGGTCATATGTTGGATAATTGGATAATATTTGGAACTTGAATAGTCGGAAGAAAGTGGAATTTCCCTTGAAATCCTAATTATTTGAAAATACAATATTTGAAGTTTGTTAGTTATCATAACTGTTTTTGCTTCATCAGGTAGTAACCGACCATTATGGATGAGTGCATTTTGGGATTGCAACTGTAGTATAGTCACATTGTCAAGTAGTGATCTTTCATTGTCACCCGTGCTACAGCTTCTTTTTCACTGAATCGTACTGCCAGTAAAAATTTGACGCTGCACTTAGTATCACACATCTTCACCAAGTGGCATCTCACGTGGTGTATAGATTCAAACAACGGTTTCTCTCGCCGGAATGGCCGGAAATACAAAAATGTAGCATTTCCATTGCACCAAAACCATTGTCACCCAGTCATCACCTACTTCAGCTACTTCTACAGATAGGAAATTTTCAAAATAAAATTTTTGTTCTGTACTGTATATACGTTACAGCTAGGCTCTAAGTAGACTAATTAAAAGAATACTGGTGAAGGTTAAACCCGAGTTTTTTCACGCCATATAATGGAATGATGGCTTCGCCTCGTTCAACGATGTAAGTTGAGAAAATTTTTAATTCATATTTCTCTAAAATCGATTACTTACAGCCTTGTAGATATTTAATCGCAGTTAATTAATCCCTAATGCTATTTCAATCTTAAAGATACCATATTTTTTCTTTTTATTAATGCACCTACCTAAACACTGGCTATTGTGTTAAATGAATTATTGAATGTTGTTACTTTTCAAGATACAGTAAAATTTGAACTCTTCTCCATTTCTTTTGAGATTTGAATGATCAAAGTTCCACTGTCACAAATAAGATTAAATTTTTATGTGACTGTTGGCTGTACATGAAACAAGTATTTTAATTTCAATAAGTACAAGTCCCAGACCACTATGGGACAGGCGCAAAACGAAGGGAAATAAAGGAGATGAATCCCTCCCTTAAAACCTAAACACCACAAAAACAAGTTACAGTATTTGAGTCTTTTATAGGAGGTGACCTTTTCGGGTATTATCCTCCCTCCCGAAAACAATTCTGGGTTCGCCCCTGTAATAAGAAGTGTATACGCTCGATTATACATAACAAAAACAGTTCTCAAAGAATAGAAACCCGGATTTTCAACTGCAATAATCATGTATAACCGTGAATTCGATGATTATTTGATTATTTATTGACTTCTTTCTATGTTGTAATAAAACTACTTGCTTTGCAGTGCAAGTTGCATTTCCGTTACGTGTAATAAGAAGTGTATAAGCTCGATTATACATTACAAAAACAGTTCTCAAAGAATAGAAAACCGGTTTTTTCAACAGCAATAATCATGTATAACCGTATATTCGATTATTATTTGTAGCTTCAATTTATTGACTTATTTTTTGAGTGGTCATTAAACTACTTGCTTTGCAGTACAAAAAGTTGCATTTCCGTTACGTTTAACCAGTTCAGTTTTAATAATTGAACTGCACTAGCTTCACTTGAATTTCGCTCCTTTCCTATCACAGACACGCTCTCATTTCCTAGGGGTGCACCCAGATTTTCAGTTTAGTGAGGAGCTTCCTCCAAGTGTGGTCTGAGATTTTGCTGACCAACACCCCCCTCCACCAGTTTTTAGCTTATATTTCTCTAGAACAACCATACGGAAAAATAAATTTAGTACACGTCTGGTTTTGGACATGGACCCTCACTAAGTAAGAATATCAAAAATGTCGCCTTATAACACTCAAAATAAACTTTTTTAAACAAAACAATTTTTCAGCTTTTCTCAAGAACTATGTGATAAAAAGTTGAAATTTGGTATCCATGCTCGGTTGAGAACTTAGAGCTTGCACACGTGCTTTAGAAAGAGCCTCAATAACTTCCTTAAAATATGACCAACATTAACAATAATTCTAAATTATTTAGCGTTTCTTGATAAGTATATGTTACCAAAATACTTGAAATTTGATACACATGTTCGGCTTAACTCTTACCACTCTTGGTAAGAAAGGGTTCCAATATGTTCTCTATCGACAAGGCAACAATTCTTAAAACCTAGTCTTTCAATGTTTCAATGTTTTTGCCCAGAATTAATTAATGAGCTTGGAAAATTCAGTTTACAACCGTCTTTGAGAGATGGAGTTTCCGAAAGAGTAAGCTTTTGCAGTCTTGCAGATCGGTATTACACCTCTCTATGCATTATCAATGAATTGTTGTCATATTTATATTACTGGTTCTATAGATACAAGAAAACCAATTAACTCAATTAATTAAGAAAATCCTGCCACCTAGTCTTATTTAAAACTATATCTCTGCTAGTCACTTTAATCTTCTGGTAAAAGTTCAATGCGGCCTGGCCAGTTAGCATATTTCCATCCATGCCATTCCTAAGATAGGAGGCAACTTCTAGAAGTGTTGGAACGGTATTTTTATAAACATTATTCTAATTGAATAGGTGTGAATTTTTGAAATGTACCAACAGTAATGAACCAGATATTCGGTCAAGTTGCTAAAAAAATAGCATCATTTTTATAATGACCCCAGTTGATTGAGGGAGAAGTCCAATTTTATCTCCTTTCTCTTGTCATTATAATAGCAGCAGTGACTGCGGCAAGCAGCTGGGGCCCCGTAGTAGAAAATAATTTTGTAAATATAATTTCATAATTCTGAGTGCTATAAAAGTTAATTCCACTTTCTAATTCAACCCTTATCTACTTCTCATTAAACTGCATTATTTCTATGAGCAGCTTAAAATGAAGATGCATCAGTTCATCAGTCTAGTCTGCAAGGCAGATAGCCGATTGCTTTCATCGTTCAGGCTCTATTTTTAACGCTCATTGAAAATTTAATGGTTTGAACACATTTTTTAAATTTTTTCTAAGCACTGAAATGATTAATTTGAAACAGAAATTTGAGATGAGTCATTTTTTTTTTAATTTTTACTCAAGCATTGTCATTCATAATTTTTTATTTCGCCAAGTTAGATTGAACATTATTTACTGAAAATTCACCAATAAACACAATTCAAATCTGTGCCTAATAGCGTAACTAAAGATTTATCTGGCTAATTTTTAAATTATTAGTATCCTAATGCATGTATAAATTTATAGATTTAGTAGTTACTACTACACCATTAAAAGATCTACTAATTAAGTCTTGTGGCAAGTTGAGTTCAGAAGTTAATGTTGAGTTTTTGTATATGTGATTAGAGTTCCTCGAAAATCACCTGTATCTGTATCGTTATCGAAAACATTCATTACCTAGAACATTCCTGGGGACGCTTTGAAACAAATATCCATAGACATTGGAATATTATACATTGAACAGATCATACACACATTACTTTCTTCCAGTATATGAAGAGTATCAATGTCAAGTACGTACACATTGATACTCTGACCTAGTTGGCTCAGGATGATTATCATCAGATCCAGCTTGAACTATCAAACTAGTAAATGTAAAACTAGTTTTGCACTTTCCCGCACTACTAAGCACATTATAACCAACGCGAATCGCGGTTACTCATCAACTTACTGACTGATTTACGCCTGATTTCCATCAAAAAACCTAAAATTTCAAAGTCTATTATTGGTTGGGTTGAGAGAACTTTCCAAGTGGAACCAATAATATCAAGTTAATATCATTATTTATGTCATCATTTCACGTCTCATATAACACAATCATGCATTACAGTAATAAGATAACCGGGCAAGTAAACCATGTTGGAAAAATAGTAAATTCCATTTGGTTCCCTCTCTGAATTTCATGCTATTGTCCTACTATCTGTCTCCGCAATAATGTCCTACTAATGTTGCTCGGATATGGGAGACAATTTAATGAAATCCTGTATTGTCTCAGCAATATGCTATTTTAATATTGTAAACAAAGAAACATGAGTAAAGTGGCCATTCTTATCGTGAAAACAAGAGTAGCAAATGATCGCATTGACAAGACCTCGATTCCTCTGTATTGTTGGTTTGTTTGGATTCATTGATTCTCTACTAAGCCAAACATAATATTCATCAAGAATGACTTTGGTATTCTTATTGCAGTTGAGCATCTTGTATGAATTATTGATAAACAGTTGACAAAAATTGCTTCTTTAAAAACTCTAACAGCGGGCTTTCAAGCCCCGTGATCCCTAGAAGCCCCCCAATATTTAAAAGACCCCAATATCTAAAAGGGGGGCCTCTCTAGTCTCCGGGCTCCGCGGGCCCGTAATCGCCGCCAATGAATAGTACGTTACATATTATTACTAGTGTAGAATATTTAGTAATGGTATTCAACTTCCTTTTTGTGTTTCTTTATCAATGAAACAGTTATAATTTCTAGTTGTTAATTGTATTGCACAAATTATGTATATTCTGGCATCCTTTCTTGGCCCATGAGATACGCAACTAGCCAATGTAGACATTACCCATTCACTTTAATGCAGTGGCGGATCCAAGGGGGGGGGGGCAAAGGGGGCAATTGCCCCCCCCCCCCCCCCGAGATCCAAGAGAAAAATAAAAAAACTGCATGAATCTAATAGAAACTAAGACGAAATTATGGAAGCAACAAAAATTGGCTGTTTCCAATTTGTGTAAAGCCACCCATGTTACTTGTGCAGCACAGTTACTTTTAAAACTTTTTAAAAGTTGCAGCTTTTAGAATACTGTATCCTTGAACAAATAAATTGTTTTAGATACTTTGGTTTGTAATACAATTTTTCACTCAAAATGCTTTATATTTTATCAAATCATTACCTTATTCTGATATTTTTATATCTAAAAAAATGTGTTCAATAATTATTTAGTAAATTGGATGAGAACTCATTTGAAATTTGATACGTAACAACTTGAAAACTTAATTTATAAGAAAAAATAAAATGACATAAAAAATATCAGGTAAAACTCTAAGGAATGCAAATTACCAATACAAATACAAATTTGTACATACATATATTGATAAAACAGTGCTATCCATGACAACATTATGAGGGGCACCAAAAACGATGTCAAAATACACCATTTTCTATAAAAAATCCAAAACATTTCCGGGGTGGGCCCCCGGACCCCCCTTTTGGTTGAGGGGTATTCCATACCCCCCAAACCCCCCGGTGTTTGACCCCCCCGAAATCACCTCCTGGATCCGCCACTGCTTTAATAAACTTTTTCAACTTAAGTTTTATGACAAAAGACATTGCACTGGCTCTAGTCTTTTACAGAACTCTTGTCTATTCCGCATTCTGATGTCACGTTCCAATAATGGTTGGTTAATAAATAATTTGATTAAATAATTGGAAATCCCTAATAATAATGAGTACTGTTTGACTTGATAAACTTCTGAGGGATATCTCGGTTAGTAATTTCTTATTGCAATTTATAATTCGCTTCTAATTTTTTTTTGTACTTACTTGATATTTGGTTACTGAGTGTAAGAAGAGGCTTCAACAGAAACAAGTTAGAATGTGGAATAAAAAAATGTAATCTCAACACACTAAGCAACCGTTACATTTTCTTTGAATAAGTTTTACAAATTTTGTGTTTTTTTGTGGTCTAACGGTCTGCAATAGTATTTGTGAAATAATCAGCATATCATTCACATACTGATTATTCTATCAAATTAAAAATTAAAATATAAGAATTGGCAACTCCTTATTTCCTATCCAATTAAGATAGATAACTGAATCGCATTGAATTTATTTTTCACTTAAAATTGCTATAGAAAAGAAAGTATTTCTAACTCAGATTGACTCAAACAAGAATCACATAAATTTAACTCTGGAGTCTGAGTATTCTTTCCAAATGGCTCTAGTGAGCTTATCCATTGGATTACTTTCCAATGAATTCCAGCTATTTATGGAACATTGATGAATTTTTAATCATTATTCATCAATAATTTTCATCAAATTTTAGATCCACTTTGAGACATTTTATTTGATAAAAAAATGGAGCAAAACAATATTAATTTACATAAATTTATTATCAGTTAGACTATAACTGAAGATCACCTGAGTAGTATCATAGACTCCAAAAAGCAGTAGTCTATTCAGAAATAAAAATTAATTACAAAAATCAATAATTGATTATTATATAATCGATAATTATTATCATAGTACATAATGCTTTGTAATTATATCACTCACTACCTGTCTAAATAATTTATAATATATCTAGACTTACAGATCAACATAAAAACACAATTTAGTATCATTCCAATAAATAACATAACAAACATAAGGAAATATAATCATAAAACTAAAATATTCATTCGAAGTAGTGACTGGTGGATAGAAGCTAGATTTTGTACAAATGAAGATTTAAGTAGGACTCTAGTGAAGACTGGACTTAGTCTGCCTTGTTGGTTACTTGTGTACCATTCTTTGTGGCAAGTGGAGCAGCTCCTTTTTCTGCTTTCTGTTGTCTCGGTTTTATAATGTAGGTTTTAATGTAGAAGTTCATGAAAAGGCAGAAGAAGACGAAAACGTTGACCATCCACAAAACGTTATAGGCCTGGGAGACTTCGCAGTCATTCACAAACAAGTAGCCCAAAAAGCCAATAACAATGACGAATTGTGTCTGTGAAATAAGAAAAACCTCTTTTATATCCATAAAAAACAGAGAAAAATAAAAAAATTAAAGAAGATTGCAAATGGTCAGGGCTTAATCGATCCAAGCAGCTCTTCTGGTAGTACTGTAGTTATATTACACAATATTACATATTTGGATTTGTTCAGGGGTGCCCCCCCTCACCACCAAGACTCATGACGCACCCCCCTTAAATTTAGTACCAGCCCCCCTATAAATTAGGCACCCCCCAAAAAATGAATGTATTGATAGCCCTTTGTCCTTCATGGAAACATGTCTGCTGCCTGCACTCTTCTCTCTAGTCCAGTGGTCACCAATTAGCGGACCGCAGTCCGGGTCCGGACCGTAGAGCCGTTTTGTACGGACCGCAAATAAATCTATGAAATTAAAATAATAGTGGAAATCAGGCCTCCTGACAAGATAAGTAATGCTGTTCAGATACTGAACAACTGTTTCTCTCTGAAACCTAATGGTGAGTGGACAAGTGAAGCTTCGGCTATTTTAAAAGTGATAAAGCTGCCCTTCAAATGGAAATTATTGATTTCCGTGAAGATGTTTTATTAAAGGAAATGTTCGGTCAAGTGCCGAAAGATTTTTCGTGTGAAGTCTTCTGGGTGAAATATGTGTATAAGGAAAAATACCCTGAACTGCACCTGGCAATGAAACTATGTACAATGTTTGCCTCTACCTACACATCTGAATCGGCTTGTTCCAAGATGAACTTTATCAAGAATAAATACAGATCTCGACCAACCAACAGCCACCTCAACGACCTCTTGAGAATAAGCTGCACAAGCACAATTCCAAACTTTAAAAACGTAGCTCAAAACAAAAAATGTCATTTTCCTCATTGATTTTACAAAGTAGTTTTTCTTGGTTAATTTCTGTAGTTTTGTCCTGAATAAAACAAGCTGTTAAAGCCATTTCTCTCAGAGTCTAAAATTTAATTGTTTTCCATTTGAGATTCCCAAGTAACACTTTCTTTTGTTTGCTAAAAATTTACTTACAAACGTAATCTAGGGATTAATATGAATTGCATTCGAGTGGGGGGGCCAAAGAGTAGGCGGCCCCAAGCGGACTCTCAACATTTAAAACGAACCGCGGACAAAAATAATTGGTGACCACTGCTCTAGTCGTTTCATAGTAACCCACGACTCACTGTCATAGTGGAGGACTGGTGCAGCCATTATTTTATGAAACTTAAGTTTTTTCCCAGGGTTCTGCTTGTAATACCACACACTGATTGGAACTTCCCTATTTCTCCCCCCCCCCCCCATAACAATATGAAGATAATGTAGCCTCTGTCTAATTTTTTCTAAAAATAAGGGGGTTCAGGGGTCCTCCCCTAGATTTTTCACAAAATAATCTACAAAACTACATTTTCAGTGACTCCAGACGTCTTTGACTCTTTTTTCAATTTTTTGTCTCTTGGGTTCTGGGGGGGGGGGGGGATCTATTCCCTTGATTCCCCATAATTACGCTAATGCTGTGTACTAGCTCACACACACCATGCTTTTTCAAAAATGTCATTGGGATGACATGGAATGCTTTTTCAAAAATGTCATTGGGATGACATGTCATTGGGAACTAATGTATTATGTTTAATTCCATTTTTACTAATTTATCTCTACAAATCTAGCCTAAAACCAAACAAACGTTCAAGGTATAATGTATAAACAAGGTTGGGCTAATGATAAATTTCGTTTTTGAGTTTTAAAATGGTTTTCTTTTGACTTGAGTAATATTTAGGTGAAGGTGCATTTCTACATCAAGCTACAGTGACAATCACATTACACTTACAATTGTGCATAGCTACAGTAGTACATTCAATTCCAGTACCATCCTACAGAGGACAGTAGTATATATCGGTTACCTGTTACCACAAAAATAGTAGCCTACTTGATATCAGCACCAGTCTTTAACTCTCTTCAATATAAAATTTTATACATTTAAAATATTTTTTTTTTTGGATTTTCAAGAAACTCATGTCGCAAACCGCTGCCCCCCAAATATTTCCGCCCTAAGCTGCAGTCCTTCAGCACCATCTAAATGGGCCACTGTAGCCTAAAAATAGTAGCCTACTTGAGATCACACACCGGTCTTGTAACTCTTTTCAATATTAAATTTTAAACATATAAGTATTTTTTTTTTTAATTTTCAACAGAAATCCTTATTCTGAAAACCGCCATCCACTAAAATTTAGTGGATAATTAATATTACACGACAATATTTAATATTGGTTCCCCAGGCTGCAGTCCCTACAGAACCCCCCACCCACCACCCATAAATCCGTCACTCTGCATGACAACTCTTTCCGTGGCCGATTGAAATTCTTCTTTTGTGACAGTACAACGCAGTGATATACATAGCAGAATTATGCTTCAGTGTGATAATAACTGTGACAGAAATAAATGTCATAACCAAACATCGTTTGGACTAGTTTAAGTAAGTGGTTCAGTTTATTATAGAGTTATTGAAGAGTTTATTAGACATTTATTATTGAGTTATTGAAGAGTTTATTAGACATTTTATTATTGAGTTATTGATCGGCCTATTGAAAGATATTAATTAGTTTGGACAGTGATTGATCTTGTTTTTGGAATTTCTTTGTTACCTGAAAGTTATTGAACTGTTTGTCTATTTTGTAGTATTCTTGAATGATAATTACTTATCGGTGCCTGCTGTTAGTTAATTGTGCAAATGAAGTTTTTTGTGCTACTTTCAAGTGTTGCCAGCATAATTTTAGTGTTAGAACCCGTAGCAGAATTACTATCCCATCAAACAAATTCTGAAGCTTTATGCTTAACAGTCCAAAATCCTTACTACAGTACACAAACTTAGGATAGTTTATTAACCTCAGTGTTAGCCTAATAATATGTGCTCTCGAAAGCTTCTAGCCTTTCTGTTGAATGTCATTAATTCTTCGACATATAATTAGTGTGTTCCTTTATAACAACACAATTATTATTAAACTTATATGTTTCTGATATTGAAGTATATACTACACAGTCTATCTCATGAGTATTTAGTTTTAGTGATAGTGTAGTAGCAAACAAACACCGAACAAGAGTAGGTGATATCTCTGCTATGTACTTACATAATAGAATTCTTAACTTACACTTTAACGACAATGGTATTATGCTGATTAATCATACTCTCCACCAAAACATCACCATCTTCATGCATTGTCCATCCATTCATTCTTTGCCATTTACACTATATAAAAATATGACCATCTGAATACAATGTTGATTAGTCAAGTTTGCATTTTGCAACATCGTGTACAGTACGGGAGGTATAGGATTAGCTGTGAGTTGCGCGAGAGCAGAAGAAATTGCCTAGGAGAGACAGAGAGAAACAGAGAAGACTGCTGGCGAGTGAGTGAGCTCGGAGCTTCCCTCTCTACTCCGCTGTCACAAGCGCTTTTGCCACTGCGCATCTCAAGGTCATAGCTCATCCTATTCCTCGAGTACTGTACTAACTTTGATTCTCTTTTACCTGAAACCCCAATATGAAGGTCATAGGTTATTCAACTAGGAATTTTATCTTTGTTTCAGCCAAAAAAAGCCGGAGAGAGGAATGGTTCTTACCAACTGTATCCTAGTAATGTATCGCTTCCACCACAAGTACTTCTGCACTTCAGGTCCGAGACCAGCCAAGAAGTAGTAGGTGTACATGACTACGTGAACTCCAGAGTTGAGAAATCCAGGAATGATTCCTTGTTCGGCTGAAAAAACGTAATTGCAAAAATAAATCTACTATAATTTTCAAATGAAATAATTGTTTTTTTGGAGGATGAAGCTCACATAGGTCTGAGACCTGTGCGTGGGTAATGAGTGGATGATGGTGATTGATGAGTTGGACCTACAGTTTTAGGTGGGTTCCGAACCACGGGGAAGTGATTTTACAGCAGAGAACAGTGTCTTTTTTGCTGGCCAATCTAATCGGTCACCGTTACAAACAGGACCCACGAGAACGCAGCTTATCACTATCTGATTGAACAGATACCTGCTATGGCTCACTTCCATAATTAAGCGAATTTTGAAGTGTAAGAGGGAAAATGCTCCTTAATTTTATACAAAAATTTTTGTTTAACCTCTTTGAAAAAATCTGTTGTTTCTTATTACTTTATTCTATAAAGCCCTAAAAAATTCCGCCAGGTGGAAAAAGTTTTCATTTTTGCCAACTATTTGGCCAGATTCAATTGGTAGAATATAAAATAATACGGGAAGTGATATCCATGAGCCGCAGCTGGAAAGCTACAGATAAGCTGCTTTCTCCTGGACTCTCTTTGTGAGGGTGACCGATTAGATTGGCCAGCAAAAATACACTGTTCTCTGATAAAATCACTTTCCAGTGGTTCGGAACCCACCGGGAAACTGTAGGTCTAACTCATCATCCAACTCATTACCTACTCACAGGTCTCAGACCTTTGTTGATTTCACCTAAAAAAAATGTCTTTAAGGTACTTTGAAGCCCTCAGTAATTGTAAATTTCAGTCTAGGGGCTCCTATTGGGGGGACTATTTTTTTGAAAATCGTATTTATCAATATACAGCAGTCAAAGGTATGATAACACACATATACCATCTTATACATGATTCTGGAATTGAAATGTCATAATCTCTTGGAGTTTAAAGGCTCATTCTTTCCTAAGATTAAAAAATGTATATGCTTGTTTAATATTCTTACAAACTCACTACTTTAACAGTCTGTTTCCATCCTCCCTTACACGAAATTCACGCCATGTCAATATCATGATTATTTTTAATGGAATATGCTAATTATTTTCAGGCTCATTTTTCACAACAGGTCTCATCTGTGATCTGGGTCAACCGGGTCACTCTATTTGAATGCTTCAAGCTATCCGCTCATAGTTTATAAGGCTTAGCTTCGGCACCTGTTGATAAGATTGCTCCAGTGGCTCAGTGTTAATGTCGACGGCATCAAGTGTTGATGCCTCTGCCAAAAACGGGTTCGAATTTTGGAGATAGCACGTTCTTGCTCCTCGTTTTTCCTACTTACCGGCTACAATATTAATTTTCTTAGCATTTTTCCTCAGTGACGGACGAAAATTCTATTCCACATTGAGCTCTCAATTAAGCGATTGGTTGGATTTGGCAACATAATTTTCCTGCAATAGGTATAGGTAGGCTATCGATTGTATTCCACAATCATGTTGTTATTATTATTTTCACTGTGAAATTACTTAGAATCTCTATTATACTTCTTAACGTTATTTTTTGTTACTTTATAATTGACTATTGTCCTCTGGTTGAATGTACAGAATATACAGTATATTGCTGCATCATATGTGGCCTCTTGCATGTAGAATGACATATAATAAAACATGTTTGCCCGAGACATTCTTGTCAAAAATGATATATAGCTGAATTTTAATCAGACAGGGAAATTCTTCATCTAAATTAAAAAAATTCGGTAATCAGATACTTCCTTGACGTAATTTTATCATTCCTCCAAGAGACTTTTCAAATGATCCTCCTGTTTTATATAACAATGCACAGTTTGCTTTTTCAAATATTATAATTTTTAACAATTTTATCCGGATTACCAATGACCATACAAAATGGGATGCAGGCTCTCAGTAATTAGAATGAATTAAATCCATTTCCTTAAACATTGGCATTTGTAGGACAAAATATATTTTGCCACCCTCTTTCCAGACCTACGTTTAGCCGCCCAATAAATTTCAATAAGAGATAGTCATGCATTTTCCTTGAGACCCATTTTCATGCCTCGTTTTTCTTTTTCATCATTTCATATTTCTCTTTTGCTATCTTTCATGAACTTTTTTCTGTCTTACTACAGGGCCGCTTTTAGCTGTTTTATCAGCGCTTATTTTTGGCGCAGCTTATACGCCACAGCATGAATATACGCCTAATTTTCAATCTGGATCACATGCAGTTTAAAATTCAGTCCAATCATGGAGGTGGAAGTGGAATGCAATGTATTGTTAGCTCCTCATCCGAAAGAAGAAGCATATGTGCGAATCCTTTTATTTATGCCCCTTGTAATTTTTTATTCCTATTTAGTATTTTTCAACAAACCGCTACAGAGACTTGCAGTTACTATAAAAATCTCATTGATGAAAATAATCTGAACCATTATAATTCACGATCCTTAACATCATTATCATCCACCCATTACCCACACACAAGGTTTGAACTTATATCGGTATCATTAACTCGAAAAAAGAAGAAAAACTGAAGTAAAGTTCCTGCTTTATTAGGGATTGCCAATTTGGGAACGGCTCTTTAATGGAATCATTAAAATTTTTAAAGATTTGCATTGAATGGGTGAATAGTAGGTGTTCATTGTATTATCAATCGAAATTAATGTTGATTTTATTTTCTCGCTGACATATAGCCATCATAATTTGCATGAAATCTAATCTGATAATTTGTGGAAGCTTGCATTTAATGAAAAGTTACGAATTGGAAGTTGTTCTGCTCTTTCCTGGTTATATTGTTGATTGTATGATCAATTATTGAAAAACGTTATAATGGATTTTTCTTCATAATCATTTCTTTACCTCTGATATACTTGATGCAAAACCATGTGGCGAGGACCATTCCAGTATGATGGTAGAGATGTAGGAAGGTAATGTGCGAGTACTTCTTACGTGCTACCATGAAAATCTGCAACAAAATGAACAGTTAAAGGCTGAGAAACCACGTTTATCATCTTTATATATTAGAGATTATTGGCGATTCTTCATTAAGAAAGGCTTAAATTGTAATCTTGGTCTCTTTTCTAAAAACCTTCCGGTAGAAAGTAATCCTTCGTTGAATGAATCCGTCTCATCTTGAGACAAAAAGTTATTACTATGCTTTCTTCAGTTATCTCCATTCCAAAGCTTTTTTCAACATCTCTTGTTTTGTAATTTCCACTCTTCTAAGTGAAAGATTTATTCAACAAACATAATAAGCAGTAATTTACAATTTTCAATTTTATATTCTTTTCCAATATGATTTTAAGTTTTAATTGCAGCTCATGAATGAAAGTGGTCCTCCAAAATTATTGTTGATGTTTTCAGTAATAATATTCAAAATCACCAACTCTTCTTATATGTCCAAATAAGTTATCTAGATAAGTCAACTAGTATAAGACTAGTTATCCATTAACTTGAGCCTCTCTTCAGGGTTCATAAGAAATGAGATCATTCTTGTAATCAATATATTCTACATTTAAGAAGAATAAAAAAAATAATTATTCAGCCTTTAAATTGCCAAATATTCCAATTCACTACAAGTAGGTCTTCAGATGTAGCTTTTGTTGAAGTTGATTTATCTGTGATATTTTCCATGACGAAATACTTAATGAACAATGTAATATTAAAACTTACACTGTATTTCACTTTTAAATAATGTTTTACTCCCATATATTGGAGATGCTTGAAGAATGCACTTCACTTCTGAAAAGAAGAAGGCTGACGAAGCTTCTTTTCAGAAGTGAAATGCATTCCTCAAGCATCTCCAATATATGGGAGTAAAACATTATTTAAAAGTGAAATACAGTGTCAGTTTCAATATTAGATTGATTTATTTACTTTTATAAATAAAAAATATTGGAATGTTTCTGTAAAATAATGAGATCTAATATTGTTGACAATTTTTTTATTACAAAAGTGGTATTTGTTGCTAATTATTAAGTCACTACCAGACAGACCAGTTTTGTATTTGGCCAAAAGCACAACTTGACTAGGAAATTGGTATCCATAATAAATGAGGTAAATTGCTATCCCTTTTCAATGTATTTTTAATTTTTTCTAATGTATAGTTTTATTTACAATAATTTATTAAGAACTAGTGCTCTTATTTTCTCAAAAGAGATTATAATTAATTGGAAATTCGAGTTTGTTATTAATAAAATAAACCTTACATTTCGAAATAAATCAGTTTACAAAAACGGAACAGGCTTGTTTCACACATAACCGCTTTGATTAACAGATGTCGATTACCTGACATAATCACATTACATCATATGATTTCAGAAATCGGGTAGGTGTGAAGCGCTCCATATGATACAATGATATCGTTTATGTGTGAAACTATCCTATTCAAACAAAATTGAAATGAAGACAACATTGAATGCTCCTTTTTGTTTAATATTGAGCCGATAACAAACTTGAATGGGACCACCAATACATTAATAATGCTCGTCTATAAAAAACTTCGAAATCGGTTCAATAATGCTCAAATAATTTATGTACAAACATTAAAAAAAGGGTCGAGCTGAGAACCTCCTGTTTCGAAGTCGGTTAAAAACAAGTTTTTACTCAAAAGTTGATTACTCACATACTAAAAAGTTTGAAATAGAGTATTTATTTACTTTGAAACATTTTAAATTGAATACAAGTGATCTTTTAGGAGTCGGCGCCAAATATTTTACGAAGTTAATAAGAAATTCTGTTTTATTTTGGAACCGGTATTCAACTTTCGATTATCATTTTATTGGAGTCGATTTCTTTTTTTGTTTTAAAAGTTGTTCTATATCAATGTGTTCTATATCAATACCTTTTCAGGTGGAATTTTTCCTCTGTTAACCTTCTGTGATCACTTTTTGTAACTTGCTTCTTCTTTTTTTTTCTTCTTCCAACTTTTGTACAGTTCATTTGAATAATTATTTCAATATTTATATAACTTATTATAACATCAGGATATTACATTAATAATGTTTCTTTTTTGTTTTTCTTCTTTTCTTCTATCTCTTTCATTTAAAATAGGTTTATTTTATAGACTCCATCCAGCGGTCCACAGGTTGCATCTTGTGTGCTGGATTGTATTTTCTCTTTAAGTTTAATTTTTTTATTTATTTTATATTGTTTTTTTTTCCAATGAATGGTATTTTTGGATCGAACATAGCTTTTCTGTAGATAAGAAAAAAAAACACTGTATATTGCTATTTTTCTTTTGAGAATAAAATCTATCTATCTATCTATCAATTAGACCAGTTATTTAATTTTGATTATCATTTCATTGTAGTCGGTTCTTTTTTGTTTTAGAATTTGTTTTAAATCAACGACGCTGGTGCAACTTATCATCAATAAATTATTTTGAATAAACATCTATTTGTTTTCAGAAAGAAATGTACATTCACATTTAAAATGTAAGAAAAATGCCAGATGTAACCGTGAATCGAACCAGTAATCATGGTATGCAGGAACACTAAATTTTAATCACCTTGTCATCTTCTGTAATTAGGTTAAATTTTTGTTGATTGACATTTTTACTTACTGTGTCTAGGAGATCAACCACTTTCGAGAACAGATAAGCCCAAGAAGCAAGCATGAGCTGAAAAAACAAATAGTTTGTCAGTAAGCAAAATAATAAAAAGTTCATTAATCAAAAGAAAATATTCAAATTGCTTAGATAAACACTACAATAAAATTGAATTTAATAGAAACACACTCACGTGTTGGTTGTTTCGCTTTCTTGTTCGAGTATCTCCAGAGCAGTGTCTGAAGATGCTTGATCATTAGAGCGAAGCGGCCATCACACCACCACGTAATGTGTGGGTTTGTCTCCGCTAAAATGTCAGTGTTGTTTTACTCCAAGCTTACCAGTGGGAAAGAATATGGATGGACATAAAAGACATTGAGATAATATCAAGTCGCAGAAAAAAGTGAATTGAAAACGATGCTCTAATATGGGAACACAGAATAGCCAAATAAATTAAAAATGCAGTACATTACAATAAGACTATTCAACGCTCTGACAAAAATTGCAATTGAATTCGAATTTCAAACAAATGATTTCAGTATAATATAAAGTAATTTGCATAGTTTTGGTAATTAAATATACCACTTTATTGACTAGTTAACAAAGTTTATTCACTTTATCTTAGCTACAGCCATTTTTTGCCAATTAAGGCCCGTTTTACACATATCAATTTCATCTGTTTTGTAAAATCTCGAACGGTCCACATTCCAACAGTGGCGTGAAGAAATAAATTATGCTCTTCACACACGTCGATATAATGCCGAACGTTAACGTCCGTTGCCGTGTAGCAGCCGTCTCGACCAGGACGGCAGCCGTTCGGTACGATACGGGTTGAAACAATCGAAATTGTCCATACATTGTCCATTGCATTGCTTATTCAATGTATTATTTATTTGCATTGTTTTTCATCTTCAGAGACTTCTCTGTCTCTTTCTATATAAATAAAGTAATTTTATCTTTATCTATCCCCATAAACCGTTCGGAGTTCGAAATTTGTTCACTTTTGTCCATTCCGTTCGAGGTCAACCGAACGGCTGAAATCGTACGGCCGATATCGATGTGTGTGAAACGGCCATTAGACTATTTCTCATGAAATTTCTAATCAATTACTTATTTATTTCAAATAGTTCTGCATTTCCAGTTCGAGACACTCTATTCTGACCTGATAACTTTCCACAAGTCATGCTGTGACTAATAATTGGTAAACTTGGAATCATATCTTTTTCTACAACTTGTCTTAACGTCATATATTATTCTCTATTCTGTTGGTCTAATTTCTCTGCGATAGTGTTTTGCTTTCCGATTCACCTCCATTTGTCTCAGCATACTTTGTCAAGTTTATCAGGTTTTTTGTTTAAATGTATCAGTTTATTGTTCAAATGTATTAAATTTTCAGTTTTCAAGGTTGATATTGTCATTGATTTGAGAAAAAAGCTCTCATTCAGTGAAAACCAAGGAAATTGAAACTAAGATTGAAACAATTACGGTATCGCTTACAATTATTATTCTCTGTTGGAAGGTTGCAAAGCGTAAGGTTACGTATATTAGCCGATTTCATTGTTCATTGAATGGCACTCATTGTCTTTGAAACGATGCGAAAAATGAAAATGACAATACGAATATAGTAACGTTTCAAATTTGAATAATCCGATTCCCACAATATTATGAATGTCAAATGATACATTTATAGTGTTGACTCTAAACAGTTGCGTAGACAGGATTGAACTTCAGGGGGGATACCAGGGGGTGTGGGGGATTGGAATCCCCCAGTTGATGTTTTTGTATTTATCATTTGTATAATGTTTTTTTTGAGAATTTTCAAGTAATTTTTACTTGGATATTTCAGAGCTCCAAGCAATTAAAGCAATTGTTAATTTAAATGAAATATATATCCGATCCTGAAGAGTCAGTGACAGACACCACTCGAAAACACTGCATTGCCACATTGCTTACTGTATATGCCGCGGCAGAGCGAGAGTACCATTATAACATTGTTTACTTATGGTGATTCTCGTGACAAACTCTTGTGCTAAATAAAACTAAGGTTTATATATGTATTAACGGTTTTAATTTAATCTGTAAGTTATTAGTAATGTGAAAGATGACTACAACATTTCGAGGGGGAGGGGAAGGATGTATCTAGATATCCCTCCTGGCTACGCCTCTGGCAAACGACATTATTTGAAGCTGCTAGTGTCTTCAAATCTTATTTAATGTTTGATGCGATAAATGCGGCTGTAAAATGGAGGATTGCTGGATTGGTTTTCTCAAATTGGATTCTACTCCGATTGCATAGCCTATTCATTTGGGTAGCTTAGATATTCTTCCTATTTCAATTCCAAGCACATTCAATTAGATTTTTTAATATTCTGAAGCTAATTTCATTTTTTGTCTTTGTACTTTTAGGACATGTGGGCCAATCCTGAATTTTTTCAACAATACAGTAATACGAATTTTAAGTTTATTGGCATCCTTGGAGTTCGGTTTTTTCATACTTTAAAGATTTTCGTTTGGCTACGCCTTGTTACAGTTTTCATCAAAATAAAAGCAGTGCAATTTTCCCAACATTAGCATACAAATACAACACCCTCCTTACCCGTACATAAATACATTAATAAATAAATCAGTAAGGGCTTATTGTCATTTATACATGGGCTCAATTTGTGATATTAGCGTTGGATAGTTTTGTGTGTCGTTGGGGAATTACTTTGATTACGATCAGTGTTGGCCATTTGTGGTTAGAGTGCAGCAGCAGTGAATGGGAATTATATTTAGAAGCTAGCAGAAGCTCGAATAGAGTCGAATTGGCGCGTATTGTTGCCTCTATAAAGTTGGCAGTGCTGTTTAGCCACGGTAGCGATCCGCAGAGACCGTTGGCTCGGTTTGGCCGGCGGTTTCGGATCCACGTGTATTTATGGGCTTTGTCCGGTCAGCTGGACCGAATTAAAAACGACTCACAGGCAGATAATGTGCATTGAAAACATTCTCTGCAACTGCACCAGGCTTTATTCCAATGCGTTTGAATCGATGCCAATTTCAACGTATCTCTGATTACATCGTATCCTTGATACACTATAATTGATTACGTATCAATGATTACTTGAATAGGAGAGCTTTGGTTGTGGATAAACTCATGAAATAATTTCCTGATAAGGCATTTGGTTGTGGACTCTTTCCTGAATAATGTTGAGGACATGACTCGAAAAAATGGAGGTTATACAGTGGAACTTCGTCATGGTATAAATAAAAGTATAAACCATCTACCATACCATTTGATAATGATGAGACTTCCATAGTGAATATAAACACTTATTGAGTGTAATGCCATTCGCATTGTTGTAGTGCATCTTCAGATACTGCTGGAAACGGTGCATTATTATTACAAAGTGGCAATCTTGCACGTCAAGAAAGTATTGATGTTCATTAAAACAGTATTAAACATTATCAAATTGCAGTTTGAGTTTACCAGTGGAAAATAATAATTGAATTCCAACATAGCATAAATAACATGTTTATTATATTTTATAGGATATTCCCGATGCACTACTATTTCTGATGTTTATTGATGTGGCTCAATCTTCTTTCCACAAATAAAATCAAGGTCTTTAAAGTTGGAATACATTCACACATGATCGTTTCACTCTGATGTACTAGTCATCAAACACTGCTAGTATCCGACCGTGAACTCGTTATTACGAGTTGTGATAGTGTATCAACTAAGTTCACTGTCAAGTACCAGCAGTGTCTGGTGATGCGTGATGCAGGAGATATATAAGGAACGCCCCCCCCCCCCCCCCCAACATCGCAACGACATAAACACTATAATTCACGCCACGTAATTAGGCGGCACAAAGAAATAAATTGCGGTGTAGTAAAGAAAAAGACAACTGACAGTGACAAACCGTATGACTCCTAGGATCAGACTTCAAGACTAGGTAACACGGTCGGAGTGTTGCTGTCAATTCGTGCATTGTTTACGTTGCTGATTCCCTACTATCAGCTTCTGGAATGGTCTCATATCTGGCAACACTGCAATTTTCCAGATTCACTTAATTTGGTGAGGCCAACTATAGATCAAATGTACTTTGAGGAAGTTCAAATTTCAAACCTCAATAAAGTGTGTGAATCTGCTTGAAATTTAGAAAATTTTACTGTCGAAGAAACTCTGACTTCTTTGAGAAAAGTCAGAAGTTTCAGCTAAAACTTTAAAAATGTATCTTGTTTAATATTGTTTCTTTGTTTTTGTGTCTGTGTCAAGTGTCTTTGTTTTTAAAAAGAAGACCAAATAAGTACTATTTGCTTGTTGGAGAATTTACAATTCATGAATCGAAAAATTTCCAGAATAGAATAGTTGGGATGGAATTCATACCCTAGGTGAATGAGAATTTCTGCAAAAGCAATCTGGAGGCACTTGATGATGCTCTTCCATCAGTGTGAAACGATCATTACTTATAGAATTGTTGGTATCTATTTCAACTTTAAATTCCTTTAAATTCGCTTTATCTCAGTTTATCATTGCTAATGCATTTATAACATTAGGGACAATGTACGACTTAACATTTGAAAGTGTGTTCAAATAAAGCAAGTTTTCTTCGCGTCTGTACCCAGCCTGCAGACAGTCTCTGTTCTGTAAATGTGTGAAATTGCCTGCTGCTATATTTGTCCGTTTCAGATTGATTGATGTTGGTTTGAATAATTTGACGAGTTGTTGAGCGACCGTTTGAAAGGCTTAGCCGTTTCATTGATGTGGGTGGAGAGTGGAACGATCACACAACCATTTCCTAAAATTAACACGTGGTTCTGCATGCATTTCTGTTTATAGGGGGTGGTCTTTGCTACTGCACACAGTTGGAGTGCATTTACTAATATAGTGCATCTACCATAGAGTAGCAACTAGCATTCAATAGTAAATAGTGCACTCACTATGGATGATGTGAATGTCATATGAGATGTACTTACCCCCATTCGAAGAGGATTCTTCTTGGGATCTATTGGATGACACGAGTGGTTATAGATATAGTTCTGTGCTTGTTTGTCGAAAACCAACTGTAAAACGATATTAAAATTGATGTTTTAGTGTGGATGAGCAGGAAGAGGTAAGATAATGGCATTGTACACAAGGATAAGAGATTGGAAGTAGAAGAAACACGTCACTTAACGGTGAAAGAGATGGAGAAAAAGGAAGGATTAATGTAATAGTACTAGGGGGGGAAAATTTCAAATATTATAGAAGTTTCATTGAATGTATTGGGGGAAGTTATTCTTGATGGTAGAAGAAAAGATAATAATGTGGAAAAGAAAACAATTGAAATAAAATAGTTAATTTGAGATTCAACAAAGCAAATCAGTTGATGAAGCTCCTCAGTTAGGAAGCAAAAATGCATTCCTTATACAAGTGGGTAGAATAGATTATTTTTATGAAACAAAATGCTTTTTTTCATAGAAATTTGTGAATGATTTTAACGAATTATTTGTTTTGAGAGATGAAATAACTTGAATTTTATACTATTCAACTTGAAAATGTTCAATGAAATCTCTAAATACAGTCCAAGAATTAAATCAACTTCATGAAAAATGAATAGATATGATTCTATTTTTTAAATAACATATAAATTTTAAATGGAGTAAAAATTAGGAAATACGTTCTTGCACTGAACAGTAAGGACATATCAGTACGTGAACAGAAAATTTATACAATAGCAATTATTATTCCAAAATGGGAAAATAAAATAATAGAGTTATAGGTTAGAACTTAATTGAAACTGAAAATGTATTGTCAACTCCAAAGTAATGATCAATGTTGTGGAGTAAAAATACCTTCTCATTGTGACATTCAAATTTCATCAATAAACTTTTCAAATGTAGTGAATATGATCATTATCTTGGAATAGTGTTACGGTAAACATTTTAAACAATGCAACGATAAAAGTAATTGGAAATTAGTCAAATTCTGCTTCATACTTCACGTATTGTATTGAAATAGCTGATTCCATGGAATCCATACAGAGTATTCAAAAAAGTATTCTAGATTATTTGTTTAAATTTCAATTTTATTAGATTATCTCTACATTCAATATTTGAGTATTCGAAATTATCAAATTCAATATTATTTAAACAGTTTCAGTGAAACAGAAAATAGCCAGTTTAATAAATTGAATATGAATGTAAAAATAAATACATTAAAATACTGTAAGATTCCCTTCAGCAATAAATCTAACAATCCCTTTTAGAAAGTTACAAAAAGAGGTTGATACCTCTATATATAGAAGTAGATGAAAAGGGGATGTTAAACTTACTACTGTTGATATACTACTGTTGAGTACAACTGACGTTAAACATGATAAAGCAATATTACTAATGGGTCAGAATTAGTAGCATCGGTCATGCATCAGTTTCAGCGTTTCTTCAATAGTAGCTAATATGCAAAATCATTTCCAAAATAAACGTTATATGAAACAACTGACCCATAACACAAGAAATCCGTTGTAGATGACTTGGAATATGTTATAGACCATCATTATTTTTGTGATATTGTATGGTTGTCGCTTCTCCATAAATTTTGGCCCTAATTTCAATACTATTAACAGGTAGATGCTGGTTATTATTAGAACTGGCCATGGCGTTGCAGTGAGCATCCATTGTTCGACCACGTTATCTGAAAAGAACAAGAAAGAATATAATAACAGGTGAATAACATTAAACTGTACAAGCTTACATGCTATATTGCATAACTGGCACTGATAGTGTCATCCCTATTTGTTAAGTCGTCGCACGGAAAATTTCAGTTTCTCTCATAGAGAAAAATTAAAATATATCATAGTGTAAATGGGACAGGAGCCTATATGCAAGCTTCAAAAAATTGATCAGTCAAATGCTTCTAGGTCCCAAACGGCGAGCGCTATGAAAAAAAATTGAATGACAAGAATAGGCGACAATAGGCTCTGTCACTCACCGCTCGTCGCTTGGCTTGGGAAACGGTTTATTGAGAGGAGAGAAATTATTACAAAAATATTTCACGTTCTCTTGAATCAAATATTGGTTGCTGATTGACTGCAAGAATTGTCACGTGCTGACTGCAGTTCACGCCACTAAATTGGGCGTCTATACAAATTTGCGGTGTTGCCAGAGTGATGGGTCCATGCCAGCAGCTGTAGTAGAGAATCACTAACCTCAATGCACGAGTTGACAACGCTACTCGTACCATGTTGCCTAGTCTGCAAGTCTGATGCCATTATGGTTTGTCACCGTAGTCTATTGTTCTTTCGCTACATCGCGTAATTCCATGGTGTGAAGACAAGTCTGATGCCATTATGGTTTGTCACCGTAGTCTATTGTTCTTTCGCTACATCGCGTAATTCCATGGTGTGAAGACAAGTCTGATGCCATTATGGTTTGTCACCGTAGTCTATTGTTCTTTTCGCGTAATTTCGTGGTGTAAAGAATAGGTACAGGGAATGCATTAGCTTACTATACTGTTAGGAAAAGCAAGAAAGAGGAGAAACGATGCTGCATTTTGTCAACAGTACTTTCTGTTACATTTTGGTAATGTGCACTTGTCTTTATTTTTTGTCTTTGTCTCGGTACTCTCTTCGTCTCTCTCACTCTCAAATATTTCAAATGCATTTCTGGTACTTTCGAGCATTTCCAAGATACCTTTATCGGTTTTGATAGAGATATCTGAAATAAGAACTCTCTGGATTTCTAGAACAAATACATGTGATGAACCACATTCTTTCTTTGAGGCAGAACAACTGTGATTGATAAACTGTGACAGACCTTGTGTTTCTTAAGTGTTCAGTTTATAATTTAGTGTATTAACCGTTTATTATACATTTCTTTTTAAATCATTGAACAGATTATTGGACATTTTTTATAAAATTATTGATCGGCCTATTGACAGTTGTCTAATTAGTTCTGAACAGTTATAATCTTGTTATAGTAATATTCATTATTAGTTTAAATTATTGTACTGATTGTTTCTTTATTGATTTTATTGTGTGATAATAACTGATTAGTGTGTGTTTTGAGTAGCCTAAATTGTGTAAATAAAGTTCGAGTATTACTTTCAAGTGTTGCCAGTATTATTTAGTGATAGAACCCGTCACAATACAAAGTTTTTTCTCCCAAATAGAGTTGAATTGATTACTTATCTATGATTTCACTACACTTTTTACGAGTACTTACTATGTAGAAAAATAATGTAAGTTATTCTTGGAATACAGGAATCAAGTTTATTATCAGTAAAGAATCAATTGGTTTGGTAATATTATGCGATACCCGGTAACAGTACTCTCCATTGTTTCGAAAGTTCAATAAAACTGGAAATTTTTCACGCAAAGAAAAGTCCAATGTCGAGTACTATAAATGCTGAGTAATCCAAGAACTCATCCTTGACAGAAGGTTGCATTATTTTCATCTCCAAAGTGGGAGAAATATAGACCATTGCAACACGCAACATACGTAATTGACACTTTATAGTATACCTACTGTACGAACTAGTAAACCAAGAAAAAAATGTTGTTAGCCCAAATAGAACTGTTGATTCATGTTCTCCTTCTGAACAACCTTGTTTTTTTTTGTGTACAACTCATTCGTGTAAACTGAGTATATTACTGTATACGGTTGAAGCAAATGTAACATAAAACAAGAGGATGCACGTCTGGTTGAGACTATCGTAATTGGATATTTTAGTTTTTCAGTTGCCTAACCTTCGTCTGAGGCTGTTTGATTGATTAAAGTAATCCGTTTCACATACGGTACAGTGAATGTTGCCAATGTTTGAAATTACAAGAGTGCTGTCAGAGAATCCTGTGCGTTGCGGAGGTTGAGAAGATGGTAGAGAGGATTTAGATAAGGATTCCCCCCCACAGTGCATTAAAACAACACTAAAAAATACATCGGAAGGTGCATACGAGAGAAGGTTGGTTCCCTTCCTTGATTTAAATTGAAAATTTGCCAATGAAAAAGATAATAGAAATATACATTTTCCAGATTCCAAATTCACTGTTGTTCAGTTAAGAGAATTGTAAAACTTGTCACTTTCCTTTCAAATGGATAGTTGAGTTGTGAAAATTTTCATTTCGATTTCAAATTATGTTATAATATATTTTGGAAGATTGTGAAATTTGGAAAAACCATTTGCGATCAGATTGACAATCGGGTTCTGAAAATGGTGCATTGTTTTGTTTTAATGATGCCCACATGTGTCCAAGACTTGGGCGTGCCTAATGAAATGAGTGGTACACAACATTTTCCTTGCTGAACGGTTCCTTAGAGGTGATGTTCTTAGCATTTCTTAAATCTACGAGATTGCGAGATTTGAAAGATGTTGTTGAGACTCAACCAATATAGAAGATGCCAGAACATGGATCCATGATTTTGTTCATTTACAAAATTATTTGAGATATTGGCCCCATTGTAGCATGTAATTCCAAAAAGTGATCAGTCTTCATAATAATTATCATCAAGACAATGCGTGCCGGCACAGTATTGCTGTATTAGTGGGGAGAACTTTTAGTTTAACTTCGCCTTTTAAGTCTTGTGGGGAATAAAGGGTGCTTACAATTTCAAGTTCATATATGATTTTAAGATTCCTTCAAATTGCAACATATTATGTTGAATGAATTTGAAAGTTGTAACCAACTTTCGAACAATAATTGCGCACTAATGCTCACTTTAAAATAATGTTAAACAAATGCTCACTAATGCAAATTCTACAATCATTTTCCTGATTATGATTTTTACCAGTCTTGTAAATATTGTGAAGATAGCGTGCATGTAGAACAGGATCGGATGGTCTGCAAGAATTCAGAAAATGTAAAATGTATCGACTGACGTCCAAAATCCTACGTCACGACATGGACTCTCATTAAACAGGTAGACCTGACCAGATTGTATATAAATGAGTAGAACTTGACTGGCCACTTTGGCCGTCTAGATGACGTCAGAGGCTCAGCATGGAGTAACAAGTTTAAACTACCAAACACAACTACCAAATTCAACATAAAATATCAAGTGGCAGAGATCCCATGCATCGACCTAACTAAAGGCAAAGCACTATTTAGCAGGTTTCAGATGTGGACTTGGACTGTATGTCTATAGTGAATTGAATCATTATAGATATAATATGAAGTCTGTATCGTTTTCAGAGCTCGAAGGTCGCCAGGATACCGTTTCGATGGTAACGTATCGGTTAACTTCCTTGAATTCCTATTAATTTCCACTCCTGTTGCTAAAACTATTAGCTACCGATCGTTGCGTCGGAGAATGTTCAAAGTTGTGAACCAGTAGGGACTGGTTTGTTTTCATTGATGAAATTTAATTGATTACTGTATTAGTGAATGAATATAAATATAAATTCACTCTAATTTTAATCTTAATCCAGGTGTAATAGTGAATTTTTATATACTAATCAAGTAATAACAGTGACAGTGACAGACTATTTTAATACACTAGAAAATACAAAATATTTCAAAAAACAAAGCAAAAGTAAAAAAAAAAACATACAGACAATTACAAATAGGTGGCTCCATTTTGGGGTGTGCAGGAAAACTGAACTTATCCAACTATGGCAAAGCCGTGTATTAGGAAAAGTGAAATAGGAGATGAAAGAGGAAGGGGAGTTTGAAAAAGGAAAAAGAAATTGGTATGAGTAAGGGAGAAAGTCAATTAAATAATAAAAAGGTAGATAAAGAACAGAAGGAAGGAAAAAGCAAGCGAAGTCCACTGTTCAAAAGCACCAATATCAAACAACCCTGAACACGCTCCAATAGAATTGAATTTTTCTACTTTGCATAACCGCAATAAAACTTCGGTTACGCGTACCGGTTCTCTAAATCTCAAATAGTTATCTAAGTTTTGTCAAATAGTAGGTGTTCATTTTAATTGATAGGTGAAACATGAGAAATAAGATAAAGTGATAGTGTCACTTAGTAACAAAGTTGATATTTTGTACTGTTATTTAAATTGACTTCTGGATGAAGTCCTCGTCTAATACGAGAGCAGGTCAGCAGGTATTAACTATTTATCGATAGGTCCTCAGTTTCCAACTACGGAAGACACGGAACATTCGGAGAGACAGAGTACAGGGCAGGAATACATGACAAAGTAAGATCTCTGTATAGGTTCCTACACCAAAAGCATAAATTATTCTAGTGAACTCCTACGCTGGCCGCTTTACATTAGCCCAAATCCGCGATGTAGGAAACCGAGGCTTACTAAGCAAAATTGTTACTGGAAATGTGTCTTATACTTTCATTATTACCGAATGATACTTTCGTATTGTATTTATTTTGTATTTGTATGTATTGTATTTTGTATTTGTTTGTCTCATATTATTTTTCATATATAAGTGGCCTTTGAAAGAAGAAAAAATTCAATCATTTTTATTTTTTGTTTATAGTAGGCTACCCTTATTATGTTCTCATAGTATTAAAATCTTTTATCAACATAATGGCGTTGTCATGGTATTATCGTAAATCAACATAGAGACGTTTCTTCAATTTCTAATTTTGTGATGCATTGAGTATCCCTGAGCTACAATAAACCATCTGTTTTTGTCAATATATGATAGGTCTCGATTATTTGAAAATAAAAATAGGTTTCAATATATTTTAAATAGATTTTTGTTGAATTTTTTCTCAATGTTATCTTGTACGAACGGAGCTCCTTATAAACACCAGTTGAACCCAAGTAGTTGATAATGCTAATTATAAACTCAGGCTAAATTGCTTAATTCATCAAATTTTTGATTTCCAGGTATGAACGGAGCTCCTTATAAACACTAGTTGAACCCAAGTAGTTTATAATGCTAATTATAAACTCAGGCTAAATTGTTCCAGTCATCAAATTTTTGATTTCCAGGTACGAACGGAGCTCCATAAAAACACCAGTTGAACCCAAGTAGTTGATAATGCTAATTATAAACTCAGGCTAAATTGCTTCATTCATCAAATTTTTTATTTCAAGAATATCTGATTATTTTTGATTTATAATTTAGAAGACGACTATAAATAATATTCTGCTAGACTTGATAGGGAGTTTGATAATTCCTTTGAGTGCTACAATCCTTAATTGCGAAAAAAAAATTCGGAAAATGAAGCCCACATTTATCTGAGACTTTTTCGTGGGTAATGAATTGGATGATGGTGATTGATAAGTTGGACCTACAACTTCAGGTGGGTTCCGAACTTATTAATCCAAAATAATGTGTCACATCAATTAATCTAGTTGAATTGTAATAAGTCGATTAACTGTTTTTTTTTTTAATTTCTATGTTATTTAACTGGATTATCACTGTATTATAGTTCTATGGCTTTCAGGGGCCACTTGGGCTTTTCTATAATAATTATTCTTTTGTTCTCAGGAACTCTGATCGAATACCCGATAAAACCTACTAGGGACAAAACGTAGCACCCGAAATAACGTAACACTTGGGTCAATATTTACCTGGGAAGGGTATGACAATAGCTTCAAGATGTATTGGATGCGACAAAATTACAAATGTTTTCCCGGTACATATTTTAAATACTAGATGTTAATCTTCATGTTTAATCTCTTTAGTCTGATAATTTATTTTCAGTAAACGCACATAATAAAGTAATAACTGATTCCCATCACACTTTATACAGGCTCTATCCAGTACTCAACCTCAGTACTCAATTCCTTACCCGCACAGTGAGAATACCACGTTTCAAATAAGGTTTTAAACCCTCGACAAGCCAAGATTGAAAACACCCCCTGCCGGCTGGAATTAGGAATTTCCAAGGGTCAATAGCCCGAATCATGACAAGCCGTTTGGGGTTAAGGCTGTGCGCCAGCTACCATGACTCTGATCAAGTCACGAGTCCCGACTCAAGGCAACTAACAAACGAGTCTATAATCGAGTCGAATCGAGTTTGGTCCGGTTTTGAATCACTCTGGTGGATTAGTTTGTAACTAGCTTTCCATATCCCTGAAACGTTGCCAGATCTCTCGGCTCACGTCTACTCCCCTCTTCGCCTGGTCTGACTAGGCCTTCTTGGGAGGGTGGCAGAGTCGTTCTACTACTCATAATCTAGTAAAGCAAATTTAGTTTCCAAGCCACAGTTATTCTAATACCTGAGCTTTCATTCACAAAAATAATTTGATATGTCTGACGGCTAGATAGCCTGGTCAGTTTGAGACCTCTGTTCACTTCGGGTGGCATGAGTAGTTTGTACATTGTTTAGTGCAGTGTTTTATTTTTAACCTAATATTGTACAGAATTCTACAATAATAAAACTAATTTTTGTTTTATGACATTAATGTAAGGAGTTTTTTCTTGTGTTGATAATGGCAAAGCAAAGCATTAGTTGGGTCATGACTTTCAATATTTTGTTTTTTATTTTTCAATTCACCCAGGGTTACTCCTAATTCAGTCATATCCTTTCTAATTTCCTTTTTGTCTCATACAACATTGCTAGAACGTTAAAACAGATAAAAACACAAAATCACATTCAAAATTAGCCTGCCTATCTATAGCAGTGTGTCATTTAAAGCTGTCTATAAATTGTCTACAAAGTCTTGGCCCTTTCATAAAAATCCTCAAACCTATATAATAATGGATTATCCATCAAAAAAAGTTTCAGTCTATGCTTAAAAATTGGATATGGCAGATTTTTGAAGCTCTCTGGAATGGCATTGAACAGTTTTACACTTCTAAAAAGAAAAGTCTTTTGTGTGTTTGAATAATTGTAAATCAAGTTATTTCTTGTGCGTGTGTTGTGAGTAGGTATCATCCCCTGTATAGTGAAGTTTTAATGTAATAATTTCCCCGGGCTCCTGGACCCACTATTCGGTTGTTGGGGGGGGGGGGATTACTATTCCTTGCTTGAAAACTGAAAACCCCCAACCTTTTACAGTTCCACTACAGTTTTTATTGAAAGGCTCTCTGTTATCTATCAAAGAAGTCCTATAATATAATTCCAGTCACAATGTAAGCTCTCCAATAATGTAATCATATTTTATGATTAAGATGCAGTATATGGAACAATCGCAAGAATTTTCTATAAAGAAAAATTTGTTTCCTTCGTTTGACACTAGAGCCCTCTCAAATTTTGTCCACTCTTTTGATGGACAAAAATTGGTACAAAGCTGGAAGTTCTTTTAATCCACTCTAGGTATTCTAAAAGAGAGTTCTTTGAGTTATCAGAAGTTAGAATTGAAGAATATGAAATTCTACGTCGATTGATGTATAAAAATATATCCGTTCATTTATCATGTAAATGCTCACTCCTACACATAAAAATTTAGAGGTAAGAAGTTTTAGATCATTGAATTTACTTTCAGAAGAGTTCTCAATTTGAAAATTTGGCCAATTTGTCGATAAGTAGAAACCTGAATCACTGTATATCAAACCTGAATCAATTAGGACAGTAACCAAGTTTCATAAGCAAGTGATATCAGGAAAAACATTTAGTAGTTATTTTCTCAACGAATTCAAAAATGTAACTTAGTTGGTGATTATAGAATAATTAAGATAAAGTGTATTTATTCAGTCAGAGAACGAATTTGAGGAAGAAGTCAGTATTGTCAGATAAATTATAGTCAGTCAGACAAATGTAGAGTAGGTAACACAAATCGATAGTAAATGTTAAAAGTGCATATTCGTTTTATAGCTGATGATGCACACATGAGTCCGAGACTTGTGCGTGGAAAATGAGGTGAATGATAACACATAAATGCCAGATGGAGGAGCGGGATTCGAACCCACGACCGCTGAACGACAGCAAGCTGAAGTTGCGACGCACCAATCAACTGCGCTAAGCGGCCCGCCAAATAAGTGCAATTATGTGTCTTTCAAAGTGCACCAAGATAAAAAAAAAGCTAAAATTGATGGAAACAAAATGATAATTATTATTTTGCTTTTTTTCTCATTTTTATTTTATACTTTTATACTAAGATCATTTCGTTATGAAATTGAATTTTATTTTATAGTACGGTATAATATGTTCACATATTGTTTTGTTGAAACTGATTTTAAAATGTGAAGGTATGTATGTGATAAGTTGATTGATGAATTGTATAATAATCACAGCAAGTTACCAAAGACGATGACATTGAATGTTCGTCTGTGGCAATAGGTAATTAATATTTACGCAGACGTTATTTCAAGATGTGAAGTTGAAATCCGCTATGGTTACACCACCCAGATGCAGGTAAAACAGCTGAGATGCTAATAAAATTTTACATCTAAGACTGAAATGAAAAATGTTTTTTCTTCATTGCCTAATTTTTGTGTTAAATAATATAACACAATTATAATATTGAGTATAATAATATACTACTCAATTGTAATATTTATATTTTCTTTTTTTAGTATTTCATCTCATCATTTGTAGTAAATTTCTGTTTGTAGAGCAACTTTTTCAATTACACTTCTACTACAGTTTTCGTTGGAAGCCTATTTATTATCTATCAAAGAAGTCCTACAATATTATTATAATCCCATTCACTACGTAAATTACCCAATAAACCATAATGTAAATCACTAGAGTAAGGTACAATATATGGAACAATCGCAAAAATCTTATAAATAAAGAAAAATTCGGTTCCTTCCTTCGGACACAATTTGGCATATGTTTGTTTGAGAGAAAAAGAATGAGGGTGAAAGAGAGTGATATAGCGGAAAGGAAATGTGAGTGCTACTGGAGACGTGTCATTCAAAGCAATTATTTTTGTCGATCGCATAATTATTCAAGAACTGCAAATAAAATCCATCCGGTAGACAGGCGAGTGCCGGTGTTGCGCGTGAGGGAGCATTGATAAGGGCGAGTGAGTGATGAACGAATATGATTCAAACTGGCAACATAGCAAGTCCTTGCATATGTGTGAGTGAATGTGCTTGCGCATTCGCATGAGGAAGTTGACTCTGTAAAACTGAAGAGAATCCAAGAAAACTTTGGGGCAACGTAGCTACCCAACGATTCAATTTGGATTTACAATAATTTATCTATTACTAGAAGGGATATCAGGGATTTCAATGACATATTTTGTATTTCAATCGGGAATAAAGTTTTTCTGTAATTAAGGCTTCAAAAAAATGATTTTTTTAAAAAATGAAAATTTTGAAAAATGAAATACCTCATTACAAAAACAATAATTTGTTACATTGATCCTGGAAATTACACTTTTCTATTCACAACCGTTCATGATACTGGTTGCCCCCAAAAATTAACTTTAAGTGCTCATATCTCAGAAAATAATTGATGAATTTTTTTTTTATTTATTGCAATAGACTACATTTCAGTAGCCTAATAATCTCCAGTCAAAGAGACTTTGAAAAAAAAATATGACCAAAACCCTATTGCACAGCCTTAATATGCCGACACTCTTTTCAAGGGTCAATGAAACGGGAAATCCTTTCCGTTTCAACCTCAGCTGATTTCAAACAACTTGAACAAGCCAAAGTGATGGATTATTAGCATGGAATGGATAAAGTAATAAAAATTGAGTATTTAAAATAGTTAGCAGATGAACCTATCTCTTTCTATCAAGTGGTAGGCTATGTTTTGTCGAATTGAAGTTAGTGTCAGACCATTCCCAGGTAAATACTGATCCAAGGTGTGTTTTGTCGCGATAAAAGTGGTACCTTTTGTCGTTGGTACTTTATGTCTGGATACCAATCTGATCAAGTGGCAAAGGAACGAGAACGTAAATTTATTCTATTAAGTAGGATAAATTATTATTTATTGACATTTATGATAATTCAGGGCACACAAAAAGCGTAATGCATGATAATTTTTTTTTGTTTCTCATCGAATTTAAAATTCTATACTGCGATTGGCGAGAAATGAACAAAAAACTTGTTTGACATGGCCTATGCTATAACCTCTTATTGAATATAGTGCAAGCACATATTAAAATGTATGCAAATAGATATGAACTGGGCGCATGAAACTGTGGACTTTATTAAGTTATTTGTAGAAAGTCTAATTTTCTATTGTTCAGCTTTCTCATTGTAGCAAATTTTCTCATACATCTGTATTGATAATGGACCATTCATCTTTCAAGAAATTAATGTATCATCGCTGAATATGACTTGTTATTTGAATAGGAAGGAAACGGAGTTGGCTATAAAAACTGCTAACCAGTTTACAGACGCGTTGAACTCGTTTCATCCATTCCTGATCAATTATTTATTGATTGATTTGTTTTTAATTCGAATCATATCCTTCTCCACACGCACATTCAAAGGAAACATAAATTATTTAATTCACTTCTGTTCAGCAGAATTCCACCTTTGTTTTCAGTTGGGAGTACAAAGAGTACTAGATTGCACTAAGAGTACCAAGTGTGTACTTAGGCTACTGAGTGGAGCTGATTGTCTATTTATTGTCTAAAAATGAATTGAAAATGTGGTTTTCTTAAATAGTGAAATATTTGCTGGTAATTTATTCTCGTATAACATAGCTGAGATAGATGAACTTAATTTTGGGTCATTGTGTTTTCAACTTTGTTCCTGTCAACTGCCGTACTTTATTCGAATAATCTATATCAAACTTTATCACCAATTGTTTCAAAGCATTGTTTAACCAAGAATTAAAAAATTACACTATCTTAACATAAAAAATGTTAAAAATTCCACTACATAAAGTAGAATATGTTACCTCTTACACATGCAGCGAACAATTACCTATACTTCTTACTTTGCCGTCAAATAGTTTCTGGTAAGTTATACAGTCAAATTTACTCAATAGTAATAGTTGGCGCGATGGTAATAGTACTTTCAAAGATTGTTACGCTTGTAGGCTTACACTATAAATTACTATATCTCCATTTTTTCGGAGGATGTAGTCCATATAGGTCTGAGACTTGTGCTTGGGTAATGAGTTGGTTGATGGTGATTGATGGGTTGGACCTACAGTTTTAGGTGGGTTCTGAACCTACTATTACACTATTGAAGCTATAGCCTTTACTAAAATTAAATAATTCTGTTGTTAACCTTATAAGGGAGCGATTCGGTCTATTTTATTAGAGATTTTTCAATCACTACCTCTGAATTAATATGCCCAATGATTACGCCGATTTCAAGGAATATGATTTATTTCTGATTGGAATTTGGTTTTCAATTCTTCATACTTGAAAAACACTTATTGAGAATAATCACTCATTTTTAGAATAATTTTATCAGGCTTGATACTCACCATATACGTTATCTACAATGTCGACGACAGGAACTGTTTCCAGAGTCATTTCGGAGATAGTTTAATCTGAAAAAAAACGAAAATATCCATAAGTTTCTCACTGTCATTCCATAGTTCGGTATTTTTTCTGTTTTATAAATATAATATAAGCGAAGTTATTATGTTGAAGATCCATCTTGTTTCCACTAATACATAATAAAATCTTAAAGAACACTTTTAAGTGGAAATTATGACTCACTTTATGGCGTGACGGCCGTTTCACTCTGTTGTTAGGAGCATCGTCAGAGTGAAACGGCCGTCACGTCATAATTTCCACTTAAAAGTGTTTTTTAAGTTTTTATTATAGGCTATAATATAAGCTACAAAACTACTGACTATCTATTCATACGGATATATCTATGTTATTGTGAAGACTATTGCGGATGTGTTGTTATGTTCGGTAACTAAACAGCACTATAAAATAGATGAGACAAATTTATTCAAAATTATAGAATTCGAGATAAAACATAAAATTATAAGATAGAACCAATGTTAGAGAAAACGATGAAAGAGCAAACAATAATATTACATTCATCAAATACTTCTATGAAGCACCCTTGGGAAATTTCTAAGTAATAGTAGGCCTATTACCGTTAAAGTTATTAGATTCTCTTGTTATTGCATCCACTTCATGGATTACATATTAGTCATCCCTATTCAGATAGGTATTGTGGGGGAAACACACCTCAGACACCTTTCATAAGCGAAAATTCATTGAATCGATTTTAGTGGAAATAAATATTTTATACTAAAATATGAACAATGTCCTTTTATCTAATCACAATAAAAACGTAATATTTCTCTCAAGATTAATATTGAGGGTTGAACACGTCATGATACATGAATATAGTTAGTCATACGAGTATAATTTTTGATCCACCCCACTATGTATATCCTCATATAACAAATAAAAAGTTTCAAAATAAGTTTCAATACGAAATCCACTTTACAAATCTGCCTTTTCATCAAATATACTAGAGATTTTTGAGCCCCCCACATTCGATATTTGTGAAATAATGAGGTGGTTCTCATAAGAAAAAAGTTGGAAGATGAATTGGAAATTATAGTTTCCTCTCAGCCCACACAGCACAAAACCTCCCAGGGACATTCCATTTTGGTTCTGTACGTTCTATAAATGTCCCGGGACTTGTGGGATGTTCAGAGGACCTACAAAGAATATTCCCAGAGAAACATTTCAACAGACAAAAATTCAATTTTTTCTGATATTAGATGTATGTAAAGCAAAATAAATAACACTCATTGTCAAATTTTACAAAAAAACTCATATATGTTCCTCATGTTCTGTAAACATCCCAGGACCTAAGGAATGTGCAGATCATGTTCTCAGAAGGTACCGCAGAACTTCATTGTCAAAATCAATTTGAGATATTTGCATATATGCTGAGAATGTTCTAGGGATGTACCAGGGACATAGATAGGAACATTCCATTTTGGTTCCATACCTTCTATAAATGTCAGGGGACATGTGGGATGTTCCAAGGACCTACAAAGAATATTCCCATAGAAACATTTCAATAGACAACAATTTTCTGCTTTATCTGATGTTTTGCATGTATTCATGTATTTGTAAAAAAATAATATATAAAACTCAAATTTCACAAAAAAACTGATATAGGTTCCCCATGTTCTGTAAACATCCCAGGACCTAAGGAATGTACTGATCATGTTCTCAGGAGGTTCCACAGAACTTCATTGCCAAAATCGATTTGAGTTATATGCATAAATATGCTGAGAATGTTCTAAGGACATGCTGTGGATACCAAATTACAATTTTCCGCAAATTCCCTCAATTGAGTCAAGGGGAAGGGATCGAGCTAAAAATATTAAATTCACATTAATTATGCAATTTTCATTGTAGAACCCGATGACATTCACAGAACTGATCTATTTTGCTCGAATGTTGAGATATCAATAAAAGAATGATTATTCATATTTATATTGTAATAATTGGTGAAGCTCGTGACAACTTTTAAAAAGTTCCCTAGGTAGGTCTATATTTCTGTCAAACGCTTATCAGTGGGTAAAAATGACAAGTCATAATTTCAAGTATTTGAACGGAAATTAAATTTGAATATCTGACAGAGCCATGCTGGAGTGCTACAAAAAATACTTAGTCCTGAAAATTGGCTAACAACGGTTCATAAATATGTGAGATATTATTTTCAATTGAAATAGAAAATTTCACTTTTGTAACAATGCTGAACATCTCTTTCCTACTTCTGCTTGACTCAGAGAGCGCTCCTTACATTAAAAAATGAAAACTATTTTGTCTATTTTCATCAATATTCTGCAGAAGCTTAAGCTTTAAACTTGAGATTGACAATGATCATCTATTTTTCAAAATTGAAATTTATGGAATTGTAGGAGTTCTATTATTTTGCTTTTTCAGATTACATTTAAATCAGTACTACAAAAGGGAAAAACATTAATTATTAATTTAAGGATGCATAGGTATTTTGAATGTTTTGGCGCACTTAGCATCAAACTGCCAATAGGCAAGCAGCCAATCACAAGCAGAGACCCAGGAACGCGTTGTGTCAACAACAGTCAAGAGAGCGTAGCAGCGCAACAGATTTCGGGTTAAATAATTATATCCCAGTGGACTCCAAGAAGATTTTCATACAGTGCATACAAGCAATGATTTTAATTATGTTGATGGCTAACATGGGAAAATTTTGGAAACATGATATCTCATGTGTTTAATATAATAGGCCCACTCCAGTATCCTCCTCGGTCTAATCTAGAGACCATGCTTCCACGCTTCCACCGCTGCGTGCCGCCATTTTAATTCACTAATTCGTGACTCGTTACGTTGTTAGCTCGTTAGCGTTCAGTGTCCGTTAGAATTTTTTCGCATTTGAAGATTTCAGCTATAAAATTCAAAGGTAAGATACATTTATTATTATATTTATTAACCGTTCTATCATGGTGCATTTTGTGTATTAGGCTAGCTAGTTATTTAATGTACGTGCTTATTACAATACTTTTTGAAGTCAAACTTTTTCAAGGTATAACCCAAACCATAGATAAACTATTTATAATGTATTTAGATAAAATATAACTGTATAGTATTATCTTTGCTAAGGGTTGAAAAATATTTTCAATTTGCTGTAAAAGTAAAACGTCATGCTTTTCTAATAATTATGTCTACATGGCTGAATTTTACTTTACCTGCCCAGTTAGTAATTGGCTTCAAATTTAGTTACGGAATTGGATCATTTTCATAATTTACACCATTGATAATAATATAAAGGTTATGGTATCTCTACTTATATTGGCATTAAGGGCAATCCTTATTGGAAAAAATGAAGGTATAAATTTACACAATAACTATAGTGATTAATACACAATAACTGTTAACAAACCACATAGATTTGTATTAATTTCATGAATATAATATCAATTCTGGGTTTTAACACATTCAAGAAATAAACCATTGAACTATTTCACACTGTATTGAGACTAAACTATGGAAATAATGATGCACGTTTTAGCGCAATGCCGTTTCACTCTGTTGTCAAGAGCATCATCAGGTGCTTTTGACAACAGAGTGAAATGGCCATCACACCAAAACATGAGTCGTTATTTTTCCATAATCAAGTCTCAATACAGTGTCAAACAGTTCAATATTATATTATACTTGTGTATCTGGAAACTAGGATGGATATATAGCACCTAACAAACCATGTTTGAGGTTTCATTAGTTTTAATTGTTTCAGATACGGCAAGAAGTTTGAAGGATGAAGCCACAAATGCCGAAATGGCTGAGCCAATCAAAAAATGGCTTCTGAAAGCGAAAGAGAGAATGGAGAGAGAGTAAGCATTCACAGTTTTTATCTTCTTTCATAAATGATAAGCTTTCTGTCCTAAAAGTCGCCGAGCCTAGGCCCATATCATATGAGCAGCTTTGTATTGTGAATCAGATCAAAGGGAAACTAACAACCACCTGTTTAAAAATATTTTTGTTGTCATAATCACACCAAGTGTAATAAATTCATTATCAAGAACCTGATGGGGCTTTCTTGCAATTGTGCTACAGTCCATCTGTCTGTCCTCAAAATAACTCAAACAGTCTAGATTCTTGAAACTTTGTATAAAGCTTCAGCTTCATCTGAGTACAAGAAAGATCCATATTGATTTTGGACTTTTAGGATCAAATATAACAATAATTATGATGAAAAATAGATGAACACTATAGCATTTAGGTTAGCTTAGACCAAGGCGTTTAGAATATACCTTGCTTAGACTAGCTCCATGCTATCAATTGAATCATATGGTCAATGTGATGAATTTTCAATCATATGGCTGATGGTTTTTACATTGGAGGGATGCAAAGACAACGTGTAGTCAGAGCCTCACTTTAGGTACTATATCTTTCTTAGTAATGGCGAAGGTGATATTGTGGAAGGTATCCATAATGAATAATAAGACGAAATTGTCACAACCACATTTATTAAAAGTTCGAGAAACTAGTTTCGGTTGTTACACCATTATCAATCTCAATCAAACTCTAGTTTCTCGGTTGTAACAACCGAAACTAGTTTCTCGAACTTTTAATAAATGTGGTTGTGACAATTTCGTCTTATTATTCATTAGGTACTATATATAACATGTGATTGGAGAATCAGAGATAGAATATATCGGTTTATATTGATGACAAACTTGACTTAAAACCAGTAGCAAACAACGAGAGAGGAGGAGTGCGAACTGGAGTGACTTCCCTTCAGCTCCCAACAAATATGTTTTTCAGGCTATTTCAAGTTTGCTGCAATTTTTTGTTCAGGTCAACTGTATTTCTTCTGCAAAAATCTGCATTTGCAATAGTTTTATTTGCTGATACAAGTTTATTTTTTATTTCAGGAAGAAGAGTTCTATAACAGCTGTAGAAGAAAATGAGTCCAATTAGTGCAACAATGTTTTATGTATAATAATTTTTGGTTTGTTTAGTAAGTTTGAGATTAGCTAATACCGTGCTCCAATCACCCATAGTTTTACTAACTAATAAGTAATTATTGTTGTGGTTATCCAGTTTTCGTGAACTGCAGTAGAATGATTCATATGTATTATCTTGCTGTGCAGAACTGACCTTTTTGAGTCGCGGCGGACGCGTTTCGAACTGTGTTGTTCTTCTTCGGCGCTTGGTGTGCAGCTGCAACCAAGCGCCGAAGAAGAGCAACATAGTTCGAAACGCGTCCGCCGCGACTCAAAAAGGTCAGTTCTGCACAGCAAGATAATACATATGAATAATAAGTAATATTATAACTTGGTATAAATGCTGTATACAGAACTAGAAGTAAATGTTTTCTGAACGAAAATGTTCTTAGTAATCCAAAAGTAGCGGCTTAGTAGCCTGAAATTGTTATAACCTTGTGGAGTTATAACTCCTTCAATCACTGTAATAAATTCACTAGCTAGCATCATATGCTTCGTCTATGCTAGCATATCAAGGAATTTTTCAAGTATTTGTTGAAGCGCCCACCCATTTCAGATATTTACTTTGGATTTCTCTCTAAACCCACCAGCTCAACCTGAGAAATAAATTTCTTATGTGATCTCAAATCAATCATCTCAAAACAATATCCAACATATTTTTTGGTCTTGATAATATCTGATTAGAAAGATATGAATTTTAATCATTATTATAAATTGTAAAAATATGAATTTATTCGAAAATTCATAATAAATGGGATATTACAGATTTGTATTTAATCAATAATTAAGATAATTTATAATGAATATAAGAAACTTGATTTATTTTCAAAAAATTATCAAAGTAGTGCTAAAAATAGATTTTAAATGAATATATGATTCAAATACAGCACTGGAATTCAAGTGAACATAATTTTGTTTCATGTAGCTGAAAACAGTCTCCATTGAACTTCAATTGGATATACTCAGGGGCGCACCCAGACTTGGTTTGGGGGGGGGGGGGCTTACCCGTCCAATTGAAATTTAGACGTGATGGGGGAGGGGGTAAAATTGGGATTTTTCAGACTTCTTTTCACAAGATTGTTGCCCGTTAAAGTTCATTGTGGAGAGGTTCATTACTTGACTTTTTAAAGTGTATTAGCTATGGGAAAACAAAATGTTTCCATAATGTTGTTTTTGTACAGTGTTTTAAAAGTTCAAAATGATTCTGCCAGACTGCATAAGCATCTTCTCATGAAGATAAAAAAATTCAAATGAATGTAGGTCTGGAAACGCTTTCTTAGAAAAATAAAGAGGGTGAAAGATTACAGGTATAGGCTACCATCATTCATTACGAAATCTCTATGGCCTTCACATAGGTGGTGTGATTTAATGTAAAATTGGTTGAAACGTTCTACACGATCTACTATAATACATTTTTATGATGCCCACGTCATTCTGAGACTTGCGTGGGTAGTAAAGTGAACGAAAAATGCAAGTCTCAATGTGAGTCGAGATTACCTAATCTTAGAATTGGTGGGACATTTTACATAAATTCACAAAATGATCATGCAAACACATTTCTTATTGTCGGCTTAGTGGGTAAACTAATTTAAATGTAAATGTACCTAATAGTCAAGAACTATCCCAAAGCTTATAAAGTCAAGATTTATTGAATCAAAGAAAACAGATTTTTCATAGATGTTTTTCACTTGCTATTATTGTGTGTTTTGATCCAACATCCAATTTAAATTCTGATTTTTGAACTCTGGGTGCTTTATTCGCAATCAATAACCAAGTTCGTACCCATCTATCTCAAAAACGCCTTCTTTTGGCCTGTTTTGCGTATTTCATAGAGTAACTCAATAATCATGGTAGTTAATGTTTTTCTGTTTTATGTGATTTTTCAGCTTATTCACAACGAATCTATTCAATTCACCACCTAAATGAGGGCTCTAGAAGCCTAACGTTTTTGAATGAGTACTAATTCATTGATTTATTACTAAGAAAGTTAGCATCATTCTTCTGCTATCTGTATTTCTTTGATGAAGCATTTTCAAAGGAATAAGCTTTCACAATCTGGCAGATTTCTTGAATCTGGCAGAATTTTTTCGCATATTCTTTTTTAGGAAAGTGATAGCCTTGAGCTGTGGCTGGCAGGTATCTGTTCAGTCAGATAAGAAAAGCTACAAACTCTTGGGTCCTATTTGTAAGGGTGACCGATTAGATTTTGATAAGGATCTCAAGACTTGAGGGTAAGGCTTGAGCCCCAAAGCCCCCCATGTCAAGCCACTAGTTATGAACTTTATTCTACTTGAAAAGGGTGAAATCATTAAATGTACCAACACTAATCAGCCTGGAGCACATACTCTCTACAGACAATTTTCTTGAAAATTCGCTTGAAATTTTATTATGGACCTTGGGTTCTTGGGGGGCTTAAGCCCCCTAAGCCCCCACCCCCTGAGTGCGCCACTGGATATACTACTTGCAAATAATTCAATTTATGCTCCATTCATTTGTCACATCAATTCATGGAGTGAGCGAATTCAAGAATAATAAAATTCAATCTATAGTACTAACTACTTGTACTGTAATCCAATTCCTAATCTAATAAACAAGAACAATGTAAATCTTCTACTGTTATCTAAAAATTTGTAAATCAAAAGAAAACATTGTTAATTTATTATGGAAACATTGTTTTGCAACAACATTGTAACATCACATTCCCATAAACTGTACTTTTTCTTAACTTTTCATGTGAAATTTAACGACTTGCAGTCAAATATTTGTTAAGAATAAGTATAATAACTCACTTAATCTGGCCGAGTACTTTCGAATCTATGAGATCCATCTTCAGAGGCGTGGGTGAGACCCACGCCTCTGAAGATGGATCTCATAGATTCGAAAGTACTCGGCCAGATTAAGTGAGTTATTATACTTATTCTTAACAAATATTTGACTGCAAGTCGTTAAATTTCACATGAAAAGTTAATATTAACAACGCAGTTCGTCATGGAACAAGAAATCCAGGTACTTTTTCTATTTCCTTCATTGTCCTTTTTTCCTCAAATAATCCTGTATCATAATTGGCATCAACATTTTACAATGTGTGATATCTGTATTAAAAAAATACTGCATTGCAATTGTGTACTGTATGAAAATGAATAAGATTATGAAATATTTATGTAATATAGTAATAGTAGTGTTATGGAAAAGTGTCATTAATTTTAATGATTTTCAATTTTTGTATTTTCAATTGAAATACATATTTTTTAAATTTTATTTTGAAAGCTGTTCACTTTCTTTTGTTATATCATGTCAAATTGGAATTCCTTCAGAATGTTCTCAAAAGCATGTCCCAGTCAGGAACTACTGTAGGACATTTATGAATGTCCTTATCATATTCCAAGATGTCCCTGGGATATGCTCTTAGAATGTTCCTGGATCCTATTTTTTTTAAATTTACTCATTCCAGGGAGATCCCTAGGACATTTCAAGGCACCTACAGAATGTTTGCTCCTTCCAGGGATATCCCTGGGACATTTCAAGGTACATACAGAATGCTCTAGGGATGTCCCCTAACTTCTTAGAGAACGTTCCTTGAAGATTCTAAGAACATACTGAGAATGTCCTGAGCATATTCCACGATATCCCTGGGATGTGCTCTTAGAATGTTCCTGGAACCTGCTATTTTTGGAAATTTACTCATTCAAGGGACATCCCTAGGACATTTCAAGGCACCTACAGAATGTTTGCTCCTTCCAGGGATATCCCAAGGACATTTTAAGGTACATACAGAATGCTCTAGGGATGTCCCCCAACTTCTTAGAGAACGTTCCTTGAAGATTCTAAGAACATACTGAGAATGTCCTGAGCATATTCCATGATATCCCTGGGATGTGCTCTGAGAATGTTCCTGGAACCTGCTATTCTTGGACATTCGCTCCTTCCAGGGACATCCCCAGGACATTTCAAGGTACATACAGAATGTTCTAGGGATGTCCCCTAACTTCTTGGAGAACGTTCCTAGAAGATTCTCAGAACATACTTGTGCTGTGTGGGAGTCTACCAGCTCTTATTCCAGTTTAGGCCTAATAATAAAATATTTCCTACACTGAAGATCATTGTTAGGCTTGAAGGTTGAAAATTGTAGTTATCTTGAAAGATAACAAATATCATATTAAAAATTGGAGAATTATTTGAGATTCCAACTTTCTTCAGTCTGATCATACAAATTCCATTTTAGGCTTCACAACAGTTGAAAAGTTGACTAAATTAAGCTAATTGATAAGAAAATATTTTCTTTTTCAATGTCAATATCATGCGCTGACATTCAAAAACAGTCTACAAATCGGAGACTGAATTGTAAATTCTCTTCAGTCTTCCCATTTTCATATATTGTTTCCCTCGATCCAGAAGACGTAAAACTGCAATCAACTTCAAATGGCCTAACATGGACAAAAGATTCCCACTTCTCACGATCAATAGCAGGCGTTGACAAAGTAATGAAGTAATGAAATATTGTGCAATCAAGGAGAAGGAATTGTTAACAGGGCCTAAGTGTAGGCCCAGGCGGCAACAGTGGTCGTTGTCCCATTGCGGCAGTGGCTAGCGAAAGGCCACCGAATTCAATTCGAAAAGGGAGCCACACCACAGTTTATTAGCAAAGATGGCGCCTCTGTGTGTTAACATTCGATGTCGACCATGGAGAATGAACGTGAGCGTTCTATAGGTTCTTGGATTTATGCAGTAGTGGTGGGTGAGGTGAGTACAACTGAAGTATGACTATATGTATAGTCAGGACTTGCTACAACACGTGTGTGTCGCACTGGCATGATTATTTTCACCGTGAGAGGTTTTTGGGGGTAAATTGGGGGCGGTGGTAAGGTCCTGGCGGGTTCAGTTTCAAGTTTCGACATTGGAGACTACTGCTACTAGTGAAATTGTTATGGCTGTACCCAGCACACTGAACGGCAATTGTCGGACTCTTCCCATTAGAGGCAGCAGTCTTTTGTCCGATGTCTCCCCGGCAATTCCCACTAATTACAAGCTCCCCTCAGCGCCACTTGTACCCTTCCTCCCCTACAAACAAAACTCCCCGCACACTAATTCTCTTCCTCTTTTCAGAATCAACTCTTGTCATCATCTAAGGGGCCTCTGAGCCTCTCATTTGCCACCCTCACTTGCTGAATTTGAGCCCAAAACGCTAGCGAGTGATTAGACGCCTTGCGCCTCACTGTCATCTTCAGTTCCCAAATGATTATCACATCATTGTCACTCCGTTTACTTTGTGTCACGTTGTTACACACCATTTCCACATAATAGCATATGTTGCACTTGATCTACTTCATCTGATATGTTCTGGGGGAACTTCAAGGTGTAGTTCATCAGATAAGAAAACCATTGAAGGGAGAGAGAAATAATAATAGGTGACATCATAATCCTGTTGAATGACTATAACAGCGGAAGAGTGCAGACATCGAGAACTGATTGAAAGGTGGTGGGTTGGAATGTCAGATATGATACTAATATTTACATTATCCGATTATATGTTTCAATAACTTGATACAATTAACTTCTTATTTGATACAATTCCTTGATATAACTAAACTACCTTCTGGACTTCTGTTTTCATCAGATGACAAAATGTGAAAAGAGAGAAATGATGAATGATTGGAAGGTTGGAAATGTTTCTATAAGAAAAGACTGTTTGCATGTTGCACTAGGTTCAAAACCACTTTTTGTAAGAACATAGAGTTCAGTGTTCATCTTGCTCAACGACGATAACGGTGGAAGGTTTCAAAATGTAGAAAAATGTAGAAATGAGATATGTTGAAAAACTTTAGATATCAGTAGTTTGATATCTGGATGTTATCTGCTTCATTTTCACTGAATCATTGGTTCGGATTCCACCTATAACTATAGGTCTTCATAGCATGGCTAAAACAGCTAAGCGAAAACATCCAGGTATTATTTCACTTCTCCTCATAAATAAAAGCCACACCAATTAGGTGGTGAGGCTTGGATCCCAAACTCAGCAGGTTGGAAGCTCAGCGTTTTGAAATTCAATACATGAGAAGTACTTTAAAATTACTTGTACATTTCAAATCCAATACTCAAGAAATTTTCAAGGAATCAGGATGGAAGTTAGCAATAATTTTCTATCAACATTTTAATGGGGTGCCAAGTAAAACTATAGTGCATCTCTTCTATCAATAACATTCGTTTCAAAGAAGTCGTAGCCTACTCATGATAAATGATAAATCTCCTACTCAGGAAATTAAAAACTTCAATTCCTCTTTTAAATGTCATGCAGACTGACACTTTTTCAACTATATCGACTTTTTAATCTGGATCAATTTTTTATTTTGAACTGATATCTTTACATAATTCATTGAAGTTGAGTGCTCTCTGAAGTGCTTCCGTATTTGTGAATGTATGAGTTTATTTCTATGAAAAAAAATAGAGGAAAGTAAAATAATGAAGGTCAAATTCAATCATTATACTTCTATCATTTGCTTACTGAAATCTTTTTTTTTTTTTTTTGTTGAAAAATTGTAAAAGTGGAATATTGAAGCTTCATAATAATTATTGTGTCTTCTATTATCAATATTATGGAAGTCTTGTAAGCTGAAGAGTAAAATTGAGAAGGAAAAGGTAAAGATTCTTTCCATTATTACACATTTCCATTATAGACACAAACATAGGTTGCGTGCCATTTAATCCACCGTTTTAATTAGGCTACAGTTACATCCACTCCAATTCACAGAATAATAGCTGTACTTTAATAGAACACCTACAACTGCATTAACAACCTTGAATTTAAAAAAAAAGAAAATCCTTTTTATTGGCGTAGACTCCACACTCAGTTATCAGTTCAGGTAAAACCTTATTTTATAATACCATGCTAGCTTCGTGTTTTTTTAAATTTCTGATTCTGTTAATAATCTTATGATTTTTTTTTATTTATACAGCTATTGATTTATTTCCTATTCTTATTTATTTGGGTGAAAATATGCTGTCCCATTCACATCCATCCACAATCATTCTGGACATTATATATTAATTTGTGCTATCGTAGATGAGAAAACTGTTGATTCACATAAACTATGTCTTATTCCTGAAATAAATTTTCCTAAAGGGTCACAAATTACTCATTTAAACAAATTTATTCAGGTGTCAATTTCTCTAGATTAACTGAAAGATGTTGTTTTTTAAATTAACTTTAAAAATATTTCCACAAATTAACCTATCTATTTTTATTCACAAGGCTAATCTGATAGCATATTTTATGTTGAATTTTACCATCAAAACGATAAATATCAGGATCTATTTTTTTATCGCTTTCTTTTGAGTTCTCTTAAATCACATATTTTGTAGTCATGAGCCCTATATTTTCAAAATGCTTCAAATAAAAAAGCATCAATTTTTGAGTTGTGGAATTTTACTTTTAATATTATCATAATCAAAATCTAATAATTGCTCTGAGTATTTTACACTATCTTCGAAACAGAACCAGTACGTATTGAAGGCACATCTAATGTCATAGAAACGACGCTCAGCAATAGGTTTTAAAGCCCGCTTTGATCATCATTTATTGTGGGTTCAATTAAATAGATAAAAGTGAACTTCTGAGTTCCAAGAGATAATCTCGACAGTAGCTGTAACTCTTTGGAGGATCACATCATGGATAGCTCTTGTTTCTAAATCTTTTCAAGGTTGGTTTGTTTTTGATTATGAGATGAATGGAACTTGTACACTATCAAGAATTATTTTCCTGCTCTATAATATCACAATGATTCATTAACATGAACCTGTTCAGCCGGCTCAGAATCTCTATCGAGGGGGCTGAGTCTTTGCATTTAAAATCTGGAAGTGTTTTCAAGAGAAGATTTTACTTTTAATAGGGAAGATTCCAAATTTATTGCTATTTTCAAAATGATTGGGTAGAAAAGAATAAAAATTATCAGAAGAGTGCTAGATTACATTTTCTTGTATTTTTGACGTCATCCAACTCAGGATCTATAAAACTGGAGCAGCAATCAATTTGATGATGAATTTATTAGAAGACTAAATCGTGGCAAAAAATTGAATTTCATAAAATTGCTTTCAGTTTCTTTTTTCAAAGTTGTTCCAATAACATTGAAAATGACAAGAAAATACTCTACAAATTCGATCTTAAAGAAAATATAATGTAGGAAATTAGGAATTTGACTACTGAAACGTTTGATATCTATTACAGTTTCTATGACTGGGTATAATATTAATTATGTAGACTCCGACAGAATCTTGCTTACCATAAACAATGTTCTCGTCTTCGTTCATAAACAGGCTGTATGCTTTGCTTCCTTGGCACAGCAAGCTCTATTACGCATATTTGATGGAATTAAAATTCAATTAGACTGATGTGGGCTTTATCAGCAAGAGAAGAACAATTACAACTTTAATCTTCTTGATCAATCAGTACGTTTACAGAAATGTTGACTACTAATTCCAAGCGTAATAGTCAACAATATTGACAATAGAAAAAGTAGAAAATCATGATAGGTTTTCGTTATATCACACCAATGTTATGCAATACTTTTTAATGCATTAATTTATAATTTAACTCATTTTGCAATGGTTAAAATTAAATTGGGTTAAATTAAGCGAAAGAGTAAAATTCACCTAATGTGAATACAAAATGTGTAATAAGCTTAAAGATAAAATTATACGAAAAAAATAATGAACTGTTGAAAAATATCTGAAATTTGAAGCGACCTTATTATAAGTACCGACTGTTTCAATAATTAGGCTCTAAAATTTAATCTTGAGAATAATCACAGATGTGGTCAACTTAGAAAATTGTTCCAACAAATCCAGTCTTGAGAGTGCTTCAAGACATCTTTTCAAAACAACAATAGCCTATTTGATTATCCAACAAGTTAATATAAAACTAGAGTTAATTTTAGAACAATACCATGTTTTGTATATCTAGCTTTAGGGCTAGCTTTCTCTAATGGTACTAGAAAACAACTAGACGGACAAAACAAAGTGTCCAATCACAAAACATTTAATGGGACAAATTATAGAATTTTGAAAAATGTCTCAGTTGGTAAGTTGGGTTGCACCATGCTTAATAGTTGTAATTTTACTTTTTAATTGATGGCTAAGCTATAATTGCGATTATTATTTTTAATTTATAATTTGTGAGGTATAATTCAGTAATGAGCTTATTATAAACTGTTAGACAAATAAAATGAAAAAACTCCTGTTGGCAATAGATAAAAAGGATACTACTTAGTTGTGTGTTATCTATTCTTACATTTATATATAAAAGTCGATGTGTGTATGTGAATGCGTGTATGTTCCCAGTAAACTCTGAAACCGCTGAACCGAATTCTTATGAAATTTTCAGGCACAATGTAGAATAGTCCCGAGATAGAAAGATAGATTTAATAGCGTACAGCGTACAGGGTGATCTGGAGCTTATAAAAAAAATTCAAAATGCACAGTAAAATAGAGTGCTCAAGAGCAAGACAAATAAAACCAAACATCAGATTCTCTTCAAGCCAAAATTGTCTACCCAAAACCAGGGTATTACTGAATTAAAACGTTTGAATAGTAATCTCTGTACTCTTCTATGGAATAAAATACCATACTTATAAAACCCTTTTTCAACTTGGCTCTAAACTCCCTTTCATCTAATTTTTTGATGGAATCAGGTAAAACATTATACAAACGGACTCCCGAACTCCTGACACCTCGCTTATAGAATGTAGAGCGATGAACCTCATCCCTCAGTAAATGCCTATTCCTGGTATTATGCAAATGTATGTCATCAATTGAGATGGTTCCTGTGAAGTTTATGAGTTCAAAAGTCCTCGCTGAATTACACAAAATGGAGAAATCTATCCTTAAAGGAACAGCTGATAGAGATAGAAGTCAAAAGTATGTAATCATAAGGCAGGCCCCTTAGCGGCGTTATTCACGCTGTCTGGAACGCAAAGACTTTGCATGTACCGTGTAGCCGGAGCCTCGCAGTATGTAGGACAATCATATAACTCTAGAGTCGGCCATGGTTGATGACATCTGTTAAGCATTGCAGCTAGAAATTTGAAATTTTAAATGTAGCCTGAGAGGGAGGTGGCGAATAATAACATCAAAAACCTTGCTTCTACCCTAATAGTCGTAGGAGGTTTAAATTTGAAACGTTTCTTCATTCAGAGGGGATGATCAAGAAAACAACGAAGGAGGCCTCTATCATCAGCTGGAAGAGCCCTAGTACTAACTTCTTTCCTAATATTCCTAGAAGGTTGAAAAACTTGAATTGTAACCTCAGTGGGAGGTGGCGAATAATAAAATCAAGGTGAGTTTTTATGAGAACGAAGGAACGCGCGTCGGGCCAGATAGTCACCAATAAATCAAATCAAAAATGATGTTTGAAAAATTTAAGTTGGAAATTTGTGTCACCAGGTTCGTAATAGTTTGAAATTGAAGTTTCGCTTTCAAATTCATTAGAAATAACAAATCATGAACTCTCGAAAATTTTAATGTTTAAATATCAACTTTGAATTAAAATAAAAAGCGGCCGCCCTTTAAAGCACTGTTAAATCACAGTTTAACTTGAATACAAACAAGAGGAAGTGTGATTTAACAGTACTTTAAAGGGCGGCCGCTTTTTATTTTTCATCTTGTCATATTTATAATTATTATATTGCTCATTTCGTATTTTCTAAGATTGTTTGTAAAAGTTTTGTTTCTGCCAATAAACAAATTTCAGTTTCAAAATTACAGTAGTTCAGTTTATTACCATCGAAATTATGATTCAAATATCATTTTTAATAATAAATTTATTGTAGTCACTAGATCTCAACTAATAAATTGAAGGCAAAAACTGTCTTATTTTATAAGATAATATTGGTGATGAATTATTAGATCTGTGAGTTTTGTGTTAGGACAAGGAGTTCACCATAATTTAACAATTAATTTTTATGCGGCTAAGATCAACCAGTTTAACTTGAATACAAACAAGAGGAAGTGTGATTTAACAGTGCTTTAAAGGGCGGCCGCTTTTTTATTTGATTATGGTAATTCGGCCAAAATGCTTATACTGTACATAGGAAAACTGGTTAACAGAACTCTTGAACAAGACAACTATTCGAGTAGTAGAATAGTCTATGCTAGAAAATCGCTCATGAAGTTCCATACAAAATATTATTGTTTTGTTATTTATAGATGAAATTTCTACTACTCTGTTTACAAGTGAAGTATTCGCCTTCAAGCAATTGAATAAAATTAAAAATATATAACTCATTTACTGAGCTTATGGACAATTTAAATCGCTCGAATTCATCATCGGTGCTCACTGCTCAGGGTTCACAAATCAATGCAGAACCTGATTGATCGAAGCTTATTAAATTGTACATCTTCCCAGTTAAACGTTCACATTTGATATTTTTATTTCATTGAAGCCGTCATTTAATGCATAAAAATGTTAATAAATGATACTGTACTCTCATTTCATCATGAATATCTTGAGAACATTATGAATGGGTTTTTATCTTCAACTGAATAGTAATCCTGCGGTCGCGGGTTCGATTCCCGTTCATATTTCTTGTGTCATCATCCATCTCATCAACCTATGTCGGCTTCATCAGTAAAATAACTGAGTTAGTCATTACACATTGGTGAACAGTACAGTACTCGGTTCCATCCGTTCCTACATAATATCTGGAATTCACTCGTATTATGTTATCTATGAATAATAATTTAATAAACTTATTGTATTCTTAGTATTTAAAAGTAGTGGTCCTGCTGAGAACTACTCAACTCATTATTTGAACTTTATAATATCAGGAAAAAATTGCTCATTAGTCTTCTTAGACTAGATTGCAATAGTAAAAAATCTATGAAAGGACTAGAAGGGTTGAGTAAGGAAATTTTGTATCCTCCACTGTTTTTTTACATTTTTTAGTGAATATTTTATAATGATTCTTGTCTTTGAAGTTCACTTTTTTGTCTTCTGGGAAAATTCAGCTCTATACACAGAATTCCCTTTTTGAAAGCTGCTGATAAACATTGCTACCACTTAGTTTTAAACGTCTTCTCTTACTAGCTTCCTAACAAAATAATTTCGTCTTTATTACCTCCTAAGAAACGAGTAGCGAAAAATCTGAAATGTTATTCTATCATGAGGAAGACTCCGAAATCTCTAGCATAATGTTGAAGAACATAAGAACAGCTCGGATTCCTAGAGCTGGATTGCTCCTGTGGCACACTTGGGAATAATATTCAAGTTGCTTCTAATTTCTTGTTAGAGCTACTGAAAGCACTGTGCTTCAAGACGCTTAAGAAATTCCCCTCGGACTACATGAGCCGTCTAGCTTTGTTGCTTCATCCTCTTAATTCCTTGTATACAGAATTTTCAAGCATCTATGTTTAGAATTTTGATTGGTGGTAAGGACTCAGTTGGTGAATTTTCTTTTCCTTTGCTATCATGTTTTCATACTGCTGCTGAACAGAGATAATATAATTCCGTCTCCCTTGTTGCTCCCTCCTTTCTTCCTTTCAAGAAACAAATGAGTAACATTTTTCCTCGAATCAGCAGTTTTGACTCGTGTAAAGAGCATAAGGTCTTGGTCAGTAGCTAGTGCATTATGATGTTGAAGATCCATCTTGTTTCCACTAATATGTAATAAAAACTTAAAAAACACCTTTAAATGGGAATTAACTCACGTTATGGCGTGACGGCCGTCTCACTCTGTTGTCAAGAGCATCGTCAGACGACCCACAGTACACTTGTGTACTGTGTACTGTGGGTCATCTCACTCTGACGGCCGTTTCACTCTGTTGTCAAGAACATCGTCAGACGACCCACAGTACACTTGTGTATTGTGTACTGTCGGTCCTCTAACGATGCTCTTGATAACATAGTGAAACGGCCGTCACGCCATAACGTGAGTTAATTTCCACTTAAAAGAGTTTTTTAAGTTTTTATTAGCTAGTGCATTCTTTGAAGTAGCTCTCTTTCCATCTGGGTTCAGTGTGTTAATTTGGCCTATTATCGCCACACGGCGATATTGTTAAAAAAAGGAGCTATAAAGCTCCATAAATGATCAAGTAGTAATTAGCTTAACATTGACAGTTAATGACAGTCATTTTATGTGTTGAATCTAATAATAAGTAATAAAATTAAATCTTTGTACTGTTTTGCTGGTTTGTCTGTTTATTAACAAATATCTATTTGTAAATATTTGATGAGGGGAACATTAATAACATTGACCTCAAACGTTGGAAGCAGTGTTATGAGCTTGCTTGTACTCTGAATTATTCATTTCAGTTTCTACATTCAAAATCACAATAGCTTTTGGACAGGATCCAATGTTTTGATATAAACCTTGGAAAATGCAATTTTTAATGCTATTGATTGCAATAAAATTTATTGCGACTTAGGATCTAAGTGGAAATATTTTATTTTAATTGTATAAGCTCAGTAAATAAGTATTTTCAACATTTACAGGTGGTGAAGTGTCGGAACTTGGATCGATGAACTTGCATTTTCCAAGAGTTGAATAATGTAAGTGACTAAATTAATATAAAAATAGACTTCAGTAAAGAAGGCCAACGTATCAATGACGATAAATTATATCGATGATTGACTGAATTGATAAATTGCTTAGAAGCAACTTATTCAAATAGGTAAGAGCTATAGTCACTTCTACCTTCCCCATTGAAAAGTATTGAAGTGCGATGACTCATGACTCAAGAGAGCTGACAATATAAGGAGTAGTGATAGACAATGCACATTGAAAGTTTCAATAGTAATTTTTATTGTCTCATGTGAGACATGATCTGACTTTAAATCACCATTCTAACGTTTTGTTGATAACAGTATTTTTCAGTATATTTGTGTATACAGCAATGGGAAAACTAGTCTATTTATAAGCGGCGAATCCAGTCTCTTCAATATTTTTACCTTCATGTATAATTATGTCACTTGTCACCTGAAAAGGTTATTAGAGGTCCTTGCTCTGTTATGCTCTCTCTATTCAAGTTCTAAGACAATGTTAGAGAAAAATTTCAAACTAATCTTCATAGAACGTATAGATTGCTTTAGTTTGAATAGATCTAAAATAATTATTATAACAGAATTGATGCTTTCATATTAGTTTCTAGATTTATATACAAATGCAGTACTTTGAAGATTTCAATGTAGGTTTTCATGTTTCAAAAAAGGCAGTTTCACTTATTTTATCGCACTAAAAGTCTCACATCCAACTATATATGATTCTTGGCTGATAATTGAAAAGGAGCATTATTAAAATTCGATTACTTAATACAAGGTTGAAAACCCATTATGTTTGGGCAACTTATAGCTTACTTGTAGCTTATTTGAGAAAATCGAATATTTTTTAGACTTTTAGATTCTATCAAAAATTCACTATAATCTACTGTAATTTTTAAAATAAAAAAAAGAAATGTTTGTAACTTGCCAATGTGGGCTATTAATGAATTAAATAATTTAATCAATGGATTCTTTGAATAATCATTTATTTGCAAAAGTATGAGTTGAGGCCGACATGCAAGTCAGGTTAGGATTTGAAAGTCAAATTATCTTCTCCCACCTCCCAAAAGATATATACTTTAGGAACAATCAATAAAATTTAGCAAGGCTGTTAAATTTAGATAGTTTGAATCACTTTAGAGAATATAAATATCACAGATATGATTCTTTATTGTGTTAAAAAAAAGGGGTGGAGAAAAAATATTCGTTTGGAAGTAGTGTTTTTGGAAATTTGATAATTCTATTGATGTTACTGGAAAATGTATCATACCAATCCAAAAAAAAAATGATTATGAAGCTTATCAATATACAAAAACAGAAAAATATCGTTAGGAAAATTGAATAATTTGAAAGATTGCTGTGGATCTTTCAGAAATTGGATTAACAAATAAGTTAAATTTTGTAGATTTTGAGGAACGTAGAACAACATGAAAATATTTAGGGAAAATTCCGAGAAGATGACAAACCATGATAAGAATCACACAGAGTAGTCAATTTAGGAAATAAAGTAAACTTGATAAATGTGGAAAATCGTAGAAAATTTTTGGAAGGAAAAGATTTGTAAATTGGAAAAAGCGACCAATGTTGGAAACACGAGAGAAATTGTGGATCAAACACAAGAGAAAATACATCAATTTGTATGGAAAAGGTAGGAAAAGTGATAAGGAATCATAGAAGAAAAGCCCAAGAAGATGAAAAAATCAATAAAAAATGTAAAAAATATCAAAGAAATCATAAAACTGTAAAAAATAGAACTGATTCTTGAAAAATCCCTGGAATTTGTGAAATAGCTTTGAGAATATATAAAAATCTATAGAATATGTTAGATAAATCAAGCACAAAATGAAAAGTTCAGATTTCGATGCTCACCTGATATCAAAGTGGAATATGTTTGACTCCAATTGGGAAAGCACTAACTAGGAGAAGGATAATAGTCCTTTGGGTGGCAGAGGGCAGAGGGCAGCAACTACCAGCAAAACTCAATAGACAACCATCCCGAGTCAACGTGCGATGCGAAATGTGTCCTTAACGAATGTCACACACAAATTGCACTAAATTCGCCACAATCACGTTCAACACAAACTAATAGTTGCTGAAAAACTGGATAAAGGTTTTTGTTTTAACCTTAGCAGAACTGGTTTCGTAAACCTGGCTGCCTGAAGGCTGGAGCTCGGGCAATCGCAGCTTTCTGTAACCTGTTCTACGTACGACGAGCTTCTGCTACCTCTACTATCTATATAATTATGTATATAGATAAATATATACGCACGCACGCACACACCCACATGATACACAGATTACAATTGATCAATTGCAATTGATACACACATTTTGCTAGCCACTGGCGAAGTGCCATTTTCTGTGCCCATCTAGGATCTAGTGTATTGTTAACGGGATCACCTGAATGTCCTCACTTTACTTTCCCTAGGAACGTTGTCAGTCCTGATTGAACTGCTTTCCGTATTACAGTGCGGAACCACGTGGTTTAGTTGGTAGCGCTCCTGGTCATCATCATCATGTTTTTCCGGGTTATAATATAGCTGTAACGTTGAATTGAACGTCATGACACAATTATTATTTTTTTTTTTTTTTGAGGATGAAGCCCATAGGTCTGAGACCTGCGCAAGGATAATGAATTTGATGATGGTGATTGTTGAGTTGGACCTACAGTTTTAGGTGGGTTTCGAACCACCGGGAATTAATTTAACAGCAGAGAACAGAGTCTTTTTTGCTGGCCAATCCAATCGGTCACCCTTACAAAGAGCGCCTAGGAGTTTCGTAGCTTATCTATGAGGGCAATTATGGTGACAATTTGTCTGGCATTGTGGCTTTCCATGGTTAATGAACTAACATTAGCAAACCAGAAAATCGTACTGAACACTACTTCACTAATATCTTCGCTGAATTGTATCACCCTATCAAACAAACCACTACTTTTTCTTAGAATTTTGCCATCATAAGAAACGATACTCATTCGAAACTCTTCATGGACCCCTCCATCAGCAGCATTGCTTAATAAGCACAATATTTTAAATTCTACCGACATATTTGATTGCAAAGTCGTTAATAATCTTAGAAAATTACTATTTGATGACGTTTTAAATGTCCTCCATTGCAAAGACTTTTCAGTATGATTTATGGCATAATGAAGGAAATTCGAAATTAATAATTAGAAACATTGTTGACTCTACTACTTCCAAGTTCATCGCCTCATTACCCACGTACAAACATCATTAGCAAGGAAAGTTTGAGTTTGCGTGTTATGTGAATGCTCAAATTCCAAATCCAAAACTCCAATAATGTTGTGTTGATTAGTTCCAAATCCAGGACTAGTAACAAATCGAATCAAGTTTTGTTCAGTGACAAAAAGAAAAAGCAAGATAGGATATAACAGCAACGTCGCAGAATTTCAAGTGTTTTAAACAATTTACATTTTTTCTATTGCCTTCAAGTAGATTGAGATTGTACTATCACTCTCACATTATTTTTGTGAACAATTGAAATGAATAATTTTGTCATATGGTATGCGGTAATTTTGGGGGATGGTCATGTCTTCAGTCTCAACTCTAGTACTTCTTCAAGTCATAATTCATAAGATATCAAGTTTCTGTCATTTATGAGTTTCATAAAATTCTCCAATACTTATACAAATCTTTTAAAAGTATGAGAAAATTTGATAACTCGAAGATTACTAGTAAAACTTTTTTTTAGAGAAATAACTTAATTAGTTCGTCATGGACACCAAATTCCAAGATCATCAAATATCTTATTTTAAATCAATTATGTTGTCTATATTTGGCAATATAATAATTGCAACTTTTTCGAAACCTCAGCTCAACAATATTCCTCGTAGGCTACTTGAAAAGAATGAGGGGATCATAGAAGAATCTTGCTAGAAGAAGGAGAAGAAGAAAGAAGCAGAAGAAGAAGAAGAAGAAGAAGAAGAAGAAGAAGAAGAAGAAGAAGAAGAAGAAGAAGAAGAAGAAGAAGAAGAAGAAGAAGAAGAAGAAGAAGAAGAAGAAGAAGAAGAAGAAGAAGAAGAAGAAGAAGAAGAAGAAGAAGAAGAAGAAGAAGAAGAAGAAGAAGAAGAAGAAGAAGAAGAAGAAGAAGAAGAAGAAGAAGAAGAAGAAGAAGAAGAAGAAGAAGAAGAAGAAGAAGAAGATGAAGAAGAAGAAGAAGAAGAAGAAGAAGATGAAATAATCATGTTCTCCTTAAAAGAGATTTTGTGTACTATTAACAGTATTATTGAGAATTCCAGAACTAATGTGCTTTTGAATAGTAAATTAGCATTGGTGATGGTGATTGAGTTGGCCGACAGAGCAAATTACTGCAGAATTTGAAAGATGAGAGGATAATCGCAGTGACAATAATTATTGACATATTTCTGTTTCTGTGACCTTGAGTCGAACAAATCGCCAAATTCCTTTTAAGAAATAGTAAATCAGGCCACAAATCTTCAAGTGTTTCCATTGAATTATCACTTTTTTTGACGGACTTCCTCACTCTTGTTCCTTTTATTAATTAATGATTTCGATCAACTCAGGAGCAACGTGTGGTACTTTTGAATTTGAACTGGTCCTTAGATTACTGCTAGACGCGCGCTTGAGGTTTAAACCAGTTTCACAGGAAGAATTTTGTATGATGGGTGTATGTGTGAGTGTGTTGTTTACCCCAGGTCCATTATGTCTGCTATGGCATGGAGTGTGACGTCAGTCAGGCAAGGCTGATTGCCTTGATGAAGTTCCTCCAGATGATCCTTGCAGCTTTCAATATCGAGGAAACACTTCTTCTGTATCATGTATCGTTTGTCGTCGTTCGAACGTCATAGACAGTCCAGAACCTAAACTGCCGTGGAAGATTGTGCTTAAGATGAACTGTGATAACAATTTCTATGAAGCACAACCAGTGGCGTAGCCAGGGGGGGGCCCATGGGGCCCAGGCCCCCCCCCCGAAATTTCAGAAATAAAAAACTGTCAAATAACTAATAGATAAGGACTTACTAAAGCCGAAGGGTTCTATCTGTTTTGTAGTATTATAACGAACAGAATACAGAAACCCTGTTTGTGTAATAGAATATAGCTACAGTTATAGTCAGATTAATGCATTTTTCAAATTTTTCCTCAATATTTACTCATATAGAAACTTGTTAGGTTCTCAAATGGATAATTTTGATTTAAAATGAGCTACGAAATCGAATAAAACATGTTTGAAAACTGTGACTACCATAATTATTTATTTATTTATTACATTAAATAACGCAATTTATCAAGTTTGAAATGGATTAGTTTGTTAATTATTGATAAATCACCTTTTTGAATAAACTCATCTTGTAGAAAATTTAGTTTTGAAGTTAAAATTCAGTATAACCCACTAGCCTGAACGCACCCAAAGTTCATAAAATCGGGATTTTATAGATGAAAACACACAAATAAATGCAAGTTCTATGCAAGCGTGTAAAATCAGTGTGCTATGATAAAAAAATTCCGATTTAATGAACTTTGGGTTGGGTGCGTTTTAGGCTAATGACATAAATTATATGAAACTTATAATAATTAGTATTAATTTTGAGATTCAGTACATAAGTTAAGTATGGTTAGTTCCAATTCAAGGGTTTTGACTCAAAATAGTCACAGATATCGGTATATCAAACTATATCATTTCATACTTGGCCACTTAGGTTCTTGGGTAGTAATTTTTCAAAAATTTCTTTTGAACCTTAGAGCCCAACAAGGTGTCTAGATTAGCTTTTTACACCACTAAATTTAAAAAAAATCTGGACCCTCCTTTTCCCCAGACCCCCCCTTAGTGAGCCCCCCCCCTCCCGAAATCTGATCCTGGCTAAGCCACTGCCCAGACCCCGCCCTTGGTGAGCCCCCCCGAAACCTAATCCTGGCTACACCACTGAGCACAACTGATTGTCACAATATTAATCTACAACTAATTTACCATTAATTGATAATAAAAGTTTATGTATTCTGAAAATTGATCAGTAAGTAAACCAACTGAGGAATTTTTTTTATATGGGAATAAACACTCACAACTCGTTGTATTTTACTACTGCTTCGCTATTTTGTTGAGCATCATCAGATACTGCTAGTACCTGACAGTAAACTGATTCAGGTGATGAATTATACTTGGAAATGCATACGTTGACTCAATTCACTGTCAGATACCAGGAGTGTCTGATGACGCTCACCAAAAGAACGAAACAATTGTGATACAGCGAAACGTGGATGCTTATTTCAACATAAAAGTTAACTACTGTATTTTTATAATTTAGGCTATATATTTGTTGCTGATAGTATATATAGTGCGGGTAATAAGGTTATTGATAATTCACATATACCAAACTGGGATGAAAATCAACCCCGAGACCATCAGTGTATATAAAAAAATAATAATAAAATTTTTATAATTGAACTTTTGTTTAAGTGCTCCTAATGGATGAGTAATGAAATTCATCAATTTCCAAGATGATTTCTTCAAATAAATAATTCCTCTTTTTTCAGGATGAAGCCCACTTAGGTCTGAGACCTGTGCGTGGGTAATGAATTTGAGATTGTGATTGATGAGTTGGGCCTACAGTTTTAGGTGGGTTCCGAACCGCCGGGAAGTGATTTTACAGCAGAATTCTCTTTCTATTATCACTTATACTGTCTTCCCCAAAACTGCCGATGATTGTGTCATTCATTTACCCTTTTGCCTGCCCTTCCTTCTATTCTTTTCGCCTATTTATTTTCTCAACATTTTGTCTCAGGCATTCAAAAGTAATGAGCATTTGACTGTCATCATCCAAGTAACTATTTCTATTCTATCTATTTCTAGCTCAGCTGCTAATATTTAATAAACTGGATTCCATGACTTGATGAACCTTTTCAATTGCTTTCTAATTACTATGCCTATAGGTTTACCTGCTTTGGCTCTCTGGTATTATGTATATACAGTATATCAGCTTTAACTACTCCACTCCAAAAAAGCAAAGTATTCTCTACCTCCTGGCATCCTTTTCATTTCACTGGTCATCAGTATTTCTATTTTAATTCTCTGAAATTGTTGAGTCACTAATGATCATGAAAGCATCACAATTATGTTTTCCTATTAAAATTTTCAAACTACATAACTATCAAGTGATAATCAATTTATTTACAATTTTTTAAATTTATTATTTACTATATTCCCACCAAATTTGAGC